>JAZHEH010003346.1:0-1200000 GCA_036589455.1 Ateles fusciceps
TCACGCCTGTAATTCACGCTACTTGGGAGGCTGAGGCAGGAGAATCACTTGAACTCAGGAGGCAGAGGCTGCAGTGTGCTGAGATTGTGCCACTGCACTCCAGCCTGGGTGACAGAGTGAGACTCCATCTCAAATACATACATACATACATACATACATACTACAAAGCTATAGTAACAAAAACAACATAGTATTGGCATTAAAGAAAAAGACTCATACGCTAATGGCACAGGATAAAGAATCCAGAAATAAATCAATGCATTTACAGTTACCCATTTTCTACAAAGGTACCAAGAACATACTTTGGGAAAGGACAGTCTGTTCAATAAATGGTGCTGGGAAAATTGAATATTCACATGTAGAAGAATGAAACTAGTCCCCCTATCTTCACCATATACAAAAAACCAACTCAAGATAGATTAAAGGCTTAAATGTAGCCTGGGACACAGCCAGGGTGGTGTCTTCACTGGGTCTCCCTCTTCATCCCCAGATAGCCTTTGTTTTCAGAGGGGGGACTTAGATAGTATTTCAAGAGGTTCATCCAGTGACCAGCCCCCCACATAGGACTGTGTTTGGACCTGGGGCACCATCTCACGGCATCCTGCTCAGTGCTACCCACAGAACAGAAATATTTTCCACAGGTAAATCAGATGGCCAGGACCTACCCCTGACCCTTCTTGGCCAAGGCACTTCCACAGTGCTCCTGGACCATCCTAGACCAGTCTCTGCCATCAAAAGGAGCCTAGGAAATTGTTGGGCATTGCCTCAGATGACTTGCCCCTATGCAGACCCAGATGAGCCTGGGGTGTAGTATCAGGGTGGACCTGGCCTGCCTGCAGTGCCCCCTTTTCACGTGGGGGACATGAAATATTTGGGGGCTTGCATGGGATGACTAAGCCCATGCAGGACCGACCACCACTTGGTTCTCACTGGCTCTCCATCTTGGGGAGTAGGACTTAGAAACTTAGCTTTGGGGGTGCCTCCTAGGACCACATCCCATGTGAGGCCATGGCTGCCCCATAAGCACACTCTTCAGGCCTTTGACTGGCTCAGACTAGTGTCCATCTCCAAGGCACATCTGGCAGCCACAGCCAGGCCTGGGACACGTTGCTGGGGTCTCTATGTCTGTCATGGGCTGGTCCCTGCCTGAAAGAGTGTCTGAAGCAAGGGCCATAGCTAGGCCTGGGACTCTCCCTTGGTGGCCTCACTGGCCTGGGCCTGGGCCCCCTCCTCCAGAGGAGAACTCAGAAACGTTTTCTTGAGACGCCGCTGATGACCAGGCCCACACAGGACCAGGGCCTGACCCCTGAGGCCCTGTGCTTTCCAGGCCTTCCTGACAGGCCCATGGCAATCTTCCTAACATGGTTTGGATTTGTGTCCCTACCCAAATCTCATGTTGAATTCTAATTCCCAGTGTTGGAGGTGGGGCCTGGTGGAAGGTAATTCGATCATGGGGGGGGGGGGGTTTCTGATGATTTAGCACCATCCCTTTATTGCTGTCTTGTGATAGAGTTATCCCAAGATCTGCTTGTTTAAAAGTACGTATCACTTCCTCCTCTCTCTCTTCCTCTTGCTCCCACCATATAACAGAGCTTGCTTCCCCTTTGCCTTTCCACCACGATTGTAAGTTTCCCAAGGCCTCCTCAGAAGCAGATGCCTGTACAGCCTGCATAACCGTGAGCCAAATAAACCTCTTTTCCTTATACATTACCCATTCTCTGGAATGTCTTTATAGCAGTGTGAGAAACAGATGAATACAGTCCCTTCCCTTTGAGGAGGACTTGGAAGCATTTGTGGGAGGCACACTGATGACCAGGGGCCTTGCAAGACCATGGCTGTGTCCATTTCCCCCTTCCTCTGACTGGCAGTCTGACTTCACAGAGTGTACACAGGAGCACTGGGGTAGGTGTTTGCAAAGCCAGGGCCTTACACAGGACTGTGGCAGGACCCAGGGCCTGCTCCCCAGGCCTCCCAGTCACTGGAGGGAAAGTGAGAAGTATTTTGGGGAGGGCATCTTTCTGCTTCACTGTGAAGTACTAACCGGGGTCAACAGGGAGGCCTGAGGAGCACAGCACTTTCAGCCTCAGTACCACCTGGAGGCTAGAAGTGGTCTATCAGAGCCAGGACTCAGGCCATGGCTTGCCCCAGTGACACTGATCTTTTCTCTGACATTTCCTTCTCCCTTTATCATCTCCCCCCAAGCACCTAAAAAAGAAACCAGAAGAACTTGAGTCCAAGGGGTATCAGAGGGGCAGATCATCTGGGGCCTGTTTTGCAGATTGAAATTGCATTGATTAATCTGAAAAGAGTTGCCACTTGTCATGATATTGAGTCTTCTTACCCATGAAAATGAACTCTCTATAGTTATTCAGTACAGATCTGTATAGAAAAAGATGAAGCAGATTGGAAGGCAAGCTCAGGAAAAGGCCTGAATCCTATTGCTCTGGAGTTGGAAAGTTATCCCATAGGCCAGTGGTTTTTAATTGGGGGTGAGTTTGCACCTTCCCTCCTGCCCTCCAAGAAGACATTTGGCAATGTTTGAAGACATTTTGGCTATCACACCTGGGGATCGAGGGAGTTGCTATGGGAATCTCCTGGGTAGAGGCCAAGGAAGCTGCTAAACCTACTCTGGTGCATGAGACAGCCCTCCACAACCAAAAATTGTCCAGCCCAAATGTTATTAATACTGAGATCAAGACATGGGCAGTGGCTGGGGAGCCATGTTGTCAGCTTTGACTGTGTGGAGGTGGATGACCTGGTGTGATAAGGGATTGGAGTCGGAGACAAGAGTTGGGAGGCCTCCCAGGAGTCTGGAGTCTGAACTACGGTAAGGCAGTGAGGAGGAGAGGGTACACCTCAGAGAAGATTCAGGAATCAAGTTGTTCTTTATCACCGAAAGGAAAAGAATGAGGGAGAGGGGCAGGAAGAGAAATTCACTACAACCACTGAGTTTCTGGCTGGGTGATGTAGGATATGTGGTATATACCTCAAGATAGAAAATTGGGGAACAGAGGCTGACAGGGAAACAAGAGAATAATTTAGTTGAGTGTTTGGGCCATCCCAATAGATATTCACTTATTCTTTCATTATTTATCGAGTCTCAGTTATGATCCTGGTATTATAAGTGGCAGTGGCGTCAGCTGGAAGACTCTTATGGAGCTAATGGGTGAAACAGACAATAAAAAAACAAATATATATGCATATATACACTCACTTTGATTCTTGGAGATGTACAGTCATCAATTAGATTATGGATTTGGTGTGTCAAGAAAAATATGAGCTGCACATACAGATATGGGAAACCAGCATAAAGATGAAAGCTGAAACTGGAGGAGAAAAGGCTGCCTAGGCATAGAGTGTGACTTCCTTTCGGTCGAATCATCTCTAATGCTGTGATTTTCTCCTAAGGAGATGTGTGCAGTAGAATGCCGTCTCTGTTTTAGATGTTGTCGAATATTACTACACTAATGCAAGATAATAAACCACATGAAAACCATAAAGAGGGATTTGTTATGGGTTTGGGGGAGGGTTTGCTTAACGCAATAGTTAAAATTGTCACTGAAGAGGTACAGCTTAGATGACAAACAACAAAAACGGTTTTGCACCTCTGGCCAGCTGGGGATTATGCAATCTTCCCAGCACCTCTGGCCAGGTGACAAATATGAAGTCCTCCCATCACCTCTGGCCAGGTGGGGTTACGAAGTCCTCCCGCACCTGTGGACAGATGGGGTTATGAAGTCCCCCCAGCCGCCCCTGCGGAGCAGGCGGAGGAACAGCTAGCTGGGGTTGCTAGCAGGTCGGGGACAGCTGCTACGCCGATGCTAGTTGTGCTGTGTGGATGGGGGCACCGAGATCCGCAGAGATCATCACTGGAGGGGAGAAGCTGCAGCACCGGGAGGGTTCGGCATTTAAGCAGATCAGGGTTCCTGGAAAGGCGGGTCCCAATACATATACTGACCGGGCACCTAACGCGCTGCTCTGAAAATCATCGACCATCACGGAGGCTGGCCAGAGATCCTTATGTATCTGATTCACGATGACAGCAGCTAACTGAGTACAATGGAAAACGTACCGTCGCGCGGCCTGAAAATGCACACTCCAGCCCCCGCCAAAGCACAGCGCCAGGCAGTACCCGCCAGAGCGAGAGCTCGAACTGTCGTCAGAATAGCTGCCAGTTCTCTAGTTGCCCGGCACGAGAGCTCGAACTATCGCGAGAAAACCGCCAGCTCAGAAAGCGACTGTCGCGGGAGCCCGAACTCTCGCGCGAACAGCCGCCAATTCGCTAGACGCGCGCTGCGGAAGCGCGGGGCAGGGCGGAGCATGGCGCGGCATGGACAGCCTTGGAGCCGGCTGGACGCGCAGCAGGAGCGCGACGTGCAGGAGCTCGTCCGGAGTGTCGCCAGCCTCCAGGACGAGACAGACCCCAACTTCCAGCTCGCCCTAAACTTCGCCTGGTCCAACTTCAGGTGTGGGGGAGCGGCGCGGGGGCGGGTTCTAGGCCACAGCCCGGAGTCCGCGCGTGGGTTCCGCGGAGCCCAGGAACGGGATGAGCCGGGGCGGGGCGTGGGGCGGAGGCGGACGGGGCCTCGGGGAACCCTCCCAGGCCCTGCCACCGCCCGCTCCACGCCGGCCAGGCTCTCCTGATAGTCACGGGGGAAACGTGGAACTGGGTTCTTGCAGGCCGGGACGCGCGCCTGCAACCCTAGCCCTCTAGGAGGCCCAGGCGGTACTCGAGGTCAGAATGGGCAGCGTAGCAACTCCATCGCTATATAATTTTTTCTTTTTTAAGTAAAGAGATTGTATTCTCACTGATTTCTGCTCCCTGGTCAGCCAGTATAAGCTCCCTCTCACCCTGCTTTCTTTTTTCCAAAACGCGTTTGTCAGAACACTGGTTTAACCTGTCATTACTGTCTCCTCTGCTTCCAGTCCAACTAGAATGCTGCATCCCTGCACAGCTCCTGGCACGTAGCACGCAAAGTCACCTAATACAATTGCTAATGCGGTTTCTCTTGTAACTAATTTCTTGTTTGGCCGGTTGGTTGGTTTTTGTTATGTTTTGTTTTGTTTGTGAAACGGAGTCTCGCTCTGTAGCCCAGGCTGGAGTGCAGTGGCGTGATCACGGCTCACTGCAACCTCCGCCTCCCAGGTTCAAGCGATTCTCCTACCTCAGCCTCCCCAGGGCGGGTGCTACCACGCTCCGCTAATTTTTTTTTTTTTTTTAGTAGACACGGGATTTCACCGTGTTAGCCAGGATGGTCTCAATCTCCTGACCTCCTGATCTGATATTTGGATTGAGATCTCCTATTTTTCTTTATGGTAGATGTAAATTAAACACTACTTTAGTTCGTTACTCATAATGAAATTATTACTAAAAAAAGTTAATGTTCTACCCGTTTAATTTCAATAAAAATCTTCTTGAATAATAATTAGGTTTTCAAAATCTGTAATCTTAGTTACCTTAATGATCATAGCCGGTAAAGTATCTAGTTAGTTGGTTCATAATAGGAATACAGGGCTTTCAGATTCTTTTAAAGCATGCCAAGTTTCCGAAGTAATAAACTGAATTTTTAACTGTAGCTTATAAAAATAAATAATGTGTGAAATAGGTTATACAATACAGAAACGTAAATGCTGAATCCCAAGTTATTTTTCTATTAATACATGTAAATGACAGTAGGCAGATGTTCGTCATTTTAGAGCTGGGAGAGATATTAGAGGTTACTATGTACTTTTACAGATTTCAGGAACTAAATTATAGGTAAAGTGTTCTATTTAGCCATTTACTGGAATAGAGTCAGATGTGGTTTTCAATAGTGAAATTTTATTTCTTTTAAGTAAGATTGCTGGCTGTGATACTAAAAAAAGGCAAAATGTTTTTTGCATAGGCTGTGCTATATACATATACATTAGTTGCATAGCCTGTGCTCTAATTTTACGACGCTTTAAACCATCAGAAAAATGAATAGTTCATGTTTACATTTTTTTAAATTGTGGCCATTTAGAATTCTAGGACCTAGAGATTCAAAGATGAGTAAGATATAGCCTCTGTCTTTAAGAAAGCGACAAAAGTTAATCACAGTATAATATATGATAGGGATTTTTATAGTTCAGAAATTTGTTAATTTGGATGAGGAAAAAAGTGTACTAATCTCTAACTGATAAGTAGCATCTTCTTCCATTATGAATGAAAGCAGAAAACCCTAGTAGTATTAGACTACCTATGACTTTATCACCAGTAGAAATCGCATACTGTTTTCACATTATAGTAAGAGTTGTAGATATTTGTAAATGTTATTCACTGTTATTTTAATGGTAGTTATTGGACCTACTGCTAAATGTTGTTATTTAATGCTTTCATAAATAGCATTTCTTACCATAAACTTCCTGAAATATTTGACGGACATATCTCAGTATAATCGGATTCCTTTGTACCTCTTTTTTGGTATTTAAAAACGTTATTCAGAGAAGGGGTCCTTATGCTTCAGTGGGCCTCACTATGACATAGAAAGATTGGGAACACCTGATGTAGAATGTGTTCTGCTGGACTTAGATACGGGGCCTTATGGGAGGATAGAGGAGCCAGAGGACAAGGTTGGGAGGCTCAGGAAGCATTTGTGTGCCGAGGAAAGGATGCTTGCATAGTCTTGGACACGATGCTTATTTGCCTGCCTGATGGTGAAGGTAATGGAGGACGAGGTACACTCCATTCTGAAAATGTGTAGCTGAGTACAGAGCATACGGGCGATGCGGAGGGCCATGAGATGAGTTCACTTACCTATGTGACAGAGTTGGCATAAGAACTGCATTTTGTCTTTATCAGATTTCATCGTTTCTTGGATGTCAACAGCCACAAAATAGAAAAAACAATTGAAGGGTAAGTCAGTGTATATATGTATACATTCAGAAATATATGTATTTTCTTATAGATGTTTTTAAGATAGCTTTATAATCATTTGTTTTACATTTTAGAATTTATGAAAAATTTGTCATTCATTCTGATCTAACCAAAGCTGCTACTTGGAAGAAATTAACTGAGGAATTTCTAAATGCACCACTTCCCAGCATAAAGGAAATAAAGGTATGTCTTCAATTATGAGATCTCCCTTGTGTATTTTACTGTTTTGTATCTGATTATTGTCAGCTTGTTTCTGTTACTACTTAAACATTCTATTTTAGTATTATCCACTGGCTAACAGGATGTCCTGGAAAGTGACTTAAATACTGCCATCAAACCAGATCTGCCTCAGTTTGGGATGAAAGAGCTAGTTCTTATTTAATCATTTTTTCACTTCAGTCCTTATATGGAAAGAGTGATCAGAGATTGATATATGTAATAGCATTGTTTAAATATCTTGAAACTTTCAAATGGTTTCTCAGCACTTGGCAGTGACTGTAGATGCATACAGAATGCCTGGTAGACCTTCATATTGTTTGGGGGATTCCCCCAAGACCACCCTTTGGCACAGTGATTTGCTCAAAGGATTGACAGAACTCAAAAAAGCTTTTATCCTCACTGTTAATGGTTGATTACAGTGAAAGAATACAGATTAAAATCATCAAAGGGGGCTGAGGTGGTGGCTCACACCTGTAGTGTAGTACCAGCACTTTGGGAGGCTGAGGCAGGCAGATCTCAAGGTCAGGAGATTGAGACCATCTTGGCCAATGTGGTGAAACCCCATCTCTACTAAAAATACAAAGAATAGCTGGGCTTGGTGGCATGCACCTGTAGTCCCACCTACTCAGGAGGCTGAGGCAGGAGAATAGCTCGAACCCAGGAGGCAGGAGTTGCAGTGAGCCGAGATGACGCCACTGCACTCCAGCCTGGCGACAGAGCAAGACTCCATGTCAAAAAAAGAAAATAAAATCATCAAAGGGAAGAAGTGCCTAGGGCAAAGTCTAGGAGAAGCTAGGCGCACGTGTCCAAATGTTCCTTCCCAGTGGAGTCACCTGGGGATGCACTTAAGTCTCTCAGTAACAGTATATGACAGCATGTGCAAAGGATTGCCCCTCCAGGGCCAATCACCTGAGGCTTCGTGACCAGCATTTTTATTGGGGGTGGGTCATATAAGCAAGCAGCGCCTGTGTGGCTTACCTTAGCTGCTCAGTCTCTAGCCTCCTAGAGGTCAAACTGAGGATGGCAAGCATGTGGAAACAGCTGTGGGTTCCTGAACACAGTGGGACCACATTCCTTTGCTCTGCTGTGACACATTTTTAGTAAAGACAGGGGTTTCACCATGTTGGCCAGTCTGGTGTTGAACTCCTGACCTCAAGTGATCTGCCCATGCTCCAAAGTTTTGGGATTACAGGCATGAGCCACCCCGGCCTGCTCTATTAAATATATTTTCAAGCTCACAGATTCTTTCCACAGCCATTCCAGTCTACTGGATGAGCCCATCGAAAGCATTCTTCATTTCTGACGCCTTGTTTTTCATTTGGAACACTTGGATTCTTTCTTGGAGTTTCCATTTCTCCACTTATATTACTCATCTGTTCTTCCTTGTTATCCACATTTTTCATTAGCACCCTTAGTATATTAATCATAGTTGTTTTCAGTTCCTGGTTTGATAATTCCAACATTCCTGCCATATCTGAGTCTGGTTTGGATGCTTGCTCTGTCTTTCTGACATACTGTGTCACGTAGCCATTGTTGTCTATCTGGACACCTGAGTCCGGGATTCCGGGGCTTTTATATGGCGGCTTGTCTCTTAGGCATGGTACCTGTGTGACTAACCACAATTACTGAAGTTCCAGAGTCTTTAAAGGAAAGCAGTTATTCACCTTCAGTCACACTGTTTGCACAAACTATCTGAACAGACTAGTACAACATGATTCAAGATCTGAGTATAGAGAACACTTTTGCCAGTTCACGTATTTCAAGAGCTCAGTTACCACAGGCTGGCCAAGGCTTGTTCATGAACGTAAGCCCTTTTGGGGGACGTTGAAGGCTTCAGCAATTCAGGCTTGCTGAGTTAGCTCTTTCCTGCATAGCTCAGCTAATATCCCAATTTAAAAATCAATCATATAAATAAGAAAAGACTGCCAATCACATAGAAATTTGAACAAAGGAGAATCATACCCAGTAAAAGGAAAATCAAGAATTTTAAGCTTATAGAAAAGCGCCTATCGTTTCGTAGGATGAGATAAATGCAAATTAAAGCAACACAGATAACATTTTTCACTGATCTGATTAATAAAAGGTGTGGGAAACAGATCATTTTATATGTATGTATATTTGTATTATCTGTATGGAGGATATTTTGACATTAGTTCTCAAAATTTCAAATGCAAACACTCTGACTTAGCATTTCTCTTTTTAGGAATTTATCATATAGAGAAACTCTCATAATTATTCAACCACATAAGTTTTTGATAGTGAAAGATTGGGGAAAAATCTAAATGTCATTAGTAGGGGACTGGTTAAATATGGTACATCTGAGTTACACTATCGGACGCGTGTGAGCTTCGTGGTAACCTATTGCCACAGGAGAATAATTTTTAACCATAATGTTATACTCCAAAGACATTTCCGTAGTTTTAGAAATAAAAGCTCTCATCCACTCGGATCTTATACTTGTTAGAAATGTAGAACTCAGATTTCAGATAGTTTTGAGTTTCCTTACGTGTATGCATTTGAGCTATGAAAGAGTTTGAAGGTTAGGAATTATTTAGGTATAACTCATGTTTTCTCAAACCAGGAAAAATCTTGGGGACATAACTGTCATGGAGTTGTCTTTACTCAAGCTAGTGTAGAAAGCATTTCCCAACTTCAGAGATTCATGTTCTTCATTTTTTTGTTTTAAAGACAGATGCACATTATTCCATACTGTCACTTCTTCTGTGTCTGTCAGATTCTCCTTCAAACAGCAATTATGTGGAGACACCAAGAGATAAAGAAGTTGGTACGTTCCTTAACTATGAGAAGTAAAATAGAAATTGTTTGATTGTTTAGTTACTAAACATTGAGTTTTATTGAAACTTGTAAAAATCTGTGAAACTGAAGTATTTCTATTGTTTTGGATGCTATCACAATTGTAAAATTTTATGTAAAATGCAGTCAGCCCTCTGTATCCTTAGATTCCAGACTCACAGAGTCAACCAACTGCAGATCAAAAATATTCAAAAATAATAATACAACAATCTAATATACATTTTTTTTAAAACTAACAACTATTTACATGGCATTTACATGGTATTATAAGTAATCTAGAGATTATTTAAAGTATACAGGACGGTGTATTTAGGTTATATGCACATGCTACACCATTTTCTGTCAACCTTGAGCATTATGGAGGGTGTAGTAGCTCCTGGAACCAATTCCCCTCCGATATTGAGGGATGACTGTATTTGTTCTAACTTTACAAACTACCTTCAGCTATAGAAAGAGAACACTCACCTTTCAGAATGAGTTAATTAAAATGTTAAATATTTTAGGATATCAATTTAATAAATGTTTCGATATTGTTAAATTTTTATCTAATTGTATTTTGAGTCTTGTTAGTCTTTTTTTCCTTTAGTTTTGAGATGTTTTCAAAGATAGATATAATAAAGCTGGTAAAGTTCTTCTGTCACATTTTAGAAAAGAAAGATGATTTTGACTGGGGAAAATACTTAATGGAAGGTGAAGAAATGGACATTGGTCCAGACATGGACACACCAGTAAGTGACAGTAGTTTTACTATTAAAAATTTAAATACACACCAGGTGATAGAGATGATTTTAATACGTCTTTCCATCCTAGGTCAACTTAGCTAAAACAGGAACACTCTTAAGTAAGCTAGAGTCATTTATTATGGAAGCCTGGTTAGGATTTTGCACCAAATCACTGGTATTAAGGAGTTAAAAGGGGCGGGGCATGGTGGCTCACACCTGTAATCTCAGCACTTTGAGAGGCTGAGGAGGGAGGATTGCTTGAGCTTAGGAATTTGAGACCAGTCTGGGTAATATAGTGAGATCTTATGTCTATTTTTAAAAAATAAATTTTAAATAAAGATGTTGTTTGGGCACAGTGGCTCACACCTGTAATCCCAGCATTTTGGGAGACCAAGGCAGGTAGATCACTTGAGGCCAGAAGTTCGAGAGAAGCCTGGGTAATATACTGAAACCCCATCTACTAAAAATACAAAAAATTAACTGTGCGTGGTGGCACACGCCTGTAATCACATCTACTCAGGAGACTCAGGCACGAGAATCTCTTGAACCCAGGAGATCGAGGTTGCAGTGAGGTGACATCATGCCATTGCACTCTGTCACCCCGGGTAACAAAGTAAGAGAGTCTGTCTCGAAAAAGAAAAAAAAATAAGTTAAAAGGGTTGAGTATAAGTATCTCTTAAGGACCTGTGATCTTGGGACTTTTTGCCACCAAAAATAATTCCTTTCCTTATTGTTTCAACGTTATAGAAAAAAAGTAATAATTATATTTCCATTCTTATGATAGGCACTTCCAAGAGATTTAGAAAAAAAAAATTCATTTGGTTTTTGTTTTTCTGTTCCATGTTGCTTCAAAGTTTTTGCTTTTCTTCAAAATCTTCTTGGTCTTTTAATATAAATAGCTTTAAGTGTTATACTCTGTAAGGCTAAGGTGTATTTCTTTTTTAAATCAGAATTGGTCTGAAGAAAGTGATGAGGAAAATGATCAACAGCCCTTAAGCAGAGAGGACTCTGGAATTCAGGTAGACAGGACACCGTTAGAAGAACAAGATCAAAACAGAAAACTGGGTCCTTGTATCAGTTGGAAAGGTAGGTACTGTGTGTTGTGAGGTGCTGGCATTTTCTAATAGACAAATTCCCGAGAAGAAAAGGCAAGCTTGAGATCAGTTCCTTGTGATCAAGGTATCAGCTAAGTGTTACCATCTTGATAAAACCAATTATTAAAACCATTAGTAATCTTTTCTATATGATGCTTAAGTAGTAATACTGTTGAATTATTGCATGCAGAGTGTAATTTTGTAATGTTTTTCCTGTAGTTCTGAGAACTTTCTTAGGCCTAAATGTTTCCATTTTCTTTTATTGGAGAAGGACTGATTTTTGCTAAGATTGTGCCACTGCACTTCAGCAACAGAGCGAGACCTTGTCTCAAAAAAAAAAATTAAAATAAAAAACTATAAGGGAGGATATGCATAGATTATATACAAACACTATGCCATTTTTTATCAGGGACTTGAGCACCTACAGATTTCGGTGTCTGCAGCATTCCTGCAATAAATCCCTGGTGGATACTGAAGGACAACTGTATTTATTCCAGACTTGCTAATCTGTGCTCTTGGTGTCAGTGTGACCTGGAAACAGACACTGTTATTGTTGTGGCTTTATAATATTATGTCTTAATACATAGAAGGCAGGTTTCCTCAGCTGCTTGGGAGGCTGAAGCAGGAGAATCACTTTGCTCTGTTTTTTCTTTCTTTTTTTTTTTTGGAGACAGGATCTCACTCTGTTGCCCAGGCTAGAGTACAGTGGCACAATCTTAGCTCTCTGCAACCTTTGCCTCCTGGACTCAAGCAATCCTCCCACCTCAGCCTCCTGAGTAGCTGGAACCACAGGCAAGTGCCACCACACCACGCTATTTTTTGTAGAGACACGGTTTCACCATGTTGCCCAGGCTAGTCTGCAACTCCTATACTCAAACAATTCACCCGCCTCTGCCTCCCAAAGTGCTCGCATTACAGGTGTAAGCTACTGTGCCAACCCACTTTGCTCTTTTTTTTTCACCTCTTTCACCTTCCCCGAGTAGCTGAGATTACAGACATACACCACCACACTCAGCTAATTTTTGTATTATTAGTGGAGATGGGGTTTCACTGTGTTGGCCAGGCTGGTCTCGAATTTCTGACCTCAACTAATCTGCCCGCCTCTGTCTCCCAAAGTGTGGGGATTACAGGTGTGAACCACTGCACCCAGCCACTTTGTTCTTTTTCAAAATGGGCTTAGCTATTTGTGAACTTTTATTCTTCCATAGACATTTTAGAAGCAAGATGGTAAACTTAAAAAAAAAAAAAGGCCCACCTGGCTCATGCCTGTAACCCCAGCACTTTGCGAGGCCGAGGCGAGTGGATCACTTGAGGTCAGGAGTTTGAGACCAGCCTGACCAATATAGTGAAACCCTGTGTCTACTAAAAATACAAAATTAGCTGTACATGGTGGCGCATACGTGTAATCCCAGCTACTTGGGAGGCTGAGGCAGGAGAATCACTTGAACCCAGCAGGCAGAGGATGCAGTGAGCCAAGATCATGCCATTATACTCGTCCTGGGCAACAACAGCAAAACTCCATCTCAAAAACAAAAAAAAATTCTAGGTCGAATTTTTATTGGGATTGCAGAGAATTTATAGATCTAACTTGGGGAGGTTTGATTGCCTTAACATGTTGATACCTGCATTTATCGTAATTCTTTAACATTTACTAGATTTGGGAAATTTTCTTTTTGAAGATCTCAAGTGTTCATTTGTTAATTTCTACATTAGTTACAGTTTTTATTTTTGTGAATGATACTTCTTTTGTTTATTCCTGATGTAGAGGAAATAATACTGGTTTCTGTAAGTTGTCCTTATATGCAGCCTTTTTGTTGAATTCTGATATGAATCATAATATTTTGTTGATTCCATTTGGTTTCTTATATAGATGATTAGTGTCATCTGCAAATATTGGTTTTTATGTGCAAATAATGGTTTTAGTGTCATCTGCAAAAATTGGTTTTTAGTGTCATCTGCAAATATGGTCCTGTGTCCTCCTGCTAGTTCTTATGCCTGTGTCTTCTCTGTGATGTGGTGATCAAATCTCTTTTCTGGCCCAGCAGCCTAGCCCTCTACTCCGTAGCAGAAGCAACAGCTCATAGGATTGGGCTTCCTGGACAACTAGGTCACATCCTAATGGGGGGGTTATACCTGAAACTCCTCCATTTAGTGTGATGGTTGTTTGGTATCAGTTCAGGTTATGTAGCCTTTATCAAATTAAGAAAATTTCCTTCTATCCTTTTTTCCTACAAGTCTTTAATCATAAATAAATGTTGAATTTTTATTAAATGCTATTATTTGTGAGATAATGTCATAACTTTTGTATCCTAATAATACACTAATAGACTTTCTGATATTGAATTATCCTTGATTTCTTCACCTAAACTTGTTTGATTGTGTTATTTTTTAGTACATTATTAGATTGGGTTCAATTTTGGATTCACTTTTTTGTTTTTTTAAAGACAGGGTCCTGTTCTGTCACCCAGGCTGGAGTACAGTAGAATGATCACAGCTCACTCCAGCCTCAATCTCCTGGGCTCAAGCTACTCTCCACCTCAGCCTCCTAAGGTGGATGCCACCACACCCAGCTAATTTTTTTTTTTTTTTTTTTTTGCTTTTTTGTAGAGATGAGGTTTCACTATATTAGAGACCAGCCCAGGCTGGGATTACAGGTGTGAGCCACTGAGCCCAGCAAGTTAGCTCTTTTTTTTGTGTAGGATTTTTCATCTTTATACTTTCATGAATTACGTTTATCATGTCTTTATCTGGTTTAAGCATCACTGTTATGTCAGCCTCATAAAATGTTAGGTGACTTTCTCTTTTCTGCTTTTTCAAACAACTCATGTAAGATAGACACTATCTAATCCTTCAAAATTTAGCACCAGTGCTGAGGCTTTGGGAGTGGTTGGGAAGGTCTTTGGTTACCATTTCAATTTCCTTAATGGTTACTGGACTATTAAGATGTACCATTTATATCTTTTTATGTGTTAATTTTTTTTAACTTTCTAGTCAATTACATTAATTAAATTTAGTATGTGTTTCTTTCTAAATGTGTTGCTGGTCTTGAACTCTTGGACTCAAGTGATCATCCCACCCTGGTTTCCCAAACGGCTGGGATTATATGCGTGAGCCATAGAACCCAGCCGATATATATGGTTTAAAATAAACGATCATATATAAGTAGATGTTGTTAGGTAGCTGTTATTTTTAAAAAGCTGTTTTCAACTGTACATTTGAATGGATCTGTAAGTCCAGATATTGTGACCCAGTATTTATTGTTGTTGTTATTGTTGTTAACTATCATAACTCAAACTTACTACATTTCTTTCAAGCAGATGAGCCAGATGACCGAAGCTGGCTGGAACATCATGTGGTCCATCAGTACTGGACAGCCAGGCCCTCCCAGTTTCCTCATAGCTTACATTTGCACTCCAATTTAGCTGCTGTCTGGTGAGAAGCTAAAGTTTTCATTTAATGTGGTAATAGAAAAAACTTTGATGTTTAAACATTTGGCTTTGATTTGTGACTTCAGTTCTTCCCCCGAAATTTAAATTTGTTTTGGTTTTGACAATTTTTTTTTAACAGAGTCTTATTCTAGTTGCCCAGGCTGCAATGCAGTTGTGATGTCTCAACTCACTGCAGTCTTTGTCTCACCCAACTAATTTTTTATTTTTTATTTATTTATGTTTGGCAGGGGGAAAGAAAGTCTTGCTCTGTCACCCTGACTAGAGTGCAGTGGCATAATCGTGGCTCACTGCAGCCTCTGCCTCCCGGGTTCCAGCAGTTCTCGTGCTTCAGCCTCCCAGGTAGCTGGGATTATAGGCACACACCACCACACCCAGCTAATTTTTATATTTTTAGTAGAGATGGGGTTTCACCATGTTGGCCATGATGGTCTCAAACTCCTATCCACAAGTAATCCATCTGCCCTGGCCTCCCTAAGTGCTGGAATTGCAAGTGTGAGCCAGCACACCTGGCCAGTGTTGAAAATTCTAGTAGAATAGTTTTTGATTATTTAATTGTTGCTGAAAATCATAAAATTATAGTATTATTTATATATAATCTGTATTTTGATTTTTTTTTTTGTTAATTTCAAGGTAAATGGATTGGTATATATTAGGGCATTATTTGATTTCTGTTTTGGTATACTTACTATAAAAATAGACGTATTGTTTTCCAGAAAACAGCATCACATAGTTGTCAACATTTGCCTAAATCAGCAATAAACATAACAATTGCAGTTGTTCTGAAAGTGTTTCTCAGGATTTTGAGTGATGTGAAAATATGGGGGGCATTTAAGCCATTTATTATGTGTACTTGCTAATTGATTGCCAGTTAAGGTTAGCACTAAATTGTGAATATTCTTTAAGATAAGTTATTTACTTACAAACCTTTCTGTTGACGTTTATCTTTGCTGTCTCATAGGGACCAACACTTGTACAGCAGTGATCCATTGTATATTCCAGATGACAGGGTTTTGGTTTCTGAGACTCAGGTTATTCGGGAAACCCTGTGGTAAGATATATTCGCTTAATTAATAGTCTTTATTTATGATGCTTGATTACTGAGAAACAAAACTTTTATTAAAGGAAACTGTTAAAGCATTTTCACGGAAACTAGAAATAGACCATTAGGTATAAAGTTCAGACCAGATTTGACTGTGGAGATTGAGAGATTTTTACATATTTACTTCATTTTTA
Source organism: Ateles fusciceps (assembly GCA_036589455.1). Taxonomy (NCBI): domain Eukaryota; kingdom Metazoa; phylum Chordata; class Mammalia; order Primates; family Atelidae; genus Ateles; species Ateles fusciceps. Next base: position 16,427 of record JAZHEH010003346.1, read on the forward strand.
TTTTAAGTAGTTCAGCATATGATTTACTTAGAATAGTCCATCACTTCTTTAACGCTTGAGTTCAAAGCAGGGTTTACTACTATTCTTAATAGGCAGAGAGTATCAGTGAGGCCTGTGCCTGTACCTCGAAGCCAGGAATCTAATGCAGCACATGGTGCTGTTACTACTGAAATTCCAGGTCCTGGTGCTCTCACCATAAAGTATGATACTGACATGCTGGCATTCTTAGAAGTAGGAAGATCTCTTTGGGTCATCCAGTATATGGGGGAGATACTTTGACAATATGTCTTGGATTTCTCTTTAAGACGATACTGAAATATCTTGAGTCGTAAGGTAATCAGATGAAAAGATTGATATCTTCCATTTTCTTATTATCTGACCTTGTTACCCCTTAATTCTGAATATTTAATAAAAATTTCCTAAAGTGGGGCATGGTGGCTCACACCTATAATCCCAGTGCTATGGGAGGCCAAGGCGGGTGGGTCACTTGAGATCAGGAGTTCAAGACCAGCCTAGGCAACATAGTGAAACCCCCATCTCTACAAAAAATAGAAAAATTAGCCAGGCATGGTGACATTTACCTGTAGCCCCAGCCATTCAGGAAGCCAAGGCTGGAGAATCACTTGAACCCAGTAGGTTGAGGCTGCAGTGAGCTGAGATCACTACTGCACTCCAGCCTGGGTGACAAAGTGAGACCCTGTAAAAAAAAAAAAAAAAATTTTTTTTCTGGGCATACCGTCAAGAATATTTTTCTAGACTTAAAATACATTCATCTTTTTTTATCTAATTTCAGGTTGCTTTCAGGAGTGAAAAAGCTCTTTATATTTCAGCTGATAGATGGGAAAGTAACTGTGAGAAACAATATTATAGTAACTCATTTAACACATGTAAGTTATTTGTATTTATTGTTATTTAAGAAATAATAGGATTTCTGTAAACTGGTAATATGATTTTAGAACATTTTGCAATATTAAAATTAACTATAATTGAACTCATTTGTGCTTCCTTACGCAAAAAAGATTAATTTAAAATTATTTAATATCTAGGCCAGGCACGGTGGCTCACGCCTGTAATCCCAGCACTTTGGGAGGCCAAGGTGGGTGGATCACAAGGTCAGGAATTCGAGACCAGCCTGGCCAAGATGGTGAAACCCTGTCTCTACTAAAAAATATAAAAATCAGCCAGGCGCAGTGGCAGGCACCTGTAATCCCAGCTACTTGGGAGGCTGAGGCAAGACAATCGCTTGAAGCTGCGAGGCAGAGGTTGCAGTGAGCTGAGATCACGCCACTACACTCTAGCCTGGGCAACAGAGCAAGACTCTGTCTCAAAAATAAATAAATAAATATTTAATACCCAAAAAGAAAAATCGAGTTGTGCATCTTTGCAGTACTTAAGAGAATTCCTTAATGTTGTTTGGGACATACTTAATTTCAGTTTGCATTTTCTGCTGTTTATATCTGTCATTCTATATTGTAAAAGCTATATACTGTAAATTTTTTTGGCTTAAGTAGATTACCTTATGTATGTTTTTAAAAAATATAAGCCGTATTTCTCTAGTCTGTTGAAATTAATGCTCACTCTTTTTCCTTTGTGTATAAAACTATTCACCAATTTATGACCTTGTCTTCTACTAAACATACTGTTTAAAAGAATTGTAAAAGACATATTTTACAGTGAGAGGGAAATGAATTTGAGTGTTTACAGAAGATCACCTTTGAATAATTGCCGTTTGCTTCTGTCATAGAGTTGTTTACGATCTGTGCTGGAACAAATAGCAGCGTATGGCCAGGTTGTATTCCGACTCCAGGAGTTCATTGATGAAGTCATGGGACACAGTTCCGAAAGCCTGCTGCCTGGAAGTGGGTCTGTTCCTAAGAAGTCACCTGAAGCTCCTTTTAGAACCTATCAGGCTTTCATGTGGGCCCTGTACAAATACTTCATTAGTTTCAAAGAGGAACTTGCAGAAATTGAGAAGTGCATCATCAATAATGGTATTAAATGTTCTTCAGTTTTAGTCATACTACACATAACTCATAATTGGAATGCCATTTAAATTTCTCATTATAAGATTTGAAAGTTGCCTGGCAAATAAGTAGTTCTCATGAATACTTCATTTTTTAAATTAAATTTGTATTTTTAACCCATTCATGTCTCTCAAAATCAAAAAACTACAGAGGATTTAGACTGAAAAATCTAAATTATTCTTCCTGCACCAGTTCCCCAGCCAGTCAGTTCCCCTCCCCAGCAACAGCCAGGTCCTCGGCTTCTTACACATCCTTCCAAAAAGAGTTCAGCATACACAAACAGTGCATATACATACACCCATACCTAACAGTCATTACACTACTCTCTTCAAATATTTCTAATTTAAATTTTGAGGATAATACCATACAAATATAAAGAGCTTCTTGATTTTTTATTTGTTGTTTTTCTGAGACAGGGTCTCCCTCTGTTGCCCAGGCTGGAGTGCAGTGGCGCCATCTCAGCTCACTGCAACCTCTGCCTCCTGGGTTCAAGCAATTCTCTTGCCTCAGCCTCCTGAGTAGCTGGGACTGCAGGCACATGCCACCACGCCCATCTAATTTTTTGTATTTTTAGTAGAGACAGGGTTTCACCATGTTAACCAAGCTGCTGTTGAATTCCTGGCCTCAGGTGATCTGCCCATCTTAGCTTCCCAAAATACTGGTATTAGAGGCACAAGCTGGGATTATACCACATCTGACCATGTAGGGTAGGTTCTTATAAATGGAATTGCCATGTGTGATTTTGCTGAGTTTTGCCACTTTATGGGGAGGTATAAGTAAATAAATGTATACTCTTGTGAGCCATGTAGATGAATACCTGTTCCCACACATACTTGCTATCTGTATGTTGTCAGACGTTTTGGTCTTCACCATTATGGCAGATGTAAATTGGTAACCCATGTAGCTTTTTACCCTTAACTTTTATTTTGAACTAACACAGAAAATAATACAGAGAGGTCCTGTGTTCCCATTACTTTGCTTCCCCCAGTGGCAAAACCTCACATAGTTGTAGTACATGATCAAAACTGGGAAACTGACACTGGCACAGGCCCGTTAGCCAAGCTGCAGACCTGACACAGTTTACCAGTGTTTCAGGAACTTGCTTTGAGCAGGGTTGGGTGTAGTATCTTTGTGTATAGTTCCAGGCCATTTTATCACACGTCTAGTTACACATGGTGACTTCCATGTTGAGGTCCCAGCTGTGCCATCGCCTCATAGGAGCTTGTGCAGCCCTCTGTAGGCAAAGCCTCCCGCACTAACATTGGCCCATGGGGAAGTGTTTTGTTTTACCTTGTATAATTTTATTTTGCATTCCTTTGTTATAAGTAAGGTAGCATGACTTTCTATATGTTTTAGAACCATTCATCTTTCCTTTTCTGTGAACTGTCAGTTCCTTTATATGTTATTTTTCTGCTGAGTTATCTTTTCCTTCATGACTTGCAGGAGTTCTTCCTTAGGGAAATTAGGTCCTTGTGATGTGAGATCAGAATCCACCATCCTTCATTTTGCCCTGCCTGCCCATAAGCCTAATGGTTTACCAGCATTTATGTCACATTTTAGATGCATGTATTTTCCTTGCTGTTGAGTTTGATTTGTTGATATTTGCAGACGCTACAATAACTCTTGCAATAGTGGTGGACAAGTTGTCACCTCGATTGGCTCAGCTCAAGGTTCTGCACAGAGTGTTTAGTACCGGAGTAGCAGAAGTTCCGCCTGATACTCGAAATGTCGTCCGCGCCTCGCACCTGCTCAACACCCTGTACAAGGCCATTCTCGAATATGACAATGTTGGGGAAGCCTCTGAGCAAACCGTATGTGAGACTTCTGCCTGAAGTGTGTGACTCCATTCTGCACAGCAGAGGAGTGGGAGACAGCTGGTCATGGTTCTGTGTTAAATGATACTCGAATGGTGACTTGTCGGACAGTTCAGAGTTTTCAAATTAGCTTCCAAATTTGAGGCTGTAGGAAGCTAGCTTTTTAGCTCTAATTGCCAAGATCCTCAGCAGGATGAGGCAAGGACAAAGCAACATGTGAGAAATACCTAGCTGATTTATATAGACATTTATAATAATGCTGTCTTAGATAAAAACTAAGTCATATTACATGAAGTATCTGAAGTAGTCACATTCACAGAAGCAAAGTGTAATGGTGGTTACCAAGGACTGGGGAATAGGGAGCTGTTATTTAATGGGTACAGAGTTTCAGTTTTACAACATGAAAAAGTTCTGGAGATTTGTCACAATGATGTGAATGTACTTAAAACCTCTGAACTTAAAAATGGCGAGGGCAGAGCACAGTGGCTCATGCCTATAGTCCCAACACTTTGGGAGGCCAAGGCAAGACTGCTTAAGCCCAGGAGTTTGAGACTTGCCTGGCCAATATAGGGAGACCCTGTCTTTAAAAAAATAAGTTAAATTAAAATTTAAAAAAGAAACAAATAGGTAAGATGATAAATTTTATGTTATATATTTTATATTGTATTTAAAAAATACAAATCTAATCAAGGCATAGTGGCTCACGCCTATAGTTCCAGCTACTTAGGAATCTGAGGTGAGAGGATCACTTGAGCCCAGGAATTTGAGACCAGCCTGGCCAACATGGTGAAACCGCATCTCTACTAAAAATACAAAAATTAGCCGAGTATGGTGCTGAACACCTGTAGTCCCAGCTACTCAGGAGGCTGAGACAGGAGAATCACTTGAACCTAGGAGGTTGCAGTGAGCTGAGATCATGCCACTACACTCCAGCCTGGGCGATAGAGTGACACTCTGTCTCAAAAAAAAGTAGCAAGCTATGGAGTAGTAGCCATGCCTGTTGTCCCAGGTACTCAAGAGGCTGAGGCAGGAAGATTGCTTGAGTGTGGAAGGTCGAGGCTCCAGTGAGCCATGTTTGCGCCCCTGCACTTCAGCTTGGGTGACAGAGCAAGACCCTGTCTCAAACAATATATAGATTTAAAAAAATCTATCTAGAGACTGTAATTTAGAATGCTACAGTTTTATTTAGGTATATATATTAGGTGTATTTTCTAGTTTGTTGGTGTAACTTTTTTTCTCACCAATTTAATACTGCATTTCAATATAAAAGAGATTGATTTTCTCTCAGCACTGCCATTTTTGTCCTCTGAGAGCTACTGGAATTAAGTACTGTCTATTAATTTCTCAGACAGTACTGGAATTAAGTACTGTCTATTAATTTCCTCACTCTTAATAGACACCTTGCTAGTAGTACGATTTAGATAGGGAAACCTTGCTCAGCTGCCAGGGCTGTCTCAGGTCACACCTGCCTCTGTGTAATTTTCACTCTCAAGTTTACCAGTCTGGACTGCAAACAATATGATCCTTCCATACTTAGGTGAGTTTTCGTAAGGATTTTATAGTGTATGTTTTTGGATTTTTTAATTTCAAGACATTTCAGAAATGTTTAAACCTCCTTTTGTTCTAGTGGCCAGGGAGCCCTGAGAGCTGACTGTGCACACTCTCTGCCTCAGGTCTCCCTCCTGTTCTCTCTCTGGGTGGAAACGGTGCGGCCTTACCTGCAGACAGTGGATGAGTGGATCGTGCATGGGCACCTGTGGGACAGCGCCAGGGAGTTCATCATCCAGAGGTGAGCTGCAGCAGAGCACAAGGTTGCTGGGGGCTGGCGTCACCAGTTTGCTCCCCGTAAAAATCAAATCTTTCATTACTTTAAAACCATACTAAGAAAGTACAGTCCACATCACAAAAGCTTGTCATCATAGGCTAGTTCTATTTCATTTTTATGGAAGATGTCAGTAATACCAGCCAATTATTAATATCTTTGTCCAGGTTTTGTCAGTTCACAACTTTTAAGCAAATTATATTTTTGGATGATACTGTGTTTATGGCTAGCTACTATACACTGCTTACCATAAAATGAGTTTAGGTGATATCAGATGGTTTCCAATATTTCCAGTGTAAAGTATCAGTAAAGAGATACAGAAATACTACAGAGTATGCCTTTAATACATCTATTTCTCAGAATTAGCTACTCATTTCTTTTACCTTACTATAATTTTTTTTTTTACTGTTCTCTGAAGTGAATGAATTCAACCAATAGCTTAGTATAATATTTAATAAAACAATTAAGAAAAATCTTAATCCATTTATGACAATTCCCCTTCAGTTATTTGATTTTTCTGAACAGAATCATTTAAACTATAATGTAGAGCTATTTGTACTCTTTTTAACCCAATTTTAAATGATGTGGTGTATTTAGATGGGTGGTTTCTATTGATAGCTATCCATTGAACACATCAGGAAGGGTAACTTTAAGTCCTTAGTGTTCTGGAAGCATAGCAATATGTATGCAGTGCTCACATAAGTCAACTGACCTCCCTTCAGCGTAGTCTCTTGTCTGTCACTGTGTCCTGATTCGTCAGTCTCACATGAGAATTTCTGTGAAAAATGGGACTCTGTTCTTGTAGGGTGATGATTGACCATCATTTTATTGTTAAAAGTACTCCAGTTAAGAATCTTCGTAGGGAAAATGGTAGAGAAGTCTGCAAATTAGTTTCACAGGAGATGGTAAATGGGAAAAACTTTTATTCTACTTCTAAAGAGGACCAAATTAGTCATATTTTAAATAATTCCAATTCAGGAAACTGTTTCTACTTACTTAAATTTTACCTATACTGTTGAAAGTATTTATTCACTTTTCTCTTTAAACTGAGATCAGATTAAAACTGCCCCATTTGCCTAAAGATTGTTTCAGTTTACTAATAATTAATATTATTATGTTTTATAATGTCTGGACAACAAACTAGAACAAGTATACTACTTTTAAGGAAGAGAAGTTAAAGTTTAAAATTATTTTGAATTTCTTTAGAAACAAAAATGTTCCAGTTAATCACAGAGACTTCTGGTATGCAACTTACACGTTATACAGTGTGTCAGAAAAGACAGAAAGTGAAGAAAAAATGAGTGATAATGCAAGTGCGAGTTCCGGCAGTGACCAGGGGCCCTCCAGCAGGCAGCACACCATGGTGTCCTTCCTCAAACCTGTCCTGAAGCAGATCATAATGGCTGGCAAGTCCATGCAGCTGCTGAAGAACCTGCAGTGTGCAGAGAGCACCACCTGCCAGGCTGCAGCCAGAGGTACCTGTTCCGTGGTCCTGTGTCTTCCTCGGTGTTGGGACACCTGACCCTACTGCCTCTTGTCATCTTGATACCTGATTATTTTGTAGTTTGCAAGTCATCACACCCTCTTATTTCAGTGATTATTATCAATCGTGATAGAATTAACAATCATGCTGCTCTTGATTTTTTAAAGGATTGTCTTACTGAAAACTTTTAGTGCTGTGTTTAAAAAGGCAGTGACAGTAAGTTTCACATTCATTTTCCTCACTCCAGATTCCTTAGGACTGGAACTTTAAAAAATAATTCCCTGGCATTTGTTTTCTTTTCTTGTTTTTATAAACTGTCATAATAATTGTACATATTCGTGGAGTACATAGTGGTTTTTTTATACATTTATAGTGATCAGATCAGGATAATTAGCATTTCTATCACCTCAAACATTTACTGCTTCTTTTTTTTTTTTGAGACAGAGTCTCGCTCCGTCGCCAGGCGCCAGACTGGAGTGCAGTGGCGCCATCCCGGCTCGCTGCAACCTCTGCCTCCTGGGTTCAAGCAATTCTCCTGCCTCAGCCTCCTGAGTAGCTGGGATTACAGGCACACGCCACCACACCTAGCTAATTTTTGTATTTTTAGTAAAGACGTGGTTTCACCATGTTGGCCAGATGGTCTCGATCTCCTGACCTTGTGATCCGCCTGCCTCGGCCTCCCAAAGTGCTGGGATTACGGGTGTGAGCCACCGCGCCCGGCCCATTTAACGCTTCTTTATGTTGGATTCAGTATCCTCCTCTTAGCTACGTGCAACTCTATGTTATTAACTGTAGTCATCCCGTAGTGATACAGAACACTAGAACTTACTCCTTCCAGCTAGCCATTTGTATCCTTTAACAAATTGCTTCCTCCCCTTCCCCCTACAAAATCCAGCAGCTAGTATCCTGTTCTACTTTTTACTAACATGAGATAAACATTTTTTAGCTACCACATATGAGTGAAAACATGCAGTGTTTAACTTCCTGTCCCTGGCTTATTTCACTTCATGTAATATTCACCATTTCCATCAGTGTTGCTGCAAATGACAGGATTCATCCTTTTTTATCTCTGAGTTCTGTGTATGTGTGTGTACCACAATTTCTTCACCCATTCATCTGTTTTTGGACACCCAGATTGATTACATATCTTGGCTGTGTGAATAGTGCTGCAGTAAACATGGGGGTCCACATGTCTCTTTGATATGCTGATTTCCTTTCCTTTGGGTAAATGCCCACCAGTGGGATTGCTCTATCAGATAGTAGTTCTATTTGTAGTTTTTCAAGGAACCTTCAAACTGTTCTCCATAGTGTCTGCACTAGTTTATATTCCCATCAACATTGGGTCAGAGTTCCCTTTTCTCCACATCCTCACCAGCGTTCGTTATTTTTTGTTTTTGTGATAAATAGCCATCCTGACTGGGCTAAAATGATACCTCATTGTGGTTTGACTTGCATTTTCCCTAATAACTAGTAATGCTGAGCATGTTTTCGTCTATTCATTGGCCATTTGTATGACTTCTTTGGAGAAATGTCTGTTCAGATCATTTGCCTTTTTTTTTTTTTTTTTTTTTTTTTTTGAGACAGGGTTTCACTCCCATCACCCAGGCTGGAGTGCAGTGGTGTGGTCTTGGCTCACTGAAAGCTCTGCCTCCCTGGCTCAAGTGATTCTCCTGCCTCAGCCTCCTGAGTAGCTGGGATTACAGACACCCGCCACCACGCCCAGCTAATTTTCTGTATTTTTAGTAGAGACAGGGTTTCATCATGTTAGCCAGGCTGATCTGAACTCCTGACCTCAGGTGATCCACCCGTCTTGGCCTCCCAAAGTGCTGGGATTACAAGCGTGAGCCACCGCGCGTGGCCTCATTCATTGAATTCTTTCACTGTAAAATTTGCTTGTTTGTTAAATACCTGTTTTTGTTGAATTTCTCATTCAAAACACTTTTGCTGATTTTATTGAATGTTTATTTGTACTCTCTTGTGTCTCACTGAGTTTCCTTAACATTTTAATTCTGAATTATTTTTCGGGCATTTCCTGTATTTCCTTATTGTAGTTTCTTGCTGGAGAGTTATTGTTTTCCTTGGGAGGTGTCATGTTTCTTTGCTTTTTCACGTTTGTTGTATTCTACATTGATTTCTTCTACACATCTGGTGGGAAAGTCACCTTTTCCAATTTTATGGAGCACGTTTTCTAGGGAAAGAGTTATTCATATGAATGGGCCGTGGAGTGTCGGTTCAGTGAAATGCATTGGCCTTGGTTCTGGATGAATGCAGTAGTGCAGTCTCCATGTACTTTTATAGTTGTAATCCACTTCAGTGATGTTTCCAAGTATCTCAGTGACCTACACTGAGGGAGTTTGTGGCAACAGTGGCACAACTGGCCAGGTGCAATGGCTCACACCTGTAATCCCAGCACTTTGGGAGGCCAAGGCAGGTGGATCACTTGAGGCCAGGAGTTTGAGACCAGCCTGGCCAATATGGCAAAACCCTGTCTCCACGAAAAATATAAAAATTAGCTGAATGTGGTGGCACATGCCTATAATCCCAGCTACTTGGGAGGCTGAGGCACAAGAGTCACTGGAATCCAGAAGGCGGAGGTTGCAGTGACTCAAGATGATGCCACTATGCTCCAGCCTGGGCAACAGAACAAGACTGTCCCATGACAAAAAAACAGTAGCCTGGCTTTGCTGGGGTGGGCTTGCTGGACTGTTTCTCAGGTTAGGGGTACGTACATATACACATTGGTTTGGCCAAGGTGGGGCCTAGCTCACGGGTTGGGACCACAGGCTGTTACTCTGGCCAGGAACACGAGCATATGGTTGCTTGGCCAGCCTATAGGCATATCTGCCTGACAGCAATAGCCCAAGGGGCTATTTCTGAGGCCTGGAATGTAGGCACAAGATGGGTTGGCAGACCTGGGGGCTCCATGAGGACAGCCCACAGAGTAATTTCTCAAGCCTTGAACATGAGCACAGGCTTCACAGCTCGCCTGGGAGTATGTTTGCTGGGGCTGGCCTACAAGGCTGTTTCTCAGGCCCAGGATGTGAGTACAAGGCTACTTGGCTAGCCGGGTGCAGGTCTGCCTGGACAGTCCAGGGGGCTCTTTCTCAGGCCTAGGACATGGTCACATGGCTTGTTGGCAGGCCTAGATATGTATCTACCAGTGGCAGCCCATGAAGCTGCTTCTTAAGCTGAGCATGTGGGTAGAAGGCTACTTGGCTGACCTGGGGATGTGTTTACTGGGGGATGGACTTTAAGGCTCTTTCTCAGGTTTGGGATACAGATGCCAAGCTGCTTTGCTGGGTCAGAGACATGCCCACCAAGGGCAGACCACAGGGCTGTTTGGCAGGCCCAGTAATGCAGGCCTATGGCTGCTCAGCTGGCCTGGGGCCGTGACTCCCAGGCACTGCCTGTGGGGATTTCTTCTCAAGCCAAGAATGCAGCGCAAGACCGCTCAAGAAGCCTAGGTGCATGCCTGCCAGGGCAGCCTCTTAGACTGTTTCTCAGATGCTGAATGCTGGCCAGGGTCACTGGGTAGGCCACAGGCCTGTCTGCAAGGGGTTGGTGCTGTGGGGCTGTTTTCCAGTTCCTGAGCACAGGTCTGTAGCTGCTTCACCAGCCTGGAGGCCTGTCAGCTGGTAGGAAGCTCAGGGTGTTCCCACCCTCTGGAGATGGCACAGCAATTTGGCCAGCTCAATTCAAGGGTGGGTTCAGTCTGTCGGGGCTGCCAGACTGTTGCTCTGTCTGGAAGTGCAGTGGCAGGGGCTGGTTTTCTGCTGTGCAGGATCAGAATCTCAGCTGATCCTGGACCCGGGCTCCACACAGCTGCAATTGTGGTATTCAGCCACCCTTGTGGCTGGGGTGCAGAAGAGATGCAGTGACTACTGGCCCAGAGGAGGGCGTGCTCCAGAGGTGACTCTGGTCTTAAGATGGTGCCATGCTGCAGCAGCTTGGCTCACAGGGTGGGTGGCATAGACACACCTTGTGCTCCTAACCCAGGGCAAGGCAGCTGCATGTATTCCCAGCAGCTCTCCCAACTGGGCTCAGAGCTTGTGGGAACTTTGGAATCCTCTTACAGTAAGGACCGTATGTGTTTGTGGGGGCTGGTGGCTTTCTTCTGCTAACCCTTACCCAACAATAGGAAGTGCTTCTTGACTTCAGACCAGCCTAATCTGCAAAGGGAAGACGGGCTGCAGGGCTGGAAGCCTCCACACTGCCCTCCTGTGCCTCCAGTCACCAACAGTATGTCACACTACCCTACTGCACCCCAGCACTCTCAACCCCAGTCAGATCTTAACTGTTGATTCGTTGCCTTGGTCCTCTCTTGCAGTGAGGGGGAAGAGTGTCTCCAGGCAGCCGCCTTGCAGGCATCACTCTCTCTGGATTTTTTTTTTTTTTTTTTTTTTTTTTTTTTTTGAGACTGAGTCTCACTCTGTTGCCTAGGCTGGAGTGCAGTGGCATGATCTGAAACCTCTGCCTTCTGAGTTCAAGTGATTCTCATGCCTCAGATTCCCAAGTAGCTGGGACTTCAGGCCACCACGCCTGGCTAATTTCGTATTTTTAGTAGAGACAGGATTTCACCATGTTGGCCAAGCTGGTCTTCAGCTCCTGACCTCAGGTGATCCACCTGCCTCAGCCTCCCAAAGGACTGGGATTACAGGTGTGAGCCATCACGCCCAGCCCCTCTGGCATTTCTTAATGCAGTGCAGCGTTTAACCCTTGAGGACCATGAACCGTGGCTGATAAGAATTTGTTGATGAGCAGTTCAGACTCAATCATAGATTTCAAGAAAATGAAGTTTTATCCTGTAATCCCAGCACTTTGGGAGGCAGAGGTGGATAGATCACGAAGTCAGGAGATCAAGACCATCCTGGCCAACATGGTGAAACCCCGTCGCTACTAAAAGTACAGAAATTAGCTGGGCGTGGTGGTGCGTGCCTGTGATCCCCCACTGTCACGAGGCTGAGGCAGGACAATTGCTTGAACCAGGGAATCGGAGGTTGCTGTGAGCCGAGATCATGCCACTGCACTTCAGCCTGGTGACATAGCAAGACTCTGTCTCAAAAAGAAAATAGTTGTATCAATTCACTACAGAGACTTGGAAGATAGATGTGACCTAACTTATACATCTCAATCATCTCAATGTTATATTAATTATATTATTGTATCTACTTGAAATAAATAGATGGAATACTTATTTTCACTCTGTGGAGTATTTCCTTCTTACGTAATGAGCTTTCCAGAGCCACTGTCAGAAGTGTTTTTTCCGGTGAGACTATGACTCCTATCAGTGTTATCATAGTGTTGAACAATGTGGTAATAACTTTCAAGTATTCTGATTCGAATTTTACTGTGTTCAGAAAAAACATAGCTTATACGTTGTGATTCTATGAACATTGCAGTTGTTTAACAGAGCGTATAAAAATGTTTAGTTTTGCTACACTGTAAATGTAAAAGTAAAGAAATAGGGATATGCCTTCCTAGAGCAAAGGGAAAGTAGCATGCTGAATTAGGATGATATTATTTAATATTTCTCCTTTTCTTTTGAGACAGGTTTCACTCCTGTTGCCCAAACTGGACTGGAGTACAGTGGCATGATCTCAGGTCACTGCAACCTTCACAAGCTTTGCCTCCCAAATGCTCAAGTGATTCTTATGCCTTAGCCTCCCAAGTAGCTGGGACCACAGGTTCATGCCACCGCACCTGGCTAATTTAATATTTCTTGGGCCAGGCATGGTGGCTCACACCTATAATCCTAGCACATTGGGAGGCTGAGGCAGGTGGATCACTTGAGGTCAGGAGTTCAAAACAAGCCTGACCAACATGATGAAACCTGTCTACTAAAAGAAAAAAATTAGCCTGGCATGGTGGCACACGCCTGTAATCCCAGCTATTGGGAGGCTGAGACAGGAGAGTTGCTTGAACCCAGGAGGCAGAGGTTGCAGTGAGCTGAGATCGTGCCATTGCACTCGCGCCTGGGTAGCAAGAGCAAAACTCCATCTCAAAAAATGTTACTTGATATGATTAAACAGAACATAGTTCACCTTACATATTTCTTTATGTTTCAGATGCAGAAAGAAAAAACTTATACACTCTCTTTCTGGAATCTGTACAGTCGCGGCTTCGACACAGAGAAGATTGCACTCCACATGTTCTCACTGAGCAACAGGCAACCAAAGAGAACCTAATTAAAATGCAGTCCATTGCTGACAGGCATCTTGAACTGGATGATGTTCACGATCCACTGCTTGCCATTAACTTTGCAAGGTGATACACACCTGCAAGATTGTCAGCGATTGAAATGGCATAATCTGTGCAATGTTTGGTAACTGTTTATTTCTGGAAGGTAGGGCTTTCCAGGGCTAAAAACAAAAACACTTGTAGGCTATCCTTTTGTTTGATTATTTTTTGTTTTGTTTTGTTTTTTTCTTCTTTTTTTTTTTCTTTGAGTCAGAGTCTTGCTCTGTCGCCAGAGCTGGAGTGCAGTGGTGTGATCTTGGCTCACTGCAACCTCTGCCTCCCAGGTTCAAGCAATTCTTCTGCCTCAGCTTCCCGAGTAGCGGGGACTACAGGCGTGCACCACCACACCCAGCTAATTTTGTTTATATTTTAGTAGAGACAGCGTTTCACCATGTTGGCCAGGATGGTCTCGATCTCCTAACCTTATGATGCAACTGCCTGGGCCTCCCAAAGTGCTGGGATTACAGGTGTGAGCCACCACGCCCAGCCTTGTTTTTTTTTTTTGAGACGGAGCCTCACTCTCTCCCAGGATGGAGTGCAGTGGTGCGATCTTGGTTCACTACAACCTCCACCTCCCAGGTTAAATGATTATCCTGTCTCAGCCTCCCAAGAATCTGGACTGCAGACATGCACCACCATGCCTGGCTAATTTTTGTATTTTCAGGGATTCATCATGTTGACCAGGCTGGTCTCAAACTCCTGACTTCAGATCACGTACCCACCTTGGCCTCCCAAAGTGCTGACATTATAGGCGTGAGTCACCGCACCCTGCCTGTCTTTTATAATGAGCAGAATACAAGATGTGCTCGCCTATTTCAGGTGTATAGTTTGGATTCCATGTCATTTGTAGAAGTCTGCAGACTTGGCCCTGCCGCCATGTGGTAGACTTTGTGTCTGTACCCTCGGGTCCCTGGAAGTGTCATCATTTACCCAGGATGTGCTGAAACTCTGGGCCACGAGTGGGCCCTGGACATCCATTGAGTAGGGTCCCCATTGCCATATGTACTGGGCTAAAGCTGCTTTTAGGCACTTAGCCCAATAGAGTAAGACATAATACCCACACAGTTTTGGGTTGTCTAATGGCCAACATTTGCTGCTTGCAGCCTAATCACTAGAAAGATCGGCTCTAGTACCTGACCCTAGGGCAGTAGCAACTTCAAGAGACTGGTTCACTCATGATATTTTGGGGAGAAAGATTTTTCTCTTTCTGTAATAGTTGGTAACTTCAGAACTCAAGGTAAAAATGGGAATTTGGGGTTTTAAGAGAATTTTGTTGACAGCCACTTATAAAAAGAAGACTCACATTTTTATCTTGAAGGATGTATTTGGAGCAGAGCGACTTTCATGAGAAGTTTGCTGGTGGTGATGTATGTGTGGATAGATCATCAGAATCTGTGACATGCCAGACCTTTGAATTAACGCTGAGATCCTGCCTCTATCCTCATATTGATAAGCAGTATCTAGATTGCTGTGGAAATCTCATGCAAACTCTAAAAAAAGATTACAGGTAAAAGAGTAATTTAATTTTGGAAGTAGTAAATAGATGATTGTACTTGAAGAACAGTTGAGACTATCTTAAAACCTACATTTCAATTCCATTTTTATTAGCGTAGGAAATGGATATGCGGTAAACAGTTTTTTAAGAGAAATCAGCTGACCATCAATATTTTCTTAACTATGTTGTGAAACTTAATTGGTTATTTCTGAGGATCTTTCCCAAAAGAAATATGGGAAAAGCTTGTAGAAAAATGTTACAAAGTTTGTTACCAGAATGAAAAACACAGAATTACTTAGTGATAGATGACTAGTTCTTTAAACTATGGCATATCCATAAATATGGCATATATATACCCATGTGTGAACTTTGTAAAGTTCATAAAAATTACAGCAGTTAAAAAGTAGGATATATAATATGGTAGGAACTAGGTTTTCTTAACGCATAGAAGAGAAGACAGGAAAGAAACATTCCAAATATTAATGGTGGAAATCATGGGATTTGGATTTTTTTTGGTACATTTCTGTGATTGCCCAGTTTTCTATAATGTTGTAGATCACCTGGTGATGATGAAAGGAAAACCTGTGCTGCTTTTATTCCTGAAACAAGTCTTAAGACGTGTTAATATTTCTAATTTTAGTAAAGGTAGACTGTAAACTTGTTTCACTAAAAACAGTATAGTACAAAATCTGATATCAATCCCAAATCCTGCCTTACAAATGTCAGAGAGATCTTTGTGTCACTCATTTCCTCTCCATTCAGGTTGGTAGAATACTTACAAGCCATGAGGAATTTTTTCTTAATGGAAGGAGGAGATACCATGTACGACTTCTACACATCAATTTTTGATAAAATAAGAGAAAAGGAAACCTGGCAGAATGTCTCTTTTCTTAATGTCCAACTCCAGGAAGCTGTAGGACAGCGTTATCCTGAAGATAGTTCACGGTAAAATATGGAAGCCACCTTTATTTAAATTAGTATAAAATGAACTATGTGCCAGTAAGTCTTCTGTGAATTACACATATTGTTTTTCCTTGCACCATTCCTATGAATTTTACTAATATTATTTTATATATTAGAAAATTGAGGCCAGGTGCGGTGGCTCACGCCTGTAATCCCAGCACTTTGGGAGGCAGAGACGGTGGATCACCTGAGGTCAGGAGTTTGAGACCAGTCTAGCCAACATGGTAAACCCCATCTCTACTAAAAATACAAAAATTAGCTGGGCATGGTGGCAGGTACCTGTGATCCCAGCTACCTGGGAGGCTGAAGCAGGAGAATCGCTTGAACCTAGGAGGCAGAGGTTGTTGAGATTGCACCACTGCACTCCAGCCTGGGCAACAAGAACGAGACTCCATGGAAAAGAAAAGAAAAGAAAATGGAGGCAGAGGCTAGCTAAGTGACTGTCCCACTAAACAAGAGAAGACATTGAGATGCCACTGTATGGCCAAGTGCAGTGGCTCACACCTCTAATCCTAGTGCTTTGGGAGGCTGAGGTGGGAGGATTGCTTGAGCTCAGGAGTTTACAACCAGCCTGGTCAACATAGTGGGACCTCGTCCCTACATAAAAGAAAAAAGATGCCACCATACACCCTGTCAGGGTCTGATGGCATCCTTCAGATGCCTGGAGTCAGTGCTTCCTCTCTCTCTCTGAGCTCCCACACATCACCAGGTTTATCAGTCCTGCGTCCTAGAAAAGGCCCCTGACCTTTCAGGACCATCTCAGAGCTCCCCCAATGGCCTCTGTGTCTCTCATCCTCACTCCCTTCCACCAAAACGGACTTGACCCTCACCAGAGTGACCTCAGAGCACCAACGGTGACTTCCACCACTCATGCCCAGGCTCTCCGTAGGGGCCTCGTAACAGATGGACTAAGCTTTGTCTCAGGAGGAAGAAAGCTATTTACTGCCTGGCTCCATTTTCCCAGCCTCATGACTTGCACATATATACACCATGTTCTCTTGTCTCACTTCACACTTCAGGCATTTCAGAATATTTCTGGTGTCTGCCAGTGCTGTCCTTCCGCCTTCCTGTGATGTACTCTCCAGTTGTTGGGCCTGGCAGAGGTCTGCTCACTCCTACATCCCCGTGTCTTCATGTGCTGCACTGGGCTGGGAGACCCTGGAGGGACAAGAGGCTTTCTATGCCTGCTCAGTGTGGCACCTGACTTAGTATTCATATTTGGTAGATGCCTACCAAGCACTGAGTAAATGCGTACATGTCAGGCCATTAAGAGCTAGAACTTCTGACTAGGGCCTGTGCCATGGATCAGCAGTTCATAAGTACACACTGCCCTCTGACAGCTCTGGTATGGAAGTTAACTCCCCACTTTAAACCTTCTTCATGTGCATCCGGGCATCCCCCTCTTAGTGCCTGACTGTGTAAGAGGACATTATTTCTCAGGAACCACTTATGGGACTATTTTGAGGATTAAAT
The DNA here is from genome assembly GCA_036589455.1 of Ateles fusciceps. Taxonomy (NCBI): domain Eukaryota; kingdom Metazoa; phylum Chordata; class Mammalia; order Primates; family Atelidae; genus Ateles; species Ateles fusciceps. Next base: position 33,738 of record JAZHEH010003346.1, read on the forward strand.
GAGCTAAGGACACATAATAGTTCCTGGCACGTGGACATTTTCGTGTCCGTGTTTGTTGCTTGCTTTCCCCTAGGAGTCACATTCAGGCCTGTCTAGGAACTTGTGGATGAAGCAGTACACAACACCTCTGGTGTAGAAGCAGACCACACCCCATCCTGATGGGGCTCCCGAAGCAATGCTGTCCCTCGAGCTGCTCTGTTCACCCTCTCCTGCCCACCCCCCAACTTCAGCAAAGCTTCATCTTCTCAGCCATGGCCTGAAATTTACTGTCTTATCCAGCTTCATCTTTTTTTAATAACTACCATTGTTAAGTGTCTCTTCCATAATGAAACCCGTTATTTAAAAGCTTTCCCCCTCTCCATTATTTCTACATCCAAATTTCTGTTCTGGAATACATATCAGAAAAGATACATTTGTTGGAATGTTTGTATTTCTTTTATGAAATGCAGTATCTTTTGGGGAATGTTATGTAAATAATACTCTTAAAAGAGCATTTTTTGTATGACATATTGCTTTCGCAAACTAAAACAAATTTCTTTTTTTAGTCTATCTATATCTTTTGAAAATGTTGATACAGCTAAGAAGAAACTACCTGTTCATATCTTAGATGGTCTGACCCTCAGCTACAAGGTATATCCTGATACTCTTTGTATGAACAGTGTTGCCTACAAACATGCAAGTAATCGGTTACCTTCTATTCTAACTTTGTTTTTGTTTCATAGGTCCCATGGCCTGTGGACATTGTTATAAGTTTGGAATGTCAAAAAATTTATAATCAAGTGTTTCTTCTCTTATTGCAAATAAAGTGGGCAAAATACAGTCTGGATGTTTTACTTTTTGGTGGTAAGATTTGTTTTCCGCAGATACATTGTAATTTACTTTAATTTTAGTCCTAATAAAAGAGGTTGGTTGGAAAGGGAAGCCTATGGGGGCTGGGGGAGAAAAAGGTTGGTGGTGGTTAATCATTTTCAATGTGTACACAAATGCTAGCATGGTGCATATTCTAGCAGTAGTTTTACCAACGTCAAATACCTGAAAGAAAGATCAGGAATTTGTATGGACAGTTGATCTGAAATGTAACAACTTGATTAGGAATTTGACCACAATAAATTTTCTCGTGTTATGCAACAATTTAAAATGACACATTAATAAGACTTTGTCATGTTTCATGACAGTAGTAAGAAAAGTGATAGAGGGAACTTTTTCCACTGCACCTTCCAGAGGCACTTAGGTTCGGTGTCTCCTACCCCTGCCAGTGCTTTCTGTGGTGCCACGGCTGCATCCCTCAGAGTTTCTGCCAGGCATCATGCTGCAGTGGGGTTTGAGTTGATGCTCTTTCTCTCTACTTTGTTCTTCCTATCTTTTGTAGAACTGGTTAGTGCTGCTGAAGAACCACGACCTAAAGAAGGCCTTGTACATGAACAAGACACAGTCACTCAGTTCGGACCACAAAAAGAACCAGTGAGACAGCAGATTCATCGCATGTTTCTCTTAAGAGTGAAGCTCATGCATTTCGTGAACAGCTTGCACAACTACATCATGACCAGGGTTTGTGCCTCTCCCATCTGCTTTAGTTCTTGCCTTATGTATACAGTTGTTCGTAGAGAATTACTTATAATATCTTTATAAATGCAAAATACCTACAGACTGTGAAAACGGGACATGTGGCAAATTTAACCATAAAATAACGTGGCGGTACGAGGAAGGTTTTTGTAAATATACTGGCGTATGTGTACCAAGAGGCTCCTGTCCTTCCTATCCAGGAGCCCTGGGGACAGGCACAGCCATAGCTCCTCTCTTGGAATTGCCTTCAGAATGTGCCACATAGGCCTTTAGGTTTCGTTAGTGATGACAGCTGTCCCTAAAAAATGGCTCCAGTGTTTAATAACGGCCAAAATCCAGAGGCCATTGTGTGTGGGAGGAAGATGCAGCCAGGTTATACATTTTTTTTTCTTTTTTTTTGAGACGGAGTCTTACTCTGTTGTCCAGGCTGGAGTGCAGTACAGGATCTCAGCTCACTTCAACCTCCAACTCCTGGGTTCAAGCAGTTCCCTGCCTCAGCTTCCCAAGTAGCTGGGATTATAGGCGCTTGCCACCACACCCAGCTAATTTTTGTATTTTTAGTAGAGACAGGGTTTCACCATCTTGGCCAGGCTGGTCTTGAAATCCTGACCTTCTGATCCACCCACCTTGGCCTCCCAAAGTGCTGGGATTATAGGCATGAGCCACCGCACCCAGCCTTAAACATTTTTTCTTAAAAACAATTAATAACTCACTAAAAAGTAAATGAAACTGCTCTTCTGATACATCTAAAAGCCAGTTCTAGAGGAATTTCTGAAAGAAGAGTTCAGAAATTGGAACAGGACAACCCAAATGCCCATCGATGATAGACTGGACAGGGAAAATACGGCACATATACACCATGGAATATTATGCAGCCATCAAAAACGATGAGTTCGTGTCCTTTGTAAGGACATGGATGAACCTGGAAACCATCATTCTCAGCAAACTGACACAAGAACAGAAAATCAAACACCACATGTTCTCACTCATAGGTGGGTGTTGAACAATGAGAACACATGGACACAGGGAGGGGAGCATCACACACTGGGATCTGTCCGGGGGAAATAGGGGAGGGACAGCGGGGGGTGGGTAGTTGGGGAGAGATAACATGGGAAGAAATGCCAGATATAGGTGATGGGGGAGGAAGGCAGCAAATCACACTGCCATGTGTGTACCTATGCAACAATTCTGCATGTTTTTCACATGTACCCCAAAACCTAAAATGCAATTAAAAAAAAAAAAGAAAGAAATTGGAACAGGAGCAGTGTTATTAGAGGACAGCATGCATTTGGGGTTTCAATTGTTGTTAATACCTGTTCTGGTCTGTGAGTTCTGAAACCCTTCTTGCTTGGATGAAGTGAGCCTCTAAAGCCTGTGTTTTGGATGGCAAGGCTGTGGCAGAGGGGCTCCATGCTTCCCCTGACTGCATTACTGGCCTTCACAAGGCTGGCCTTCATTAAGCCCCTAATTGTTAAGAGTAAATGGTAAGAGTTTAAGTTTTTTCTTAGTTTGTTTTTTATTTGAAGTATACTTATATTCATTTTAGAGAAAGATGAAGCATGAAAAATGGAACTTAAGAAACATAAAATCACTGTAATTATTTGTATAAAAGTAACACATTTGATTTTTTTTTTAATCAATGTATCTTATATGCAGTTTAATGTACTTGCACCTTCCTGCCAGAAAGTCTGTTAGCCCAGAGTTTGGTGTTCGTTCATTCACTGTGCAAGTGGCTGTGCCCGCCATCCTCTTAGGATCAGAACGCCAAATTATCCAGCCAGCCTTTGAAGAATGGTACTTGACGAAACTTTATAGATGTAATTATTGAAGGAAGAATTTGAGAGGAGTAGAAGAACTTAGTAAAAAGATTTGTGTGCAGCACACAAGTTCTCAAAGGAAGCTGCTGATTAAGCTTTTTATCTTTCTGTTCCAAGATTCTACACAGTACAGGCCTGGAGTTTCAACATCAAGTCGAGGAAGCCAAGGATTTAGATCAATTGATTAAAATTCACTATAGGTACCTGTCAACCATCCATGACCGGTGTCTGCTGAGAGAAAAGGTACGTGAGCTGTCTCCTGCAGATGTGGCCACTGCTGGACAAGTGAGGCTGTCTGCCTGCTTTGGGATTTTATGATTATTAGCTTTTGTCCTGTAGAGTATTCTTTAAGGAAGAACCAGATCAAATGAGGTTACAAACAAATGTCTCAGGCCGGTCACAGTGGCTCACGCCTGTAATCCCAGCAGTTTGGAAAACTGAGGCAGGTGAGTCTTATGAGGCCAAGAGTTCAAGACCAGCCTGGGAAACATAGCAAGACTCTGTCTTTACAAAAAATTAAAAAGATTAGCAGACATGGTAGTGCACACCTGGAGGCCCAGCTGCTTGAGAAGCTGTAGTGGGAGTATTGTTTGAGGCCAGGAGTTCGAGGCTGCAGTGAACTATGATCACACCACTGCACTCTGCACTCCAGCTTAGGTAACAGAGAAAGACCCAGTCTCTCAAAACAAAAATAAACAGAAGGAGGAGTGCCCTATCAGTAGAAATTGTATCTAAGAGCAACATGAGAACTGCATTTGATAGTCAACACTCACTCTGCATTACTCTTGGATTCAGTTGGAAAGTTGTGTCTGCAGTTGTAGGGTAATAGCATGTCCACTTAAAGAACTCAGTAATATTAAAACCATTGGAACTACTTGTCCTAGTTTCATTGATGAATGTAAATGGCCATCTCAGGAAAAGGTCTTAATAGTTTGTTCTGTTGGTTTGACTCAACTGCTAATACCACCTGTATCTTACATTCAGTAAATGCATGGGCCTCTAGTCCCAAATGAGTGTGGTTCAGAGCCTAGAACATAGAAGTTCCATTATACATAGAAGGTAGTCACTGTGGTGATGAGCTTTTTCTGTGATTCATTTAAAATAGGTAAAACTGTTGGTTTCAGTGTCTAAACTTCGTTACACAGTTTGTATTCTGCGATTTTGGTCTCTAGGTCAGCTTCGTGAAGGAAGCCATCATGAAGGTGTTGAACTTGGCTCTCATGTTTGCAGATGGTTGGCAGGCGGGCCTGGGCGCTTGGCGGTAAGTATGTGACTTCTGCAGCATCTGTAACCATTTCAGCTTTGACTTTTTTTTTTTTTTTTTTTTTAGAGATAGGGTTTTTCCAGCTACTCATGAGGCTGAGAGGGGAAGATTGCTTGAGCCCAGGAGCTTAAGACCAGCCTGGGCAACATGGCAAGACCCAGTCTTTAAAATAAAAAAAAAATAAATTAAAAAGGGGTGCAAGTCCTTTATGAGAAGTAAAACATCTTTTAAAATCTAAGGTCTTCTAATTTGAACAGGCAAATATTTTCAGATGATACTCATGTTGTATTGTGTACGTTTTGTTAATTTTTTATCATGACACGTTCAAACAGAAGTGGCAAGGACAGTGTTATAAGCACCATGATGGATCTGCTTCAGCTGTGCCAGTGAGGACAGCTTTGTCCTGTCTGTACCCACCTCCCCAGTCACACTTGCTGAATTATTTTAAAGCAAATTTTGGACGTCATGCTAGACTAGACTCCAAAGTTGTATTTTTGATGAGCTCTGAAAGATACTGTGTTTTTAGAGTGTTTGTTATTCACACACATCACATAGGCAAGTGCACTGAATCAAAGGACTGTGGACCTGGGAGCAGTTCCCTCTAGCACTGCCATCCTCTACTGTTAACTCCATTGTAAGCTCAATATTTTATTACCTGTCCTGTTTATAAAGTCAATGCAAGAATTACTATTCTGCTGTTACTTCCATGAAATAAAAGTACACGTAGGCCGGGCACGATGGCTCACGCCTATAATCCGAGCACTTTGGGAGGCCGAGGCAGGTGGATCACGAGGTCAGGAGATCGAGACCATCCTGGCTAACACGGTGAAACCCTGTCTCAACTAAAATACAAAAACAAAATTAGCTGGGCATGTTGATGGGCTCTTGTAGTCCCAGCTACTCAGGAGGCTGAGGCAGAAGAATCGCTTGAACCCGGAAGGCGGAGGTTGCAGTGAGCCGAGATCACACCACTGCACTCCAGCCTGGGTGACAGAGCAAGACTCCGTCTCACAAAAAAAAAAAAAAAAAAAAAAGTGCATGTATGGTTGACTGGGTTATTACAATAATGGGCTGTACTTAGTTCCTGTCAGTAGGAGGTAAGAGTTCATTAGAGTGCTAGTGTAATTCAAAATCTCCCCATGGCTGCACTCTGAGTGAAGAAACTATGATAGTAGATGAAGCCATACTTGCAGTGCAGGGATGGAAACAGCAGTCTTATTGCTTTATATTGCCACCTAACGGTGTGCAAAATACATTTTGCTTTTTGTCTCACTTTGGGGTGGAGAAGAAATAACACTGCTGCATATGCTTTGCTGAAATTCAACTCTTTCCGTTAATTTTACAAATAAATTGTGAGAAAAATAGGGGGTAAGGAAGACAAGAAGCCTGTCAGCGATCGCAGTTTATGGATAGATTAATTGGTCCTGATTGAGACTTAAAGCCGAAGAGTGAAAAATTGTAGAAACTATGTGAAATTTGCTTGAATGCTGTTTGATGATACTTTTGAGCAAATGGTGGTGTGGCTGTGTTTTGAAAGGAATCTTTATCTTTAAAGTATACATTGGTACTTATGAAATATTCATGACTGCAGTGCTCTGATGTCTCCGGTTTGCTGCTGAATACTGTGGTGGTGCTGTGGAGGTGTAAGCTTGGCACCTGGGTGGCACCTTTTATGGCTGGGCAGTGGGCCATGGAAGCCTCTTAGTGTGATTGAAATTTCTCTTTAAAAAAAAAAAGGCAGCTGGGCTCGGTAGCTCACACCTGTAATCCCAGCACTTTGGGAGGCTAACACAGGCGGATCACCTGAGGTCAGGAGTTTGAGACCAGCCTGGACAACATGGTGAAACTCCGTCTCTACTAAAAATATAAAAATTAGCCAGGCATGGTGGTGCATGCCTGTAATCCCAGCTATTCAGGAGGCTGAGGCAGCAGAATCGCGTGAACCTAGGAGGCGGAGGTTGCAGGGAGCCAAAATCGCACCCCTGCACTCCAGCCTGGGTGACAGGGTGAGACTTTGTCTCAAAAAAAAACAAAAAAGAAAAATAAAACAAAGCTTTTTAAGAATAATTTCAAACTTAAGGCTTACATCTTTAATGTATTATTTATTTCAAAGAAAATGTATGCTTGTAAACAATAAAAACAACTGTATAAAAGAAAAGGGAGTATCTTTGGCCTCCTAGTTCCAGAACTAGATACTATCTAGAAACAGCACAGTTTTATAGAACCTTCCTTTAAGACACTTTGACATTTTTTATTTTAAAGTAGGGTAGGACATGTGTCTTATTTTATAATCTTTAGATTTAGGATTTTTTTTTTAAGAGATGGGTTTTCTCTATGTTGGTGAAGCTGGTCTGGAACTCCCGAACTCAGGTAATCCACCTGCCTCGGCCTCCCAAATTGCTGGGATTACTTGAGCCACCGTGCCCAGCCTAGATTTAGGATTTTAAATAATTAAACTAAAATACCTTTGAAATTACTCCACAGATATCTTGAAGCCTACCTATAAATCCCAACCCACTTATTTGAAATTTACTTTTATTCCTAGAATGGAATCCATAGAGAAAATGGAGTCTGATTTTAAAAACTGCCATATGTTTCTTGTAACCATTTTAAACAAAGCTGTGTGTAGAGGATCTTTTCCCCATTGTGAGTATATCATGGTAAAATATTTCTACTTTTGTATTTTCTTGTAACTAAGTGTATGTGTCATTGTTTTGTTACCGATCCCGTGAAGAATTAGAATTTCTCATCATTTTCAAAACTGAAAAGTCCCTTAGCAGTTGTGCCATGCCTTGAATTGCTTTGTAAGCATTGCAGTGAGGTGAGTGAATATCAAATGTAATATTTGTAAGCCTGAGGATCTTACTTTCTCGTATACCATTTATTACAACAGATTTCTAACACTCCCATTAAATAAAGTCCATGGCAAAATAGATTTCTGTCACACTGCACTATCGTGTAGCTTTTGTAACTATTCCTTTTCAAAGCTAGACTTCTTAAAAGCCTTTTTTAGTTATGTAAAGCTCCTGGCCTGGCGCCATGGCTCATGACTGTAATCGCAGCACTTTTGGAGACCAGCCAAATTACTTGAGGTCAGGAGTTTGAGACCATCCTGGACAACATGACAAAACCCTGTCTCTACTAAAAATATAAAAATTAGCCTGGCATGGTGGCACATGCCTGTAATCCCAGCTACTCAGGAGGCTAAGGCAGGAGAATTGCTTGAACACGGGAGGCAGAGGTTGCAGTGAGCCTAGATCGTGCCACTACACTCCAGCCCGGGCGACAGAGCAGGACTCAGTCTCAAAAAAAAAAAAAAAAAAAAGAAAAAAAACTTTTTTTCAACTAATTTAAACCTATTGTTTTAACCTTATTTTTATTCTTCCCACAGTGGAATCTCTAGCACTGTCACTCATGGCTGGCATGGAGCAAAGTTAAATGTCTTCAGTGTAATAAATATCTCAAGACTTCATCGTCATACATGTACATTTCCACCATGTGCAGCTGAAAAATGACAATCTTTTTATTTTGGTTTATTTGTAAAACTTGTCCACGGTGAGCCAGGTACAGTTGCTCACACCTCTAATCCCAGCACTATGGGAGGCCAAGGCAGGTGGATCAGTTGAGCCCAGGAGTTCGAGGCCAGCCTGGCAACATGATGAAACCCCATGTCTGACAAAAATACAAAATGTATCCAGACATCGTGGTACATGCCTGTAGTCCCAGAGACTTGGGAGGCCAAGATGGGAGGATTACTTGAGCCCAGGAGATCAAGGCTGCAGTGAGCCATGATTGCACTACTGCAGTGCAACCTGGGTGAGAGAGTGAGACCCTGACTCAAAAACCACTTGTCCACAGTCCAGACAAATGGATTGTAGGTGGTTTTTCTGGAGATTAGTAGATACTGTATAGGGTTGTATGTATAAAATTGTGTAAATAGTACAAAGTGTATATAGGCTGTTTACTCTTTTTTTTTTTTTTTTTTTTGTAAGATGAGGTTTCACCATGTTGGTCAGGCTGGTCTTGAACTCCCAACCTCAGGTGATCCGCCCACCTTGGCCTCCAAAGTGCTTGGATTACAGGCGTGAGCCACCACGCCCGGCCTAGGCTGTTTACTCTTATATTTCCTAATGTAAGATACAGATTTATGGTACTGATACCTTTAAATATAAATTATATCATATTTTGAAAATGTGATTACTGATATTCAAAATAAAGGACTTAAAATTACTTTATTCTCCCTGCTGTCTTTCAGTCACAGAAGCTTTTTATATAGAGTTTTACATGTTGTCTTCCCTAAAAGTTGTCCTAGATTTAGCTGTCCTAGAAATGTTTATATATTAGCTGGGCATAGTCTCTCAAGCCTGTAATCCCAGCACTTTGAAAGGCTGAGGTGAGAGAATTACGTGAGGCTAGAAGTTCAAGACCTTGAAATTTACTTTTATTCCTAGAATGAAATCTATAGAGAAAATGGAGTCTGATTTTAAAAACTGCCATGTTTCTTGTTAAAAGTTAGCCAAGCATGGTGACACGTGCCTGTAGTCCCAGCTACTTGGGAGGCTGAGGTGGGAGGATCGCTTGAGACCAGGAGGTCGAGGCTACAGTGAGCCATGATTGCATCACTGCACTCCAGCCTGGATGACAGAGCAAGACATGTCTCAAGAAAAAAAGAAATGTTTATATTTTTTATGCACCTGAGAATTTCCACATGGAAAATAGCTTCACCTAATATCAATAAATGTAAAAGGCCAACTTAACTTAGGCCAACTGTTGGCACATACCGTTGTTTGTTTTTTTGGTTTTTTTGTTTGTTTGTTTTTAACGCATCACTCTATTGCCCAGGCTGCAGTGCAGTGACACAATCTCGGCTCACTGCAACTTCCACCTCGTGGGTTCAAGCGATTTTCTTGCCTCAGCCTCCCGGGTAGTTGGGATCTCAGGTGTGTACCACCACACCCAGCTAATTTTTATATTTTTAGTGAGACGGGGGTTTCTCCATGTTGGCCATACTGGTCTTGAACTCCTGCCCTCAGGTGATGTACCTGAGCCTCAAGCCTCCCAAAGTGCTGCGATTACAGGCATGAGTCACCGTGCCCAGCAATATTTCTGAGCAGTTTTTGTGAGCTAATCAGTTATATTTTGAATAAAACTATGCTTACCATTCAATTTTTCCATATTTACTTTGTATACTTTTGGCATGTGTGTTAGGATCCTCCAGATAAACAGAATAAATAGAATTATATAGCTAGAGATTTATCACGAAGTAGTGGCTCATGAAGTCCCATGATCTGCTGTCTGCAACTTGGAGGCCTGGGAAAGCCAGTGGCGTAGTTCTACGCCAAACCTGAAGACCTAAGAACCAGGAGAGCCAGTCGTGTCCCAGTCTGAGTTCAAGGACTGGAGAACCAGGAAGTGCCCGTGTTGGAGGGGAGGAGAAGGCGGACATCCCAACTCAAGCAGAGAGCAAATCTGCCTTTCCTCTCTCTGCCTTTTGGTTCTGTTCAGGCCCTCAGCAGATTGATGATGCTCACCCTCATTGATGAAAGTGATCTTTGCTCAGTCTGCCAATTGAAACGCTAACCTCTTCTGGAAACACTCAAATATATAGCCCCAAGTATTGTTTTCCCAGCCATCTGAGCATCCCTTGGCCCAGTCAGGTGAAACATAAAGTCGACCGTCACAGCATGTCTCTGACGCTGTGACTCAGTACAATACTTACCATTTATTTCCTTCTGAAAAATAACCACTGAACTCCAAATAGCCCTCACAGCGAAGCACTGGGGCACCCTTGCCCTGAGACACAGTCTCTTGCAGCATCAGCATTTTCTGCATACAGACAGCAAAATCTGGAGATCAGCCCATTCACATCCTGGGTTTTACTCAGAAGTCTCAGGAGAAATTCACTGGGGAGGCCTTCAAATGAACAGCTACTTCCAAGTCTCAGGAAAATACCATTGTAGAGCCCAGTTCTGAGGTGGAATCAGATGTGGAGCAGGGCCCTGCAGACAGCACAGAGAGGAAGAGTGATGGGCCAGAGGTGAGAGCGTCTGCAATGTGGGCGAGCAGAACTGGCCGTCAGGTGGTCTTGTGTAGGATCAAGATGGCTAGGCCCTTCTACGCCTCAGTCTGTCACTGGCTGCAGGTCCTTGGGAAGAGTGTGCCTCTGCAGCAGAGGCGCTGATGGGCCGGCAGTCCCACCTAGAGGGCTCTGGATATCACATCATCATGTTAGCTACCTTCATCAAGTACCACTTGAGTTTTCTGAATGAAAAGACATCGTTACACTGAATCGAAGAGCTGTTCCTTCACTCGTGTGTGGAAAAGCAAATGCCATGCTGCATATCGCCCTATCATATGTGTAAAATGGATTGGGTCTCTTTCACTCAATTTTTCTTATGGTTCTCTAAGACCTTTTTAAAAAATTGTTAGTCATTTTCCAGACAGGCATGAAGAAGCCTGTAAGTCGTGATACCCATCTTCCCAAGGGAAAAAAAAAATATATATGACATCGGAAATACCTATTTTCTAGGAATGCATTTGGTACAATATATACAATTCCTTTATGTAAAAAACCACAAAGCATTGCTCAGAGAGACTAAAGATCTTAATAGGCCAGACGCAGTGGCTCACATCTGTAATCCCAGCACTTTGGGAGGCCCAGGTGGGTGGGTCACCTGAGGTCAGGAGTTCAAGACCAGCCTGTCCAACGTGGTGAAACCTCCATCTCTACTAAAAATATAATATTAGCCGGGTGTGGTGACAGGCATCTGTAATCCCAGCTACTTGGGAGGCTAAGACAGAAGAATCACTTGAACTCAGGAGGTGGAGGTTGCAGTGAGCCAAGGTCGCACCATTGCACTCCAACTTGGGCAAGCGAAACTTGGTCTCAAAAACAAACAAAAAGACCAAAATTAAAAGATGTACCATGTTTATGAGTTAGGAGAGTAATATGGTTAAGAGGTCAGTTATCCCCAACTGGTCTATAGAATCAGCACAGTTCAAATTAATTCCAGCAGGCATTTTGTAGAATTTGACAGGCTGATTCTAAAATGAATACACAAAGGACCTAGAGTAGCCAGAGCAATCTGGAAGGACAGGAACAATGTTAGAGCACTTACATTACCTGATTTCAAGGCTTTTTTTTTTCTTTTTGAGATGGAGTCACGCTCTGTCACCCAGGCTGGACTGCAATGGTGCAATCTCAGCTCACTGCAACCTCTGCTTTCTGGCTTTAAGCAGTTCTTCTGCCTCAGCCTCCCAAGTAGCTGGGATTACAGGCACACACCATCACACCTGGCTAATTTTTATATTTTTAGTAGAGATGGTGTTTCACCATATTGGCCAGGCTGGCCTCAAACTCCTGACCTCGTGATCTGCCCATCTCAGCCTCCCAAAGTGCTGGGATTACAGGTGTGAGCCACTGCGCCCGGCCTGATTTCAAGGCTTTTTAAAGCTAGGGTAATCAGTATAGTATGGTACTAGCAAACCAATAAACAAATAGATCAGTGAAGCAGAATAGAGTCCAGAAATATATGGTCAGTTGAGGTTGTTTTCCTTTTTACTAAGATAACATAAAATGTAATGGAGGAAGGAAAATGTGTAAATAACTAGTGCTGGAACTAGATAACTGTAAAGGAAAAACGAATCTTTACCTCATACCATAAACAAAAATTGATTTGACATGCACCATGGACTTCATTGTGAAAGCTGGGGCCGGGTATGGTGGCTCACGCCTGTGATCCCAGCACTTTGGGAGACTGAGGCAGGAGGAGCACCTCAGGTCAGGAGTTCGAGACCAGGCTGACCAATATGGCGAAACCCTGTCTCTACTAAAAATACAAAAATTAGCCAGGCATCATGGCATGCATCTATAGTCCCAGACACTCAGGAGGCTGAGGCATGAGAATCACTTAAACCTGGGAGGTGGAGGTTGCCGTGAGCTGAGATCACACTACAGCACTAAATGGGCGACAGAGCAAGACTCTGATTCAAAAATTTTAAAAATAAAAATAAAAAAAAGGCAAGGTCTCACTGTTTCCCAGCTGATCTGAACTCCTAGGCCCAAGTAGTCCTTTGGCCTCAGCCTCCAGAAGTGCTGGGATTACAGGCATGCGCCACTGCATCTGGCCCAAGCCATTTTTTTTAATGAGCACAAAGAGGCAAGGAAGCCACCAAAATGGCCAATTAAACCACACGAGCACCACAGCCTCTGGAATGGCTAAAATAAAAAGACCGGCAATGTCAAATAATTTTCAAGGATTAGAGCAACTGGAAGTTACAAGATAGTACAAGCACTTGGGGGAAACTATATGGCATTTTTGTCAAACATGTATCTGTCTACTCCTGAGAAGCAGCAGTTCACCCTTAGGTATTTATCCAAGATAAATTCTTAAATGCATCCAGCAAGAGATTTGTATCTGAAAATTCATGAGCTAAAAGCTAAAAACATCCTGATGACTATGAAGAGGTAGATGGATAAACAGTGAAGTGTAGGCATGCAATGGAATGCAATTCAGCTGTGAAAACACACAGCTCACACATGACAACATAAGGGAATTCAAGAACTTTATGCTGTAAAAAAAAAAAAGCTACATGGCCGCGTGCAGTGGCTCAAGCCTGTAATCCCAGCACTTTGGGAGGCCAAGGCAGGCAGATCACATCAGGAGGTGAAGACCAGCCTGGCCTCCAACGAGACATGGTGAAACCCTGTCTCTACTAATAATACAAAAACTAGCCAGGCATGGTGATATTCGCCTGTAGTCCAGCTACTCCGGAGGCTGAGGCAGAAGAACTACTTGAACCTGGGAGGCGTAGGTTGCAGTGAGCCATGATCATGCCACTGCACTCCAGGCAGAGCAACAGAGACTCTATCTCAAAAAAAAAAAAAAGCCAGACTTAAAAGGATACATTATTACTCCATTTACATGAAGTTAATGGACAGGTAAAACTAGTCTCCAATGATAGAAATTGCAACAGTGGTGGTCTCGGGGCATGACTTACTACCTGAAAGGGGATAAGGAGGAATTTCTGGGGGTGATGGGAGCGTACTGTGTCTTTCTTCATTGGTTCCACAGGTACGTGCATGTGACAGAACTCATTGAACTAGATTTATGTATATGCATTACAGCTCAATTTTTAAAATTAAAAGTAATTTTTTACATTCAGTACAATTAGTTACCACTATGCACCTATTAGAATGACAAAACAGAAACTTGACAGTATCAAGTCTTGGCCTGGGTGTGGAGCAACTGGAAATCTCATACGTTACTGGTGGAAATGCAGGTGGTACAGCCTATTGGGGTTTTTTGGGTTTTGGTTTTGTTGGGTTTTTGGGGTTTTTTTGTTTGTTTTTCTTTTGGTTTTTTTGAGACAGAGCCTTGCTTTATCACCCACACTGGATTGCAGTGGTGCAGTGTCTGAAGTGTGTTTTCAGATGACTTTCACATTTCTGAAAGCTGAGAACCAAGGCACCAGAGAGTGTCTGGTGAGGACCCACCGTCTGATTCGCGGTGCTGTCTTCTCGTTGTGTCTTTACATGGCAGAAGGGAAAAGGCAGTTCTCTGGGGGTGTCTTTTATAAGGGCACAAATCCCACTCACCAAGACTCTACTCTTGTGACCTGTCACCTCTCAAAAGCCCCACCTCCTCATCCCATCACTGTGGTGATGGGGCTTCAACATAGTAGTAACATTCATTCACAGGTTCCAGGGATTTGACACAAGTATTTCCTGGGGGATGCTTTTTCAGTTTACCAGAGCCACTAAATTCGTAGAAATTTGTCATAACCATGACAGAAACCTAAAACAGGACAGTAACTTTCTGACAGCCTGCCCTCCAGATTTCAGACTGGCCAGACCAACCCCCATAGTGCATAAGCCAATTCCTTGCAGTAAATCTCCTAACTTGTATCTCCTACTGATTCTGCTTTACTGGCTGAACCCTGACTGACACATGCCTGTGTAACTATCAGCCTGACCAAGATGCAGGACATTTCCGAGTCCCCAGAAGTTTCCTACAGACCTCTTTTCAGTCTATCCTGCTCCTCCCAGACGCCTCTCCCAGGCAAATGCTTTCTAACTTTTTTTTTTGGAGACAAAGTTTCACTCTGTCGCCCAGGCTGGAGTGCAGTGGCTCGATCTTGGCTCACTGAAACCTCTGCCTCCTGGATTCAAGCGATTCTCCTGCCTCAGCCCCCTGTAACTGAGATTACAGCACCTACCACCACACCCGGCTAATTTTTTGTATTTTTAGTAGAGATGGGTTTCTCCATGTTGGCCGGGCTGGTGTTGAATTCCTGACCTCAAGTGATCCGCCCGCCCTGGCCTCCGAAAGTGCTGGGATTATAGGCATGAGCCACCACGCCTGGCCAATTTCTAACTTCTGTCACCAATGAGTAGTGCTGTCTGTCATGGAAGTTCATATAGGTGGAATCCCACAATATGTACATTGTCTTTTGTGTGTGGAAAATTACAGAATAATTTTGAGGGTCATCTGTTTTATGATATTACTCGTATCCGTTTTCTTCCCCTTTTAAAAACTTTTTTTCATTGTTTAATGTTTTGATTTTTATTTGTGTGGTAAAATACGCATACAGTTTACCATCTTAGCCATTTTCAGTGCATAGTAGTGTTGTCTATTCACATTGCTGTGCAAGCATCACCACCATCCACATCCAGAACTCATCTTGTAGACCTGAAACCCTGTACCCATGTAACAACTCCCATTCCCCCTTCCCCAGACCCTGGCAGTCACCATCCCACTTCCCATCCCACAAATGTGACTCCTAGGCACCTCATCTGAGTACAATCACACGGTGCTGCTTTTATGCCAGGCCCATCTCATTTAGCACAGCACTCTCAAGGTCTGTCCATGTGGCAGCATGTGAGTTTCTCCACTTTTAAAATCTGAGTAATATTCCATTGTACAGATGTACTACCTTTTGTTCATCCCTTCATCTGTCAATGGACACTTGGTTACTTCCACATTTTAGCTGTTATGAAGAATGCTGCTATGCCTATGGTCCCAGGTATTCGGGAGGCTGAGGCAGGACAATCGCTTGAACCCGGGAGGCAGAGGCTGCAGTGAACTGAGATCATGCTACTGCTGCACTCCAGCCTGGATGACAGAGCAAGATTCTGTTTAAAAAAAAAATGTTGCTATGAACATGGGTGTACAAACATCTCTTCAAAATCCTATTTTCAATTCTTTTGGGTGTATATTCAGATTATTATTTTTTTTTGGAAACATTGATTTCCATAGTGGCACTGTTTTACATTCCTACAAAGAGTACACAGAGCTCCAATTTCATTATATCCTTTTGTTTGTTGATAGGAGGCATCCTGATGAGTATGAAATGGTATCTCTTTGTGGTTTGTTCTTTTATTTTTATTGCTGAGTAATATCCCATTACATGAACAGTATTTGTTTACCCATTCTATTTGTGCACTTTGTTTCTAGTTTTTTGCAATTACGAATAAGCTGTTAAGAATATTCATTGTACAAGTTTTTGTGCAGAGATTAATTTATATTTCTATTAGGTAAATGCTTAGAAGTAGAATTACTGTTATTGGAGATACATATGTGGAATAAATATATGTTGAATTTTATAAAAGACTTCCAAAGTGATTTCTTTCTGAAGTGTGAATCAGTCTTTTGCCCTGTTTTTCCTGCATTGTCATTTTATTGTTGATTTGTTGGGGCTCCTTACGTATTCTGGACATAAGCCCTGTCTGTTAAATGTATTGCAGTATTGTCTTGCAATATTGTCTATGCCTTTTCTTTTCTTTCTTTCTTTCTTTTTTTTTTAAAGATGGGGTTTCATCATGATGGCCCGGCTGGTCTTGAACTCCTGACCTCAGCTGATCCACCCACCTCCGTCTCCCAAAGTGCTAGGATTACAGGCGTGAGCCCCCGCGCCCGGCCTATGCCTTTTCTTTTCACTCTTTTAACATTGTCTTTTGATGAGAAAGGTTTAAATTTCAATCAAATCAATTTATCATTTTTTTCTAAAGGCGCTAACCCTACATCTTTGAGAAATCTTACCTACCTTTACTCCATGGTTACAAAATTATTCGCTTATGTTTTCTTCTAGAAGCTTTGTATCTTTAGCTTTCAAATTTAGGTCTGTGATCCATACACAGCCAGTTACTTTTTGTACATGTTGGGGGAGGAGGTCAAAGTTCAGTTTTTCCACATGATTATGCAGCTATTCTAGCACCATTAAAAAAAGCGTTTCTTTTTTTTAGATGTTATCTCTCTTGCCAGGTTGGAGAGTGCAGTGCTGAGATCTCAGCTCACTGCAACCTCCGCCTCCTAGGTTCAAGGGATTCTCCTGTCTCAGCCTCCCAAGTAACTGGGATTACAGGGCAGACTACCGCGCCCGGCTAATTTTTGCATTTTTAGTAGAGACGAGGTTTCACCATGTTGTCCAGGCTGGTCTCGAACTCGTGACCTCAGGTGATCCGCCTGCCTCGGTTTCCCAAAGTGCCGGGATTACAGGCGCGAGCCACCACGCCGGGCCACAATGTTTTAAAGTATCACAGCATAACCTGAATTTGGGTTCTATCATGTCATCTACAATGTAAAAATCTTTGGAATCTAATTTTGAGAGTCCATCCTAGGCACAGCAAAACAGTAATCTGCTGATTTGAAATGTGGGGACTGGGAACCAGATGTTATTAAAAATGTGAGGAAGTGATCTCTGAATATGTCTCCTGGTAGATAGTCTCGGGCCGCTGGTCAGGATCCATTCAGTGCTAACTTCTTGTCTTACACAGAGCACGGGGCGGGAGTAGCCGAACCTTCACCATCTAGAGGCGGGACTGAGTATCCGACGCCCACCCTTGCCGTGCTCCGGAAGAACCGGGGTCGCGGGCGAGGGGGGAGCGGGGTGCCTGGGCCGCGCAGGGCGTTTAGGGCCGTTTTCCCGGGCACGCCTGAGAGCAGCTCACCCCGCTCGGCATTTCCGTCAGAGGTTTGGACTTCACGGGCCTTTCATGATTGTTTTCTGGGACGAGCTGGCGTCAGGGTTTCCTCAGTGCACCGTTCCCCCAGGTGCGCCCGCGTCTGCCCCGGCTCCCTCTGGCGGCCGGGCCGAGGGCCGAGGATTCCCCAGCGGGCTCGGACCTGCCGCGCCAGGAACCCGCCCACCCAGCGCAGGTGCGCGCCTCCTGCCCGCGGGGCGGCGCCAGACGGGCGCCCTGGGAGTCCCCGAGCCCGCCACACAGCCTAGGCCGCCCCCGCGCTGACCCCACCCCCAGCCCTGACCCCGCGCGCCCCGACCCGGGACACGGTGCGGACCCCATTCCTCCGCCCTCCGAGTCGGACGGACCCGCAGGACGACCCCGCGCCCGCTCCGCCCCGAACCCGCCGTCCCGCGCCGGCTGAGGTGGCCCAGGCCGGCAGGTCTCTCGGGGTCTCCACCTTCGGCGGCGGCGGCGGCGGCGGCGGGGAATGGACGGCCGGGGGAAGCCGCGCGGAAGGAGGGAGAGGCAGGGGCCGCGGCCAGGAGGGAGGAGCGCCGGGAGGAAGAGGCCGAGCCGGGAGAGCCCCCGCCCCGGGAGGAAGGGGAGGAGGCCGAGCGTTTCCTGGCGCATTCCCGACCCGCCCGACTGAGTCACTCGGCCAAGAAAACTCCCGGGCGCCGCCCGGACCCCCAAGCCGCCGCGGACCCAGGTGAGGAACCCCGTGCGCCCGCTCCCGCCCTGCGGCCTCCGTGGGGTTCGGGTCGCCCTCGGAACCTGGCCCGGCCAGGGCGGCGGGGCCGGGACTGAGTCCCCCGGCGGCGCGGCCTCCGGGATCGCCCTAGCCCCAGCGTCCCCAGCTCCTGGCCCTGGGCTCCAGGTCCCCGCACCCCTAAACCGGGCTCCAGGTCACCGCACCCCTAAACCGCGTCCCCCCCCGGGCTCCAGGTCCCCGCGCCCCCTAAACCGCGCCCCCTGGGCTCCAGGTCCCTGCACCCCCTACACCGCACCCCCCGGGCTCCAGGTCCCCGCGCCCCTTAAACCGCGCCCGCCGAGTTCCAGGTCCCTGCACGCCTTAAACCGCGCACCCCCTAAACCGCGCCCCCCGGGTCCTGCGCCCCCGGCCTGTCGGCCTAGGCTCTGAGTTCCCCTCCCCCGCGCTCCCCGCCCAGCGCCCGGATCCTCGATTACGCTCCCGCACGTGGCGCGGCTCCCGTGGGGGAAGGGACACCTCCGTGTTTCACGGGTTTTTGTTGCAAACTAAGGGGCAGGCAGATTGCTAGCGTTCCTCT
This sequence comes from Ateles fusciceps, assembly GCA_036589455.1. Taxonomy (NCBI): domain Eukaryota; kingdom Metazoa; phylum Chordata; class Mammalia; order Primates; family Atelidae; genus Ateles; species Ateles fusciceps. The sequence continues at coordinate 52,635 of JAZHEH010003346.1, forward strand.
GAGCTCGTGCAGCGGGATCTGAACCCGTTTTTGTTTCGTGCCCGGTGAGGACCTGAGGGGGCCTGGTCCGCGGGGCCGTTCCGCGCATTCTTGGAGAGAGGAGTTTTGGGCTTTGTTGAGGAGGCGCGAATGTTACGGGGCAGCGCTGTTTCGCACGAGCCTTCCGAATTGTGTATTTTCAGCCTGAAATGCGTGAGCTTCGTTTGCAGTACATTGTGGGTGTGACTAGAAGGAGGCAACAATAATTGGGAAACGGGGTTGAATGAGCGTTTTCTTTTTAAAGCCGAGGGGGCGCCGGGACGGTGCCCGCTCCGCCGTGAAGTCCACTCAGGGAGCGGCTGCGGATAGAGCCCAGCGCCCCGCGGCTGGGGAGTGAGGCTTGGAGCGTTTGTTTTTCTGGCGGCGGAGGGCACCGTGGCGGCGCCGGGAGCGGCGGCGTTTCCTGGAGTTGTCGGGTGGACTCCGGGATGAGGCGTGGCCGGAGTCACGGGGGATGCCCGGGCTGGGCAAGTGTTGCTGTGCCTGACAGCTTGGTGGCTGCGACAGAGCCCCGGTCAGGCCTTGACCTGCGGGGCCCCACGTGTGCTGCCCTTTCCCTGCGTTCGCCAGTGCTTTCCGTGTGAAGTCTAGACCCGCAGGCACGGAGCCTGGAGGAACAAGTCACGTTGTGGGTGGGCGTGGGCCGTGGCAGGTGTGCACTTGTAGGGGCCCTGCTACCGACACGCCCTGGAGTCCTGCGTTAAGACAGGTGTCTGTGTGCCGCGCTCAAAGAAAATGTACCCCTTAAGTTTGTGTGTGTGTTTAAATTTACTTTAAAATTTACATATAGTAAGATTCACTTTTTGGTGTGTAGTTAGTTCAGTGAGCTTTAAGGGATGCATGGGCTGCAGTGAGTACCACTGCAGTCAGGATACTCAGGAAGGCAGCCTCTCTCCTCCCCGGCTCCTGCAGCCACCTGTCTGTTCCTCATTCCTGCTACTTTGCCTTTTCCCAGGATGTCACAGGTGGGCTTGGAGTCTGGCTTGCTTCACTTAGCATAAGGAGTTGGAGATTCAGCCATGCTCTGGTTTGTCCTTGAAGCGTAAAGATACAAAGGTTTTAAAAGTGTGGCTCTCGGATACAGCCTGAGGAGAGAGACTAAAATGATAAAGTGATGAGAAAAATTACGAAACTATAGTTCATTAAAAACATTAAATAGTATGGAACCGACGCGTATGCTGAAAGTGAAATTCCCTCGTTACCTTTAAGTAGTGTACAGTCCTTGCTGTGCATATGCAATTTTTTTATAACATAGTGAGAGCATACTGCATATGTTATACATTTTTCACTTACTGATGTTTGGTTGTTTAAACATCCTAGCAATCTTTACATGTTGATATATACAGTGTATACACACAGATTTCCCTCAGTCTTTTAAGTGGCTGTGTCGTTTTTTGTTTTTGACGCAGAGTCTTGTTTTGTGGCCCAGACAAGAGCGCAGTGGTGCAAACTCGGCTCACTGCAACCCATGCCTCCTGGTTCAAGCGATTCTCCCATGTTACCCTGCCAAGTAGCTGGGATTACAGGCATGCGCCACCACACCCGGCTAATTTTTGTATTTTTAGTAGAGACAGAGTTTCACCGTGTTGCCCAGGCTGGTCTTGAACTCCTGACCTCAAGTGATCCTCCCACCTCAGCCTCTCAAAGTGCTGGGATTACAGACATGAGCCACTGTGCCCAGCCAGATGACTATAGTATTCTGTAGTGTGGATGTTCCATAATTTTATCAGCCTCCTTTTGATTGATGTTATAGTTAGTTACTGTTTTACACCACTACAGTCAGTGCTTGTGTCTGTATCTTTGTGCACATACTCACATTTATCATGCTAACGGTGACTTTGGGTTTAAATAACAGCTAACATTTCATGAGTACTTCTCATGCTCCCATCGTGCTAAGCCAGGGTTACCTGTCAAGGTCCAGGTAGTGACTGCTGACAGCCGTGCAGGCCGTGTGGTCTCTGGGCTGTAGCACCTGTGCAGTGTGGACAATATGTATGGGGAATGAGTCTGGCTGTGTCCCAGTGAAACCTCTGTACAGAAAGAGGCAGTGGTCTGTAGTTTGTTGACACTGGTCTAAGTAGTATACACCCTAATTATTTTCACAGTCCTCCAAGGGAGGTGCAGTTACTATCCCCACTTTGTGGATGAGGAAACTGACACAGAGAAAGGAGGAGTCCAAGGTGACATGGTTGATCAATGGCGGAGCCAGGCCTTGACCCATCCATTTGGCATGCTTCAAGTTTAAAAATTAGAAAGAAGCTGCCAAATGTCTTCTCCTAAATGTTAGACCTGGTGGCCAGACCCTCAGGCGCTTGCTGAACCACTGGCCTCTAGTTCTTTAAAAGCCATGTGCTTGCTAGGTACCACTCTGGGCAGCTTTTGGATGCTGGATAGGCCAGCACCCTCTCAGCACTTCTCATTGTGTGCCTGTCTATATTCCTGCTTTTGATAAATGTTTCCCTAGCACCAGCTTACAGAGAAGTCAGCTCAGCTAGTGTCTGGGACCACCCAGCTGGCAGGCAGGAGGAAAGACAGACTTTTCCAGCAGGGAAGATCAAGTTGGGGTGCTGCCAAGGTTAACTTCCTTTGATGTCTGCTCCAGCGGTAATCACCTGAGCCCAGGTCGGCATGTTGCTTGGCCTACCATTGCCCATTTTCCTTCAGTAATGTGGAGCAGGCCGGGTGCGGTGGCTCATGCCTATAATCTTAGCCCTTTCGGAGGCCAAGGCAGGGCGAATCACTTGACACCAGGAGTTCAAGACCAGCCCGGCCAACATGGTGAAACCTTGTCTCTACTAAAAATACAAAACTAGCTGGGCGTGGTGGTGCATGCCTATAATCCCAGCTAGTTGAGAGGCTGAGGAGAATCACTTGAACCCGGGAGGCGGACTCACACCATTGCACTCCAGCCTGGGCAACAGAGCGAGACTCCGTCTCAAAAAAAAAAAATTGTGAAGATCAAATGAGATAATGTATAGAAAAAATACTGCAAGCTGGGTGCAGTGGCTCACGCCTGTAATCCCAGCATTTTGGGAGGCCGAGATGGGTGGATCATGAGGTCAGGAGTTCAAGACCAGCCTGGCCAAGATGCTGAAACCCCTTCTCTAATAAAAATACAAAAAGTAGCCGGGTGTGGTAGCATGCACCTGTAATCCCAGGTACTTGGGAGGCTGAAGCAGGAGAATCACTTGAACCCGGGAGGCGGAGCTCACACCATTGCACTCCAGCCTGGACAACAGAGCAAGACTCTGTCTCAAAAAAAAAAAAAAAAAAAAAATACTGCATAAGAGACACTGTTTATGCTATGTTTTCTAAAGATTTTATCTTTGTAAAACGTATTTTATAGTGTGAAGTTTTAACTAACATGTCCAAGCTATTTTCATTGTTTTCCCTATTAAAATTTAGCCAGCTCTTAGAGGCCACAGATAGAGCTTGTATTAATTACACTGACATAATTTAAAAACCTTATTTTAGCCAGTGCAATAAGGTCAGACAAAGAAATAAAAGGCATACAGATTGGAAAGGGAAAATTTTTCCTATTTGCCGACATTATTATCTACATAGAAAATTCAAGGACTCTATGAAAAAGTTACTACAACTAATACGTGAGGTTAGCAAGATTACAAGATACAAAGTCAGCAAACAGAAGACAGCCTTATTTCTCCATACAGCAGTGCCCGTTATCCCTGGGGAGATACGTGCAAAGTCAACGCTATATAAGCTGAACTTATTTCTATTTACAACAGTGCCTGTTATCCACGGAGGATGCGTTCCAGTGGATGTCTGAAACCTTGGATAACGCAGAACCCTTTGTGGACTGTTTGTTTGTTTTCCTGTATGTCTATGCCTATGATAAAGCTTAATTTATAAATTAGGCACAGTAAGAGACAATAACTAATCGTAATATAAGATAATTATATACTGAGTAAGAGTTATATAAATGTGTTCTCTCTTTCAAAATATCTCTTTGTATGCACTCCCCACCTATTTTTGGAGGGCAGTTGACTGCAGGCAGCTGTAACTGGGAAAACAGAAATTGCAGATAATGAAACTACAGATAAGCGGGGAGTGCTGTACTAGCAATGTGCAATTAGAAAGTTAAATTCAAAAACACCATTTCTCTGCTTCAGAAGAATCAAATACTTAGGTATGCCTTGAGTATCACTTACAGGAGCTGTATGCTGGAGATGTGAGAAATCAAAGATCATTTAAGTAAATGAGGGGGACATACCATGGTCATGGGTTGGAATACTCAAAATAGAAAAGACATCAGTTCTCTTTATATTGATTTATAAATTTAACCCAATTTCAATTAAAAAAAATTAGCATGATTTAAAAACAAAAATTTTAAACAACTTGATTAAGGTATAATGTACCTACTTTATAAAATTCACCTACTTTTAAGTATCCATTTGGCTGGCCCGTTAATGAGGGGGTTAGGGATGCTCACCCCTGTGCAGTTGAAAATCTGAGCGTTTTTTTTGAGATGGAGTTTCACTCTTGTTGCCCAGGCTGGAGTGCTGTGGTGTGACCTTGGCTTACTGCAACCTCCACCTCCCGGGTTTAAGTGATTACCCTGTCTCAGCCTCCCAAATAGCTGGGATTACAGACATGCACCACCATGCCCAGCTAATTTTGTACTTTTAATAGAGACAGGGTTTTACCATGTTGGCTGGGCTGGTCTCGATCGCCTGTCCTCAAGTGATGTGCCCACCTCAGCCTCTCAGAGTGCTGGGATTACAGGTGTGAGCCACTGCACCCGGCCTATACTTTTTTCTTTTTCTTTTTTTGAGATTGAGTCTGACTCTGTCACCCAGGCTGGAGTGCAGTGGCACCATCTCTGCTCACTGCAACCTCTGCCTCCCAGGTTCAAGCAATTCTCCTGCCTCGGCCTCCAGAGTAGCAGAGATTACAGGCGCCTGCCACCATGCCCGGCTAATTTTATATTTTTAGTAGAGACGAGGTTTCACCATGTTGGCAGGCCAGGACGAGACTAACTTTTGACTTCCCAAAAGTTAGAACTACGAATAGCCTGCTGTTGAACGGAAGGAGACCTTACCGATAACATAAATAGTTGGTTAACGCAGATTTTGTAAATTATATGTGTTCTCATAATAAGCTATAGAAAAGAAAATGTTAAGAAAATCATGAGGAAGAGAAATATACTCACTACTCATCAAGTGGAAGTGGATCATCAGAAAAGTCCCCATCCTCTGAGACCTCATGCTGAGCAGGCTGAGGAGGCGGAAGTGCGAGGGTTGGTTTTGCTGTCATGGGGTGGAAGAGGCAGAAGTGGAGGCGGTGGAAGCAGGGCTGGAGAGGCAAGCATACTCCATGTAACTTTTACTAAAAAAAATCTGCTAATAAGTGGACCTGCACAGTTGAAACACGTGTTGTTTCAGGGTCAACTGTACAATTTTTAGATTTCTGGAGCTGTGCAAGCATCACCATAATCCAGCTTTTTGGGTTTTTTTTGTTTGCTTTGTTTTGTTTTTGAGACAGGCTCTCACTCTGTCACCCAGGCTGGAGCACAGTGGTGTGATCTGAGCTCACTGCAACCTCCACCTCCCGGTTTCAAGCGATTCTCCTGCCTCAGCCTCCCGAGTAGCTGGGATTACAGGTGTGCGCCACCACGCCCGGCTAATTTTTGTATTTTTAGTAGAGACAGGGTTTCACCATGTTGGCTAGGCTGGTCTCGAACTCCTGGTCTCAAGTGATCCGCCTGCCTTGGCCTCCCAAAGTACTGGGATTACAGACATGAGCCACCATGCCTGGCCTGTTTTTGTGTTTTTTCATTTTAATTATTTTTTTAATGGAGATGGGGTTTCACTATGTTGCCCAGGCTGATCTTGAATTCCTGGGCTCAAGCAATCCTCCTTTCCTCCTGAAAGTGTACAGATGTGAGCCACTGTGCCCGGCCTTGCTCATCTGTTGATGGACAGTTAGGTTAATTCCATGTCTTGGCTGTTGTGAAAGTTGCTGCAATAAACATGGGGTGCAGATGTCTCTTGGAGATACCAATTTTACTTGTTTTGGATATATACCCAGTAGTGGTATTGCTGGGTCATAGGGCAGTTCTATTTTTAATATTTTGAGGAACCCCTAGCACTGTTTTCCATCCCCACCAACGGTGTACAGCGGTTTCCTTTCCCCACACCCTGAGCAACACTTGCTATCTTTTGCCTTTTTGACTAGGGCCAATCTAACAGGTGTGAGGTTTTGATTTGCATTTCCCCGATGATTAGTGACACTGAGCATTTTTCAGATACCTGTTGGCCATTTGTACACCTTCTTTTGAGAAATATCCATTCAGATCTTTTACTGTTGAGTTGTTTGAGTTCTTTGTATATTTTCAATATTAATCCCTTTTTAGTTACATGGTTTGCAAATATTTTCTCGCATTCTGTAGATTGTCACTTTGTTGATTGATTCCTTTGCTGTGCAGAACCTTTTTGGTTTGAAATAATCCTATTTGTCTGTTTTTTCTTTTGTTGCCTTTGCTTTTGAGGCTTTGTTGCTTCAAAATAAGCCAGACACAAAAAGACAAGTACTGCATGATCTCACTCATATGTATCTGAAAACGCTGAAGTCACAGAAGGACAGAGTAGAATGGTGGTTACCAGAGTCTGGGGTGGCTGGGGAACCAGAGAGAGGAAGATGTTGGTCAAAGGATACAGTTAGATAGAAGGGGGAAAGATAGATACTTAGAGTTAGATAGAAAGGGGAAGTCCAGAAGCGGCAAATACACAGAGACAGAAAGTGGACAGGTGATTGCCTGGGGCCAGAAAGTTGGGGAGAGGGGGATATGTGAAGAACAGGCAGAAAAACTGAGAATGACTGCTAATGGTTAAGGAGTTTCTCCCCTGCCCCTGCCTCCTCCTTCTCCCCCCGCTCCTCCTCCCTCCTTTTTTTTTTTTTTTTTTTTTTTTGGACAGGGTCTTGTGTGTCACCCAGGCTGGGATGCAGTGAGGCAGTGATGGCTTACTGCAGCCTCAACCTCCTGGGCCTAAGCGATTCCCTCACCTCTACCTCTCTCCAGTACTTGGCACTACAGGTGTGCACCATCATGCCTGGCTAAATTTTGTCTTTGTTTTTGTTTTTCTTTAAGATGGAATCTCGCTCTGTCACCCAGGTTGGCGTGCAGTGGTGTGATCTCAGCTTACCGCAACCTCTGCCTCCCGAGTTCAAGTGATTCTCCTGCCTCAGCCTCCCGAGTAGCTGGGATTATAGGTGTGCACAACTATGCCCAGCTACTTTTGTATTTTTAGTAGAGGTAGGGTTTTACCATGTTCGTCAGGCTGGTCTCAAATGTCTGACCTCAAGTGATCTGCCCGCCTCAGCCTCCCAAAGTGTTGGGATTACAGGCGTGAGCCACCGCCTAATTTTTGAATTTTTTTTGGAGAGGTGAAGTTTCGCCATGTTGCACAAGATGGTCTCAAACTCCTGAGCTCAAGTGATCCTCCTGCCTGGGCTTCTCAGGGATTATAGGCTGAGCCACCACACCTGACCACATTTGTTATTGTTCTTTTGTATGTATGTATCTAGTTTTCCCAACACCGGTTATTGAACAGTCTATCATTTTCCCATTGTGTGTTCTTGGCACCCTTGTAAAAAATCAGTTGGCTGTAAATGCATGGATTTATTTCCATGTTCTCTCTTTCCGTTGGTTTATGTGTGTTTTTATGCCAATACTGTGCTGTTTGGGTTACTGTCGCTCTGTAGTTTTGGTTTGGTTTGGTTTGGTTTTTTTGACAGAGTCTCGCTCTGTCACCCAGACTGGAGTGCAGTGGTGCAGTCTCAGCCCACTGCAACATCTGCCAGTTTGAAGTGATTCTCCTGCCTCAGCCTCCTGAGTAGCTGGGGATTATAGGTGCACACCATCACATCCGGCTAATTTTTGTATTTTTAGTAGAGATGGGGTTTTACCATGTTGGCCAGGTGGTCTCTAGCTCCTGAGCTCAGGTGATCCACCCGCCTTGGCTCCCAAAGAGCTGGGATTACAGGCATAAGCCACCACGCCCAGCCGTTATAGTATATTTCGAAGTCAGGTAGTGTGATGCCCTCAGCCTTGTTACTTTGCTCAGGATAGCTTTTGCTATTTCAAGTCTTTTGTGATTCCATACAAATTTTAGGATTTCTTTTTCTGTTTCTGTGGAGAATATGATTGGTATTTTTTATAGAGATTGCACTGAATGTGTAGATTGCTTTGAATCTGTAGGTGGCTTTGGATAGTATCTGTTGTTTGTTTATTTATTTTTTGAGATGAGGTGTCACTCTGTTACCCAGGCTGGAGTTCAGTGGTACGATCATGGCTCATTGCAGCTTTGATATCCTGGGCTCGAGCCATCTTCCCACTTCAGCCTCCTGAGTATCTGAGACTACAGGTGTGAGCCACTATGTCCGGCTAATTTTTATTTTATTTTTTAGTAGAGATGAGGTCTAGCTATGTTGCCCAGGCTAGTCATGAACTCCTGAGCTCAAGTGACCCTCCCACCTCATCTTCACAAAGTGTTGGGATTACAGGTGTGAGCCATGGCACCCCGTCCATTATTTCTTTTGTTGCCAGTGGTTTTGGTGTCATATCTGAGAAATCATTGCTAAATCTGATGTCATAAGTCATTTCTTTTGCTTTCTTCTAAGAGTTTTATACTTTTAGTTACGATGTTGAGGCTGTCGATCTGTTTTTAATTAACTTTTGTGCATATTATACAAGGTAATAGTCTAACATAATTCTTGTGTGTGTGGATATTCAGTTTTCCTAACACAGTATGTTGAAAACACTATTCTTTTTCCATTGAGTGGTCTTGACACCGTTGTTGAAGATCATTTGACCACATATGTGAAGGTTTATTTCTGGACTCTCTGTTCTGTTTAATTGGCCAGTATGCCTTTCTTTATGCCAGTACCATACTGTTGTAATTACTGTAGCTTTACAGTAAATTTTGAAATAAAAAGGAGTGAAGTCTCCAACTTTGTTCATCTTTTTCAAGTTTATTTTGGCTATTCTGGATCCTTGGAGTTTCCTATGAATTTTCAAATGGGTTATTTTTGAAAAAAAAAAAAAAGTGCTGTTGGAATTTTCAAAGGGATTGCATTGAGTATTTAAAGGCTTTGGATTGTATTGTCACCTTAACAATATTATGTCTTCCAGTCCATAAACAAAGGTGTCTTTCCATTTATTTTTATTTAATTTCTTTCAGCAGTGTTTTATATTTTTTAGTGTATAAGTCTTTCACCTTGGTTATATTTTTTTAATTGAAACTTGTATTTAGCCATTTTGAGATTAATATCCTGAATAAGTAAAATTCATTTACACTACATTTATTCTTCATCTTTTTTTATTTGATGCTGTTGTACATGGAATTAATTTCGTTTTGGGATTGTGCATTGCTAAAATACAGAAATGCAACTGATTTTTACATGCTGCTTTTGTATCCTGGAACTGCCCTGAATTTGTTTATTAGCTCTAACTAATAATTATTATGGAATCTTTGGGATTTACTGCTTATAAGATCATGTCATCTGGAGTTTCATGTGTTATGAGGCTGTGTTGTTAGGTGCATACATAATTGTTATGTCACACTGATAGGCTGACCTTTTTGTCATAATGTTTGTAGCAATTTTTGTCCTCGGGTCTGTTTTGTCTAATACTTGCCTAATGTTAGTATAGACACTTCCCTCTCTTTTGGTTACTGTTCGCATGGTATGTCCTTTTGCATTCTTTTAGTTTCACCCTATTTGTGTTAAAATGTGTTTCTACCATATGATCTCACTCATAAGTGGGTGTTGAACAATGACAACACATGGACACGGGGAAGGGAACATCACACACCAGGGCTTGTCGGGGGTGGGGGTGGCTAGGGGAGGAATAGCAGGGGATGGGGGGATTGGAGAGGGCTAACATTAGGAGAAATACCTAACGTAGATGACATGGGGTTGGATGCAGCAAACCACCATGGCACATGTATACCTATGTAACAAACCTGCATGTTCTGCACATGTACCCCAGAACCAGAAGTATAATTTTTTAAAAAATGAAAAAAAAAATAAAATAAAATGTGTTTCTAGTGGATAGCATACAGTTGGTTCATATTTTCTGTTTACTCTGTAAATGTCTGCATTTTGATATGACTGTCTTGTTCATTTACATGTAATGCAAACATTTATGTGGTGGAATTTACATCTGTCATTTTGTTATTCTCTTTATGTTTTATATACAGAGAGTTGATGGCCACAGCAGCTCCAGCCTGATTTGTAATAGGAGGGCTATCTAATAGAAGGATTCCAGAGCATTCCAGGGACAAGATTTACATTTGTATGACTTTTTTTGTGTATGAAAAGCCTGTTAGCACATGATCTCAAGAAAATAGGGATGTATTTTTTTACCGTTGCGTTGGTTCTGAGCCTGACGTGCATCTGTGCTATACACCCAAAGCTCACTGGGCATTTGTTCTTCTGGTCACTCCCCCATCCAACTTCGTTATGACTGCATTTTCTTCACACACTGGCTGTGGCTTGGCCCTCCATGGGGCAGAGATGATGGCTGTTGAACTGTGGCTTCCAGATTTTTTAGACGAGAATAAGACAGATGTACAGTGATAGCTGCTGTGACTTTGTCATGCCCTGTTCTTTGCTTTCCCCAGCACATTCAGGGATTTTTGCATCACAGGGGAGGGGAAAAAAGAAAACACTCTGAAAACAGTGGGTTCCATCTTGAAATCTGATTCCATAGCCAAAATTTGATGGTCAGAGCCTGTGTGGTCACTCCTTACACTCATGTTGTCCTGGCCAGCAGAGTGGGGGATGAGTGTTGATTTGTCCTTGAAGACACTCACAGAAGGAGATGTGCTTGCTCTGAAGAACCACATAGCCCCACAGCCTAAGTGGTGAAGTTCTGCATTACATTTGAATCCCTGTCCAAAGCTCGACTTCCAAGCTGTTCCTAGAAGGACCAGTCTCCATGAAACCAGTGTGCCTTGGACTCTTGGCTCACTGGGGCCAGCTGCCCCCAGAGATCACTGAATAACCGAGTGTGTTAAATTGAGACTTGTGCAAATGCACAAAAGCTTCACAGACTCTGGAGAGGTAGCCTTGTTCCTGTTAAGGAGACCACAGCGATAAGGTTTTTTTATGCACGAGTTGTGTTTTCTTGTTTGTCTCGATGACAGAGTGTGGAGGTGGTAGAGATGCTGTATTAGTTAGTGTTCTCCAGAGAAACAGAAGCAACAACCTGTGCATGTGCATCTGGAGAGATTAACTTTAAGGAACTGCCTCACAGTTGTGGAGGCTGGCAAGTCCAACATTTGCAGGGGAGGCCAACAGGCTAAAGACCCAGAGAAGAGTTGATGTCGCAGCCCAAGTCCGAAGGCAGCCTGGAGGCAAGATTTCCTCTTCTTAGGAGAGATCTGTCTTTTTCTTTCAAGGCCTTCAACTCGTTGGATGAGGCCCAAATTATGGAGTGTGTGTCGGGACTGCCAGGCCAAATCTGATGTTGGGGCTGCCGGGGTGTGTGTGTGTGTGTGAGATGAGGAGGCATGGGCTCACTCTGCGTGGATTGGGTTGACATATTTTAAGCTCAGCACCTGGCTAGGAAAGTTGCTGTTCTTCCTTCAGAAAGGAAAAAAAAAAGTATGTGAGGTGGTGGATCTGCAGAATAGCTGATTCAGCCACTCCGTAGGTATGCATGTGTCAGCCTCTCATTCTAGCAGTAACTATATACAATTTTTATTTGTCAACAATACCTTAATTTATATGAAAACATGCCAGTCCATAGTTTCTGTCTCATAGTAAATCAGTCTGGCCCATCCACAGAAAACAAAACCTGGCTCTTTTGCAGTGCTCTGAAGCATTCTGATTATAATACTGATGTTTACTCCCAGGGCTGACTGGGCCCGGAAGGTCCTCTCTACACGCTGTCCCTAAGAGTGCATGGTGCCCAGGCGCCTCTCATGACGGGGCAGGAGGTAAAATTTTCTGCCCAGGACTGCACGACTCTGGGCAAAACCATCCTCTGGGCAGACATGGGCATGCTGAGGACATGCTCTGACTGGCAAGACAGGTTCAGCCTGCCATACGTGCCAATGTCCAGCCTGCCCGCGGCATGGGAGTTGGGGGCGACCAGAACACGCTTCCACTCCAGGAGCTGGGACGTTGTCTGTTTCAGACGTTTCATATGCCTTTCCCTTATGTTCACAAAAGGTTTTCAGGGGGAGATTTAATTCTCACTCATTTTAAATTACTTCAAACTTACAAAACATTGCAAAAATAAAAATAGGACAAAGAGCAAAATTCAAACAATTCTCCATCCACTTGAGGCCCTTTGCCTCAGAACACGTCGGTGTCTGTTTCCTGAGGATGAGGATGTTCTCTTGTGTGCTGCGGGACACTGGTTGACGGCTGGCCTTGTGTAGAAAACGCTGGCCAAGCCCTGTGCTAGAGAACGTGCTGCCCGTGTATTCGCGTGCAAGAATGTTCCTTCCAGGTCAGGACAGCCAGGTGCCACACCTGGTGCTGGTTCTGATCAGCAGGAGACAGGTCACGCAGCCTGTTTGTTGGTTGCGTGGAAGAGCACACACACATCAAAATGGAGCTTTGGGAGCGTCGCCTGGCAGTGTGCTTGCATTTCGTAATAGCAGTGGGCACAGCATGGACAGGTCAGGTGACTTATATAGATAATATCCCTTTATAACAACTCAATTAAAAAATGCCTTTTAAGAATATAGATGAGATACAATTTATGCAGAAGAAAAGGGGCTCAATGCCTGGGGGTGCAGATGGGTGGTGGTGCTCACTGTATCACAAGCAGGACTCTGACTTTCGGTGTGAGTGGTGGGTTCACACATCTTTGACTTCATTAAACATCACTAATTACAGTGACAGCAGGTCAGAATCCAAGAATTATTATGTATCTAAGGCCCAGTTTTAAAAATCCTACCGATCAGTTTGCTAAAATTTTTATTGATTTTAAGATTACTTTTAAAGTAATTCTCTGAGTACCTGTAGTAGTGCTGCCTTCACACTGTTTCTTACCTGAGGAGTTGTTGGGCTTCCCATGGTGGCGACAGCAATTTGCAGAAACTGGGGCTATAATTAGAACCTGCTTCCTTCCCTGGGTCGGGACTTGCAGAGTTCTCCCTACTTGGTAAATTTAGAAATGAAACAGGAAATTCCAAAGGGAAAGGCTAATATGATAAAAAGTTAAAACTTAGTTTCAAAGAAAATAGTAAGTGAAATGAAAAAGAAAGTAGCTTTACCTGGAAAAAGTTTTGTAGTAAGTCTCACAAAGCCTTAGTATCTTTAATGCCATTAGTATAGTAAGTCCATTTGTCAGTTGTTGAAGAAAATACCAAGATTCCAAAGCATTAAAACAAGCAGGCAAACAACCCAAGCTGGCAAGTCACAAGTAAAGAAAAACAGGCAGGGGGATGTGGCTCGTGCCTACAATTTCAGCATCTTTAGGAGCTGAGGCTGGAGGATCACTTGAGCTCAGGAGTTCAAGACCAACCTGGGGCAACATGGCGAGACCCCGTCTACTAACCTTTAAAAAAATTAGCCAGACATGGTTGTACACGCCTGTAGTCCCAGCTACTTCAGGGGCTGAGGTGGGAGGATCACTGAAGCCTGAGAAGTTGAGTCTGCAGTAAGCTGTGATCATGCCGCTGCATTTCAGGCTGGTTGACAGACCCTGTCTCAAAAAAGAAAAACAAACTGGTTAATGCATAGAAATATGTTTCATCTCAGTGATTATAAAAGAAATGAAAATTAAGGCCAGGCACAGTGGCTCACACCTGCAATCCCAGCACTTTGGAAGGCCAATGCAGGCAGATCTCTTGAGGTCAGGAGTTTGAGACCAGCCCGGCGAACATGGTGAAACCGTCTCTGCTAAAAATACAAAAATTAGCCGGGCATGGTGGTGCATGCCTGTAATCCCAGCTACTCGGGAGGCTGAGGCAGGAGAATCACTTGAACCCAGGAGGCAAAGGTTGCAGTGAACCAAGATCATGCCACTACACTCCAGCCTGGGTGACAGAGTTAGACTCTGTCTTAAAAATAAATAAGGCCGGTCACAGTGGCTCACGCCTGTAATCACAGCACTTTGGAGGCTGAAGTGGGCAGATCAGCTGAGATTGGGAGTTTGAGACCAGCCTGACCTACATGGAGAAACCCTGTCTCTACTAAACATGCAAAATTAGCTGGGCGCGGGCCTGTAATCCCAGCTAAGGCAGGAGAATCGGTTGAACCCAGGAGGCGGAGGTTGCAGTGAGCCGAGATCACATCATTGCACTCCAGCCTGGGCAACAAGAGTAAAACTCCATCTCAAAAATAAAAATAAAAATAAAAATAAAAATAAATAAATAAAATATAAATAAATAAAAGAAATATAAATTAAAAGAACATTCAGATTAAATGATAAAAACAGAAGTGGCCCCTGGATGCTGTTGGGAAGCACCATGCTGGTGTCTGGCTCCACTTTGTCAGCAGGCCCTTGTAGGAGGGAAAGCCACCTGCAGTTTTAAAGACAATTGTGTGACCTAAGAAAGCTCCTGGGATGTGCTGCTAGGAAAGTCATCTGAAAACACACTCAAGGCTTCTCTGCCCAGAGCAGGTACTGTCAGGTTTGTCTCAGGCCCAAGCAGGAGGAGGGCAGGTCACCTGAAGCAGGCTGCATAATTCATGCATAGGCCCGTGATGCTTCCTTCACATCTTCTGGACGTGCAGAATATAATGATGGAGAAGATTTGCATGACCTCACTGAAAGTGCTGCTCCCTGCTTTTGTTCCTTTGATGGACAGCTACATGGCCTAGGCACCTTTCCCACAGTTTTCATGAAGACCAGGACGGAGATGGCTTTAAGATCAGGATTCTGGTTTACCTGAGAAGCTTCCCCGTAGGTCCCCCACTCGGTTCACAGTCGCTGGGGATGTGCTGTGGCACCTCCTGCTTATCAGATCTCCTGCCTCTGCAGAGATGTCACCAGCGAGGTCCCTGGGACATCCCAGACCACAAGCCAGCTGAAATGGGGCACCCAAAGGCACAGACTGCCCCGCTGCATGGGAACTGTGAGGTCTCTTGGTGCATGTGGAGAAAGCTGGCGAGGTTGACGCTGGTGTTTCCCGCCCGAGGGTCTTGACAGCGGGGATCCTTGGTAGAGACTGCGGAGTGGGGTGTATTGTAGGTGGTAGCCAAGGTCGTGGGTTTGACCTCAGGCTGGAAGCAATAGGGGGATCCCCGGGAGACACTTGGCCCACAGGCTGGGCGCACTGGGGGAGCCTTCACCCTTGTGGGTGCACTTGGTGCAGGAGAAGGGCTGAGCTGCTACTGGGCTGTGCCAGACCTTGACAGGGCCAGGCCACACCCAGACCAGCCATGAGGATTCAGGGGTCCAGGTTCTTACTGGCAGAGGGGAGAGACAAGGAGAGAGGAACAGGCACATCAGGAGGTGAGGATGATGCTCTGGTGGCCACCACGTGACCTTTGGTTATCAACCTGCAGCCTCCTGGGCCCTGAGAGGCTGGTGGGGAGGGGAAGCACGGGGGCTAGGTCTCCCATGGGGTCTATTCCTCAACCTCGCGCCACAGGACCCAGAAGATACACGGCTCATCGGGCAATAAAGTGATAAGGTGGAGGACAAAGTTGGCGGCAGCCAGTTCCCTCCCCTTCAAGCTGCAGGAATCAGAACAGGCTGAGAACCCCCAGCCAGAATGGCCAGCGGTGGAGTTGCTTTTCCAAGCACCTGAGGCTATGCCTGGTGCCCAGCTGAGCACATGGCCTCCTGAGCAGATGGGACTGCCTGGCCACATGGGCCACGCCACTGAAGCACATGAGGTAGGCCACGGGGCTTCGGCAGCCTCCCTGCCCCCTCCAGGCTCGGTGTCTGCATCTGTGAATGGGGGACCCCTACTTTACTCCTGAGTTTGGCAGTGCCCCCTCTGTGGTGTGACTGCCCTCCTGGAGACCGCTGTGGTGGGTCTGCTCTAACAGAAGAGCAGGTGGAGTGGGAAGCACTGTCCTCTTCCCTTTGTGCCTCTTAAATGTGCACAGGATTTGGGTGAGATGAAGGAATGCCCGTCAAGGAGCACTCTGTAGTTGGTTGTGCTGTCTGTGTGCAGCCCAGGTGCCCACAGGTGGGGGAAAAACAGCCCCTCCCACCAGCTAGACCCTACCCAGCCCAGACATCCGACAGGTGGGCCGGCCGGGCTTCCCTGAGCTCTGTGTGCCTGGCAGCCCCGCCCCCGGCTGAGGTGCGTGTTCTCATGGTCCTGAGGGCCCCACCTGAAGCAGTGGGAATGGTGGACGGCACAGCAGGTCCTCTGTGACACAGGGGCGTGGGGGCCGAGGGAGGCCCTTGGCTGTTGTGTGAGGGATTGAGACTTTCTTCTGTGGAATACTGGACCCCTTCTCTGCCTTTTATGAATTCCTTTTAGTATCAGAATAGTTTTTTCATACAAACTTGACAGATAAAGACAGAACTGGTCTCCCTTGCTATCCTGGGGCACTCTGGAGTTTCATGGCACATGGTTTGAAAACCACAGCTGTAGGCAGAGAGAGCCAGTGAAAACATGAGCAGGAGAGTGACAGGGAGAGAAGCAGAGGTGAGTGCAGGTGTGGCGGCGTCTGGGGCATCCGAGACGGTCACGCTGCACGGGACAGCAGCAGAAAGCCTGGAGGGGCGATGTTAGGAGGCTGTGAGACCACTCAGTCTTGGGAGACCCCTCCCAGAGGCAGCCTGACCCTGGCTGAAGGGGCTGCAGTCCGAGAGGGGACGGAGGCCGTGTGGCGTGGGGGCATGCACTCTCTCTCAGAGTTCCTTGGCACACTCCATTTTAGACATCAGCACCTCACTGTGATTTTCAAACTTGATTTCTGTTTCTCTGTTCATGAGGTCGTTCTTTTGAGTTGGTTTTGAGTGGCTGAATTTGAGAATGGAATTTGAATTTTTTGTGCATTAAAAAAAGCAAATTACTTCACGCCTGTAATCTTAGCATTTGGGGAGGCCAAAGCAGGTGGATCACCTGAGATCAGGAGTTCGAGACCAACCTTGCCAACATGGTGAAACCCCATCTCTACTAAAAATGCAAAAAAAATTAGCCGGGCATGGTGGTGTGCGCCTGTAATCCCAGCTACTCAGGAGGCTGAGGCAGGAAAATTGCTTGAATCTGGGAGGAAGAGGTTGCATTGAGCTGAGATTGTGCCACTGTACTCACCTGGGTGACAAGAACGAGACTCCGTCTCAAAAAAAAAATAAATAAATAAAGCAAATAACTTCAGTAATAAAGCTAGGCTAGAAGATGTGCTACTGGTTTTTAACTATGTCCTTCTTGCCTTGCTGGTGACGACAGCCTGTCTCTGTACTGCAGCCCTGCCATCGGGCCATGTAACCTGGGGAAAACCAGCTCTTGCCATGCTTGGCCATACAGAAGAGCACATTCTTTCTACACCCAGGAGCGAAGGGACAGCAAAGTATGCTTTTCTTCTTCAGATGGTTTATTTTGTGTCATTTCACATGAACAGATCACTTAAATAAATTGGAAGTTTCTACTTATCTGGAAAGTGCCATTATTTGCATATAGAAGAGGAAGAAGGTCAGCTCACGCCTTGCGCACGTTTGCAGAAACACTTCATAGGTTGTCTTGGTTTGAGTATGCTATTTAGTTGGACAAGTGGAATGCTTACAAGTTGTAAAATTTTTAAGAGACTAGTTTAGAAATGCTGGGAAGACCCTCTTTCTAGCAAAGCACCCTCTCCGCGCAGGCTGCAGTGGCGGGAGTTAGTCTCAGCATGCTGCCTGCCACAGCACTGCCGCCTGTGTGGCACTGGTGCCTTCGCTTCTGCATTTTCTCGATTGTGGCTTCTCCATGTTTTGCAACCTTGGTGTTGAGCTGTCTTGGCAGTTCTATTTTAATACCTACAGAGACGACTCTGTTCAGTCCATGTGAAAAGCTCCCTCTTGACCTGTGGTGGAAAGAGAAGTAAACACATCTCAAAAGTTTATCTTCTAATCTGATAAAACACAAAGTCCCTCTGTGGCCAGGGATTGACTGGAGCGGGCAGTTCAGGTTGTCCCTGTGTGTGCGACCACCATTTTGATGTGCGTTGCTGGCACCTTGGGGGTCTGGGCCCGGCCAGAGTGGCTACGTGCACACTGCTGTCTCAGGGGGCAGCTGTGGGGCCATCTGGATGGTGCAGCCCACCCCATCTCCCTTTACCAGCCCCCACCCTTCCCGGCCACGTGCCCTCGAGCCTCCCCTGAGATGCCGGTCTTCCAAGCCCCTGTCTTGTTTGACTCCTTTGTTTTCTCTGGTGTCCGAGGCCGGTTTCCGACAGGGCCTGTGTTTCTCCCAGATGCTGGCTTACTGAAGACACACACTCACACATACACACTCGTACACACAAACTTTTTTTTTCCATTTTCTTTTTTAATCTCTTGGCACCAGCCCTGTTTCCAGGTTAAAGTTAGTCTTAGCTGCTTTAATTTCCATTTGTTTTTGCAGCCTAGCATCTTTTTTCATTTTCAACATGTTGAGTTATGCCAGGATTCAGGGTTATGAACTCCTGACTGAGCCGTCTGCTGAGCATGAGCAGATCTCTTTCTCCCCCAGCCTCCTGCCCTCGTGCTGCCCAGACACAGAGAAAAGGACCAAATCACATTTATTTTATTTTATTTTATTTATTTTATTTTTTGAGAGAGAGTCTCACTCTTCGCCCAGGCTGAAGTGCAGTGGCGTGATCTCAGCTCACTACAGCCTCCGCCTCCCGGGTTCAAGCAATCTCCTGCCTCAACTTCCCAAGTACCTGGGATTACAGGCGCACGCTACCACGCCCAGCTGATTTTTTTTTTGAGACACAGTTGACCGGGTGAGGTGGCTCACGCCTGTAATCCAAACACTTTGGAGGCCAAGGCGGGCGGATCACCTGGGAGTCGGGAGTTCAAGACCAGCCTGACCAACACGGTGAAACCCCGTCTTTAAAAATAATAATAAAATTAAAAAAAAAAAAAAAACGCAATTTTGCTCTTGTTGCCCAGGCTGGAGTGCAGTGGCGCCATCTCGTCTCACGACAACCTCTGCCTTCCAGGTTCAAGCTATTCTGCCTCAGTCTCCCATGTAGCTGGGATCACAGGCATGTTCCACCATACCCAGCTAATTTTGTATATTTAGGAGAAACGGGGTTTCTCCATGTTGGTCAGGCTGGTTTCGAACTCTCAACCTCAAGTGATCTGCCCTCCTTAGCCTCCCATTTGTATTTTTAGTAGAGACAAGGTTTCGCCATATTTGCCAGGCTGGTCTCGAACTCCTAAACTCAAGTGATCCACCCACTTCAGCCTCCCAAAGTGCTGGGATTACAGGTGTGAGCCACTGTGCCTGACCCCAAATCACATTTTAAAAAATAATTCTGTGATTCACTGTTCTTTGTTTTGAAGCATGTGATGACTGTGAAGTTTTACAGAAATCACCCTCCCTTCTCCTGGGACTTCCACTGTGTGGAGAACTGGGTTCCCCAAGGGCAATATGGGGAGGCACTGGCTGATGCCCTGAGCCCATGAGCTTGCAGGGTAGTGGGCGAGGGCTGGCCACATCTGGATGGGTAAAGGACCAGGAGCCTGGGTGTGTCCACCTGTTCCCTAGTTGGTGGAAGCACTGGTGCATGCCTCCTTTGCCTTTGCCCCTGGCCTGCTGTCCCCCAACTTTCTCCAGCATCCTCAGGGCTCTGCTGGGGCCAGCAGGGCAGGAGAGGGATTAAGTCCTTGACCCTGCTCCCCTGCCTTCCCTGCCCCTGCCCTCTGCGCACCCCCGGACAGCTCTGTCTGTGGCTCCAGCTGCGTGCTGCCTCTGTCCTTAGGCCTGAGCCAGTCTCCAGCACCTGCACTTGCACTTGGAAAGTCACCGTGTGGACTTCTGTGCCTCTGGCCTTGACCCCCTCGGTGGGCACCTGGCACTGGGTCGGGGTGGTTCTTATCCTTGCTTTGCGGCTATGGCCCTGGGGGAGCTGGCAACCCTACCCAGCCTCCCTCCACTCATTTGCCAGTGTGTCAGGGTGACCTCCACCTTAAGGCAGCCATGAGGACCACTTCTTGAGACTGGGTGGATATGAGGCTGAGGGGCAGCCGGTGACATGTGGAAGGAAGGACGTGGATCCATAGAGCCCCCAGTATGCCCTGTGGGCACTGCCCTTCTAGTGGGTGGCACTGGGAACCTCAGCCTCCTGCCTGCCATGGGTCCCCTGAAGCCCACCTGGGGTTCCATGATGGAGGAGGTGAATGAGGTGTGCAGCATGGTGTGAGCTCAGACATCCAGCCAGTCTCTGCTGGCTGGTGGATATTGCTCACTCTGCAAATGCTGTGCAGCTGCCTAGAGCAGAGGTGCCTCCAAATCATGAGACACTAGGAGATTGACCCTGGGACGCTGAGAACATCATTTTTTTTTTTTTTTTTGAGACAGAGTCTCTCACTGTTGCCCAGGCTGGACTGCAATAGTGCTATCTCAGCTCACTGCAGCCTCCGCCTACCAGGAACACACAGTTCTCCTGCCTCAGCCTCCCAAGTAGCTGGGATTACAGGTGCCCGCCACTGAGGCTAATTTTTTGTTTTTAGTAGAGATCGGATTTCACTATGTTGGCCAGACACATCTCAAACTCCTGACCTTGCGTTCTGCCCGCCTCGGCCTCCCAAAGTGCTAGGATTACATACGTGAGCCACTGCACCCGGCAGAGAACATCATTTTAAGAGTAGCAAAGTATGATGAGTGTGTCTTCCTTTAAACTCTTTATTTTTTAAAAACTATTAAATTTATAAAATAAACAAATTGATGGCTTGTTAAAACAGCAGTTCCCCTACCATATTTAAATTCATTTGTATTACTTGAGAAGCTATAGGATTTGGAATCAAACTTGAGGGTTGAGAACTGCTGCTGATAGAGAATCACTCAAGCAAGGAAAAAACATCTCTTTACGTTGTTTAGTGACATAAACTGAGGCTGGGCATATTATTTTTGGGTGGATTCTCCGCCTGGGGGAGCCTGGGGACACGGACGACTGGAACTGTGGCACGCTAGCGCGTTGTGGCCAAGCTCCTGCAGGTCCGGCTGGCTTGTTTTGCTTCCAGCAGTGTGCTCTTTCTGCATGGAGCACGTATTGTTTTTGTGATCAGCAAAATACCAGCTCGTGTGGGTTCTTACCCGGCAGACAGTGCAGGGAATCTGGGTCCTGCCTGGGTGACTCTACCTGACCTGTTCTTGGCTCTGTGTTCGTTTGCTAGGGCCACCGTTAACAAAACACCACAGATGAGGCAGGAATTTCCTTCTCTCAACTCTGGAGCTGGGAGTCTGAGATCAGGGGACCAGCAGGGTTGGCCTCTGCTTGTGAATGGCCACCTTCCCTCTGTGTCCTCACATGGTCTTCCCTCGTGTCTGCTTACCATTGCCCTGCTCTGACCACGCCCCAATCAGTGGACATGAGTGTACCTGTCCATGCAAGCTGAATGAGCAGGGACAGAAATGTGATCCTGCTGTTAAACTCTGAAGTGCTGGTTGGTAGCGCCGACGGAGCAGTTTGCTCGCCGTTCCAAATACATAACTTTAATTATGCTGTTGGATATTTGTGCCACTTACAAAGGCTGGTCAGATACAGCCAAGGCTCTATCCCAGGGGTGGGGACACCAGCTTTGCAGTGACCAGGCCAGACCTGGTGCTCCTGCCTGGGAACTGAGGTGTCTTGTAGACACAGAAGGAGACTAGAGGCTGTGTGGATGCCGGTGCTGGGGAAAATCCCCATGGGAGGGACGTGGCACACATGGGAGGACAAACGGAGGGCAGACAAAATTGCAAGGCCCAGGCGGCTGGAGCCAGACACTGCCTTGTCCCCAGCAGTAGGGTGCTGATGAGCAGTGCAGGGTCCGCTGGCGGCAGTTACAGATAGAGCAAATTAGATGAACTGGGAAGTGATATGGGAGGGGGGACTGTGAGGACTCAGAGAGCAAGATGGGATGAGATGTGAGCTCTGAGGTGCCCATGTGGAGTGGACACCACCAGGGCCCCCACGCTGGCTCTGCAGGCGGTGCCCAGCCCAGACCCTGCACCCACACTGCCAGGGCTGAGACCTTGGAGAATGGGATTTAGCACTGTTTACTTTAAGTCTGTGTGACGGTGTGAGGCAGAGCCTGTGCAGATTCACATCTGTGGAAGATGCATAGACAGAGAGCCCTCGGACGCGGGCCAGGCCCAGGCCGTGCGCATGTGATGACAGTGGCTTGGCCTCACACAGGAAGGCGGGCGTAGGAGGGCTAAGATCCTGAAAAACCTGAAAAATGAAGATGTGAAGAACAGGCGAGAGCAGCAGTTTGCCACCTCAGGGCCCCAGCCAGCAGTCTGCATGGTGCACTGATGACTTGAGGCATTTTGTGAAGCTGGGGAGAAAAAAGCAACTTACAAAGCAGTTTGTATGATAATATCTTGTTTTTGTAAGGGATGATAGGATGATTGATGATCAGTTTTCTTTCTCCTTTTCAGTGTTTCCTGATTTCATCAGCAACAACGTTGCTATTTTTGATTGTGGTAGAATAGGCATGATATAAACTTTACCCCGTCTTTACCATATTAGGTGTATAGCTCAGTGGCATTAAGTACATTCACCTTATTCTGCAGTCACCTCCTCTGTCCGTCTGGAGCTCTTCATCTTTGCACGCCGAAACTCTGTACCGCTAAACACCAACTCCCCAGCCCCACCATGCAGCCGCTGTCACCACTGTTCTCTTCTCTCAGTTTGACTGCTTTAGGTAATTCATATGAGTGGAATCATGCAGTGTTTATATACTTTTTTTTTTTTTTTGAGATGGAATTTTGCTCTTGTTACCCAGGCTGGAGTGCAGTGGCACGATCTTGGCTCACTGTGACCTCCTCCTCCCAGATTCAAGTGATTCTCCTGCCTCAGCCTCCTGAGTAGCTGGGATTACAGGTGCCCACCACCACACCCAGCTAATTTTTTGTATCTTTTAGTAGAGATGGGGTGTCTCCACGGTGGTCAGGCTGGTCTCAAACTCCTGACCTCAGGTGATCCCCCCACCTCAGCCTCCCAAAGTGCTGGGATTACAGGCATGAGCCACCACACCCGGCTTAAATACTCTTATTTCTATACAAAGAAAGAAGTCCACGAAGGGTATGATGGCTCACGCCTGTAATCCGAGCACTTTGGGAGGCTAAGGCGGGTAGATCAAGAGATCGAGACCATCCTGGCCAACATGGTGAAACCCCGTCTCTACTAAAAATACAAAAATTAGCCGGGTGTGGTGGCAGGAGCCTGTAGTCCCAGCTACTCAGGAGGCTGAGGCAGGAGAATCGCTTGAACCCAGGATTCGGAGGTTGCAGTGAGCTGAGGTCGTGCCTCTGCACTCCAGCCTGGCAACAGAACAAGACTCTGTCTCAAAAAAAAAAGAAAAAAAAAAAGAAAGAAAGAAGTCCGCAAGCACTGACTTGGAACAAGCTTCGCATCTGGTGTTTTTCCTTGGGTGTGACATCAGTGTGTCGCTGTGATGAATCACAGCTGAGGCACGAGCAGTTCTCCCTGAGGCTATCTGGGGCCCTCCTCCCCACCCTCCCCTACCGTGGCATCAGGAGGCAAGTCCCAGTGGGTGCCATGTGGGCTCTGTGGCTTCCCAGGCTGCTTCCCAAGCTGTCTTCTCACTGACGCACTGACCTGCGTGGGGCCTGGACATGGCTGGACGCACCCCCAGGCCTCTCCTGGCACTATCTGGGTTCAGGCCACAGAAAGGGCAGACTGAGGGACTCTGGGCTGGAGCTGCAGGACACTGGCAGCCCCTGTGGGGCCGAGGTATGTCCTCAGGCAGCCTGGCCTCTCAGAGCAACGTCAGCTCACAGCTGCCTGTGTGGACACCACAAGGCCCCACCATGCTAGCTCTGCAGCGGTGCTGGGCTGGACCCTGCACCCACCCGGCCAGGGCTGCCCCGCACTTCTCCTTTCTGAAGTGTGTGGAACAGGAAGCTGTGATGTAGAAGGAAGTGGATGAGAGTTTCTGCTACATGTAGATTTCTAGTGAGAAACATGCAGAAGTAACCTGCTGCTGTCAGGGGAGGTCCCTTACATGTGGGGCGGTGGGTTCAGGTGGCTGGCAGTGGGTCCAGTGCCTCTGTTCTCCCTGATTCCAGTCAGTGCCTGAGAGAATGGGTGGCGTCTCCACCCGCCATTGGGGACTGACCTGCACTGTGCCCTCATACCTGTGGAGCTGGCTCAACACTCCTGGTGGATGCCTGAGCCTCCCCCTGCAGAGTCTGTTTCCATACTTACACACCAGTGATAAACTTTAATTTGTAAATAACCACGGTAAGAGATTACAACAATAACTAATAATAGAACAGTTGTAACAGTGTCCTGTCATAAAAGTTACATGAATGTGGTCTCTCTCAAAATACCTTGTGGTATGGTGCTCTCCCTTTGGTGCCCGCGGTGAGATGCGCCAGGGTGTGGCGAGGTAAGGGGCACAGGCATCGCAATGCAGCCTTCAGCTGCCGCTGAGCTTGACCTCCAGCCTGGCGACACTGCTGCAGTCACGTGCTGGCCACGTAGCTGGCTACTGAGTGGCTTGCAGGCAGGCTGCACAGACAGCGTGGACACACTGGACGAGGGGATGATTCCTGTACCGGTGGAGGAGCAGGACCTCCTGAGAGTTCATCACCTTACTCAGAACAGCGCACTATTTAAAACTTACAAATTGTTTGTGAATGGAGTTTTTCTTTTAATGTTTTTGAGTGTAGTTGACCTCAGGTGATTGAAATTGCAGAAAATGAAACTGATATTGACGGGTGGCTACGGCATTTGTCCTTCTAGCTGTGTCAGTTTTTGCCTGGAGTAATGAGAAGCTTTTTGGCTGGGTGCATACACATTTAGGGTTGTTCTGGCTCCTTGGGGAGCTGACCCCTCTTCTCTCTCTCTCCCTAAGTTCCTTGCTCTGAGGCCAGCTGTGTCTGGTGCTAACATAGCCACCCCAGCTTCCTTTTGGCCAGTGCTGGCCTGGTTCCATCTTTTTCCCCCTTTTGCTTTCAACCTACCTGTCTGTACCAGTATATTTGAAGTGAGTTTATTGTATACATGGCATGAAGTTGGGTTAGGATTTTATTTATCTGTTCTGGCAATCTTTTTTAATTGGTGTTTTTAGATTATCATAGTTTAATTATCAATATATTTCTATTCAGGTCTAACCATTTTATTCTCTGACTTCCGTTATGTCGCTGTCTTCATCATTGCTCTATTTCCTTTGAGGTTTTTTTAAACATGGTATTCTGTTTTAATTTATTCTAAATTATCTATATGTTAATAATTTTGCTTTCAATAGTTTTTTTAAAAAGAATTTTTAATTTTTTTTTTTTAAAGAGACAGGGTTTCACTGTGTTGCCCAGGCAGGCCTTGAACTCCCAGGCTCAAGTGATCCTCTGTCCGCAGCCGCCCAAGTAGCTGGGTGCATGCCTGGCTCTACAGCATTCCTGAGTGGTTGCTCTAAGGATTTCCAAGTCCATGCTTATTAACGTTTCACATTCTGCTTAGGATGGGAGAAGTCTGCTTTTCACCACTTCTAGTGGTACATGGAAATCTTACCCCATCCAGGTTTACCCTCCCCCCTTTACATTACAGTTGTCTTGTTTATAAGATGTTGAGGAATGCTGAGTGTATGATAGAATATATTATTTGCTAGGAAGAACGATGGCAAGGAAAACCTTGCTGCCCCCCTCCCCCCACCCACCGCAGGCCCAAGTAGAAAACTACTTGGGACATTCTAAAGTGGGAGGACAATGTGTAAATATCACACACCAGTTACAACAATTCCTTAAGTGTGGGACATCTGACCCTGCCCCTGTGGCTGCCTGGTGGAGAGTACTTTTTAGTTTGTCTGTGATCAGTGGTAAGTGGGCACCAGCTGCCTGCTTGGTGTATTTTTGTTATGAGAAAATACTGAACATCTGTTTGTTAATAATGATCACCTGTTCAGAGAGAATAACTGCGTGGGCCAGAGTCTGCTCGGGCCCTCAGCCTGCAATGGTGTCAGCCCCTGCGACTCTCAGCTCGGAAGGCTGTTGGCCCCCTGGATAGACCCACTTTGCTGTTCTGTCTGGGTGTGTGCCTCATAATACCTTCAGTGCCACCTGGGTGGGGGTGTCTACGGCCGAGCTGGTTCTCAGTAATATGATTTATACAATTATATATCTAGAAGTATTTTATAATTTGTATGTTATGTATTTATGTAATTTACATGTATGTACACTGGAAAGCTCATCAGATAGTACTTTGATTTTTGCTTTTGACCGCCAAGCACTTTTGAAGAGCTGTGGGGTTGTTGTCTGTCCTGCACCCCTGCTGCTTACCCTGGCTACTGCCTCTGCTTCATGGTTCACAGCCCACGCTTCCTCTCCGCCTCCCTTCCTGTCAGCCTGAACCGTGGGCAGCCGGCGTGCTCTTTATTTTCCTCCCCTGCCCACATCCTGGCTTCACCTTCCTTCCTGGAGGACACATTCCCGCCTTGAGGTTGGCACCTCTCCCCTTTAGGCTTAGGCACATTGTGCCCACCCTCTGGCCTCCTGGTCCCCGGGAGAATCCACAGGCCTCTCACCATGGCTCTGTGTTCTGTCGGGGTGTCACTTCTCCTGCTGTTTTCAACATTCGTTTTCCTTTATCTTTAGTTTTCAGCAGTTTGACTGTGACGTGTCTGGGTGTATATTTATTTTTCTTTTCTTTTTTTTTTTTTTTGAGATTGAGTTTTGCTCGTCGCCCAGGCTGGAGTGCAATGATGCAATCTCAGCTCACTGCAACCTCTTCCTCCCAGATTCAAGTGATTCTCCTGCCTCAGCCTCCCGCGTAGCTGGGATTACAGGCATGCACCACCACACCCGGCTAATTTTGTATTTTTAGTAGAGACGGGGTTTCTCCATGTTGATCAGGCTGGTCTCAAACTCCTGACTTCAGGTGATCCTCCCACCTCAGCCTCCCAAAGTGCTGGAATTACAGGCATGAGCCACTGCACCCGGCCTTGGGTGTGGATTTCTTTGAGTTTGTCTTGTTTGCGATCCAAACAAGAGCTTCTTGAATCTGTAGACAGTCTTTTTCCAAATTTAGGGAGTTTTCTGTCATTTTTTTCAGCTGTGTTTCATCACTGCTTGCTTTCTCCTTTTCCTGTTGCACTCTCATGACACAGATTAGACTTTCTCTTGTCCCAAAGGTCCCCCAAAGTTTTTCAATCTTTTTTCTCTCTGGTATTCAGATTAGATAACTTACATTGCTCTATCTTCAAGTTCACTGAATCTTTCCCCGAGTCTTTTTTTTTTTTGACATTTCAGTAGTGTGTCTCTTAGTTTTGAAATTTCCATTTGGTTCTTTTTTATATCTTGCTTTTGCTTGCTGTTTACTGATTTCCATTTTTTAATTCAGTTTGAAGTGCGAATGATCATTAGAGCATTTCTTAACACAGTCAGATGGGTAATTGCAACACCTGTGTTATTCTGGAGTTGGAGTCTGTTGGCTGTGTTTTCCTACAGGAGCTCAGACATTGCTCATTCTTTGTGTGCTGACTAGTCCAGACTGTAAGTGGATAGTTGGATGTTATGATATGCGAGATCTGAGTCTTGTTAAAATGCTAGGAGGATGTTGATATTTTTATTTTGGAGGAGACTTGCCTTCAGTGGGCGGCAGCTCCATGTCAGTTCTGGCTTCATAGCCCCTGCTCTGCCTCTTGGACCCACCACGGGCGCCAAGACCTGCTTCACCTTCTGCTACGCGGCTGGGAACAACAACGGGACGTCTGTGGAGGACGGCCAGATCCCTGAGGTCATCTTCTACACCTAGGCCGCCCCACACTGTCCTTTCTCCGAGGGAACAGCCTCGGCCCCAGGCCATCACTGCTGGGCTGCCCTGCGTGGGGCAGAGCCCCATGTACCCCTGGCCACTGTCCACTCCAGGCCACCTTTCTCAGCATCAGGAAGGGGCTTCCCTGTGTTCACCACAGTGAGCGCAACTGCTGGTTCAGGGCACCCAGGGAGGCGGCAGGGCCAGCAGCCAGGCCCTGTGGAGACAATCCCTCAGGACTGGGGACAGGGCTGTGCCAGCCTGGGCCAGGCCCCATGGGCCCGCAGCTCAGGGCACCTACCCAAGTCGCCTGACCGCGGTTTGCGGTGGGCCTTCCCCCACGATTCCCTCTCCCTCCACATTACAATGCATTTGCGATTCCTGTTTCCCCTGCTGGGGGCCAGCCTGGGTGGCGCGGCTCCTAGAGCTATGGGTTCCAGACCTGGCATTCATTTCTGGGGCCCCACCTGTCATGCGCCCTGGGCCACCCGACCCCAGCCTGCAGGGCGATGCCATTGCATGGAGCTGGCCTGAGTTCCGAGAGGCTTCAGGGTGGGGATGGCCCCTGCCGGTCGAGCCCTGGCCCAGGTGGGCGGTAGTTTGCTGCTCCCATCCTCATCCACCTGATGGGCGCAGCCCAGGGCCACCTCTGTCCAGCCTCCCTGGACAGGCCCCCGGGCAGGACCCAGACCCTGTGCCCCAGAGCTCCCCTGCTGCAGGATGGGGCCCCAGCCGGCCTGACTGGGTCCAGGGGCACTGGTCGCCTGTACATACCATTGCCCCAACCTGCCAGGTGCCGGGGAGCCCCCCCCAGGTGCTGGGGACACGCTCTCCCCACCCCAGGCCATGCCCCCACCAACCCCTGTGTTTCTGCCCTGTGACTTCTGGAACCTGCCTCCTCCCCAAAGCCATGAGGGGGTGGGTGTCCTCAGACTATGCCCCCAGATGATTTTTTTTAAATAAAGAAACAAACGTACCTGGCTGTGGTCTCAGGGTGTGGGTGTGGAGAGGATCAGATCCACACCCATGCAGCTTGAGGATGGGCTGGAAGCTCATAACCAATTTTGTCAGCTGTCTTTTCTGAGCTTCTTCCTCTCTACACTGCCACTGGGGCTCCCCGGGTCCCTGGAGCTTACCTTCTCCACCCTCAGCCAGTGCACTGGGACTGCCTACCCGTCCCCGCTGTGCACCTCCATGCCTGCGCCAGTACTGGAGGAGGAGAGATTTGGGACTCCTTCTGTTCAGTGTCTCCTTCAGGGCACCTGCTGCTCTTCCTTCTTAGAATGCTGCCCACCTGCCTCTGGTTCCATTCCAGGGCAGGGCTGCCCTTAAGTACCCTTGAGACTTGAGCAGATTCAGCAGAAGGCAGATTGCCCCCTCTCCCTGGAGCTGGCAATGAAGGTGTGTTTAGACAATGTCTGCCTTCATTTCTGCACCTCTGCTCCAGCTGCGGCGTGGCACTTTCTGTCCCCTGCAGCTGCCCCATACTCTTTGTGATTTCAGCCTGTCTGTTCAGCTAGACAGCTGGTGTCAGGCGGCAGAGCACCTGTCTTTTCTGTGTCAGTCCCTAGAGTATTTAGAGCACCACCTGGGAGGTGGCTGCTTTCAGGGAGGCTTTGCTGCGCGGATGTGCCATTGGAGAGGTGCTAGCCCTCCGGCACTGTGAGGGGTTGTCAGAGCCTCCAGAATCCTCAGCACCAGCAACTTGGGATGGGGCGGTCCCCATGGTGGGAGGGGTGGTGGGAACTGTGTCCCCCCACACTGTGACCCTCCTGGAAGCCAGGAGAGCCTGTTCTCAGTGAGTGTGAAAGGAAAGCTGCACAGGGCCTCCCAGCCCACTGGTCTCTGTGCCCTGAGGGATGCGTGACTCCAAGGACTGATGATGCCACATCAGCCATCTCCAGTGCCCTCAGAAGAGCGTGAAGGGGTTGGAGGACTGGGTACCCCACCTCGAAGCTTGTCAGGTGCCCCCTCCTCCTCACAGAACAGGGGTCCTTGTGTGTTGTTCCAGCCCAGGATGGCGGCCCAGGTGACGCTGGAGGA
This sequence comes from Ateles fusciceps, assembly GCA_036589455.1. Classification (NCBI taxonomy): domain Eukaryota; kingdom Metazoa; phylum Chordata; class Mammalia; order Primates; family Atelidae; genus Ateles; species Ateles fusciceps. The sequence goes on from JAZHEH010003346.1 coordinate 82,554, forward strand.
CGCGCTGTCCAACGTGGACCTCCTGGAGGAGCTGCCCCTGCCCGACCAGCAGCCCTGCATCGAGCCCCCACCATCCTCGCTGCTCTACCAGGTGGGTGCTCAGCAGCTGTGGGCGTACAACCTGCACTCCGACCCCACATGACAGTTTTTCTCTTCCTTTCAGCCAAATTTCAACACTAACTTTGAAGACAGAAATGCATTTGTCACTGGCATCGCGAGATACATTGAACAAGCCACCGTCCACTCCAGCATGGTAACACTGCTGTGTGTCTGTTTCTGTGTGGGAACAAAGCGAAGGGCGTGTGTGAAGGGGGAGATGTATACTTTTTGGTATTATCCCGATAGGCTATGCAGTAAGGAAAAAGGGAAGAAAGTGAATGAAATGCCTTATATTTTTAAGATGGTCTCTGTTTTTCTTAGTATAAAAACCATGCTCACTCTTTCTGAAAATTCAGTGTCTCTGGCCCAGAGAAAATCTTTGTCAGTGTTTCGAGGGCGTGCCCCTGTTAATGCTCGTTCCTTGTGCAAATCTGTACACACACACACCAGGTGTGCACCCATGTGGGATTTAGATTTATAAATGAATTGCATTATTATAGTTCTGCTTTTTTTTTTTTTTTTTTAATACAGTCTTGCTCTGCCACTCAGGCTGGAGTGCAGTGGCGCGATCTTGGCTCACTGCACCCTCCACCTCCCGGGTTCAAGCAATTCTTGTGCCTCAGCCTCTTGAGTAGCTGGGACACTGGCGCCCACCAACATGCCCGGCTAATTTTTGTATTTTTAGTAGAGATATGGTTTTGCCATGTTGGCCAGGCTGGTCTCAAACTCCAGAACTCAGGTGATCTGCCCACCTCAGCCTCACAAAGTGCTGGGTTTACAGGCATGAGCCACCGCACCCAGCTAGTTCTGCATTTTAATGATCTCATGAACATTTCTTCTTTTTTTTTTGAGACAAGGTCTCACTCAGGTTGCGCAGGCTGGAGTGCAGTGGTGTGATCAGGGCTCACTACAGCCTGAACCTCCTGGCTCAAGCAGTTCTTCCACCTCAGCCTCCTGAGTAGCTGGGACTATAGGCACATGCCACTATGTCCAGCTACTTTTTAATATTTTGTGTAGAGGTGGGGTCTCACCATGTTGCCCAGGCTGGGCTCGAACTCCTGGACTCAAGCAGTTTGCCCACCCAGGCTCCCAAAGCACTGGGATTACAGGCCTGAGCCACTGCGCCTGGACAATAATATTTTCATGTCATGAAAATGTGCTGGGGAAAGCAATCCTTAATGGCTATATAAACCATTTTGTAAATGTGCCCAATTCAACTATTTTTGCACATTTACTTAGTTTCCCCATTTATCTCTTTTTATTATGTAAAAAAAATGCTGTTGTCCAGGCGCGGTGCTCACACCTGTAATCCCAGCACTGTAGGAGGCTCAAGTGGGCAGATCACCTGAGGTCAGGAGTTCCATACCAGCCTAGTTAACATGGTGAAACCCTGTCTCTACTAAAAATACAAAATTAGCCCGGCATGATGGTAGGCCCCTGTAGTCCCAGCTACTTGGGAAGCTGAGGCAGGAGAATCACTTGAACCTGGGAGGCAGAGGTTGCCATGAGCTGAAATCTCATCACTGCACTCCAGCCTGGAGGTCAAGAACGAAACTCCATCTCAAAAAAAAAAAAAAATGGAAAGCAAAAGCAATTTTACAGCAGTGATGACAGTCCTCTTCCCGTGGACACTCTGCCTAGATTTTCAGTGCTGTGGGCATGCTCCTAGCTTTTCCTTCTGCACACCTGGGGCTGGCAGCCCTGCCTCTAGTCCTCTCTGGGACTGGGCGGTCCTCTGAGCTGGTGAAGAGGCTACGAGGATCCTGTGTGTGCTCACACTGGGCAGGGCGTCTGCCCTGAGCCCTCTGCCTGTGTTCTCAACTGCAGGGCTCATGGCCAGCAGGTTGTTTAGGGCTGGGTGGAGGCGAGGTGTGGTGCCTGTGGCACTCCTCAGAGATGCCTACACATCACTTGACACCCCCTCTCGCCTGCAGAAGCTGTGGGGTGTTTTGGGTGGTTATTGTGGCCCCCAGCGCCATACTTCAGCGTCACTAGCTTCTTGGCAGCTGTCTCTTGGCATATAGGCTACAGTGCTCAGGATAGTTCATGGCGCTTTGTCTAGATATTAGCAGCTGGCATCTGCTTTCCATGCTAGTTCCCTTGCCTGCCTTTGATTTGCCCTGTGTTCTGTTGCAGAACGAGATGCTGGAGGAGGGCCAAGAATATGCTGTCATGCTGTACACCTGGAGGAGCTGCTCCCGGGCCATCCCCGCAGGTGCCCTGCCCACCTGTCTCCTCCTCTCCGGCCACACCCTGCCAGGCCCGCCCCTGCCCCCCATGCCTGGCCCACTCTTCTCCCCAGTTCTTGCTCCACAGCAGGGTGGGATCACTAGCTGTAGCAGCCCAGTGGCTGCTTCTGGCTGGACTAAAGCCTCTTATGTCATCCTTGTTTCTTTATTCCCAGGTGAAATGTAACGAGCAGCCTAACAGAGTGGAAATTTATGAAAAAACCGTGGAGGTTCTGGAGCCTGAGGTCACAAAACTGATGAATTTTATGTACTTCCAGGTAAAATGGCAAAATAATCTGGGGGGTAGAACACCGAGGGGCGGGCTGCTGATGCCTTCCTACCCATCGCTGCCACTGTGAATGCCCTGAACAGAGTGCCTGCAGATTAAAGCAACCATAACAGTTTCTGAGACAAAGGGACCAAATTCTCTGACAGTCTGAAGTTTCACATGCCCTTTTGGAATCAATGCTCCTTTTGTGGTTCACTTCTCTTCTCTGAGAGTGAATTCGTGTTTCCTTCATGGAGCCTGCTTTCTGTCATTTTCAAGTACAGTGCTTTGACTTTCTGCCAGTTTGTACTTTTTTTTTTTGACACAGTCTCACTCTGTTTCCCAGGCTACAGTACAGTGGCGGGATCTCGGCTCATTTCAACCTCTACCTCCCAGGTTCAAGTGATTCTCCTGCCTCAGCTTCCCAAGTAGCTGGGATTATAGGCACCTGCCACCATGCCCAGCTAATTTTTATGTTTTTAGTAGAGATGGGGTTTCACCATGATGGCCAGGGTGATCTCGAACTCCTGACCTCAAGTGATCCACCTGCTTTGTCCTTCCAGAGTGCTGGGATTACAGGTGTGAGCCACCACTCCCAGCCAGTTTGTACTTTTGATTCATCCGGTCTTTCAGGTATTTATTTGCTGTCAGCTTCAACCTGACTGTCCATTTTTGGTGGTCCTCACCCTGGCCTTGGTTAGGCATGAAAGGAGCATGCTACTTTTTAAAGAAGTAGATGTTGGAAACATCTAGATTTTTTATGATGGTGTCCTTTAGCAAAGGGACGAGATGGCACTAACTAGGAGATGAATTTTTGTTTTACTTTGAAAGTTACCAAGAAGAAAACATCTCTCCCCTTTTTCACTTCTGAAAATTAGAGCATCTGAGTTTTACAGATGTTTTACTGGAGCATTTTCCTCAGTAATTGTGCTGGAATAATCAGCAGGATTTTGTTACTTTAGTGACATAGTTGGTAAAGTGTTAAACAAGTGATGATGGTGCAGAGCAGGCTGTTGGGAGCTGCTTTCAGTAAGGGGCTGGTTGCTAACACTGTAAACATTTGGGCCTGGAGCCCCACTGGGCTGATCTTTTCTAATGAGGAGCAGTGACTGCAGGTACTTGAAGCTGGGATATGGGATTGGCTCCTCACTGACCTGCAGTTTTCTGCCCTCCTGCTTCCTCTGCACAGAGAAACGCCATTGAGCGCTTCTGCGGGGAGGTGAGGCGCCTGTGCCACGCGGAGAGGAGGAAGGACTTTGTGTCGGAAGCCTACCTGATCACACTGGGCAAGTTCATCAACATGTTCGCCGTGCTGGATGAGCTGAAGAACATGAAGTGCAGCGTGAAGAACGACCACTCGGCGTACAAGAGGTCAGCACTGGCCTTGTGTGCCATGGGCCCTCCTGAGAGCACCCGGCTCCGTGGCCTGTCTTGTGCATAGCAGGTTATGTGTCCATGTGTGTGAAGTCATTACTTCCGGTAGGCAGCAGCTACTTCTCAGTGTCCGGGCTGTGTGAGCACCTGCTCTGAGGGATAAGGTGAGGGGAGCCAGCAGATAAGTGCATATGGCTTTTCAAAGCTAGAGCAGGCTCTGGGCGCCCTGGCTGTCCTCACATGTCGTGGAGGACCTTTGCACCCCTGGGAAGACAGACACGCACAAGATGTAGGCCCAGCTCACACACCACAGGTATCGGGCTCAGGGAGCATCTTGGCAAGGTGGCAGGTGGCCTCTGCAGCCCACCTTGGACATCAGGGCTGCAGTCCTCAGTGCCGGTCACTCGCCAGCAGGAGTCCCTAGCACGTGAGCACCATCCCAGTATCATAGGGACAGGGCCCATGCACAGTCATGGGGTGTCTTGGGGTCACACTGCACTTCCAGGTCCTCCACGCAGCTCCCCCTCCCTGACTGTTTTCTTTTTGGATGTAGAGAGCTTCTAGAGATGCTGACGAGACAAGCAGAAGAGGTGGGCATGGCCCGATGTGTGCTTCTGGAGCATTGCGGGGTGGTGGGTGGCAGACAGGGAGTCAGTGGCACATGGCATGCTGCCTCCTGATGCGCTTGTTTTGCTTAGCCTGTGCTCCTTGTTGTTGAAGACATGTTTTGCTGGAATGAGATGCTGACTTCTATTTCCTTTGCTAAGTAAGGCATCTCAGCTCTAAAATTAAATTTGAAGAGACATTACTTTGCATCTCAATATGCTCTAGTTATGTTGCATTTTAAATGATACAACTGTTGCTATGTCTTTATAAAAAAAAACACCCACTTGGGATAAAATGAGGCAACAGTGAGTCAAGCTAGGTCAGGCAGAATTTTAAGCCTCATTCGTGTGAAATAAGGCAGTGTTCCATCTATCACCTAAAATCACCAGCTCTGCACAGAAGCCTAGATCTTCAGAACTAGAGAAAGGCCTCTGGATTGACCTGTGAGCCCCTCTCCGGTTGGAAGTCTGAAGGGTCCCTGTTTGATAGCATCTGTGGGATTCTAGCCTGAGGACTCACTGGTTGGCGTGGGCTCATGGTCCCAGCCACACAACCCAGTCCTGTGTGATTTTCAGCAGCCTTCCCAGCCACCGTTTTGGCATTCAGAGACATGGGGGGACGTGGCCAGCATCAGTGGTTTTCAGTATTTGAAAGTACTTAAAAGTTGTGGATTTTTTTCCTTTAGCAGCAGCACCTGTATTCTAAAATCTAGTCTGTAAACAACATTCAGATGGGGCTGCTTTGTGCAAGGCGGTGGGGGAGGAGGATTCTCTTCCAGCAGCCCCCTTCCCCAGTGTCTTCACCACCTCCAGGTTCCCCCTGAGCACCAAACAGTGGGCCTGGGGGCAGCTCCATAGCTATTACAGTTGCCTCTTCCTCTGACCTCTGTCTGGGACCCCTGTTGGTTCACCTTCCCAGACCATCACTCCCAAGACCCCCACCACACATACTCACACATGCACCTGGCTTTTTTGGTACCTGCCGGTAGCTACTAGTAGAACCTGTTCTAAGTGTCAATGCCAAGACAACTTGTATGGTTATGGCGAGGCTTCAGGAAAATAGAAAATAGTATCCTTGACCCTTTCCTTAGTCTCCCCACCTACTGCCTCAGCAAGTACTCAAATCAATAAAGCAAACATGGCCAGGTGCAGTGGCTCACACCTGTAATCCCAGCACCCTGAGAGGCTGAGGCAGAAGGATCGTTTGAGCCCAGGAATTTGAGACCAGCCTGGGTAACACAGAAAGACCCCATCTGTAAAAAAAAAAAAAAAAAAAAAAAAAAAAGCCAAAAAAAACTAGCCAGGCATGGTGGTATGCACCTGTGGTCCCAGCTACTCAGGAGGCTGAGGTTGGAGAATCACTTGAGATCAGGAGGTCGAGGCTGCAGTAAGCTATGATTGTACCACTGTACTCCAGCCTGGGTGACAGAGTGAGATTCTATGTCTATTTAAAAAAAAAAAAAAAAAAGGAAACTTTTATTTATTTTTTTTGAGACAGCATCTCACTAGCCCAGGCTGGAGTGCAGTGGCGTGATCTCGGCTCACTGCAATCTCCACCTCTCCCGGATTCAAGCAATTCTCCTGCTTCAGCCTCCCAAGTAGCTGAGATTTATATGGGTTAACCACCACGCCCAACTAATTTTTGTGTTTTTAGTAGAGATGGGGTTTCACCACGTTGGCCAGGTCTTAAACTCCTGACGTCAAGTGATCCGCCTGCCTTGGCCTCCCAAAATGCTGGGATTACTGGTGTGAGCCACCATGCCTGGACCAGGAAACATGTTATAAAAGGCAAGGAATGTTACTGTATCAGTTAATATTAGGTTTAACTGTATGTAACGGTTTAAAGCCCAGTGAAATAACAGTGGCTTTAAAAAGATTGCAGATTGTTTCTCTGTCTCCTGAAAAGTCCTGAGTTAGGTGGTCTGCAGCTGATTGTGGGCTCTGCAGTATTCAGGACTCAAGGCTCCTGTTGTCCTGCAGTTCTGCTTCATGTGTTGCCTCGTGGTCCTAGATGGTTGCTTAGACTCTAGCTGTCATTTCTGCTTTCCAGTCAGCAGGAAGAAAGGGGGAAAGATGGGCTCCACACTCCTTTATGAGTAAACTTTTGAGTGCTTGTCAGTGTCTTGCATTGTATGTCATGGCCCAGTCCTTGGTCACATGGCCATAGCTAGCTGCAGGGTAGGCGAGGCACACGGAATGTGTGGGGCTCCCTGGAATGTGTTTTTCTTCCGTGGAAATGTGGGGCTCATTCCTGAAGAGGAAGGACAAGAAATGAAGGTTGGGATAAGTTATCAGTCTTTGCCATGGAAACTTTTAAAACTAAACCTGCAAGGCTCTGGGTTGCATACACCTATCCGTATGTGGGCCGTTTGCACTGAACCTTCTTGGGGGCCAGCCCTAGATTATCAGAAGCCTCACACCCCACCTTTGCCCTGCTCTGCCAGACCTCACAGCTCAGCATGGCCTTGCGGTGTTGTATTGGTGGGCCTCATTGTACGGGTCCTTTTGTGCACACCAAATTGTGTAGCTACAAATTGGTGGCAAAAGCCACGGCTCTGTCTCAGGGCTTTGGGCACCAGTGGTCCCTGAGGTGACCTGCGGAGGTGTGGTCCAGAGGATTCCCAGCAGAGAACCTCATCAGTGCCAGCCGTCTTCATGGCAGAGCTTGTGGGAGTCACGGAGGTGGTGGTGACCCTTCTCAGACTCAGTGTACAGGGGCCCTGCAAGAAGCCCGTCAGCTGTGACCATCAGGGTGGAGAGCTGTCCCAGGCTGTGCAAGACACATCTAAGTTGGCAGAAGACTGACCTGGAGTACAGGGCCAGAGATGCCTGAAAGGGCTGAAATCATAGCTGGCCTCTGAGATCAATCCACATTTCTGCAGATGACTATAGAGGAAAGGGATCCCATTCAAACCAGGCATTTATTTATTTATTTATTTTTTTTTTTTTTTACGGGGCACATTGGTGCATTTTGGGATGAACTCTTTTTGTTTTCAAAGGGCTGCTCAATTTCTACGTAAAATGGCAGATCCGCAGTCCATCCAGGAATCGCAGAATCTGTCCATGTTCCTGGCCAATCACAACAAGATCACACAGGTAAGGCTGGTGTTTGCACACTCAGGTTGATGGGCTGAGCTGCCGGCTGGGCACCAGGCCCGTGCATGAGTCTCTTGCTCTGTGTTTCAGTCTCTGCAGCAGCAACTCGAAGTGATTTCTGGCTACGAAGAGCTCCTGGCAGACATTGTGAATCTGTGTGTGGATTACTATGAGAACAGGATGTATTTGACGCCCAGTGAGAAACACATGCTTCTCAAAGTACGTGTGTGGGAATGCCAGCCTGTGGCACTGCTGAGGGACGGCCTTGCTCTTGTCAGTAGGCTGTGCTTGCTTCATCTAGAGTCCTTTTGCCAGCTTTGTCTCATTTGCATGCTGTCGTATGCGTGAACAGCGCCCTGCCCTTGCACACACCTGCATGACAGGCCCTCAGCACACCCACGAGTGTGTCACATGCTGACCCTGGGAGAAGGTGCCAGCCAGGAGGTCTGGGTCAAAAATTCTCTCAGCATTAAGCTGCTCTTTTATTTTTGAGGCAGGGTCTTGCTCTTGACCAGGCTGGAGTGCAGTGGCACGATCATAGCTTACTGTAGCCTCAACCTCCTGGGCTCAAGCGATCCTCCCTCCTCAGCCTCCCAGGTAGCTGGGACTACAGGTGCATGCCACCACACCTGGCTAATTTTTAAATTTTTTGTAGAGAGAGAATCTTGCCATGTTGCACAGGCTATTCTCAAACTCCTGGGCTCGAGTAACCCTCCTGCTTTTGCCTCCCAAAGCTCTATGATTACAAGCTGGAGCCACTGCACCCAGCCTTTTTTTTTTTTTTATTTGAGACAGGGTCTTGCTCTGTTACCCAGCCTGGAGTGCAGTGGTGCAGAAGACACAGCCCACTGTATCCTCAACCTCCTTGGCTTACGTAATCTTTCCGCCTCAGGCTCCGGAATAACTGGGACCACAGGCATTGGCACCAATGCCAAGTTAAGTTTTTGAATTTTTGTAGAGATGAGGTCTCGTTTTGCTGCCCAGGCTGGTCTTGAACTCCTGGGCTCAAGCAATCCTCTTGCCTTGTCCCCTGCAAAGTGCTGAGATTACAGGTGTAAGCTACCATGCCCAGCCTTTAAGCTGCTTTGTGACGTAGGTTATCCAAGATTCTACTTGTCAAGGATGTGATGCCTAGGATTTCAATACCTGTGTCATCCATTATAATTAAAGTAGCCTTTTGTTGGTTCACCATATTCTTTATTCTTCATATAATCTGTGTTTTCATCTGTGTTTTTCTTTGTTTATTTTGAGACAGAGTCTCGCTCTGTTACCCAGGCTGGAGTGCAGTGGCGCGATCTCAGATCACTGTAACCTCCGTCTCCTGGGTTGAAGTGATTCTGCTGCCTCAGCCTCCCAAGTAGCTGGGATTACAGTCGCCCATCACCACCATGCCCAGCTACCATTTGCGTTTCTCACAGGAAAGATGGGCAGTAGTTCCCTTTGCTCTGTTCTTTACCTCTGCAGGGTGGCCTTGGGGGACCCTTTGCTGGGTGTCCCACCAGTCCAGCCCCCCAGACTCTTCCTGAGCAGGAGAATACTCGCAGGAACTCAGGGCTGAAGGAGCAGTGTCCATGGAGTGCTTTGTGACAGCAGAAACTTTGTGTCTGCACTAGCTTGTGTGGGAGCCCTGACCACGAGCCCCTGTGGAGCACTGGAGCATGCAGTTGGCTAGTCCACGTTAAGAATTTTTAGTTTGTGGTCTGGCGCAGTGGTTCACGCCTGTAATCCCAGCACTTTGGAGGCTGAGGCGGCTGGATCACTTTAGGTCAGGAGTTCAACACCAGCCTGACCAACGTAGTGAAACCCTGTCTCTACTAAAAATACAAAAAAAAAAAAATTAGCCAGGCATGATGGTGATGGTCGCCTGTAATCCCAGCTACTTGGGAGGCTGAGGCAGGAGAATCGCTTGAACTTGGGAGGCGGAGGTTGCAGTGAGCTGAGATTGCGCCACTGCACTCCAGCCTGGGTGACAGAGTGAGACTCCATCTCAAAAAAAGAATTTGTGGTTTGCATACACTAAAATGTAACTGGTTGCATGTGGCTACACATTGGACATTACTTTTAATGTCAAAAACCCACAATTACTTTTGCACCAAGCTAATAGCTCTAGAATAGCCCTACTGCCTGGGTTATGCTAGTAGAGGATTTGTTTTTTCAGCTTTTAGCAACCAACCTAGAAGCCCAGCCCCCACTTGGTAGCACAGTTTTGGTGAGGATAAAATGATGCATTTTGAGCACCAGACAAGCAGCCTAAAGATAGAGCTTTGTGATTTGTTTCAAATTGTGCCTTCGAAGTTGTCAGCTGTAACAGTGTAAGTCCTTATGGGTAATTCAATGTACAGTTCTGAGCTTTATTGCATCATTCATTTTGTGGCTTTTCAGGTGATGGGATTTGGTCTGTACCTGATGGATGGGAGTGTCAGTAACATCTATAAGTTAGACGCCAAGAAAAGAATAAACTTATCCAAAATTGACAAGTACTTCAAGGTGAGTTACATGTTTTTAGATAAATGTTTTTATTGACTTGTGTGCAGTTGGAATTTTGGGGAAGTGAGTCCTGTGTGAAAACTCTGCATGAAACCATGATCTACATCAGGAAATGCTGAGGCTGGGTGGAGTCTGGGGCATGTACTTTCTCCTGTCTACAGAGGCAACCTCGCTCTCTTTCCTTCTGCGCTGCACTGGTTTTGCCTGGGTGGAGCTTTATACAGGGGAATTGTGCTGTTTGTACTCTTCTGCGTCTAGCTTCTGTCACCAGCCTCTTGTCTGTGAGGTGCATCCTGGAGGGAACCTGTAGCTCCGGCTCATAACTTTCCATTATGATGTAGCTTTCCGTCTTACGACTACACCGTAACTTCTCTGTTCCAGTGTTGACTGTCCTCTGTGGGGTGCATACCCAGGAGAGGGACCGGGGGATCACAAGGCGTGTCTGTTTTAGGGTCAGTAGTTACTTACGGGCTGACGACTTTCCAGCATAGCTGTCCTGATCTGCGTTCCCATCAGCAGTGAGAGAGCACTCCCCTGGTGCCACATCCTTGTCAGCACTTAGCACTGTCTTATTTGGGGGGTGGGCATCCTGAGGATGAATACGTCATTGCAATTGTATTGGCTAGTGTTTCATTGTAGTTTCGTTCATGTTTCCCTAATGGCTTTCCATGTTATTAGCATGTTCCCTTTGTGGTGTGCCACTTCTAGTCTTTTGCTCTTTTTCCCTGTTGATTTGTAGTTCTTTATATATTCTGGATACATGTCCTTTGTTGGGTACAAGTGAGATTTTTTTTGGTTTGTTTGGTTAGGTTTTTTTTTTGAGTTAGGCACTTGCTCTATCACCTAGGCTGGAGTGTAGCAGGCAATGGTGATTCTCCCACCTCAGCCTCTCAGGTACCTGTGACTACAGGCGCTTGCCAGCACGCCTGGCTAGTTTTTAACTCAGTGATGACAAGGTCTCCTTATGTTGCCCAGCCCTGACCGCCCAAAGTGCTGAGATTACAGGCCTCAGCCATTGCACCTGGCCTTATGTTTTAACATACATATATTCTCCCCCTAAGAGAATTACCCTTTCACTTTTTTCCTAGCTTTATTAAGACATAATTGACAAATAAAAATTATATGTTTATGGTGTACAGTGTAATGTTTTGATACACATACACGTTGTGAAATGATGAATTCAAGCTAATTGACACGTCCGTCACCTCACACGCCATTTTTTTGTGTGTGATGAGAACAGTTAAGCTCTACTCTCAGCACATTTCAAGCATTCAATGCATTATTAACCATAACTACTGTGCCATAGATGAGGTCTCCAGAACTTATCTGAGCTGCGAAATTGAAACTTACATGCTTTGACCAATATATTCCCTTCCCTCCTCCCACCTCCAGTGGCTTTTTTGCTTTCTTGATGGTGTTACTTGCTCAATAGAAGTTTGTAATTTTAGTATAGTCCCATAGATGAATCTTTTCATTAATGTCCGCCTAAATAAAGCTTTGTTGACATCCAGCTCATGAGACTTTTCTGCTGTGTTAGCTTCTAGAAGCATTCTGTTTCCTTTTTCATCTAGATCTGATACCCCCTGGAACTGGCTTCTGTGCATGGTAGGAGGTGGGGGTTTCATATCCTTGGATCCTTCCCAGGGTGGCTCCCCAGTTGGGCCTGCCCATTTATTGCAAAGCCCCTTGTTCTGCAGTGCTGCTCAGGTCATGAATCTGTCTGTGGCTCTGTCCAGGTTCTCTGTCCTGTCCACAAGCCTCCCCGGCTGCTCCAGGCTACGCTGCCTTCATGGTTGTAGCTTCTAACAGGTCTCCTAATCTGAAAGGGTGTGTCTTCCAGTTTTATCCTTTAATACCATGAGCCAGCTTGGCCGTAGAGATCCCCACCCAGGCGGCGCTGAAGGAATTGAGAGGCAGAAACCCAGATAGAACAGCAAAGTGGGTCTGTTGCCATCGGGGGACAACAGCCTTCTGAGCTGAGAGCCTCAGGGGCTGACAGCATTCCAGGCCGAAGGCCCTGAGTAAGATACTGACCCACGCATTTATTCTCTGAACAGGTGATGATTATTGACAATAATCGGTATTTTATCATGACACAAAACCTACCAAGTAGGCGGCTGGTGCCTGCTTAACACTGATCACAGACAAACTAAAAAATATTCTCCACAAGGGAACCACGGGGGGCAGGGGCAGGTGTCTTATATAATTGTTTTAACTGGTGTATATTTATATATTGTCCTGCCACTTAGGAATACCCCAAGTAGTTTTCTACTCTGGGGTGGGAGGTTGGCTAGGTTTTCTTTGCCATTGTTCTTCCTAGCAAACAATACATTCTGTCACACACTCAGCATTCATCACTATTCATAAACTTAACATTTCTCAACACTTCAAGATAGTCTCAGATATCATCACTTCACCTTTGGAAATGCATTTTAGAATTGGTTTCCTGATTTACACATGATTCCTCCAAAACTATTGTTTTCCTCCTGGAATATTGCTTGGGATTGATGATAGATCCATGTTGAGAGAATGGACATTTAAAAAATATGAACTCTTCCTAAGCACAAACATGATCTATTTCTCCATTTATTGAGAACCTTCTCTAGAATTTTTGGGGGTAGTATTTTTGTTTAGAGGTCTTGCACATTTTTTTGTTAGATCTACTCATACATTTTTTTTTTTGGTGCTATTGCAAAGTATTTCTCTTTGATTTTTGGTATTCTAATTGTTGCTAGTATATAGAAATGCTGATTTCTTCATGACTGTGAATCTAGCAACAGGGTAGGTTAATTTTAACATTTGAATAGTTTTTGTAGATGTTGGCTTTTAAATTGTATTTTGTTCCTCTCAAACCAAATGTAGAAGTTATTTACAGTTTTTTTGTAATGAATTATTTGCAGAGGTAGCATTCAAACCAGAGTAATTATTAGCATTGCACAGTTTCCTTGTGCTTATGTATTCGGTGACTAAACATACATAATGACCCTATTTTTTTGTTCTTTGAATACAGCAACTCCAGGTGGTTCCACTATTTGGGGGACATGCAAATAGAACTGGCAAGATACATCAAGACCAGCGCCCACTATGAGGAAAATAAATCTCGGTAGGAGGAGAGAAAAGCTGCCCAGTTTGAGCTTTCTTCAGTGTCCTCATCGTGCGGTTTGAGAACATGCTGCTTATTTATCTAGAGATAACACTGTTAACATTCTCAGGCTGGAACTGAATGTCCAGTATTGTAGCCTTTCCCACATGTGGCTATTTACATTTAAGTTTATTGAAAAATACAATTGAAATTTTAATTTCCTTAGAACAGCCACGTTTTGAAATGTTCAATAGTAAGCTGGGCGCGGTGGCTTACCTCTGTAATCCCAGTACTTTGGGAGGCCGAGGCAGGCAGATCACCTGAGGTCAGGAGTTTGAGTCCAGCCTGACCAACATGGAAAGACCCTGTCTCTACTAAAAATACAAAAATTAGCTGGGCATGATTGTGCTTTCCTGTAATCCCAGCTACTCGAGAGGCTGAGGGTGGAGAATCGCTTGAACCCAGGAGATAGAGGTTGCAGTGAGCCGAGATCGCGCTATTGCACTGCAGCCTGGGCAACAAGAGTAAAACTCAAAAAAAAAAAAAAAAAAAAAAGTTCAGTAGTTAGTAGCTACTGTGTTGGACAGCACAGATATAGAACATTTTCGTAATCCTAGGGATTCCTACTGGACAGAGCTGGGTGATAGTTGTTACTTTATAAAGGTTGTCTTAAAAAAAAAAAAAGAAAAGGGCGGGGGCAGGGCGTGTGGCTCACACCTGTAATTCCAGCACTTTGGGAGGCTAAGGTGGATGGATCTCTTGAACTCAGGAGTTTGAGACCAGCCTGGGCAACACAGTGAGACTTCATCTTTACAAAAAAAATACAAAAATTAGGTGGCGTGGTGGCACACACCTGTAGGCCTAGCTACTAGGGATGCTGAAGTGGGAGGATCACTTGAGCCTGGCAGGTGGAGGTTGCAGTGAACCAAGATTACTCCACTGCAGTCCAGCCTGGGCAACAGATCAAGACCCTGCGTCAAAAAAAGATAAAAAACAAGAAGAAACTGACAGTATGTCAGATGTGACATGTGTAGACAGTGTGGCCCTAACTCATAAACTGTGTAACCATCTTAGTCTGTGTGGAGAACCGCCAGCCCCACTATAGGGATCCGTAGCACAGTTCCAGATGCAGGCAGACACATGGTCCTCGCACTGCAGACTCTACAGAGCCATCTGATCCTCAGGGGAGGCTTTTGAGCACTTTTACTGAGCACTGTGCCCATAGTCAACCTGCGGGTCGCCATTCAGCCGCGATTTTGACAAACTTACATCTCATTCTCAGGGGTTGAGAAACCTTTTCAGTAAAGGACAGACAGCAAATATTTTAGGCTTGACAGGCCACAGGTGGTCTCCATTGTGTATTCTTCTGAGGTTTTTTTTAACAACACTTTAAAAATGTAAAAGCTGGCCAGGCACGGGGACTCAAGCTTATAATCCCAGCACTTTGGGAGGCGGAGGCAGTCGGATCACGTGAGGTCAGGAGTTCAAGACCAGCCTGCCCAACGTGGTGAAACCCCTACTAAAAATACAAAAATTAGCCCAGGTGTGGTGGCACATGCCTATAGTCCCAACTACTCGGGAGGCTGAGGCACAAGAATCGGTTGAACCCAGGAGGCGGAGGCTGCAGCAAGCTGAGATCGCGCCACTGCACTCCAGCCTGGGCCACGGAGCAAGACTCCATCTCAAAAAAAAAAAAAAAACATGTAAAATCCATTTGTGTGTGTCCGGCACCACACCAGGCATCCTTAGCTGCCCCCGTGCTGTGGCTGCCAGCACTTCTGCAGGTAACATGGGTACTTTCTCTGCACACAGGTGGGACGTGCACATCCTCCGGCAGCAGCCCGCAGTACAATATCTGTGAGCAGATGATCCAGATCCGTGAGGACCACATGCGCTTCATCTCGGAGCTGGCGCGCTACAGCAACAGCGAGGTGCGCCCCATGGCCCGGAGCCGCACAGGCACCCGAGGGTCGCCTGTGTGTCTTAGCACCCAAATCTTAAGTTTAATTGCTTTGAAAAACAGTTTACTATCAGATACAGTCATATGTCACACAATGACAAGGACAGGTGCTGATAAACGTGTCGTTAGGCAGTTTCGTCACTGTAGGAATGTCATCGGGTCCTCACATTAACCTGGATGGCACAGCCCGCAGCACACCTAGGCCACAGGTGCAGCCTGCGGCTCCTAGGCCACACACATATGGAGTACGTTGCTGTGCTGAAGACTCTGGGTAGCTGGAACACAATGGTACGTCTTCGTGTATCTAAACATATCTAAGCATAGACAAGGTACAGTGAAAAGATGGTATCATAATCTTACGGGACCACCGTTCTATACGCTGTCATTGACCAAATGTGGTGCGTGACTGTACTTCAAAAGCACCCATTATGATTGACAAGGCAGTGAAATCCGTGTGGTCTCTGTCTGTTCAGCTATACAAAAAGCATCTTTTTTTATTTTTTACAGGAAAACATAATAGGGATCCCAAGAGGAAGGACAAAGACAAGATAATTAATTATTTAAGTAGCATTTCCTAGTCTAGTACCATGATTCCAAGCAACTCGAAAGATGGGTAGAGAAGAGAAGACACTGGAATGAAAGGGTGTTTCTGACCCAGGACCCCTTTAAGTCTAGAAAGGAAGTAAGTCCTGAGGCCAGAGGTGAGCAGGAGCCTCTGGGCCGCTGTCAGGAGACCTCCCCAGGGGCATTGGGTCCGTGTGTCCAGGAGGTGGGTCTGGAGTTGGGTGCAGAGGACAGGTGTTTTCTCTTTAGCTCCTTCCAGCTTTACAGCTGGGTTTGCCATGTCTGTGTTTTGGCTACTCCCATTCTCCCCACCCACCCAGGTTGGCTGGGAGCCACAGCTGCTGGCATATCTCTGCCGCAAATCGCTGGCAGGGACCGCAGGTTTTAGGGCATATGCCCAGGCCGCTTTGCTGGACTGGTTGGTCTTCAAAGGGTCTCCAAAGGACCATTGACCTTAGCAGGGACAACTCTGTGGATGTTGGCCCTACCTACTGTACTACTGCATGATGATGAGCACCCCCTGTCCCCCACCTGCTATGGTTACCAGTCATCATGTAACCAAAATGACTGACAACCCAGTAGTCCAGAAATCTTGGGTTATCTGCTGCTCGTAACATACACCCCTGGCAAGTGTTTGGGCATGTGAGACATGGAGGCTGTTCTGGGTGGGTGGGAGTGTGAGTGGGTGAGTGAGTGAGTAGGTGGTGAGTGAGTGGTGAGTGATAAGTGTGGGTGAGTGAGTGAGTGGTGAATGAGTGAGGGAGTGAGTGGTGAATGGTGAATCAGTGGTGAGTGATGAGTGGTGAGTAAGTGGTGAGTGAGTGAGTGGGAAGTCCTCGGACATTACTGTACAATCGTGTGGACTTTATGAACACTGTATGCTTAGGCTACACTAAATTTTTAAAAAGTCATTTCTAGCCAAGTGGTGGTTTACGCCTGTAATCCCAGCACTTTGGGAGGCAGAGGCAGGCGGGTCACGAGGTCAGGAGTCCAAGACCAGCCTGACCAACATGGTGAAACCCTGTCTCTACTAAAAGTAGGAAAAAAGTAGCTGGGCATGGTGGCGTGCGCCTGTAAACACTGCTACTCAGGAGGCTGAGGCAAGAGAATCTCTTGAACCCAGGAGGCAGAGGTTGCAGTGAGCTGAGATCACGCCACTGTACTTCAGCCTGGGTGACAGAGCGAAATTCTGTCTCAAAAAAGTCTTTTCTGTCTTTAATAGTAAATTAGCCTTAGCTTACTGTAACTTTTTTACTTTATATACTTTTTACTTTTATAAAGAGCTTTTTGGTCCGGACGTGGTCGCTCACGCCTATAATCACAGCACTTTGGGAGGCCGAGGTGGGTGGATCACCTTAGGTTGGGAGTTCGAGACCAGCCTGGCCAACATGGTGATGAAACCCCTTAGATATGGCATCTGACTGTAATTGGTTCTCTGACATTGTCTAAGGTAACAAATCAGTTTCTTTCTGAATACTATTTTGAAGAGATTCCACTTTAGGTTTATTGATTTTCTTTTTTCTGAAAGCTGAACATCCTGGTGAACGATGCCAGCATAATTTGATTTATGTCATAATCTAGTCTTCAAAAAGCAATGCCAGCACTACTAATTACAGTGACTAGAAATTGCTTTAGGATTTATAGGTCGGACTTGGTGACTCACGCCTGTAATCCCAGCACTTTGGGAGACCAAGGCGGGCAGATCACGAGGTCGAGATCAAGACCAACCTGGCCAACGTGGTGAAACCCTGTCTCAAGACCAGCCTGGCCAACGTGGTGAAACCCTGTCTGTACTAAAAATAAAAAAATTAGCTGGGTGTGGTGGCGCACGCCTGTATCCCAGCTACCCAGCAGTCTGAGGTAGGAGAATTGCTTGAACCCGGGAGGCAGAGGTTGCAGTGAGCCAACAACGTGCCACTGCACTTCAGATGATCGAGTGAGACTTCATCTCAAAAAAAAAAGAAGGGCTGGGTGCAAGGCTCACACCTGTAATCCCAGCACTTTGGGAGGCCGAGGTGAGCGGATCACGAGGTCAGGAGATTGAGACCATTCTGGCTTATGTGGTGAAACCCCATCTCTACTAAAAATACAAAAAATTACCTGGGCGTGGTGGCGCGTGCCTGTAGTCCCAGCTACTCGGGAGGCTGAGACAGGAGAATCGCTTGAACCCAGGAGGAGGAGGTAGCAGTGAGCTGAGATCACACCACTGCACTCCAGGCTGAGTGATAGAGCGAGAAATACCAGATATAGGTGATGGGGGGGATGGAGGCAGCAAACCATCTTGCCATGTATGTACCTATACAACAATCCTGCATGATCTGCACATGTACCCCAGAACCTAAAGTACAATTAAAAAAAAAAAAATGCAAAAAAAGAAAAAAAAATAGCTTTAGGATTTGTTTTTCAGGTGATTTTGCCCTTGAGCTTCTTGCTCAGAGAATTTTAAGTCACACCATGGTGTTAAGAGCTGCTCAGCGTGGGTCTTCTCAGTGGCTATGCTGTGAACTCCATACAAGTTCCTGTTCCAGCCATTGTTTCATTTTGCTTTTGACTTCTAGGGATTGCATTTCCCATCTCATTTAATTCTGTGTCCTAATTACATAAAATATTTGCATAGTTCTGACATCACATTTATAAAAAGAGGTCTATTCAAAGAAGCCAACCTTCTCCATGCTGCCCCTTCCTCCCCATATGTCACATTTTTAACGTTAGGAGGTTGTTACCTGATAGACACAAACCTACATGACTTGGGTGTTGCCTTCCCCAGCCTAGTGGAAGTGTGCCAAGCCCACGTGCGTAACAGCCCCGAGCCTGGCCCGCGGTGCCCCCAGGTGGTGGCGGTGGGCAGGGGCCTGTCCCTTTCTCTGCACTCTGCAGCACACCCGTGGCCACCCTTTTCCCTGGGGGAAGTCCCAGCACCCACGGCATTTCATGTTTTCACACATGTGACTTTGGGGGCGGATTCTCTGGGTGGATACCCAGGGTGGGTCCCCCAGGGTGGGCGGACCGGGTGGAGGGAGGGCATGGCTTTCTCACGGGACTGCGCCTGCCTTATGCAGGTGGTCACAGGCTCAGGCCGCCAGGAGGCCCAGAAGACGGACGCGGAGTACCGGAAGCTGTTCGACCTGGCGCTGCAGGGCCTGCAGCTGCTGTCCCAGTGGAGCGCGCACGTGATGGAAGTGGTAGGCCTGGCCCCCACCCTAGCCCCCCTCCAAAGCCTCCTTGGGCACTTTATTCACATTGACTTTTGGTCTTTGGGCTTTTGTTCCTTGGCCCCAGAAAGACGAACATCTATCAGCAGAAATGTTTCCAAGGTGCCTGAAAGTACATTTCATGTATGTGTGTTATAAACAAAGGGCCTCATTTTAAAAAACCTCTTGATGGAATTAAATTTGTGCCATTGCAATGGTCTTTAGGTCTCTCTCTTTTTGAGACAGGGTCTCACTCTGTCATTGTATTGATTCATAGTAGGGGTACATAGTTTCAGGATACATGTGATAATTTAATACAGTCATACAATTTGCAAACATCCAGTTGGTGTGATTGGGATGTCCTTATGCTAGAAACAGTCAAGTTCTTCTCTGTCGATTCTGAAACGTACCATGAATTATTTTAATGAATAGCCACCCTAATTGATCCATCCAACACTGGGTCTTATTTCTAATGTCAAACTGTATATTTGTACCCATTAACGTCTCTTTGTTCCCTGAATTTTTAAAGTCACATTTTCTCTTTGGAGCTCCAGCCATCAGTGTCTCAATATCTTTTGTTGAACATTAGTAAATTGTTCAGGTGCGATATAAAGATTTGGATACCTGTAAGTTATAAAATATTTTCCCTTTTGTGATTTATTTTGATCACATACAAATTATCAAATTGGAAGAGTACATGATCATTTGAAAGGCAAAATCTTTTTTTTTACTTAGTTTTTATAAAGATGAGACCTCACTATATTGCTTAGGCTGGTCTTGAACTCCTGGGCTCCAGTGATCCTCCCACCTCGGCCTCCCAAAGTATTGGGGTTATAGGCATGAGCCACTGTGCCCGGCCCACAATCCGTTTTAAAATGAGGATGAAATGCCGAGAGTCTTAGATGCTCAGCACTCACTATCCAGGCCATTTTGCCAGGTAGGTTTTTTAAACGAGATGTTACAGGGCCAGGGTCTTTTGCCCATCTGTGGAGATGGACGGTGTGTGTGCCCTTGTGTGTGACTTTCAGAATGCAGCAAAGGTTAGAAGGCCGGCCTTCTGGCTTTGGCCGCCGTCATGTGAATCAGACCAGAAGCCAGGCGTTTTGCATGCAGTATGGAACATCTGTGCTCTTTTGGCCACCACAGTATTCGTGGAAGCTTGTGCACCCCACTGACAAGTACTCCAACAAGGACTGCCCCCGACAGCGCCGAGGAGTATGAGCGCGCCACACGCTACAACTACACCAGCGAGGAGAAGTTCGCCCTGGTGGGAGGTGGGACGCGCGGCCACCCACGCTTCCACGCACTGCTCTGGCCTCACACTGGCTTCTCTATCAGAAGCACACCAGCAGTTGCTGCCTGTTTACTCATCACTTCTGCGTGGGCCGCCCTTTCCATCTGGCAGAGTAGTCGGAGTAGAATGTGTTAGAGAAACAGTGGTTGTTGGTCCTGGGTCTGCACTGACAGCTCCCTGTGCTCGGAGCTGGACTCGGCCTGCGTCTAGGTGGAGAGGAGTGTCGGGTACGGGGGAAGGGAGGAGAAGGAGATGTGGCCCCTGCTTACTCGTGCTTTCTTCTAAAAATTTTTGTTTTTGTTTTTGTTTTGAGATGGACTCTTGCTCTGTTGCCCAGCACGATCTCAGCTCACTGCAACCTCCACCTCCTGGGTTCAAGCGATTCTTCTGCCTCAGCCTCCTGAGTAGCTGAGATTACAGGCACCACCACACCCAGCTAATTTCTGTATTTTTAGTAGAGATGGGGTTTCACCGTATTGGCCAGGCTGGTCCTGAACCCCTGACCTCAGGTGATCACCTGCCTCAGCTTCCCAAAGTGGTAGGATTACAGGCGTGAGCCACCGAGGCCGGCTTCTCTAAAAGTTTTATAGTTTTGCCACATAATTTAAATATTTGATCCACTTTGAGTGGATTTTTCTACAGCATGTGACAAGATTGTGTAGGGGCCCTCCAGGCCACCCTCCATCCCCCAACTCTCTGGGAGGACTCACAAGGCTTGGTAGTTGTTACACTGAAGGTTGTGGCTCATTGCAGCCAAAACACAGAGAGTCAGGTCAGCAAAGGGAAAAGGCATATGGGTGATGTCCAGAAAAGCAAGGTGTAAACTTCTAGCTGTGCCCTGCTGGTGGAACTGCACAGAATGTGCTTATTTCTCCCAGTGATGATGTGTGAAAACACACACAAAGTGTGGCTAACCAGGGCAGCTCCCCGGAGCCTTGGGGTCCTGGGTTTCTACTGGGGGCCAGTCACATGGCTGACCTGGGCTATTCAGACTCTAGGCCCTCAAAACTCACACAAGAGGTCACCATGAGTCACCTTGTTAGCAGAGACTGTCTGGTCAGACTAGTACAGCAGTAGGCCCTGGGCCCCAGGCATACAAAAACATACTCTCTAGGCAGGACACTCCCCAATCTCAGAGCTGCTTCCTGGGACGGCCTCAGCCAGTCCTGACTGTGGGCCTTTCTTGGGGATGTTCGGGGTTTCATTCTCCCAAGCCTGCTGAGTTGACCCTTTCCTGCACAAGGGTCCAGCTTTATTCTCTCCCATGTGCATGTCCAGTTGTCAGAACTATTTGTTGAAAAGATAATCTTTCCCCCATCGAATTGTTGGGCACCCTATTGAAAATCAGTTGACTATAAATGTAAGTTAACTTCTGGACTCTTAATTCTATTCCATTGATCTCCGTCTATCCTATGAAAGTATTTTCTCATCATCTCTTTTTTTTTTTTTTTTTTTTTTGAGACAGAATCTCATTCTGTCACCCAGGCTGGAGTGCAATGGCGTGATCTCGGCTCACTGCAACCTCCGCCTCCCAGGTTCAAGTGATTCTCCTGCCTCAGCCTTCTGAGATTACAGGCACATGCTACCGTGCCCAGCTAATTTTTGTATTTTTAGTAGAGACAGGGTTTCAACGTCTTGGCCAGGCTGATGTTGGCCATCCTGAGCTCCTGACCTTGTGATCCACCCGCCTCAGCCTCCAAAAAGTGCTGGGATTACAGGCTTGAGCCACCACGCCTGGCCGCTCATCATCTCTTAATCTGTAAACTACTAATATCCCGATTTTCATTCTTAATGCTGGTAATCTGTGTTTCTCTCTTTTTTTTTTTTTTTTTTTTTTTTTTTTGAGACAGAGTCTTGCTCTATTGCCCAGGGTAGAGTGCAGTGGCATAATCTCGACTCACTGCAACCTCCAACCTTGTAGGTTCAAGCTATTTCTGGCTAATTTTTGTATCTTTAATAGATACGGGGTTTCACCATGTTGGCCAAGCTGGTCTTGAACTCCTGACCTCAAGTGACCCGTCCTTCTCGGCCTCCGAAAGTGCTAGGATTACAGGCATGAGCCACCATGCTTGGCCTGCTTCTGTCTTTTTTTGTTGTTTTTGTTATTCTTGCTGGACATTTGTCAGTTTTATTCTTTATTTACTGAACAACTTTGTCTTTGTTGATCACCCTTGATTATACGCTTGTTTTCTGTTTCATTAATTTTTGCTTTTAGTTATTTTTCTCTTTTGGGGGGAGTTTATTTGCCGTTTTCTATAAATTTGTGATGAATGTTTGATAATTATGGTTTTTATCCTTTTTAGTTTTTCTAATGCATGCATCTAAAGTTCTCAGTTTACCATCAGCATGCCTTTTTCTTCTTCCTGTAGGTGTGAATATGTAGTGTCATTTGCACTTAATTGGGTTTCTCCTCATTTGCTTTTTTAAATAGAACTTTTCTTTCTTGTTGACTAGAGAAGCAATACAGAATCATCAACCAATTTTCCAAAGCAAGCACTCTGAAAACACAAGCATGGCATTAAGAAGGCACAGTGCCTGCGGCGCCATCACAGAGACGGCGCTGGGCAGTTGAGTGCATTTTCTTCCAGACTTTTTCTTTCTAAAATTTTCATTATTTTAATTGCATATAGACCATGAGTCTTACATGAAAAGAGTCTATTTAGAAATTCTTTTTTTTTTTTTTTTTTTTTTTGAGACAGAGTCTCACTCCGTCACCAGGTATCAGGCTGGAGTGCAGTGGTGCGACCTCGGCTCACTGCAACCTCTGCCTCCCTGGTTCAAGCAAACCTCCTGCCTCAGCCTCCCAAGTAGCTGGGACTACAGGCACGCGCCACGACGCCCAGCTAATTTTTTTGTGTTTTTAGTAGAGATGGGGTTTCACCATGTTGGGCAGGATGGTCTCGATCTCTTGACCTTGTGATCCACCCGCCTCTGCCTCCCAAAGTGCTGAGATTACAGGCGTGAGCCACCGCACCCGGCCTATTTGGAAATTCTTTACGTTATATAAGGATGAATTAAAAGCAGACTGTCAACTTTTCTACCTCAAAATTTTATGAAAAAGAAAAACACCAAAATCATGTAAGCCATGTTTCACATACTTGTCAGAAACGTCTACATTTACCGATGAATCAGGCTGTTAATAAAGCCATAATGAGGAACACAAAAGGTGTGAATAAAACTGGAAAGCGATAGAGGGAGACTGTGTAAAGTATTGGAAAAACACATTTGTGTTCTTGTAGCGCGAACTTCAAACCAAGTTATCCAGGAGGCTGAGGCAGGAAATTCACTTGAGCCTGGGAGTTCAGGGCTGCAGTGAGCTATGATCATGCCACTGCACTACAGCCCTGGTGACAGAGCGAGATCCTGTCTCAAATAAAAGCTGCATTAGTTTTGAATCTGTCAAAAACTTCAAAAAAAAAACCCCTTTTAAAATTATTACTGTGGACTGAAGACCATTTTCAGATGTTGAAGCGGGTGTTTTGATTTGTTTTGTTTGAAAAAGGGTCCAGCTCTGTCTCCCAGGCTGTAGTACAGTGGCATAGTCATGGCTCACTGCAGCCTTGAACTCCTAGGCTCAGGTGATCCTCCTGCCTCAGCCTCCTGAGTAGCTGGGACTACACACTCATGCCACCACACCTGGTTAGTTTTTAAATTTTTTGTAGAGATGGAGTCTGGCCATGTTGTTCAGGCTGATCTTGAACTCTGGTCTCAACTGATTCTCCCACATCAGCCTTCCAAAGTCCTGGGATTATAACTGTGAGCTACCGTGCCTGGCCAAAGAAGGGTTTTTAAGATTTTCCCAGATGTATTAGTCTTAAGTCCAACGTTCTATTTAAAAAATAAAAGGAAGTGAATTATGCTTTACTGGTGCTATGAAATGTTCTGCTTCGGTGTCTTATACATCAGATGTCCACACGGCAGGGTGGACTTGGGGGTAAGTGTGTCTTGCTCTGCCTCACTTGCTGCTTTCAGAGAGATTTCTGGGTCTCAAATAGCCATTGGGAAGTTGGCTGTAGAAATAGTTATAAACTGCAAAAGCAGTAGAAAGCTCATGCCCTTGTAAAGGTCATGCTTGGTTTGCGCCCTTCAGTTGTTTATTCAGAAGTAATAAAGCACAGTGTAATTGCAAAATTACTGGCTGCAAACAGGGAAATAATTAGCCACTGGCAGCATTTTTCTGTCCCAGGAATTACTCTGGAAGCTCTTTGTCATGTAATTATGTTCAATGGAAGTCTTCAGGCTTTTTCTGTGAATGGTAATTCAGTGTCCCTTTGTTGTGACAATGTGGGATTTGGGCTCTTGTAGCTTCTTTCTAGTTCATATCATGCATGCTTTCCCGATTCTTTTTCTTCCTTAGCATTTGAATTCTGTCACAGGAGGGTGTGCGGAGTGGATGCATGTGTGTTTTCAGTCAGATTCATCCCTGTCCTCCAGGTGCTCATGGTCTGATGGGGAGTCAGACTCGGGCACAGTTGCATTGCCTACAGCTCTGGAGAAGACATTTTGGGAGAGGGCAGCTGCAGGGCAGGAATGTGGGAGGGCCTAGGAGAGGTGCTGTAGCCAAGGAGGAGCAGCCCCCTTCAGTGCTGCCCTAAGAAGGGCCGTCCCTATTGCCGTGTCCTTGCAGGTGATTGCCATGATCAAAGGCCTGCAGGTGCTGATGGGCAGGATGGAGAGCGTGTTCAACCATGCCATCCGGCATACCGTCTACGCTGCGCTGCAGGACTTCTCCCAGGTGACTCTCAGGGAGCCACTGCGGCAGGCCATCAAGAAGAAGAAGAACGTCATCCAGAGGTCAGCCTCCCCCATACCCCATGCCCGCTGCACCCACACGTCCTAGGATGAACATGGGTTCAAACAATAGGAGTGTTAAATTCTCAAAAATGATTTTAATACATTCATCTTCAACCTCCAGATGCCCTCTTGGTGAATTACCTCTAAAAGTAATGCATGGGTCCAATGATTACCCAAACAGTGGACATACAAGTAAACTGCAGAATGTCCAGGGCGTGAAAGGACCCAGGACAAGGTGCATTTACCCCAGGCTCACAGTGTCTGTGGCTTGTGCATGGTGTCCATGGGGGTCTCTGCACGGTGGAGCCCTGTTGGTGATAGGGTTGTGTTCCAGACCTGTCGGAGACAGGCCCAGGCTCCAGTTATGTGGGTGACTTCACATCCCTCTTGGTTCCAGGGGACAGCTGGCTGTAGGCAGGTGGGGACCAGCTCTGCTGCTGGCAGAGGCTGTGTCCTGCCCTCTCCCTGCCCACAGCATGACTCCCCAGCTACCTTGCTGCTGCCCCCGGGCTAACAGATGCCAACTGCAGCTCAGGACAGTCTTTTGGGAATAGCAGTGCTCTCCAGAAGGCAGCCTGCTTTTTTTAAACTTTCCTGCTGGGCTGGTCCATTGCCACCTCCCCTCCATGGCCCCCAGAGGAATTTGTATTTTCTTGGGGGCTGTTCTGAGAGCATAGTAGTTGGGCGAGGAGACGCTGTGATTGCAAGGTTGGGGGTCTCAACCTCTTGGCCTTGCTGGTAACTTGGTGGGGTGTTCAGTGTCCTGCAGGCCATCAGGAAGACCGTGTGCGACTGGGAGACGGGGCACGAGCCCTTCAATGACCCCGCCCTGCGGGGCGAGAAGGACCCAAGAGCGGCTTTGACATAAAAGTGCCACGCCGCGCCGTGGGGACCCCTCCAGCACTCAGGTTCTCGTCCCTTGAGCCCCCCTTGCACTCTCTCCCTGAGGGGACCCACCCTGAGCTGTAAGTGGGTTGGACTGGCGAGGTGAGGGTGAAATGAGGTCCCCGTTGCCTACTCAGACAGAGCAGGCGGCGCCTGTGGTTTCTGCTGCTCCTCTGTTTCCCGCCTGAGAGTTGGGAGTGAGTGAGTCACGCCTTGATTGTCGGATGTGTCACGTGCACTAAGAAGTCTGACTCCATTTCAACTCCATCCCAAAAATGTGGGCACGGGTCTGCATGTCCGTCTTCATCCTGTTTCTTGATGGGTGTTTGTGTCTGTGTGATCTTTACGTTGGGTCTGCAAATGACCATCCCACAGATGGGGCATGAGAAACTGAGGCACTGCTTTGCGTCTCATGGTCCTGTCTCCTGGTGTGTTCAGGCCTCCCCAAGGTGCTTCTCACGACTTTCACACGGGTTTAATCCACTCCGCTGCGTCTGTCCTCTGTCCTCGGGCTGGTCTTCTCCCTCATCTCTCTGCTGGAGGCTTTTAATCTCTTTGCCACTCTCTGGCAAGTCAACAGCAGTGCACACTGCTGGCTCTGCAGGAGGGTCCAGGGGACGGCCCTCGGCCTGTGCATGGTGCCGGCTGCCCTCCCCATCTCCGTCTGCATGCGTCCTGTGTCCCTCCCTGCCTGGAGTGTGTGTCTCGTGACTAACGTCTCTCTCCTGCCTCTCCTGTCTGTCCGTGTCTAGCTCTACCTGGTCCGCACCATGGCTGAGTCCTTGGGCTCGGCCGAGCTGCTCAGGCAGCTCAAGTCTCTGGGCATGGAGAGGCTCTTGCATGCGGTTAACACGTTTCTGAGGCAGTCGTGCACCTACCTCCCCCTTTTAACCTTTGGTGGTAAGACATCGTTTGTTTCTCTTGACGTTTATCACGGAGACAAGCTGCTCCACCACAAGCTGTTCTTTGCCCCAAGCAGCAGCAACGCAGCCGCATAGGCAGGCACCGGACCCCTCGGGGAGCTGGTGTGGGACCCTTCCGGCCAGGGCGTAGCGGAGCAGTCCTCTCGTGGGCTTTCTGAGTTTGGCGTAACTAACGTACCATGTATATTTTCTCCCCCCACAAATGTTTCCTTGGATAATCCAGCTTTACATGGTGAGAACCATGCTAGAGTCCCTCATTGCAGACAAAAGTGGTTCCAAGAAAACCTTGAGAAGTAGCCTTGAGGGGCCCACCATATTGGACATTGAAAAATTTCATTGAGAGTCATTCTTCTACACTCACTTGATAAATTTCAGTGGTAAGAGATACTGCTGACCAGCATCCGGCCCAGCATGACCTAACACCACTAACATGTCTAGAATGCTTCCGCCTGCCTACCATCCCCCACCCCGTCCCTTGGTGCACCCAGACGGTGACTCGTCCTGCCCTCTGTGGTGGTGGCTGTACGTCCCTGGCCTGAGCTTGCTCCATAGGGCGTGGCCTCTGTGAGGGTAAGAGCTGAGGAGCCCAGGCTGGCCCCACGACATGAACAGAAAACCTTTTCAACCCATGTGGGGTCAGAAACACAGGCAAATGTAATCTGGTGCCCGAGTTGAGACACAGGCATTGATAAATACCAGAAATGGCCCCCATAGACCTTGACGTGGGGGGGGGGGGGGAAGGTAGCAGATGCCCTGTGCCAGGTGAGCCCATCCTGGGTGACGCCTGGCCCCCTTACCGGCCACCAGTGGGTGTGCTCTCTCTCCTCCGTGTGTCTGCCCCATGTCCTCATCGAGTTGTCGTGTGTCCACCTCTTGCTCAGAACAGGAGCCCTGCTATCTTGGCTGGGGTACTGCAGGTATGGAGGAACTGGCACCACTGTTGCTGTTGACTCCACGGAAGGATGGAGGTCGAGTGTGGTCTCCTTTTGCATTAGCCAGACCTCCCTAAGGGTGCCTGTAAGGGTGCAGCCTGGACGCTGGTTTTAACTACGTAAAAGTAAAGAAGTCCCATTTTTATGTCTCCTTTTGAAAAGAACATTTTTAGGTCAAACAGAGTGGCTCACACCTGTAATCCTACCACTTTGGGAAGTCATGGCAGGAGAATCACTTGAAGCTGGGAGCTTGAGACCAGTCTGGGCAACATGGCGAGACCCCCATCCCTACAAAAAATACAAACATTAGTTAGGTTTGGTGGCACATGCCTGTGGTCTCAGCTACTTGGGAGGCTGAGGCAGGAGGATGGCCTGAGCCCAGTTCAAGGCTGCAGTAGCTGTGATGGTGCCACTGCCCTCTAGCCTGGGTGACAGTGAGAGACAACCTGTCTCAAAAAAATAAATAAATAAACGCTTTCACCCTGGATCCCACTGAAGGGCTCAGAAGGTTGATGAGGTGGCTTTACCTGCAGCCATGTCCAGCCGGTCCTGTCTCTAGTGCAAGGCCTCAGTGATCCCTCCCCACTCATGTCCACGCTGCGTGGCTTGCAGCTGAGGGAGGAGGAGCTAGCGCCAGGCACATAGCCCCACATGTCGTCTCTGCTAAAGGTTTTTCTGCTTGTGGGAGATAACATGGTGTGTTTGAGCTCTCCCAGAACGCTACAGCAGTGCTGTGACCTTTCACAGCTGTGGTTCCGAGAGTTCTTCCTGGAGCTGACCATGGGCCGCAGGATCCAGTTCCCCCATCTGAGATGTCCATGCCCTGGATCCTACTGCACCACATCCTGGAGACCAAGGAGGCGTCCATGATGGAGTGAGTGTCCCACGGGCCTGTCTCTGGCCTTTGCATGTGGCAACCGGGGGTCCTCAAAGAAGGTGGAGTAGGGGCCTGGACTGTTTTTAGTATTTTATGTGAAATCACGTGTCTGGGCCTGGCAAAATACCAAGACCCAGTCTCTACAAAAATAAGAAAAATTACCCTGGTGAGGTGGCTGATGCGGGAGGATTGCTTTGCCACTGAAGTTTGAGGCTGCAGTTAGCTATGATTGCACCACTGCACTCCAGCCTGGCCACGTAGCAAGAACCTATCTCCAAAAAAAACAGAAGTCATGTTTCCTGAGGTAAAGCTTTAGAGATTAATACAAGTAACCAGTTTCTTGGCCTCAGACTGGAATCGAGAGCTCAGGCACTAGAACCAGTTACGTTCCTACTTTGCATGGGTACTGGCTGGGGCCTGGGGCCTGAGCCTGGACCAGAGAGATGGATGAAGCTGGGCCTTCCCAGGCCTTCGTAATGCAGGCCCTGTGAGGTGGCCGGCCGGCCATGCCCGGGAGTTGTGTTGCAGGAGCCCCCGTGGCCTGGCCTCTCGTGTGATGCAGCCTTCTGACCTAGGTGAAGTGGCGAAGGAAGTATTGATCAAACAGCTTTGTTTTGGGGGTCAGGACACTGGACCTAGATGAAGGGGTCAGCCTTTCAAAAATGTGAAGTCCGCGTAAGGGAAAATGCTTGGAAAAGGATATGTCTTATAGGGAGCGACTGGGGAGCGACCCAGCGGGTCTGTCTTCGTGAGCACCACGAGTGGGAAGCCCTGAGTTTCTGTGCGTCAGTCCTCACACGTCCCTCATGGTGCCTGGGAGGTGGTAAGGACAGTCGCCTTCCACTCTGTGGCCATGGCGGGGCCATGCCATCTGTGTGGGCAGAGACTCTGATGGCTCATTCCATAGCATTGGGGTGGCTTGAGGAGTTGGAACCAGCTCAGAGGCCTCCTCTAGGCATGGGCCTCCTTGCCCCTGGCCATGGCCTTTGTCCAGACATGAGGTAGCGGGGAGACGGGCCTTCAACCATGGGCCCACGCCAGACATGCTCCTGATCAGCTGTGGAATCCAGGACCTTCACCTTTGTTCTTTTGTTGTTAGTTTTCATTTTTTTGGTTCTTTTTGTTTATTCTTCTCTCTCTCTCTTTTTTTTTTTTTTGAGACAGAGTCTTGCTGTGTCACCCAGGCTGGAGTGCAGTGGCACAATCTCAGCTCACTGCAACCTCTGCCTCCTGGGTTCAAGCAGTTCTCCTGCCCCAGCATCCCAAGTAGCTGGGACTACAGGTACCCACCACCATGCCAGTTAATTTTTTGTATTTTTGGTAGAGACAAGTTTTATCATGTTGGCCAGACTGGTCTTGAACTCCCAACTTCAAGTGATCCACCCACCTCGGTCTCCCAAAGTGCTGGGATTACAGGCGTGAGCCAACGCACCTGGCCCACCTTTGTTCTTTTCCAGTCAGTTCATTCTTTTTTTTTTTCCCCCCCCCCCCCCCCAACAGAGATAGGGTCTTGCTCTATTTATTGCCCAGGCTGGAGTGTGGTACAAGACAACTTACTGCAGCTTCAACCTCCTAGGCTCAGGCGATTCTCCTGCCTCAGCCTCCTGAGTAGCTGGGACTCCAGGCATGCACTACCACACCTGGCTAATTGTTTTATGTTTTGTGGATTTGGGGTCTTGCTCTGTTGTCCAGCCTGGTCCCAAACTCCTGATCTTCCCGCCTTACCCACCCAATGTACTGGAGTTCATTCTCTCTCTCTTTTTTTTTAAATAAGACAGACTTTCACTCTTGCTACCCAGACTGGAGTGCAGTGGCATGATCTCGGCTCACTGCAACCACTGCCTCCTGGGTTCAAGCGATTCTCCTGCCTCAGACTCCCAAGCAGCTGGGATTACAGGCATGCACCACCGTGTCCAGCTAATTTTTATGTTTTAGTAGAGACAGGGTTTCACCGTATTGGCCATGCTGGTCTCAAACTCCTGACCTCATAATCCACCCTCCTGGGCCTCCCAAAGTGCTGGGATTACAGGCGTGAGCCACTGCGCTTGGCCTATTCTCTCTTTTTTTTTTTTCTGATAGGGTCTCACTCTGTCATGCAGGCTATAGTGCAGTGGTATGATCTCGGCTCACTGCAGCCTTGACCTCTCAGGCTCGAGTGATCCTTCTACCTCAGCCTCCCGAGTAGCTATGACTACAGGTGTGCATCACCATGCCCGGATAATTTTTTGTACTTTTGCTAGAGACATAGTCTTGCCATATTTCCAACGCTGGTCTGGAACTCCTGACCTCAAGTGACCCGCCTACCTCGGCCCCCAAAATGCTGGGATTATAGAAGTGAGCCACCAACCTGACCCTTGGAGCTCATTCTTGAAAAAACAAAATAATTCAATTTTCTTGTTGTTGAAAAAAATGCTATGTACTTGTAGGGAAATATTTTAAAGCCTGGTAAATGAGAAGATGCAGGCAGGTGGAGGACCTTGTCCTTGTGTGGCTTCGAGTGAGCATGTATTGTCCCAAGCATCCTCACCGCCTGGTGGGTATGGCGGCCACCTCAGGTGCAGCCACCAGGGTCTTTCGCAGGAGGACCATTTGGTGTTAGAAGTGAAAATTGTTTTTCCTTACATGAGAAGTAAAAAATGGAGTTTAGTTTCTGAGGCAAGGAGGCCGTCGGAGCCACAAATGCGTGGCGGAGGCTGCTGGTGACACAGCTGCTGTCCTCTGCAGGTACGTGCTCTACTCTCTGGACCTATACAATGACAGCGCCCACTACGCGCTCACCAGGTTCAACAAGCAGTTCCTCTATGATGAAATCGAGGCTGAGGTAAGGCCCACACAGCTCCATTTCTGTTTGTTTCCTGTAGCTAAATCTCCTTTCTCATTTTGTTTTCTTCAAAGTAATAAACTTTCTTTAAAATACAAGACAGTGTAAGCCACGAAGCGAGCATGTGGGACTGAGCCCTTCCTCCGTGGGTCTGCTCCCGTGGTGCGTGCAGGCTCCGCTTTTCCACCTGACTATGTGTCACTGCAGAGTCTGCGTCCTCATCTGTTTTTGGTTATGAACGTGATCTTGCACTGAAGCAACTCCTCTTTTATTTCTCTAGTTTTTTTGTTTCGGATGTTGTAAAATAGCACTCTGATGCACTGCCTGGCATCATATGATTTCTATAGGACAAATTCCCACAGGTGGGAATTCTAGTGTGTGCACATCTAAGGAGATGAAGCTTACTCCACACATCGCCTCCTCTGCCTCCTCCAAAGGACCACCTGCAATGGTTCTTCAGGGAGATATCACAGGTCCCAGCACTGCAGGGTGGGAGGAGGACAGAGATGCCCTTCCTGGTCCTGTCTGCCAGGCACCCTGGTTCCTGGGTCCCACTTGCCACCAACCACAGGTATCCTCCTCACAGTTCCAGGAGGTAGTGGTAACCCCATCTGCAAGTAAGGGTCTTTTGGGGGTGTCTCCTGACCAACCTCACACCCAGAAGAGCCGCTTTGCTCCAGGGGAAGGCCCAGGAGCCGACCCTCCGTGGTGGCTCCTGGAGTGCACAGTAGGCGGAGCTACCCAGGGTGGGGAGTCACCTGCAGTGCACAGTAGTCCCTGTGGTCGCTGCACATGGTGAAGAGAGACTTGTTCATTCTCTCTTGCAGTTAAGAGAATGGAATATTTTTCTCCCCTCAGTGAGATTGGTTCTGGTCTAGTTTTCTGTGGCAATGTGGTAGTCACTCCTGGCCGCGCTGCAGTTTATTTAGTGTGTTGTTATTGGACAGTAAGATTATTGCTAGTTTCTTTCGTTTTTTTGTTTTTTGTATTTTTGAGGTGGAGTCTCGCTCTGTCACCCAGGCAGGAGTGTAGTGGCGCAATCTCTGCTCACTGTAACTTCCACCTCCTGAGTTAAAGCAATTCTCGTGCCTTAGTCTCCCAAGTAGCTGGGACCACAGGCACGTGCCACCATGCCAGGCTAGTTTTTTGTATTTTTAGTAAAGACGGGGTTTCACCACATTGGCCAGGCTGGTCTCAAACTCCTGACCTCAAGTGATTTGCCCACCTCGGCCTTCCACAGTGCTGGGGTTATAGGTGTAAGCCACCATGCCTGGCCTAATTTCTTTTTCCTAATAAGAGCCTCAGGCTGGGTGCAGTGACCCACTTCTGCAATCAGGGCACTTTGGGAGGCCGAGGCAGATGGATCACCTGAGGTCACAAGTTCAAGACCAGCCTGACCAAAATGGTAAAACCCCGTAGCTACTAAAAATACAAACATTAGCCCGACATGGTGTGCTGATGGGTACCTGTAATCCCAGCTACTCAGGAGGCTGAGGCAGGAGAATCACTTGAATCTGGGAGGCACAGGTTGCAGTGAGCTGAGATCGCACCACTGCGCTGTAGCCTGGGCAACAGAGCAAGACTCCGTCTCAAAAAACTAAAAGAGCCTCAGTTAGTTGCCTGAATGAAACATTTTGTTTTTCAACTTGTATTTTGATCTTGCTTTAGGGAATCAAACTGTAACGTGTACTTGCTTTTTCTTCAGGTGAATCTATGTTTTGACCAATTTGTTTACAAGCTAGCAGACCAGATATTTGCATATTACAAGGTTATGGCAGGAAGGTGAGTATCTGGTGTGTGATTTTGATTCAAAATGTTGCATAATTTGATCTGACATTCCCATTACAATTTATAGTGTACGAAAAACTTCCTGTGTTCCTTCTATACTAGTTTGCTTCTTGATAAACGGTTACGATGAGAATGCAAGAATCAGGGAGCCACGATCCACCTCCCCGCCGTCTAACCGCTACGAAACGCTGCTGAAGCAGAGGCATGTGCAGGTAAGTGGGGCTGGGCCATGGTGGAGATGTATAGCATGCATTGAAAAGACTGGGTGTTCAGCTGGGCACGGTGGCTCACACCTGTAATCCCAGCACTTTGGGAGGTCAAGGCAGGCAGATCACCTGGTCAGGAGTCCAAGGCCAGGCTGGCCAACATGGCGAAACCCTATCTCTACTAAAAATACAAAAATTGGCCGGCCATGGTGGTGGGTGCCTGTCGTCCTAGCTACTCTGGAAGGCTGAGGCAAGAGAATCACTTGAACCCAGGAGGTGGAGGATGCAGTGAGCTGAGATTGTACCACTGCATTCCAACCTGGGCGACAGAGTAAGTGAGACTCCATCGCAAAAAAAAAAAAAAAAGTTGGGGTTTCTTATAGCTAAGTAGGTTTTAATAGATATCACCATGCCTTGTGACTTGAAACGTTCTTATAAATTGTTAGGCAGGCCAGGCACAGTGGCTCATACCTGTAATCCCAGCACTTTGGGAAGCTGAGGCAGTGGATCACTTGAGGTCAGGAGATCGAGACCATCCTGGCTAACACGGTGAAACCTCGTCTCTACTAAAAATACAAAAATTAGTCAGGAGTGGTGGCACACACCTGTAGTCCCAACTACTCAGGTGGCTGAGGCAGGAGAATCACTTGAACTCAGGAGGCAGAGGCTGCAGTAAGCCAAGATGGCGCCACTGCACTCCAGCCTGGGGGACAGAGTGAGACTCCATCTCAAAAAATAATAATAATAAACTGTTAGGCATTGAAAGACACTCCATTTCTATTGGGTCACCTCACACACAGGGAGCATCTACAGCATTCTCTATCTGCCCTGTGGCTCCTGGGGGCGGGCATAGCCTGGAGGAGTCGGCCCTTCTCCAGGAGCCCAGAAGCCAGAGCCTAAAAAGAACAAAGGTGAGAAACACTCATCAGGTCAGAGCACCAGACAGAACTTTCTCCTGGCCAGCCGGAAGAATTTAAAGATATATAGTACTTATTTTTTTTACAAAGTGAAAAATATTGCATGCCTGTATCAAAACATCTCATGTACCCCATAAATATATACACTTACTGCGTACCCACAAACATTAAAAAAAAAAAAAATTAGAAATTAAAAGTTATATTACATTACACGCATAAAACTAGTAAAATGTGAAAAACTGTAAAAAAAAAATTGCTTTAAAATCTACTCTCTATCCATCAGCAATCGCCATGCACATTTTGGGACATTTTTCACCAGGGCTTTGTCATATTTTTATGTTGAAACAGCACTGAAGGATAGATACATTCCTAGTACATTGAAATAGAGATGCAGTTATTTTCTCTTATTTATTACCCTAACACCTGTAAAAAGACACACCAGCCTGCTGTGTCTTTGGGGGAGATGGGTCCTGAACATCATTGTAAAGGTTGTCGTTACCAATAGACTGGTTTCTCCAGGGTCCCTGTTGAGGCTTTTATTGCTTTCGAGCTGCTGCTGTTCACTCTTTCCCTGCCATCCTTCCCTGTGCACACCAGCTCCTCGGCAGGTCAATAGACCTCAATCGTCTGATCACCCAGCGCGTCTCAGCAGCCGTATATAAGTCTCTGGAACTGGCAATTGGACGATTTGAAAGTGAAGATTTGACCTCCATAGTTGTAAGTACTGGAACAAATTTTACTTTGCCCTGTTGATAAATTGGAGTAAGAGTAGGTCCAGTTGTTGTATAGGTAATAAAGGAGATGCACTCATTGAGCATGGCCTATCCCAAGCCTCTTTTCAGCATCTACATTCAGTGTTCACGATGCTAAATTGACCTTAACGAACAAATAACCCCAATCTTGAAAAAAATCGCCAACTGTAGCAGAAGGTAGCACACCACTTAATAGCATGTTTATATTTTAGTAGTAATGAGCTAGGAGATAAAAATGTTTAACTTTTTACGTAATAATCACTAAAAGATGTATATTTTTGGAAGTGAACCTGACATGATAAAATTTATACAAAGGAATATAAAAACTCCAAATTCTTTTTCTTGAGTAAATTGAAAAACAAAGCATTCTTCTAAATGGAAAAACTTTGATGAAAACCATAAAAATTGGCCAGGCACAATGGCTCACACCTGTAATCCCAGCACTTTGAGAAGTCGAGGCAGGCAGATCACCCCGAGGTCAGGAGTTCAAGGCCAGCCTGGCCAACATGGTGAAACCCCATCTGTACTAAAAATAAAAAAAAATTAGCCAGGCATGCTGGCAGGCACCTGTAATCCCAGCTACTCAGGAGGCTGAGGCAGGAGAATCACTTGAACCCTGGAGGCAGAGGTTGCAGTGAGTCAGGATCACGCCACTGCTCTCCAGCCTGGGTGACAAAGTGAGACTTTGTCTCAAAAAAAAAAAAAAAAAAAGCAGTAAAAATTAGTTCCTTAAGTAGTCTAGAGATTTCACGTAATCACCACTGGATTATAAGTACTTGGTATAATTGTATAAAATCATTACAAAGTTTACTTGGTAAAACAAACTATCAAGATTAGCAAGTGCTACTCTGACTTTTAAAAGGATAACAGGGGAGGAAACCCTGTCAGATGTCAGAAATATATTATATGTCAGTAATAAATGAAATAGCGTGTTGTTTTTTTGGAAAGCAAAAGTTAACCAGCCCAGAGGAACAGAGTAGAATAGGGTACTTCACCTGGAAAGCTGGGGGAGGGGCAGTCATGCTGGTCATGCTTGTCCTCTTAATGGAAGGGGAAGAGCAGAAGTCACCTCTATAAGACTCAGCTTCTGATTCCTAGTAGATTGCAGTGGTTTGTGGCAGGCCAGCAGTACTGCAGAGGACAACCAGGAAGGCTGAATAAAATGCAAAAATCAAATGGGAAAGCCATCCCAGAACTGCAAGTCCATAAGGACGGGAGGGGACCACACTTCCAGAGAGGGCAAACCCCTCAGCCCAGAGTTTGGGGATTACAGTTGCTTTTGTAGTAGAGGACAGCAGGCGAAAGAGCCAAGCAGCAGAATCTCCAGAAGCAGAACTTCCCAGGCTCATTGTGCTGAGGATCAGAGACCTGCTGGGCTCCTAACTGAAAGACGACTAGAGGCCAACTAGAAGTACACA
The DNA here is from genome assembly GCA_036589455.1 of Ateles fusciceps. Taxonomy (NCBI): domain Eukaryota; kingdom Metazoa; phylum Chordata; class Mammalia; order Primates; family Atelidae; genus Ateles; species Ateles fusciceps. Next base: position 119,115 of record JAZHEH010003346.1, read on the forward strand.
GGGTCTCACCAGAACTGCAGCGCAGCCTTCACTTAGTTCTGTCCCTGAGGGGACCATGGTGTTCAGGCCCCAGTTCTTTATGCCTTACAGGACAAAGCAGGGGTGTGCTCTGTGAAAACAACTGCTGTAGGAGCCTCCACAGTTTTAAAAATATACAATGCTTAGCACTCAGAATTCTAGACACGAAAGAACCTATGACCACACCAAGGGAGAAGATTGACAATACAAACAAACCCTTTGGTGATACTGACTTAGCACACAAGGACTTATCATAATTCTGATTAATATGCCCAAGAAGATGGAAGAAACGATGGATTAAAGAGATAAAAAGGAAACTTGCTTTTTTTCTTTTTTCTTTTTTTTTTTTTTTTTTTTTTTGAGATGGAGCCTTCCTCTGTCATCCAGGCTGGAGTGCAGTGGTGCAATCTCAGCTCACTGCAACCTCCACCTCCTGGGTTCAAGCAATTCTCCTGCCTCACCCTTCTGAGTAGCTGGGACTACAGGTGTATGCCACCATGCCTGACTAATTTTTGTATTTTTAGTAGAGATGGGGTTTCACTGTGTTAGCCAGGATGGTCTCGATCTCCTGACTTCATGTGATCCACCTGCCTCAGCTTCCCATAGTGCTGGAATTACAGGCATGAACCACTGCACCTGGCCAAAAAGGAGAATTTCATCAGAGAATTAGAATCTATAAAAAGAATCAAATAGATATTCTAGACATAAAGAACATAATAATCTTGATTATGTGTGTAGCAGTTTGGTTTGTTTTTGTTTTCTGTGTCATGCTTTTTTTTGGTTTATTATTTTTTATTTCAATAGGTTTTGGGGGAACAGTTCGTGTTTGGTTATGTAGATAAGTTCTTTAGTGGTAATTTCTGGGATTTTGGTGTGCCCATCGCCCAAGCAGTGTGCACTGTACCCAATGTGGAGTCCTTTACCGTGACCACCCCAACCTTTTCCCTCGCCTCCCCAAAGTCCATTGTATCATTCTTACGCCTTTGTGTTCTCATAGCTTAGCTCACACTTACTAGTGAGAACATACGATGTTGGGTTTTCCATTCCTAAGTTACTTTGCTTAGAATAGTGGGCTCCAATTCCATTCAGGTTGCTGCAGATGCCATTATTTCATTCCGTTTTATGGCTGAGTAGTATTCCATGGGTATATATACCACATTCTATTTATCCACTCAGTGATTGATGGGCATTTGGGCTGGTTCATTTTTTTGCATTTGCGAATTGTGCTGCTATAAACATGCAGGTACATGTATCCTTTTTGTATAATGACTTCTTTTCCTCTGGGGGAGACACCCAGGAGTGGGATTGCTGGATCAAATGGCAGATCTACTTTTAGTTCTTTGAGGAATCTTTACACTGTTTTCCATAGTGGTTGTACTAGTTTACATTCCTACCAATAGTGTAAAAGTGTTCCCTTTTCACCACATTCATGCCAACACGTATTATTTTTTTAGGTTTTGATTAAAGCTGTTCTTACAGGAATAAGGCAGTATCACATTGTTGTTTTGATTTGCATTTCCCTGATACTGATGTTCAGCATTTTTTCATATGTTTCTTGGCCATTTGCATGTCTTCTTTTCAGAATTATCCATTCATGTCCTTAGACCACTTTGATGGTTTTTTTTGTTTTGTTTTGTTTTGTTTTGTTTTGTTTTTTTGATGATTTGAGTTTCCGGTAGATTCTAGATATTAGTCCTTTGTTGGGCGCATAGTTTGTGAATATTTTATCCCACTCTGTGGGTTGTGCTGAATTCACTTATCAGGTCTAGGAGCTTTTTGAATGAGCTTTTTCTAGATGTATGATCATATCATTGGCTGACAGTGAGAGTTTAACTTTCGACTTTGTTTACTGTTCTGATTCTTTCTTTGGCTGTGCAGAAGCTTTTTAGTTTAATTAAGTCACGTCTGTTTATCCTTGTTTTTGTTGCATTTGCTGTTGGGTTCTTGGTCTTGAAGTCTTTGCCTAAGCCAGTGTTATCTTCTTGAATTTTAATTGTTTCAGGTCTTAGATACAAGTCTTTGATCCATCCTGAATTGCTTTTTGTATAAGGTGAGAGATGAGGATCCACTTTCATTCTTCTACATGTGGCTTGCCAGTTGTCCCAGCACCATTTGTTGAATAAGTTGTCCTTTTCCCGCTTTTATAGTTTGAAGTCAGGTAATGTGATACCTCCAAATTTGTTCTTTTTGCTTAGTCTTGCTTTGACTATATAGGCTCTTTTTTGGTTCCATAGGAATTTTAGGATTGTTTTTCTACTTCTGTGAAAAATGATGGTGGTATTTCGATGGGAATTGCATTGAATCTGTAGAGTGCTTTTGGCAGTATGGTTATTTTCACAATATCGATTCTACCCCCCATGAGCATGGGCTGTGTTTCCATTTGTTTGGGTCATCTATGATTTCTTTCAGCGGTGTTAGTTTTCCTTGTAGAGGTCTTTCACCTTCTTGGTTAGATATAGTTTTAAGAGTGCGTGTGTGTGTGTGTGTGTGTGTGTGTGTGTTATAAAAGGGGTTGAGTTCTTGATTTGATTCTCAGCTTGTTTGCTGTTGGTGTGTAGCAGTGCTACCGATTTGTGTACATTAATTTTGTATCCTGAAACTTTAATAAATTCGTTTATCGGTTCTAGGAGCTTTTTGGATGAGTCTTTAGGGTTTTCCAGGTATATGATCATATCATCAGCAAACAGTGACAGTTTGGTTTCCTCTTTACCAGTATAGATGCCCTTTATTTCTTTCTTTTGTCTGATTGCTCTGGGTAGGACTTCCAGTACTGTATTGAATGAAAATGGTGAAAGTGGACATCCTTGTCTTATTCCAGTTATCAAGGAGAATGCTTTCAACTTTTTCAGTGTAATGTTGGCAGTGGGTTTGTAATAGATGGCTTTTATTACTTTTTTTTTTTTTTTTTTTGAGACAAAGTCTCACTCTGTCACCCAGGCTGGAGTGCAGTGGCAGGATCTTGGCTTGCTGCAACCTCTGCCTCCCAGGTTCAAGTGATTCCCCACTCCTCAGCCTCCTGAGTAGCTAGCATTACAGGCACGTGCCACCACGCCCGGCTAATTTTTTTGTGTGTGTGTGTGTCTTTAATAGAGACGGGATTTCACCATGTTGGCCAGGCTGGTCTCAAACTCCTGACCTCGGGTGATCCACCCACCTGGGCCTTTCAAAGTGCTGGGATTACAGACGTGAGCCACCATGCTAGGCGGCTTTTATTACTGAAAGGTATGTCCCTTCTATACTGATTTTGCTGATGGTTTTAATCTAAAGAGATGCTGGGATGCTGGATTTTGTCAAATGCTTTTTCTGTGTCTATTGAAATGATCATGTGATTTTTGTTTTCAATTTTATTTATGTGGTGTATCACATTTATTGACTTGCATATGTTAAACCATCCCTGCATCTCTGGTATGAAACCCACTTGATAATGGTGAATTATCTTTTCATTTTTTATTTGATATGCTGTTGGATTTGGTTAGTTAGTATTTTGTTGAGAATTTTTGGATCTATGTTCATCAGGAATATTGGTCTGTAGTTTCTTTTTTTCTTATATTCTTTCCTAGTTTTGGTATTAGGGTAATCCTGGCTTCATGGAATGATTTAGGGAGGATTCCCTCTTTCTCTCTTTTGGAATAGTGTCAATAGGATTGGTATCATTTCTTCTTTGAATGTCTGATAGAATTCAGCTATGAATCTGGTCCTGGACTTCTTTTCGTTAGCAGTTTTTTTATTACCATTTCAATCTTGCTGCTTGTTACTGGTCTGTTAGGGTATCTAATTCTTCCTGATTAAAGCTAGGAGGGTTGTATCTTCCAGGAATGTATCCCTTGCCTCTAAGCTTTCTAGTTTATGCACATAAAGGCGTTGATAGTAGCCTTGCATGATTTTTCTGTTTCCATAGTGTCACTTGTAATATCTCCCATTTTGTTTCCAATTGAGCTTATATGGATCTTCTCCCTTTTCTTGGTTAATCTCACTAATGGTCTATCTGTTTTGTTTATCTTTTCAAAGAACAAGTTTTTTGTTTCATTTATGTTTTGTATTGTCTTTTGTTTGTTTGTTTCAGCTTCATTTAGTTCTGCTCTGATCTTTGTTATTTCTTTTCTTTTGCTGGGGGTTTGGGTTTGGTTTGTTCTTGTTTCTCCAGTTCTTTGAGGTGTGACCTTAGATTGTTTGTGCTGTTTCAGAACTTTCTGATGTAGGCATTTAATGGTATGAACTTTCCTGTTAGCACCACTTTGGCTGTGCACCAGAGGTTTTGATAGGTTGTATCATTATTATCACTCAGTTCGAAGAATTTTTAAATTTCCTTCTTGATTTCATTGGTGACCCAACGATCATTCAGGAGCAGGTTGTTTCATTTCCATGTATTTGCACGATTTTGAGGGTTCCTTTTGGAGTTGGTTTCTAGTTGTATTCCGCTGTGGTCTGAGAGGGTACTTGATATAATTTTTAGATTTTCTTAAATTTATTAAGACTTGTTTTGTGGACTATCATATGGTCTGTCTTAGAGAATGTTCCATGTGCTGATGAGTAGAATATATATTCTGTAGTTGTTGGGTAGAATATTCTGTAAATAACTATTAAGTCCCTTTGTTCTAGGGTATAGTTTAAGTCCATTGTTTCTTTGTTGACTTTCTGTCTTTGTTGACTTTCTGTCTTTATGACTGACTTTCTGTCTAGTGCTGTCAGTGGAGTATTGAAGTCCCCCACTATTATTGTGTTGCTGTCTATCTCATTTCTTAGGTGTAATAGTAATTGCTTTATAAATTTGGGAGCTCCAGTGTTAGGTGCATATATATTTAGGACTGTGATGTTTTCCTGTTGGACAAGTCCTTTTATCATTGTGTAATGTCCCTCTTTGTCTTTTTTAACTGCTGTTGCTATAAAGTTTGTTTTGTCTGATACAAGAATAGCTACTCCTGCTCATTTTTGGTGTCCCTTTGCATGGAATATCTTTTTCCACCCCTTTACCTTAAGTTTATGTGAGTTCTTACATGTCAGGTGAGTCTCTTGAAAAACAGCAGAAGCTTGGTTGGTATCAATTCCGCAACTCTGTATCTTTTATGTGGAGCATTTAGGCTGTTGGCATTCAACGTTGGTATTGTGATGTGAAGTACTATTCTATTCATCATGCTAATTGTTGCCTGAATACCTTGTCGTCTTTTTTGTGTGTGTTATTGTTTTATAGGTTCTATGAGATTTATGCTTTCTGGAGGTTCTGTTTTGGTATATTTTGAGGATCTGTTTCAAGATTTAGAGCTCCTTTTAGCAGTTTTTGTAGTGCTGATTTGGTCAGTGGTAAATTATCTCACCATTAGTTTGTCTGAAAAAGACTGTAGCTTTCCTTTATTTATGAAGCTTAGTTTCACTAGATACAAAATTATTGGCTGATAATTGTTTTGTTTAAGGAGGCTAAAGATAAGACCACATTTCTTTCTAGCTTGTAGAGTTTCTGCTGAGAAATCTGTTACTCTGGTAGGTTTTCCTTTATAGATTACCTGATGCTTTTGCCTCACAGCTCTTAAGATTCTTTCCTTTATCTTAACGTTAGATAACTGATGACTGTGTGCCTAGGTGATGATCTTTCTGTGATGAATTTCCTGGGCATTCTTTGAACTTCTTATATTTGGATGCCTAGGTCTCTAGCAATGCCAGGGAAGTTTTCCTTGATTATTCCCTCAAATATGTTTTCCAAAGTTTCAGATTTCTCTTCTTCCTCAGGAACACCAGTTAATCTTAGGTTTCGTTGTTTAACATAATCCCAGCTTCTTGGAGGCTCTGTTCACAGTTTAAAATTCTTTTTTCTTTGTCCTTGTCAGATGGGATTAACTCAAAAACCTTGTCTTTGAGCTCTGAAGTTCTTTCTTCTACTTGTTTCTTTTGCTGAGACTTTCAGGTGCATTTTGCATTTCTCTAAGTGTGTTCTCCATTTTCAGAAGTGAGTGTTTTTTTTGTTTGTTTGTTTGTTTTGTTTTTTTTGAGACAAAATCTTGCTCTATTGCCAGGCGCCAGGCTGGAGTACAGTGGCACGATCTCGGCTCACTGCAACCTCTGCCTCCCGGGTTCAAGCAATGCTCCTGCCTCAGCCTCCCAAGTAGCTGGGACTACAGGCGTGTGCCACCACACCCAGCTAATTTTTGTAGTTTTTAGTAGAGATGGGGTTTCACTGTGTTGGCCAGGATGCTCTCGATCTCCTGACCTTGTGTTCCACCTGCCTCGGCCTCCCAAAGTGCTGGGATTACAGGCTTGAGCCACCACGCCCGGCAAGAAGTGAGTGTTTTTTATTTATGCTGTCTGTTTCACTGGAGACTTTTCCTGTTAGGCACATCGCTCACATAAAGAGACCAGCAGGCAGGTTTTGTGTGAGCAACATGGCTGTTTATTCATCTGGGGTGCAGGTGGGCTGAGTCCGAAAGAGAGTCAGCGGAGGTCAGTGGGATAGGAATTGGTTTTATAGGTTGGGGCAAGTGGTGAGTTAAAGGTAGTAATCTACCTTGGGGGAGGGGAAAGTGTCACGGGATGCATGGTCACAAGGGTAGGGGTCGTCTGTTACAAACAGGCATGATCGTAAGGGTGGGGGTTATCTGTTGCAAACAAAAGGGGAGGGTGAGGTAAATTACATAGTTACAGGTGTGGAGGTCTTGGGAAACCCAGTGTCCAGGGAGGATATTCCTCAAGGCTGAGTAGGAACAGTGGTTATAGGTTGCAAGGGGAGAGCAATTAGTTGAGGCAGGAACAAGCTGTTTAACTTCTTTCTGTGGCCACCTGGTTACAGGCATTAAAAACATCTGAACTGGGGAACAGAGAAAAGTAACAATGAATGAAACAGAAAAGAGCATAAGAAATGTGGGAAACAGGAGTGTTAGAGGAGATGAGAGCGAGAGTGGGGTCACGGAAGACTTGCCTGAAGAGACGATGGCAGAAAGACCTTCACATGGACAGAAGACACCAGCCTGCCACTCTGGTGTGCCACCAACTACGCGTGCCGGAGCTAGGGCCAGAGCCATGGGGGGGGCCTCAGTGAGTGCCCCCCGGCCCAGCCACAGCTCTGGGGATCATCTCACCACCCCCAGCTCAGACTCTTGGCCTGCGGAGTCTTTGAATCTTGAGGATTTCATCAGAGCTAGTGTGCAGTAAGCTTGAATGGGCTGGTCGTCTCCCCTTCTCCAGGGCACAGTCACTGCAATGCACGGCCACACGTCGTTTCCACTGGGCGAGCAAGAGAGGGTTCACAGTACGTATTTTCTAACAGGTCCTTTCTCCCCCATCATCCAAGGAGCTCCGGGTCCGAGAACTGGTTGAGGAGCCGTGATTTCTTTTATGATGATTCAAGTTAGACTTGTATTTGGTAGACCCAGGCTTTTCCCTTTATCCAGATCAAATGAGACTTCCAAAGGCTGATCGTTTGTTCCAGCCCTGGGGACACCACAGTCCGTTAAGTAACACCGGCATTCCTGTGCGTGGGCCAGGCCATTTGAGTACACATGGGCTGTGCTGCCCACCACTTGGCACCATTGGAGTCAAGGAGCCCAGGCTAAGGGCCTGCAGAGAAGAGCTCCCACAGAACTCTTCAGAGGCGCCTAGAGATGAGATCAGATTTAATGGAGCTAGAACAGTAGGCCCTGCTGACTCTGGAACCGAATAAATCAAAATTCCCTCCTAACACAAAGCTGCCCACGGGGAGAAGCTGCTGGGAATAGCATGCAGGCTGGTAAGTGTCAGGATGCTGGGAGGGGAGCATGAGAGGCAAGTCTCAGAAGACTTGAGCCAGTGCTATTGCTACTGGCCCTGTCCCATCCCTCTTCCTCTTCAGAAGCGTGAGAGGGCTTATTTCACTTCCAGCAGAGCCACAGGTAAAGATAATGGTCCAGTCCCCTTTAGACGCGTTACAGTAAAAAAGAAAATGTGAGTGCACAGCAGTGTCCCTACAGACAGTGGAGGCACGTCATAGAGACACCACAGACTGTGGAAACCCTAAACTCATCTTCCACGGTGAGCCAAAAGAAATTAAGAAAGTAGTAGTTGCTCTGAAAGAATAATATAAGTCAGAATTTTTAGAAATCCAGAAATAGGGTTATTGGAAAAAAAGTTTTGAAAAGAAAAATGATAAAAACTCATGAAAAAAATTAAAAAGAAAAAATATTTCAAAACTGCAGACCTACACCAGGAACAACACAATGGATGATGACTTAGAAATAAGAATGAAAAGGGGAACATTTTTAAAATCAAAAAGAAATAAAGCAGAAAAAGGAGTTGAAGGCTGGGCGTGGTGGCTCACACCTGCAATCCCAGCACTTTGGGAGGCCAAGATGGGCAGATCACGAGCTCTGGAGTTCAAGACCATCCTGGTTAGCACGGTGAAACCCCTTCTCTACTAAAATACAAAAAATTAGCTAGGCATGGTGGCAGGCACCTGTAGTCCCAGCTACTCGGGGGGCTGAGGTTGCAGTGAGCCAAGACTGCACGACTGCACTCCAGCCTGGGTGACGGTGAGACTCCCTGTCAAAAAAAAAAAAAAAAGAAAAGAAAAGAGAAAGGATTTGAGAGGAAACGATTCAGAAGGTGGATGATGAAGATTCAGTGTACCTATCAGACAGATTCTTCGAGAGGAAACCAAAGCAACGGAACAGGGCTGTTGGCATTTATTTCAAGAAAATTTGATAAAATAGAAGACACCTTGAAAGTATTTATTAAAAGCATATATCAGGTACTTGGTAAAACCAGCCCAAACTGGTCAACACTAAGAAATACTGCATCTTAGGCTGGTTAAAGATAAGAAAAATAAATCATAAATATAAGAACAATATTGCAGTGAAAGTATTGGACTTTACAGGTGAGGAGGAAGTCTTTGGGCTGTCTGAGCAGAGCAGGCAGGGAAGGAAAATTCGATTGTCCTCAGACCTTCACCAGAGCCAAGGAAAGGAAATGTGGATCAAGGGTTTGGCCGCCAGCCACGTCAATCTTCTAGGAGTAAAGGCTGCAGACAGATGGTAACGGACGTGTCAGGGATCGGGAGGATCGTTCATTCCTGGAGAGCAGACTTCGGCTGGCAGACACTGGGTGCTGGCGGACACGGCACATGTCCCTTTGAGCATCTCTGCACCACAGAGCAGAGCCCTGCGTGTTTTTCCTTACAGTCAAAGAGGCTGGGGCTCAGAAAGAGACCACGCCCCATCTGAGATGCTGGGTAGAGTCCTTACTTCTGTGGCGGCCGCCTTCAGCGAGTGTCATTTGCTACAGGCCATGGTGTTTCAGTTGGCATTGGCCAAATATGATTTTGAGTAAAATCATTGGTCAAGGCTTTGACCAAGGCCATTACTGTCCAATAGAAATAGAATGCAAGTCATATCCGTCATTTGAAATTTTCCCATAGTCACATTAGGAAAGGAAATAGGTGAAGTTGTTTTTAATGACATACCTAACTGAACCTGCCATACCTTCATATTATCAGTTCACAGCATCATTCCTGTGGCGGTGTAGTAGAGGTGGGCATTTGGCTAGTCTGTCTCTTCCTTCTCAGTCTTTGAAATCTGGTCTCAGGTGGGAGCAGCTGAGCTCTGGCCCCTGCAGCCACATTGGAGGGTGCAGCGTGGGTGAGCTCCAGCAGCAGCACACATGAGGGCTTGCAAGGCCTGTGGGAACGGACACACATGCCCTACCACCCACGCCTGCCTTTCAGCGACTCCAGGCGCCTCAGAGGAAGCTGCTCAGCTCCGACACCCAGGAGGGCACACTGCCGGCTGGGCTGTGCTGCGGGGGCAGGGTGGGGCCTCAGCTGGTGCATGCAGCGAAGGGTGGCAGGAGCAGGCCCTGCGTATACTCTGCCACGCAGGGTACTGGACGGCAGGGGGTCGGTGGCGTGGAGGTGACTGCAGTGGAGGAAGGCATGGTCCAGTGGGGGTAATTGAAAAGGTGGGGTGCCAAGAAGCAAGCTCATGTCACCTGTCAGAGCCTGCGCTCACCGGGGGGTTGCCTCAGTGCAGCCCTGCCAGGGACCATGAAGCCCGGGTGGGATCAGAGGCCACCGGCGCCTCCTTCCCGCATGGACCAGCTCTGTCCCCCACCCCCTGTCTTTGGTCCCGCAGGAGCTGGACGGCCTGTTGGAAATCAACCGTATGACCCACAAGCTGCTGAGCCGGTACCTGACACTGGACAGCTTCGACGCCATGTTCCGGGAGGCCAACCACAACGTGTCAGCGCCCTACGGGAGGATCACCCTGCACGTCTTCTGGGGAGCTCAACTACGACTTCCTGCCCAACTACTGCTACAATGGCTCTACCAACCGGTGAGTGTGCCTGCCATGCAGGCGCCCGCAGCGGAGAAGCTCGGGGGACCCACGTCCCCACAGCCTTCCTCCATGCCACCAGGTCCCTGTCTCCCCACTCTTTCCACTCCCCATCATGTCTCACAGAGCACGCAAGCCACGCGGGCCCTCCAGTGTCTTCCGTGTCCACCCTCACGTGGACAGTCACTGCTTTGCATGTGGGGCTTGAGTGGGGCTGCGTCTCCTGGCTTGCGGTCTGCCTGACGGTGGAAAGGGGGTGACTGCTTCTCATGCTTCTGCACTGGGATGTTGGGATTTGGGGGAGCCACCCTCCACCCGCCACCCATGGTGCCACTGTGTTGGACAACATGAAGTGATGTGATTGGTGGTGAAATGGTGGATGCTGGCAGTATCCTGAGTTCAGCCTCCTAGTGGGGCCTGAGTCCTGGGACAGCCCTGCCTTGGGCTTTGCACGCCGGGGGAGCCGACATTCTGGCTAAGGTTCCTTCTCTGCATGCTGAGCTTGGCTCGCATGCAGTGTCAGCATGTGCCAGCGACGTGTGTGTGTCGCTTACCATGCCTTCCCACAGACACCAGCAGCCTGGGTGATGACTAGGGCCCCAAGCAAGGTGCCTGGCTGCTGAGCTCCATCCAGAGATAGAGGAGTGCAGGTATGTGCGCACACGTGTGTTAGGAGCACTTTTACACGTAAGTGCTGTGCTTACCCCTGGATCTCTGCATCCCACCCACATATGGCTGAATTCTCCCAACTCAGGCCCAGAGTTTTGTGTCTCGGGGAGACAGGATGCCGAGCTATGAGGGCAGAGGAGAGAAGCAGCTGTCCCGCGGGCCAGTTCTGCCTGCTGTGGCCGTCGTCTGTTCAGGACCCCCTGGGGGGCAGGGCCGCGTTTCCTGTGGGACCCTGGGTCAGTGTCACTGAGGCCATTCTCCAGAGTTGTGGCCATGAGCTCTGGGCTGCAGGTGGTGGTACCCAGCTTGGCTTCTTACCTCAGGGGACCTCCAGGCTGGGCTAGAGTGGTCCATGGCAACCAAACTGTGAAGACACTGCCTCTGTTTAACTCACCTTTACGGTGTCCATTTGCCTCAACATTTTTTAAAAGATATTTATGCTTGGAATTAATTGAAAAAGTATTCTTAGACAAGTAATGCATCAAAATTGTAGATAAATGAGAAATCATGGATACATAGATGAGAGAAAAATTAGTGAACTCCCCCAGAGGTTTCCTTGGTAAAAATGTATTTGTCCTCTAAAGCGAGGCATGGGTGGCCCTCAGCCCCTCCATCCCCTGAGGCTGCACCCCTGCAGGACCACATACATGACAGCAGCCGAGAAAAGATGGCCAGGCATCTCCTTCCCCCACACCCCGGGAGGTGACGTGAACACCTTGTGTGCAGATCAGCACAGTGCACCCAGTGCCATGCACGCAGCTGCTCAGGGCCATCTGTGGGGGCCTTACACCCAGGCAGCTGCACTCATCCCCCACCCGTGAGCAGCAGGAGGCCCCTGGACACATGGGGGCCCCTGGACACAGGCAGGCTGGCTCCATCTTATCTGGAACCCAGTTTCATGTGTGTTGCCTGTTTCCCCAAGAGACCCAGAGCTGCTTCCTTGGACTACACCTGTTGGACAGAAAGTCAGCATGCAGTCACCTGAGCCTCCTGGTGGCCTGGTGCCTGGGGGAGCCTTGAGGTGCCATTCACGGGGAACCCTAGCTTGTCACAGGGGCATTTCCTGCAAGAAAAGCTCCGGTTTACTCAGCAGCCTCCACCCTCCATGAGTGTTGGTGAGAAGCCATCGTGCCTGCATTTCCCACAAGTCTTCTGGTGGAATCAGGAAAGCTTTGTTATGTGGAAAAGACATTTTAAAACAGGATTTTGGGTATCCAAGTTCTGTGCTGAATCTTGAGAAGACACACAAAACCATGTTACCTGGGATTTAGTCCCATGCCTGAGGGTTTTCTGAGAGCTGTGTGATGCAAGCCAGGACTTCTCTTGTTGCCTGGCCTAACTTGCGGTTAGTGCATTAATGCATCGTGGCTCTGGGAGGTGACTTAGGGGTCTGCGACTGGAATTTAACCTGTACATGGATAAGCGTGTGATAGTGCTGCAGCTCTGGAAAGAAGCTGGCAGAAGGATATTTCAAGGATCCAGAGTCAGGCCTCTTTGCCAGAAGGCCATAGATGGGGGGGTGTGTCCTCAGTGAGGCACACCCAGAGCCCAAGGCTGCACCTGTCCCCTCACTGCTCATGGTGACTTCTGTCCCTGGGGTGCGGTGGTGGCTGCCCGGTGTCCCCACTATCATGTTACCATTTTTCAGTTTAAAAGTTATAAATAATTTGTAGGGAGATAATTTGAGATGATGTAAACAAACTCCCTCATTAAACTTTGACCCAGTCATTTTAGATCTGTTAACGATTCCTTCCTGAATCAGTTATCTTCACACTGCTGGTGGTTGAACAGTGAGTTGTGGTTTGTGTTTTGTTTTGTGTTGTGTTGTTTTGTTTTGAGACAGAGTCTTACTCTGTTGCCCAGACTGAAGTACACTTAGGCAATCTCAGCTCACTGAAGCCTCTGCCTCTCAGGTTCAAGGGATTCTCCTGCCTCAATCTCCCGAGTTTCTGGAATTACAGGCACATGCCACCACGCCCAGCTAATTTTTTTATTTTTAGTAGACACGGGTTTTACTATGTTGGCCAGGCTAATCTCAAACTCCTGAGCTCAGATGATCCGCCTGCCTCAGCCTCCCAAAGTGCTGGGATTACAGACATGAGCCACCGGGCCCGGCTGAGTTTTAACTCCTTCATCCTCTCTGGAGGCACTAGCTGGCATTCTGTTGTACGTGGTAGCGTTTATAATTACTTGTTTATTTGTTCTAACCCAGCGTTATCATCCATTACTGTGGAGTTTGAGGCTGGGGTGGGTGCGGTTTGGGCAGTGGGTGCCGCCTGCTTGGTTTTGGTCTCCTGGGGCTGTCTCCGCCATTCTTCCTGCGCTGCCGACCTTCTGTATCACAGGATGTTCCAGGCTCATCTTGTACTTTCCCTACTCGGTCCTCGCAATCTGTCATTTCTCCGATTCCTTCCAGTGCAGAATGGCATTTAGAAACGGAGTCTGAGTGTGAGGGGTGCTCATTGCTCTCGGTGGTATCATTGTTTCTAGATGCTCTTGGGGGTCAGAGCGAGCACATCCTCACATGTGGACGGCCTAGGTTCCTGTGGCTGCCACATACGAGGTGGCTTAAAGAACAGACATCTATTCTCTCACGGTTCTGGAGTCCAGAAGTCTGACATCAAGGTGTCAGCCATACCACGCCCCTCTGAGACGCCAGGTAGAGTCCTTACTTCTGGCGGTGGCCTCAGTTATGAGTGTTCTTGGCTTGCAGTGGCATCACTCCAGTCTCCTATCCTCACTGCCGTTCTCCCTGTGTGTCTCTGTCTCTGGATCTCCTTTCTTCTCAGAAGGACTCTAGTCTTATTGGGTCAAGAACCTACTCTTCTACTCCAGTATGACCTTGTCTTAAGCAAGCACATATGCGGTGACCTTCTTCCAACAAACTTCACATTCTGAGGTACTCTGAGTGAGGACTGAGCATATCTTTTTCAACAGTCTCACTCTGTTGCCCTGGCTGAAGTGCAGTGGGGCGATCCCAGCTCACCGCAACCTCCAGTGGGTTCAAGCAATTCTCCTGCCTCAGCCTCCTGAGTAGCTGGGATTACAGGCGCATGCCACCACCTGGCTAATTTTTGTATTTTTAGAAGAGACAGGGTTTCACCGTGTTGGCCAGGCTGGTCTCAAATTCCTGATCTCAGGTGATCCGTCCACCTCAGCCTCCCAAAGTTCTGGGATTACAGGCATGAGTCACCACACCCAACCGAACATATCTTTTTCAGAGACATAATACAACCCATAGTACACGTGTACACGTGTATTAGTCGTTTTCACACTGCTGATAAAGACATACCCGAGACTGGGCAATTCACAAAAGAAAGCGGTTTAAATGGACTTATGGTTCCACATGGCTGGCGAGGCCTCACAGTCATGGCAGAAGGGGAAGGGCACATCTCACATGGCAGCAGACAAGAGAAGACAGAGACCTTGTGCAGGGGAAATTCCCCTTTTAAAAACATGAGCTCTCGTGAGACTTACTCATTATCACAAGAAAAGCATGGGAAAGACCTTCCCCATTATTCAGTTACATCCCAGCGGGTCCCACTCATGACACGTGGGAATTGTGGGGAGTTACAATTCAAGATGAGATTTGGGTTAGGACACAGCCAAACCATATCAATGTGCATGTTTATTTCTATGTAGTTATCTATATGTTAAAGCTGTGAGTTTATACGGATATTTCCAATTCCCAATTTAACACTGCAGAGTTTAGTCTTGTCCCTTTCCCTTTTTCTGACCTCCTTAAACACTGAGAATCCTTGCTTCATTATTCTTAGTATATTAATCATTTGCCTGTTCTAGAACACAGAAAGTAGTTTCAGAATTGCTAATCCTGGCTGGGTGCAGTGGTTCACACCTGTAATCCTAGCACTCTGGGAGGCCAAGGGAGGAATCCAGGAGGCCAACAGCAGCCTAGGCAACATAAGGAGACCTCGCTCTCTACAAAAAAAAATTTTTGAGACAGAGTCTCGCTCTGTCACCCAGGCTGGAGTGCAGCGACTCAGTCTTGGCTCACTGCAACCTCCACCTCCCAGGTTCAAGTGATTCTCCTGCCTCAGCCCACGCAAATAGGTGGGACTACAGGTGCATGCCACCATGGCCAGCTAATTTTTTGTATTTTTAGTAGAGATGGGGTTTCACTGTGTTAGCCAAGTTGGTCTCGATCTCCTGACCTGTTGATCTGCCCACTTCAACCTCCCAAAGTGCTGGGATTATAGGGATGAACCACCACGCCGGCCCTGCAAAAAGTTTTTAAAAATTAGCTGGGTGTGGTGGTGCACCCCTATGGTCTCACCTGCTTGGAAGGCTGACATGGGAGGATCACTTGAGCCTGGGGAAGTCTAGGCTGTAGTGAGCCATGATCGTGCCACTGCACTGCAACCTGAGCGACAAAGCAAGACCTTGTCTCAAAAAAAACAAAAGAATTGCTAATTTTTCCATCATGAAACACAAACCTACCAAGTACAGGTAAACATTTGTTATCAAATTTTGTCTTTAGATTGAGAATATATAGTAAAATAACTGTGTTTAACATTCTTTAGCCAGGCATGGTGGCATGTGCCTATAATCCCAGCTACTTAGAAGGCTGAGGCAGGAGAATCTTGGAACCCAGAAGCCGGAGGTTGCAGTGAGCTGAGATTGTGCCACTGCACTCCAGCCTGGGCAACAGAGCAAGATCTAAAGATAGATAGATGATAGATAGATAGATAGAGATTAGATAGATAGATAGAAAGAATAAAACTCCATAGATAGGTAGGTAGATAGATAAAATTCTTTGGAATGATAGAGTAACAGGGATGGATTTATTCTTTCTCCTTAAGTGAAAAGCTGGACAGAACACATAGACCGACTGTTTTCAGGCTCAGACATTTCCCTGAGGGGGAGGGAAGCAAGTGGTGAGGTGAGCCTCCCTGGCTTTCCATCCAGAAGCAGTTTCTGGATGAAGTTTAGAGAGGAACAATGCAAGTACAGCTTGGAAGTTCCTGCTTGGTAGAGGGGACAAATTGGAACTTGGGGAAGCTGAGGCAGCTGGGATTTGCAGGGTGGGGTATGACAGAAGAGGGAGCTTAACAGAAAGAAGTCCTGAAACCACATGGGTGTCCCATAGTCTTTGCTTGAATACTAAACTATACATGTACCGGGCAGCTGTTAGCTGAATGATTCGCGACGTTCACCCAAGGGTGGGAGGCTTCTGAGTTCCTACCAGCAAGAAGATGGAACCTTTCTGAGGTTGGGCACAGAGGCTCACGCCTGTAATCCCAACACTTTGGGGGGACCAAAGCAGGCAGATCATTTGAGGTCAGTAGTTCGAAACTAGCCTGGCCAACATGGTGAAACCCCATCTCTACTAAAAACACAAACAAGTAGCCAGCCGTGGTGGCGGGCACCTGTAGTCCCAGCTATTCGGGAGGCTGATGTGGGAGGAACCTGGGAGGTCGAGGCTGCAGTGAGCCAAGAACACGCGACCGACTGCACTCCAGCCCGGGTGACAGAATGAGACTCTATGTTAAAACAAAACCCTGTTGAACACCCCAGGTGTTCATTAGAGGTGCCAGAGATACTGAACTATGCCCACTCCTAGAAGTGCCAAAAACTCATCATGACAAGATCCAGTAGATTGACAAGTCAGCTTTCTGCCCCCAAGACACTCAAGACTCTAAAAGACCAGTGACAAAGTCAAGGCAAGCACCATGACACTGAAGTGCCCACCACCCAATCAGGAATTACTAGATTACACCAAGAGCCAGGAAAATGCGACCCATAACCTGGAGAAAAATAAGTCTATACAAAACAGACACAGAAATGACAGAGACGAAGGAATTCGCAGACAAGGGTGTTAAGACACCAATTATGCATATGTGCAAGGATTCCGAGGAAAACGTTGCAGAGATAAATGGGTGTTAGAGAAAAGAATCGAATGAATTAAAGCTGACATGCAGTATCAGGAATGAAAAATTACTTGTTGGGACGAATATCAAATTAGACTTTGCAGAAGTTCAGTGAGTTTGTGATTATAACAATGGAAACTGTCTGAACTGAAGCACCGAAACAAAAAATGAGAAGGGCCTCAGCAAACTGAGAGACAATGTCAGAGATTCTAATATGCCTGTGATTGGAATTCTGATAAGACGTTGTGGGTAGGCGGAAAAGATTTCAAAATTAATGCCCTTGAATTTCCCAGATTTGATGAAAAATGATAAACCTACAGGTACAAGAAGCTCAATAAACCTCAAGCAGGATCAACACAAAGGAAAAAGGCCACTGGCCCAGCACTAACCAGGTCAAAATCAGGCTGGACCTGAGCCTCAGTTTACCCGAGGCACGTGCAGTGGGGGCTTAGGATGTTGGTGCTGAAGCTTAGTTTTCCTCTTGGGGTTGCAGTGGCTTTGTCTAACTGCAAAGTCCTCCCTGAGGCTGCCTTTGCTGCAGACACCAGCTGCACATTTGGGGTCCTCAGGGCCACCTTCACTTCCAACCAGCAGGTGACAGTTCAGGATCTGCCCTTCTCAGCAGCTCAGGTGGCAGGCTCGCAGTACTCACTGAGCGTGCCCTAACACGATTACACTCAATTCGAGGAAAGGATGCACATTAGAAGGATGTGCAGGGCAAAGTCTGGGAGGTTCCATGTGCAAAGCTTCCCCTGTCCTCAGGGACACGTGATGTTCCTTGGTACCGCCAGCCCAGGACGCTCACTCTGGCTGTCATGTCCAGTTTTGTTGGGGCTTCATTGCATGGGCACAGTTGACTGAATCACTGGCCACGTGGCTGAGCTCAGCCTCCAGCCCTTCACCTCCCAGGAGGTCGGTGGGTTCACCAGGCGCACAGCCCCAGGCCTCTAGCCCCAGGCCGTCTTCCTGGTGTGGCCAGCCCCATGTTGAGTCATCTTGCTAGCATAGATTCAGGTGTGGCCTACTGATACCAGTCATTCCTGTCACTCAGAAATGAGAGTGTAGAGGGAGCCTCCTGGAACTGGGCCAGAGGCCACCAAATCCTACCGAGTCAGTCAGTATCTAAACTTGATAAATCCAGAAATTGTAGAAATGTATTATTTAGAAATATAGAGACCAAGCACAGTGGCTCACACCTGTAATCCTGGCACTTTGGGAGGCCAAGGCAGGCGGATCGCTTGAGCCCGGGAGTTCGAGACCAGCCTGGCCAACCAGGCAAGACCCTGTCTCTACAAAAAAAATACAAAAATTAGGCATGGTGGCCTGTAGTCCCAGATACTCATGAGGCTGAGGTGGGAGGATCACTTGAGTCCAGGAGGTTGAGGCTGCAGTGAGTCAGGACCATATCACTGCACTCCAGCCTAGGTGACAAAAAACATATGTGTGTGTGTGTGTGTGTGTGTGTATATATATATATATATAATCTAAATAGATTATAAATTTATATATAATTCTATATAGAATAAAATACATGTACTATATCATGTATCATATACATGCATTTTGATTAAAATTTTAAATAATATTATAAAGTAATTGCATTATTTTGACAGTTCTGTATCTGAGTTATATCACAGACAAATTAAGGCCCGCTTTCTAAATCTAACCATCATTTTAAACATTCTAAGCAGGGAAAACATAGTGTACTGCCGGGCGCAGGGGCTCACGAGGCCTGTAATCCCAGCACTTTGGGAGGCCAAGGAGGGCGGATTACCTGAGGTCAGGAGTTCAAGACCAGCCTGACTAACATAGAGAAACCCTGTCTCTACTAAAAATACAAAAAATTAGCCGGGTGTGGTGGTGCATGCCTGTAATCCCAGCTACTCCGGAGGCTGAGACAGGAGAACCACTTGAACCTGGGAGACAGAGGTTGCAGTGAGCCAAGATGGCACCATTGCACTACAGTCTGGGCAACAAGAGTGAAATTCTGTCTCACAAATGTGTGTGTGTGTGTGTGTGTGGTGTTCTAAGCAGATGTAGAAAAGCCGCCTGTAACATAAGTGGTGTTGTACCCTGGCACTTGGCTCCCTGCATGGATTTGTACTGATTTTTTTATTGCCGTCCTCTCCTCCCCATAACCCCACCATCCCTATCAGAGGTGAACGGAGGCTGACAGGTGTGCCGTGACTTTGAAGGTGTGCTGCTGCCAAGGGTGTGAGCAGTGCCCAGGAATTTCTGGGAATAGGGTTCTGACCTTGGCGCCTCCTGGTGGAATGCTTTTCCTGGAATGGGTATAAGAACACAGGTACAGGGATACACAGACACACACACACACATCCACATGCAGATAACACACCTCCATACATGGACTTACGCAGGTATGGATACACAGAGAGGTATGCAGACACACACGCCCAGCGCTAAGGACTGTGGCACCCCGGGATATGGGCATGCTGACAGCACAGGCATCCAGGATCATTTTGGAAAGGCACACACAGCAGTGCCACGGTAGGTAGTCAGGGGTCCTAGTGGCTGCTCCCCTGCCCAGTGTACCCTCTCAGACGTGCACATTCCGTGTGACAGCAGGACTTTGACAATTACATCTGTTTTCATTTCCTGAAGTGCAGTATGAGTTAATCAGGTGCTTGGAATTTCATTATTATCAGATCCACAACATTTTCTTATACTTCTTTGTGAAAGTTTTATGTATTTAAATGAACCCTTCTTATCTGAAAGCCTTAGCCAAGTTTGATGTTTCTACTTGAAAACGGACATATTTGAATTTAAGTGGCCCCTAATCCATTATCAAGACATAATCTTTTACTGATCAAGTGGGTTACAGATACTCAGAGCGGTCCCTGTTCTTCCCTGGTGGTTTGTACCTAGTGATCCGAACCACTGGGGCGTCACTGTGCTCGTCACAGGCGGCTGCCCCCGCCATGCTCACTCACCGCGTCTGGAAGCGCAGCAGAGCCCACGAGCTACCCGAGGCTTGCGTTGGGCTTGAGGAGGCTCTGGTACAACATACCAGGCCCCAGGGGTTCCCGCTGTGGCCCCTGAGCTTTGGGTGTGTTTATCATCTTTGAGTATTGATACCTCATTCATTCTATGGTTTTTGATTCACTAGAATTTTCCTTTGATGATTGTGTCAGTTAACTGGGAGGAAGATTTCACAGATGGATTATGGAGAAGTTCTGAATTTTAAACAACTATTGTTAAATTTGGTTTTTCTTTTTTAAATCTTGTTTAGGTTTGTTCGGACAGTATTACCATTTTCTCAGGAATTTCAAAGAGATAAGCAGCCTAATGCACAACCCCAGTATCTGCATGGATCCAAGGTAGGCGCTGTGTGCCTGAGTCACAAGTTTCAAGTTCATAATGAAGCATGTTTTGAAGTGTAGTTTAATTGGTTTGGTCGCAGTGACCTAAATATATCGTGCCGTGTATGTTATATTTTTTTTCCATCCCATTAGCATTTTCCTAAACGTAGCAGTAATTTAAAACAAAAGCCAGCCAACCAACCCAAAAAAGCCCTTCTCTGGAACTGGTGTGCACATGGTGTTGGGCCAGCTCTGGCCCGTGGTGGGTGTCAGGCTGGGGCTGGCCTCATGCCCTGCACACACACCAGTGAGATTGTTGAAAGATTAAAGGTTAAAAAACATCAAGCCAAGAGGCAAGCGAAAGCGGCTCAGGTGCATTCCTGAGACAAGGAGGCCCAGGGTGGCTGCCAGGCCTGACGCCCTGATGGAGGAGCTGGAAGGTGAGCCCAGGGAAGGTCTGACATGAAAAAACAAGGATGTCGGCCTGAGCCTGGAGAGCGGAAGCCCGGGGAACCTGGGTCTATCATGTGTGAGATGGGACCATGTCCACCCTGGGGGTGGCTAGGCTTGTCACAAATCTGAGTATTATTAAAGGCTAGTTTCTTTATGTTTGAAGCACCCGTATGATTTAGTAAGGAAAATATAAACACTGTAGCAGAGAAGAAAGATGAAATGAGCAAGATAACCACAAAAATAGAGCAGAGCAAATACAGGTAGACCCCCAGCCTCAGTGCAGCTGGGGAGGAGCAGTGACGGCAAGATGAAGCAGGGGGCCCGCCTACCCTGTGAGGAGTGAAGCCTTCTTCCCTGCTGCGGGTCGTGGTGTTCCCAGCCTCCGTGGTGGGGCTGGGCTGCCAGCACTCATCAGTATTTAAGTGTCCTCGCTTGTAGGAAGCAGGGACAGTCATAGGACATTGTCTACCCCATCTGCGGAATGCCTGGAGCCAGGATGGGGAGGGCCCAGGCCCTGCCGCCCGCACACGGCCTGCACCTGGGTGCCTTCTAAGGCACCAGCCGGGTCTGAGTTGCAGAAATGATGCTTCCCACTCTTTCCTTTCTAACCCTCTGTTCTTCAGAGTCAGATCTTCTCACTCCAGTCCTCTGGGTGCCTGCCTTCTTACAGGGCGGTGTCTTGGACCTGCCAGGAGCACAAGCATTTGCACCTGGGAAGCAGCAAACACCAAATTGGGGCTTTGGTTTTTGGAGGGCCTGAGTCTCGGCATGCACTGCCTCTCCTCCCGCCCCTGAAAAGAGCGCGTGTGGGCCTGGGGTGGCTTTTTTACTGCTGTCAGAGTGTCCCCGAGCAGGAGAGAGGGATCGTCTCCTCACTGTCCCTCAACTGTGGGCAGTGATGTCATGAAGGGATGCGAGTCTCTTCTTGAGAAAACAGGGTGGCTCTGTAAAGATCATGACCTTGAAAATATGTTCTCTTTTTGAAATGGAGTCTTGCTTTGTCGCCTAGGATGGAGTGCAATGATGTGATCTCGGTTCACTGCAGCCTCCACCTCCTGGGTTCAAGTGATTCTCCTGCCTCAGCCTCCCGAGTGGCTGGGATTACAGGCACCATGCCCAGCTAATTTTTTGTATTTTGTTTTAGTAGTGATGGGAGTTTACCGTGTTGGCCAGGCTGGTCTTGAACCTGCCTCATCCTTCCAAAGTGTTGGGATTACAGGTGTGAGCCACTGGTGGTGCCAGGACTGAAGCTGACTTTTATACAATAATTAGTTATACTCAAAAGGATATTTCTTTAAAGGATTCAGATAAGTGTTCTGATGCTTCTGCTTCTGAAAGTAAAATGTAGTGTTTTACCTTTAGAGCTGAAATAAATTTTGTTATTTTAGAAGATAGGACTAGAAAGTTGAGTGAGTAAGAATACTTTCTTGGGTCTCTGTGAACTAAAAGATTTGCTGTGGGCTTCTCTTCACTTTGAAATTTTTAATCCCTGTTTTAGGCATCACAATAAAATAAGTTTTTGTCACTCCCTGATAAAGAGAGAGGTATTTGTGCACAGAGGGCACCAGGCAGAGAGGCTCCTTCCCCGCCCCCACCCAGAGAGGACGGCTGTGGAAGCGAGGGAATCGGGCCAAGGGTAGGCAGGCAACCAGACCATGTGGGGCCCTGCACCTGCAGCTGTGCCGGATTGAGTCTTGGAAGGGTCCTCGTGGGGTTGGTTTCTGAGATCCCAGGATAGCACCATGGTGACTTCCTTGCTGCCCAGTGTGTCTGTGTGCCCTTTGCGGTGTTAAAGGATCTTGACACATGTTTTTATTCTCTAGGATTTTCCTCCAGGAGGGCAAGGAGGCACTGTTGCTTCCATTAAAACCCATAGTTCTGGGGCAGTGGTGCACATTTGCCTTGAGGTGGCCCCCACACCGTCAGAGCACCCTGCTCCCCTGTGTGCATGGCCACCCCCTCAGGGATGGCTCCAGGGAATGGGCACTTGGAGGCATTTGCAAAGCTGATGCCCTTTTGGAGGGGAAAGAAATATTTGATGATATGAATTTGATTTTTTTAAATTCAACTATTTGTAACTGAATTTGAACCTCAGTGTAAGAGATTTCTGCCTCCCTTTCGGAAACTGTGTTTGTGTTGTTTTATTACAAACAAAAACAGTGAATTGTTTTTTTTCCGACAGAGTCTGTCACCCAGGCTGGAGTACAGTGGTGTGATCTCGGCTCACTGAAACCTCCGCTTCTGGGGTTCCAAGTGATTCTTGTGCCTCAGCCTCCTGAGTAGCTGGGATTACAGGCGTGCGCCACCACGCCTGGCCAATTTTTGTATTTTTAGTAGAGGTGGGGTTTCACCACGTTTGCCAGGCTGGTCTTGAACTCCTGACCTCAAGTGATCTGCACACCTCAGCCTCCCAAAGGGCTGGAATTAAGGCATGAGCCACTGTGCCTGGCCATAAACCAGTATTTTTTTTTTTTTTTTTGAGGCAGGGTTTCACTTGTCACCCATGCCGGAATATAGTGGCACAATCACAGCTCAATGAAACCTCTGCCTCCCAGACCTAAGCAGTCCTCCTGCCTCAGCCTCCCAAGTAGCTGGGACTACTGGCATGCACCACCAGGCCTGGCTAATTTTTGTATTTTTTTATAGAGATGGGGTTTTACTATGTTGCCCAGACTGGGCTCGAACTCCGGAGCTCAAGCAGTTCTCCTGCCTTGGCCTCCCAAAGTGCTGGGACTGCAGGTGTGAGCCACCGTGCCCAGCTCTAAAACAGTAATTTTTTTTTTTGTTTTTTGAGACGGAGTCTTGCTCTGTCACCAGGCTAGAGTGCAGTGGCGCAATCTCGGCTCAGTGCAACCTCCTCCTCCTGGGTTCAAGCAATTCTTCTGCCTCAGCCTCCCGAGTAGCTGGGACCACAGGCGCGTGCCACCACGCCTGGCTAATTTTTTTGGATTTTTAGTAGACACAGGGTTACACTGTGTTGGCCAGGATGGTCTCGATCTCTTGACCTTGTGATCCACCTGCCTCGGCCTCCCAAAATGCTGGGATTACAGGCATGAGCCCCTGCGCCCGGCCATTTTTTTTTTTTTTTTTTTTTTAGAGCTGGAGTCTCACTTTGTTGCCCAGGCTGAAGTGCGGTGGGGCAATCTTGGCTCACTGCAACCTCTGCTGCCCTTGTTCAAGTGATTCTCTTGCCTCAGCTTCCTGAGTAGCTGGGATTATAGGTGCCTGCCACTGCACCTGGCTAATTTTGATAGTTTTAGTAGAGACAGGGTTTCACCATCTTGGCTAGGCTGGTCTTGAACTCCTGACCTCATGATCCACCCACCTCGGCCTCTCAAAGTGCTGGGATTACAGATGTGAGCTACCACGCCCAGCAGTAATTTTCTTTTAGGTTATTTAGACACATACAAGTGGCATTGATGTTGGCCACCCACCTTATACATATTATATAACACTTTTCAAGGGACCCACTCAAAAAAAGCCTGGATACTTAAACAGATGATGTCTGAGTTGAGTTGTATGCTCACAGCATACAGCTTCTGTACCCATAAGCGCTCTGTGTGGTGGTCTCATGACCCTCCACACATCTGATGATTCACAGACAGCCTCATGCCACGCACACCTGCTTCCGCTGCAGTACGGGTCCCAGTGTTTATATCTGTGCGATTATGGAATACACAGTGAGTGCTTTTTTTATGCATATTGAACTAGGGCTACTATCTTGCAGGAATAAAATTGACTTAGATGAGTGACCCATTTATGCAATGTTACCTTTTGGTTCTTGGTCATCCCACCACTTACAGCATGCCTGCTCTGGGCAAGACACTCTTTTGAGCACATTACTAGTATTCTTTATCTCGCAAGTAAGATTATCCCCAATTCATGAAGGCTCAGAGTGTCATGAAAATTAGAGAACCCCAGTTGCACAACTGGCGAGTCCAGAGCCGGCTCTGTGTGGTGTGACCCACCTCCTCTGCTTTTTGAACGAGGCTGGAGCATGGGCAGCAGAGTCTGTCTTGAACTGAGCTGTGTGGCTGGGCGTCCAGAGTGCTTCCTCTTCTGAGTTTAAGTCTTTCACAGCACAGCGTTGAGACGGTGCCCCTCCTCAGAAGTCGTGCCTTCTCCTTCCCCCCTCAGTAGTTAAGTCACATATGCTGTTTGTTACCCAAGCTGTGTTGTCTCTCAGATGTGTCACCTTTGGGGTGAGCTGAGTCTACTGGGAAGCCAGACACTGGGCAGGGGACTGAAGGCCCAGGACCATGTGTTGATTGAGTGTTGCCGCCTCTAAGGGCCATGAGCCCGAGCCAGCCAGGTCTGAGAATGAATTCTCTCGCTTGTAACATGAGGTCATTAGATTTCACTAATGAGTTTCATGTTCTTTTCAAGCATTGAACCTGTTCTCAAGCAAAAAATATTACACAGAATCCCAGCACATAAAGCCTAGGGTACTGCTCTAAGGAGAGGATGGGAGGAGGGTGTCTGGGCTGATGATCTGTAGATGGCTCCTTTAAGGTTGCAAGAGACTGCAGGGCTTGGGCCTGGGACAGACACTGGGTGGAGTTTCTGTCCTTCAGTGTTGTCTGATCTGGTCACTGTAGTATTTTATAATCAGTTTTTGCTCTTTCTTTTGAGGGGTGGTCTCATGACCCTCCACACATCTGATGATTCACTAGAAGGACTCATAGAACTCAGTCTCACAGCTTCAGTTTATTCCAGCAAAGGGGTACAAAGCAGGATCAGTAACGGAAGACAGATCAGTCAGAGTCTGAAGAAAGCAGGAGTCGCTGTTTAACATCAGATAGAGTCAACTTCAGAGCAAGAATATTGCCAGGGAGATTACCTAATAATAAGAGTCAAACCACCACCAAGAACACATAGCAACGCTAAATGTTTATGCACCAAACAACAGGCGTCTATACTTGAACCAAAAACTAATAGAAGTAAAAGGAGAAGTGAACAATTCCACAGTTACACTGGGGACTTCAACACTCCTTTTAGTAATTGACAGAAAAAGTAGAATTAGCAACAGTAGAAAAGAACTGACCACCACCATCAACCAACAGGATCTAATTAACGTGTGTAGAATACTCTACCCGACAACAGCAGAATATATACTTTTTTTCAGATGCCCATGATACAATCACTAAGGTAGACCATACCCTGGGCCATAAAACTAACCTCAACAAAATTTAAAGAACTGAAATCCTGTGGAGAGTGTTCTCTGACCACAGTGAACTCAAACCAGAAACCAGTAACAAAAAGATAACAAGAAAATCTCTATATGCTCGGAAATTAGCCCACTTTTAAATAATCCTTGGTTAAAAGAGGAAGTCTCAAGGGAAATTTAAAAATACATTGAATTGAATGAAATGTAAACATACCAAGATTTGTGGTATGCAGCTGAATAAGTGCTGAGAGGGAAATGTATAGCACTGAATACTCAGTAGGGGTCAGGTCCTTAGACAAGCTGAGTGATGTCCTTCTGCAGAAGCTGCCTTGATACAGTCTGGCTCTATGTCCCCACCCAAATCTTATCCCAAATTGTAACCCCCACATCCCCCATGTGTCAAGAGAGGGGACCTGGTGGGAGGTGATTGGATCCTGGGGGTGGTTCCATTGTGATGTTCTCATGGTAGTGAGTGAGTTCTCACAAGATCTGATGGTTTTATAAGGGGCTCTTCCCCTTCGCACTCTCTTCTCATTCTTGCCACCAGGTGAAGAAAGTCCTTGCTTCCCCTTTGACTTCGGCCATGATTGAAGTTTTCTGAGGCCTGACCAACCATGTGGAGCTATCAGTCAATTAAACCTCTTTCCTTTATAAATTACCCAGTCTTGGGTATTTCTTTATAACAGGGTGAAAATGGACTCATAGTATATTGGTACTGGTAGAGTTGGGAACTGCTATAAAGATACCCAAAAATGTGGAAGCGACTTTGGAACCAGGTAACAGGCAGAGGTGGGGAACAGTTTGGAGGGCTCCGAAGAAGACAGGAAGATGTGGGGGAAGTTTGGAACTTTCTAGAGACTTGTTGAGTGGTTTTGACCAAGATGCTGATGGTGATATGGACAGTAAAGTCCAGGCTAAGGTGGTCTCAGATGGAGATGAGGAACTTGTTGGGAATTGGAGCAAAGGTCATTCTTACTGTACTTCAGCAAAGAGACTGGTGGCATTTTGCCCCCACCCTAGAGATCTGTGGAACACTGAACTTGAAAGAGATGATCTGAAATTGGAGCTTATGTATACAAGGGAAGCAGAGTATAAAAGTTTGGACAATTTGCAGCCTGATGATGCGATAGAAAAGAAAAACTCATTTTCTGGGGAAGAATTCAAGATGACTGCAGAAATATTCAATGTCAGTCACCAAGACAATGGGGAAAATGTCTCCAGGGCATGTACAAGGCAGCCCCCCCATCATAGACCCAGAGGCCTAGGAGGGAAAAATGGTTTCCTGGGCTGGGCCCAGGACCCCTGCATCCCAGTTGCTAAAAGGGGCCAACATACAGCTCAGGTTGTTGCTTCACAGGGTGCAAGCCCCAAGACTTGGTGGCTTCCACGTGGTGTTGGACCATCTAGATTTCGAAGAATATGTGGAAATGCCTAAATGTCCAGGCAGAAGTTTGATGCAAGTGTGGGGCCATCATGGAGAACTTCTGCTAGGACAGTACAGAAGGGAAATTGGGGTTGGAGCCCCACACACTGAGTACCCACTGGAGTACTGCCTAGTGGAGCTGTGAAAGAGAGCCACCCTGTTCCAGACCCCAGTCAGCTTGCACCGTGCACCTGGAAAAACTGCACTCAACGTCAACCTGTGAAAAGAGCTGGGAGGGGGACTCCATCGTGCAAAGCCACAAGGGTGGAGCTGCCCAAGACCACGGGAGCCTGCCTCTTATATCAGTGTGACCTGGATGTGAGACATGGAGTCAAAGGAGATTATTTTGAAGCTTTAAGATTTAATGACCGCTTTGAGGAAGACGCGGTGGTGGCTGCTGTGGATTGTTAGTCCACACGCTCCTGCTCCTGACTCACCGCTGTTCGCTCTTGCCGAGGAACAAGTCGGTCAGGAAGCCGCGCAGCAGCCATGGCTTTTAAGGATACCGGAAAGCACCCGTGGAGCCGGAGGTGGCAATTCACCGAATTCGAATCACTCTAACAAGCCGCAACGTAAGATCGCTGGAAAAGGTGTGTGCTGATTTGATCAGAGGAGCAAAGGAAAAGAATCTGAAAGTGAAAGGACCAGTTCAAATGCCTACCAAGACTTTGAGAATCACTACAAGAAAAACACCTTGTGGTGAAGGTTCTAAGACATGGGATCGTTTCCAGATGAGAATCCACAAGCGACTCATTGACTTGCACAGTCCTTCTGAGATTGTTAAGCAGATTACTTCCATCAGTATTGAGCCAGGAGTTGAGGTGGAAGTCACCATTGCAGATGCTTAAGTCAGTTATTTTAATAAATTGATTACCAGTTAAAAAAAAAAAAAAAAAGATTTAATGACCACCCCACTGAATGTCAGACTTGCATGGAGCCTGTATCCCCTTTGTTTTGGCCAATTTCTTCCATTTGCAATGGGAATGTTTATCCAATGCCTGTACCCCTGTTGTATCTTGGAAGTAACTAACTTGTTTTTGATTATACAGGCTCATAGGTGGAAGGGACTTCACTTGTCTCAGATGAGACATTGGTCTTCGACTTTTGGGTTAATGCTAGAATGAGTTAAGACTTTGGGAGACTGTTGGGAAGGCATGATTGTGTTTTGAAATGTGAAGACTCATGAGGGACTAGGGACCAGGGCAGAATGATAGATAAGGTTTGGCTGTGCCCCCACCCAAAACTGACCTCAAATTGTAATCCCCCCCTATCCCCACATGTCAAGGGCAGGGCCTGGTGGGAGCTGATTGGCTCATGGGGGGAGTTTACCACAAGCTGTTTTTGTGACAGTGAGTGAGTTCTCATGAGATCTCATGGTTTTATAAGGGATTCTTCTGCTATCTCTTTCCTGCCTTCTCTGAAGAGGGTGCTTGTTTCCCCTTCAACTTCTGCATAGTTGTAAGTTTCCTGAGGCCTCCCCAGCTGTATGGAACTGTGAGTCAATTAAACCTGCTTTTTAAAAATAAATTATGCAGTCTCGGGTATTTCTATACAGCAGTGTGAAAATGGACTAATATACACTCTAACTACCTTCCTCACTCTCCCCACCCAACAGGGACCTCTCTCCCAGCCCCAGGGCACCCTGTGCATCCTGAGAAGGCAGTTCCCCCGGCCCCTTCAGGGTCTGACCTCGGGCATCCTGCCAGGAGACTGCGAGGCAGGGGGCGACTCTGAGTTGTATTCATTTCTCACTGCAGACTTCAAAATCCCATCTAGCGAATTGGCAGTTAAACAAATGTTGAAACACCAAATGGTTTTGTTTTCTTTTTTTATTTTAGCAGGTTTCTTTTCGGTGGCAGGCTGAGTGGGTTTTGTAACTGTGCCAGTTAAGGGCAGTAGATTTTACAAGGCAGGAGACTTCACCTGAGCTGGTGTGGTGACTGATCTTCCCATACGATTCCTCACCAGCACATATGTGCAGCGACCATACTGAGAGCTCTGTGCCCTGTTTTGCAGGCTTTGAACTTGGCCTACTCCAGCATTTACGGCAGCTACCGGCACTTTGTGGGGCCTCCACATTTTCAAGTCATCTGCCGGCTCCTTGGCTACCAGGGTATTGCTGTGGTCATGGAGGAGCTGTTGAAGGTCGTCAAGAGCCTGGTGAGTGTCCCTAGACACCCCCTCCTTCACAGCCTGGATTCCCAGGCCATGCAAGCAAAGGAGTGTTCCCCCGTCTGGACTGTGATTCTCCAACAGCTGGATTCATTCAATTTGGCCTCAAACACATCTAACCATATATAGTTTGATATCTCCCTCATCTTTCCAAACTCAAGAGAATGGGTCCAGGTTGTTTTAACTGATACATAGAGCTTTTATTTGTATGTATAGAGATGGGGTCTTGCTATGTGGGCCATCTTGGCCAGCCTGAATTTAGTTTTCTATACATAACATATTGGTCATTAACTGGGAGAGCACTTTTTATAGTCTTTCTTATTTATTTATTTATTTATTGAGATGGAGTTTTGCTCTTGTTGCCCAGGCTGGAGTGCAGTGGCACAATCTCGGCTCACTGCAACCTCCACCTCCTGGGTTCAAGCAATTCTCCTGCCTCAGCCTCCCGAGCAGCTGGGATTACAGGCACTCACCACCACACCTGGCTAATATTTTATCTTTAGTAGAGACGGGGTTTGTCCACGTTGGTCAGGCTGGTGTTGAACTCCCGACCTCAGATGGTCCACCCGCCTCGGCCTCCTAAAGTGCTGGGATTACAGGCATGAGCCACCTTGCCCAGCATATCCTTTTTTATTATGTTAATAATCTTCTGTGCCTGAGACCATGTGAGTTTGGTCATTTGGCACAGCCATCACCCCATGACCTAAACGGCTTCTTCCAGGACCCCCCACTGGGGACTCTGTGCCCCAAAACCTGTGGCAGCTTGGAGGGTGTTAGCATTGCCGACCTCACCACAGCTGAGCATGGAGCTGCACCCAGGAGCACAGATGGCATCCTGGGGGAGCCTGGAGCTGGCCGTGCTCACTGTGCTTGGGGGGCATCCCCGTGGGAGACACCTGGTGGCACAGCTCTCCCCTTGCTGTGGCAACTTGGGGCCACTTGCATCTTGAAAGGGGAGCCCTGTTTTCAGAACATGAATTCAGCACGAGAAGCCACCTGGTGATGGTTGCTCTCTCTTCAGGGGCGGATTTCATTCCCCAGCCACATGACCCTGCAGCCTGCTTGCTACCAAGCTCTTTGCTGACAGACTCATTTCAGGGCGTGTGCTCTGGTGCTAGCAAAGTGGGGTGGGGAGGCTGACGCAGCCTGTCTCGTCTCCCCCCGCAGCTGCAGGGCACCATCCTGCAGTACGTGAAGACGCTGATGGAGGTGATGCCCAAGATCTGCCGCCTGCCCCGGCACGAGTACGGCTCTCCCGGTGAGTGCAGGTGCCTCTGGGCATGCAGAGCTCACAGTGCTGTCCAGGGAGAGGTCAGAAAGGAATTCAAGTCAGAATGATTGAAAAGGATTAGATTTGCCACGTGGGAGAAGGCAGTAGACAGACAAATGCACCTTACAACCAGAAAGGAGGTATATTGGTGTCACTGTCCGCAGGTGGAGAGCTGAGGGGCCCAGAGATCCGCCCACAAGAGATGACGGGGCCCTGAACACCACACTCTCCTGTGCCCCTGCAAAAGAACCGGCTGCCAGATGAGGCCAGGGAACCAACTGCTGGGTCCTGCTGCCCTGCTGGGCCTATGGGGGCTTGAGCCTCAGAGACAGCCCCACCCCTGCCCCCAGGCAGTGCCGTCCAGTTGCAGGTCCTGCTGTGAGGCCCTCAGGCAGGTGTGTTCTTAGGGACAGGCCCACATGACTTGCTGTGGGCTGGTGGGCTGGTTTGGGGCTATGCAGATAAACAGCTTTAGTGATCTCAAAAAGCATTGTCTCATGGTAAAATTGTATGACAGGGACCTTTGTCACGTAACAAAACTGCTTTTAGTCTCTTACCTGGCAGAGTTTTCTTGAAAGCTGGACAGTTGAACACTAGCTTTATCTTGTAAACGGACTTGAGCCTGCATGTGGGTGACCCATGAGACACTGTCTTGATGGGCAGTCCGTCGGCCTGGCTGAGCCCTTGAACACTGCCCAGGACTTTTTACTTTCTGGCACCTGCCCAGGGCTGTGGCTGGTGTTTGAGGAGAAGATAAGGTGTCTCCCTCAGCCCCCGTGGGAAAGTGACCATCGGCACGTGGGGGATCCCCTCAGCCCCCGTGGGGAAGTGACCATCGGCACGTGGGGAACCCCTCAGCCCCCGTGGGGAAGTGACCATCGGCACGTGGGGGATCCCCTCAGCCCCCGTGGGGAAGTGACCATCGGCACGTGGGGAACCCCCTCAGCCCCCGTGGGGGAAGTGACCATCGGCACGTGGGGAACCCCTCAGCCCCCGTGGGGGAAGTGACCATCGGCACGTGGGGGAACCCCTCAGCCCCCGTGGGGGAAGTGACCATCGGCACGTGGGGAACCCCTCAGCCCCCGTGGGGGAAGTGACCATCGGCACGTGGGGAACCCCTCAGCCCCCGTGGGGAAGTGACCATCGGCACGTGGGGAACCCCTCAGCCCCTGTGGGGAAGTGACCATCAGCACAACCCTGGCTCAGAAGAATCCAATTTCAGTTGATTGTCAGAAAGCAGATGAGGAGTGCTGGGATGCTCAAACCAATGCTTGTGTCATAACTGGAGGTGAAAATTTCAGATGTTGAGGGGGAATCCATCTTGGCCCAGTGTGGCACAGGGAAAGCTTGCTGGGGATGACAGGTGCAAAAGCATCCCCCGTCCCCGCCAAGTGGGACCAAGGCCAAGAGCTGGGGAGGAGCGGAGGGCAGGGACTGCGTCTGTAGGGCAGGAAGGGCCGAGTCAGGCCTCTGGTCCTTGGGAAAGGGGCACTCAGGCGAGACCTGCTGGGACCAGGGTCGAGGTCTGCTGAGCCTCCCACTTGGCTCTTCCCAGGGTGGCTTCACCCCCTCCTGATGCCATGTGCATCGTGGAATCAATGCCGGTTTCTGTCTGGGCTGGAGTTGAAGCTGTAGATCGGCTGGGGGATGTTGGCCTTCTGTCCCACATTGCGCCTTACATCTTTGTGTGCCTCATTCCACTGTCCAGGACGCCGCCGAGACACCTGCCGTGCTACGGAGCCGGCATGGGGTGCAGCCTCCCGTTGGGTGTGCTGTTAGTTAGCTGCAGACTTCCTAGATGCCCTTTCTAGATTAGGTCCACCCCCTTCCATGCCTGCAAAGAGAGATTGAATTTTGTCAAACACCTTGTCTGCCCTGACTGGGGGATGATGGTGCGGTCTTTCTTCTTGTGATGTGGTGACATTTCATATCATCATAGCCTTCTCTAAAAATAGGGGGTTGACTGGAAAAGAGGCCTCAGAGCCAAGGCCCAGGGCCACAGGGTGTGTGGAGGATGTGCCCAGGTGCTGAACAAACCACCACTGCAGGGAAGATGCTGCAGATGGGACGTTGTGGCCATCCTTAGAACCGGGCTTGATGGCAGGGTCAGAACAGGTGTGCCCGGCTGTGGACCAGGCTGCTAGGTCCTGGCCCCCTCCGCCCCCCAACCCCACCTCACTTCCATCACCATAGGTATCCTGGAGTTCTTCCACCACCAGCTGAAGGACATCGTGGAGTATGCGGAGCTGAAGACGGTGTGCTTCCAGAACCTGCGGGAGGTGGGGAACGCCGTCCTCTTCTGCCTGCTCATCGAGCAGAGCCTGGTGAGTGCCCATCCGGCCTGGCCCACCCCACTGGCCACCGGCGGAGCTTCCTTTGGTGGGTTCTTTAGTGGGGGTGTGGCAGCAGCAGTGTGGTAAAGCATTCTTTTCATGACCATTGAGACTTTAGTTTGAATTTGTTCCCTACAATTGAAAAACAAAAATGTACTGAGGTTCATTGTCTCAAGAATGTTGTTCTGTGTGAACGTAACAAAACGGTTTTATTATGTGATGTTTCCAACATCTAAATGAACACATTTGGTGTGCCGGGCTGCTGCCTACGAGGGGCTCTCTGCGTGCCTGAGGAGCCACCGAGCAGTTGAGTGCGGCTCAGTGTAACTGAGGAACTGATGCTAAATGTTACTGAATTACAACTGATTTAAATCTGAACAGCTACATGTACCCCATGGCGGACAGCGCGGCAAGGGGCCCCCTGGGAGCCCACCCCCTCTTAGGATGTGGCATGGTGGACACCTCACATCCTTGACTGGTATCTCCTTGTGATGCCGTCTAGCTGTCCCTCTGTCCTGTACATCACAGCAGCTCAGTTTATGACCTCCTGGACTGGGAAAGCCATTGGGAAATGGGATCTCGTGTGGCCCTCTCCTGCCTTCCCTCGTGACTAGCAAGGTGGGCGTCTCCGTTCGTTCATTGCATCTTCTTGTTTCTTTCTCTGTGAAACGCCCCTTGGGTTCTTGTGCCTGTTTTTCTACAGCTCACTCTATGTAGAGCCTTTATGTGCTGCCCATATTGCATATTCTTCTCCATTTGTGGCTTATCCTTTTACTCTGATAGTGGTGATTTTTCATAAAGTGCTCTTAATTTGAATGTAGCCCTATTTTTAATGATTAGCATTTTCTGTATCTTTATTTTTTAATCTACCATGTGCACACAGAACTTGTAGCATCTTTTTAAAGCTGTTTTCCCTGCCTTGGGGTCATAAAGACATTCCTTTACATTCTCATGTAAAGATTTTGAGCTCTGCCTTCTGCATGGAAGTCTAATCTTTCTGGAGTTGGTCTCTGTGTGTGCTGTGAGATGCAGAGGAAGCGTCTTTCTTTCTCAGTGGGGACCCCATTGTCCCTCTAGTGGCTGGAGGGCTCCTCCTCCCATTGCCAACCAGTGGTGTCCCCTGCCATCTGCCAGCTTTTCGTGGGCACACTGGCCTGTCTCCTGGCTTCCTGCCGCATCCCGCTGGTCCAGGCGTCTGTTTCTGGCATCATAGCATGTCGTCTTGCTCATCATTGCCCTGACAAGACTCGGTTCCCACCTCAGCGTGTTCCCTGCCTGGCTCCTCTTCATCAGCATGTTCCCTCCTCAGGGCTCTTTGCTCTGCCATTTTCGGATTGGTTCGCCACATGCCCTGTCGAAGCGTATTGGCTTTTGCATAGGAACTGCACTGCATCTCCAGAGCTGCCTGGGGAAGACCTTTCCTATGTTGTTTCTCAAAGCAGTCTCTTGTCTTCAGGCCGCTGGTAGTTTTGCAAAGGCAGAGCTGTATTTGGGAAGAACAGGGACAGACTGCTGTCAGACTGCAGGACCTCTAGGGACTGAGCCTCTGGACCATCCGCCTCACACCTGCCTGCCAGTAAAAGTGTGTCAAGGGGGAGTCCCAGGTCAGGCGTGACGCATCTGGGAGCTGATCGCCTCCATCAGACCTGCACCTTCATTTCCCCCATATCCTCGCACTCCTAGGCAGATCCCTAAGTGGTTTCAAAGAGGGACTGCAGCAGCCTCAGGCCCTCATTGTCCCGGCCACCCACGGGCTTGGTGGGGACCCCACGTGAGCGTCCCCTCCCATTCTGCCCTTCCCACTGCAAGTGTGAGGGGCACAAGATGGAGAACCCACCAGTGTTCAGGCCAGCAAGAAGCCAGTGTCCAGGGTGGCCCTGCTCTAAGGACATATTCCCCAAATAATTGTGAATTTTTAAAAGCCAGATGTTAGGAAGTATCCCTTTAAATATAATCTCTATGAATTTTAAATATTTCATGTAGGAATATTCCCTTCATAGGCGGCTTTTCCTTAGAGGCCTCTCCTACCTTCCCTCGTGACTAGTGAGGTGGGCGTACAGCATAAGGTGTATCCTGTCTCATCTGCTGTCTTAGTCCGTCTTGTGTTGCTGTAGCAGTGCCTGAGACTGAGTAATTTATAAAGAAAAGGAGTTTATTTGACTCATGACTCTGGAGGCTGGGAAGTCCAAGATCAGACAGTTCATCTGTCAGGGTCTCATGCTGCTTCAGCTTGCTGGGAACGCAGAAAGGGAGGTAGGTGTATGCAGAGAGAACAAACGTCAAAGGCAACCTTGTTTCCAACAACCTGCTCTCACAGGAACTCATCCATTCCCGTAAGAACTAATCCAGTTGTGGGAGAACTAACTCAGTCTTGTAAGAAATCCGTCACCTCTCAAACAGACCACCTTCCAACACTGCTACACTAGCAATTAAGCCTTGCCGTGAATTTTGGCAGGGACAAACCACATCCAAACCGTAGCCTCTGTGTATATCCAAGCCTGAGGATGGCTGTCTGGTTATTGGCCTCAGGTCGGCCAGGTGAGACCCAGGCTTTCCTAAGGGGGAGACAGCGTGTGGAACTGATTCAGATAGTGGCAAGGACCCATTACAGCTGGTTTCTCTTCTGCCCAGCTGTCCTTTCTGGAAATAAGATAAACTCTCAAAAGCTTTCTTTACCTACAAAATGAATGTCAGAGAGTCCAGGGATGGACATAAATAATGACAGAACCACACGAGTTTGAAGCAGGCAGGACAGAATTTACTGGGACAGTCTCTTAGCTCAAACAGTTTCTGTGCATTGTCACGGCAACAGCTGGCCCTCTGTTGGCTTCTGGATGGAGTGTGATGCTGCATTAGAAGCTTAGGGAAAGAGAAGTGGAGCAGATGGCGTCTGGCTGGCTGCTGGCACTGGATTGACACTGATGAGTACGGAAAAGTCTGCTTTTCTTCCTCTTGGTCTTAGTTTTGCCATTATCTCTGGGAGGTCCTTAGAAGTTAAAATCTCAATGTCAGCATTTCTTGATTTTCCAATAGCCGTTTCTTTGTTTAATCATTTCTTTTACTCCTGTGGAACTTTTAAGATTTCAGCATGGCTGTAGTGTAGAAGGCACTGAAGGCCCCATCATCTTCTGCCTGCTCCATGGGGTGTTGAGTGCACTGTGGTCTAAAGAGGCCCTTCCTGATGGCCCAAGAGCCCTCTCCTCTAAAGATGAACAGCAGTTGCGCTATTTTTTAGCGTGTTTGGGTCCATGGTGGATTTTTGGGGTTCTGCCATCCTCATGATCCTGGAGGTGCACTTTCTCTACATATGCGTTATCCTGGAGAATGGGCCTTGTGTGGGGTTTTTATTACCTCGTAAAGGAGTTTGTGACCCATGAGTAGGTTCAGCATGGTGACCCACAACTTTTTGGGCTCTGTGGAGAATGAGTGGGTGTGGACACCAGGGTGGGCCTCCCTATTCCTTCCATCTCCCTTGTTGTTTGCAGATGCCCTTGCCTTCTGTCAGTGTGGTGGGGTCTCATCATACCCTGTGGTTCTTAAGAGCCTGGTGGCAAATTAGTAGGGAAGGATGGGGCGAGAGCTGCCAAACTGGTAAAGCCTGGAGAACAGAGCCACATTCAACACTGGGTCTTACCTGTGTCCATATTTAAATTAATTAAATGTAACTAAAATTAAAAATTCAGTTCCTCAAGTGCACAAGCCATATTCCAAGTATTTACTAGCCGTGCATGGCCTGGTGGCTGCCATTTTTGAAGGACAGACCTAAACATTTTCATTATCACAGAGAAGAGTTTATTTCATGCTAAAAGGCAAAGAGGCTCTTTGTTTTCAGCACCAGCTCTCTGTGGCGAGATCCTTCTCCCTAGTGTGCCCTTCTCTTTCTCTGCTCTAGTCTTTAGAAGAAGTCTGCGACCTGCTGCATGCGGCTCCCTTCCAGAACATCCTGCCTCGAGTCCATGTGAAAGGTGAGTCTGCGGACCCCCAACCCCCGCCCCGGAGTCCAGACTGCCCTCTGTGGGGGTGGTATCTACTCTGCTACTCTGTGCAGCTGGAGAGCTAAGGGCCAGTGCAGATGGAGGGTTTGGTGCCTGTTTAGTAATACACAGGGGTAATGAGGAGTGTACAGAACCTAGTTACATGAAGTCTAATAGGACTGCAATGATATGTCTTCGGATTTCTTCCAAGTATTAATAGCAGGGGAAGTTGGGTATATAATAAGCAAAGAGTGGCCATGAGTTGATAACTGTTGTAGTGGAAGATGGGGACAGAGTGCTCATTCTGCCATTTTCTGCTTTTGATTACATTTGAAATATTCAGTAAGTGAAAAATGAATATTGAGCAGAAAATCAGTCCTGCCAATTTGAAATAAAATGTTAACTGAGCCAGGTTTGTAAAATAATTTTTAAAGAAAATGTGTATACATAATGTTAACTTTAAAATATTTTGTTTTCTAAACAAATTTAAACTTTTGCAATTACCCTTTCATACAAAGGAGCAGAATATAGTAAAATATTTTTTCTACTGCAGAGGGGGAGAGACTTGATGCCAAAATGAAAAGACTAGAATCAAAGTACGCCCCGCTGCATCTTGTCCCACTGATTGAAAGACTGGGGACCCCTCAGGTAATGTGTGCCGTGGCGGCTGTGGCTGTTGCAAGGTGGGCATCCACACCAGGCCAGGCGGCCCAGTTGGGAGCCAGACTGGAAGGCATCGTGAAATCCAATGGCCACATGGCCGCTCAGGCTTCAGTGTCGCTAGTGGGGTGTGCACCAGGACTGTTTCCCAGAGTGGTAGGGGACTTCAAATGAGCTAACGCTGGGAAAGGGGCTTAGCACATCACCTGGCACATAAGACTTACACATGTGACTTGTCAGTGTCCAGCCTGTCATGAAGAACGGAAGAAATGAGGCCAGGAGGCAAGGTGTCAGGGCAGAGCTCCACAGTGAGCCAGCAGCTTATGCTAAGTCAGGGTTTCTCAGCCATTTGGGACCACGTAACTCTTTATGGTGGGGGCCAGGTCGTCCTGTGCATGGTAGATGTTCAGCAGCATCCCTGGCCTCCACATTAGATGCCAGCAAACCTACCCCCACCCAAAACGTGTTTCCAGGGCCAGGCACCATGGTTCATTCCTGTCATCCC
Source organism: Ateles fusciceps (assembly GCA_036589455.1). Classification (NCBI taxonomy): domain Eukaryota; kingdom Metazoa; phylum Chordata; class Mammalia; order Primates; family Atelidae; genus Ateles; species Ateles fusciceps. The sequence continues at coordinate 157,253 of JAZHEH010003346.1, forward strand.
AGCACTTTGGGAGGCCAAGACAGGCGTTCAAGACCAGCCTGGGCAACATGGCAAAACCCTGTCTCTACAAAAAATACAAAAATTATCCAGGTGTGGTGGCATGCATCTGTAATCTCAGCCCCTGGGAGGGCTGAGGCAGGAGGGTCGCTTGAGCCCTCGAAGTCAAGGCTGCATTGAGCTGTGATTATGCCACCGCACTCCAGCCTGAGCAGCAGAGCGAAATCCTGTCTCAAAAAAAAAAAAAAAAAAAACAACAGGACATGGAGTAGCTGGGATGCCTGCAGGGCCCACAGCATTCCACCACTTGTTCTTCCTGCAGCAAATTGCCATCGCAAGAGAGGGGGGACCTGCTGACCAAGGAGCGCCTCTGCTGCGGCCTGTCCATGTTTGAGGTCATCCTGACGCGGATCCGGAGCTTTCTGGACGACCCGATCTGGCGCGGGCCTCTGCCCAGCAATGGGGTCATGCATGTGGACGAGTGTGTGGAGTTCCACAGACTGTGGAGTGCCATGCAGTTTGTGTACTGCATTCCCGTAGGGACACATGAGTTCACAGTCGAGTAAGTGTGTGCTCAGAGCAGGACAAAGCCCCCGGGGAGGAGAGGGGCTGTGCGGCAGGGTAGGGTGTTAGGCCAGCCATGCTCCTCGGGAAGTGACCAGAAGCTCACTGAGCTGCTTTGCAGCCTCCTCAGAGGGGATTCTTCCTTGATGCCAAAGAGCTGACTCAGGACTTTAGTATTCTGGGAGTCTCTGAACCACAGCAACTGTATACGAGTTGGACGTGCATTTTTCTAGGTGGGAGGTCTGTAAGTCATTAACCACAGAGGGATATGACTTAAAAAGCGTTAAGAAGTAGCACACCAGAAGAGCCCAAAAAAGGTATTTACCAAAACAAGGCAACAGCCACCCGCTGCCCAGCATTCTCTTCCTGGCTGTGGAAGGTGACTGTGTGGCACAGATAGTGCAGGTGGCGTGGTCACTGACATCTGGAGACAGAAGAGACTTAGTAACGTCACTCACCTCCCATTCTGTTTCTGCTTGTTTGTAGGCAGTGCTTTGGTGACGGGCTGCACTGGGCTGGCTGTATGATCATCGTACTTCTTGGGCAGCAGCGGCGTTTTGCTGTGCTGGATTTCTGCTACCATCTACTTAAAGTCCAGAAACACGATGGCAAAGATGAGATTATTAAAAATGTGGTATGTGGATGAAAATCTCCTGCTATCTACGTTACAAGCTCTTGTTTCAGTGAATGTTTTTCGACCTAATACCTAAGGTACCACCAACAGAAACTTTTTCATTCCCAAAATGAAGCTAGATACAATTGGCCAGTAAAGCATATTCTGGCAGAGAAAATCCTCACTGTTCCATTTTCCTTCTCAAGGTACTTAGACTTACTTCAAGTCTTACAGGATCTGCATTTTCCGAACGTTGACAACTATTCCAGTCTTCAGGCTCCCTAGAAGTCAAAAGTGTGCTTTTTTGGCTACTTTAAAGGCCTTTTGTCTTTGTCATGTTATGGATTCCTCATAGTTGAATTCTAGAAAATACTCAGCCATTATCTTTTGAAATACTTTAGCCTCCCTTCCATTCTCCCTATTCTTGCCACTCAGGACTTCAGTTAGACATGTATTAGACCTGTCATTGTATTCTTCACATCCCTCTGTTGAATTACTTGTTTTGTTTTGTTTGAGACAGAGTTTTGCTCTTGTTGCCCAGGCTGGAGTGCAGTGGCCCAGTCTCGGCTCACCTCTGCCTCCTGGGTTCAGGCGATTCTCCTGCCTCAGCCTCCCATGTAGCTGGGATTACAAGTGTCCGCCATCATGCCCAGCTAATTTTTGCATTTTTAGTAGAGATGGGGGTTCACCATGTTGGCCAGGCTGATCTCGAACCCCTGACCTGAGGTGATCCACCCACCTCGGCCTCCCAAAATGTTGGGATTACTGGTGTGACCCACCGTGGCCAGCCCTGTTGTATTAGTTTTCTGTTGCTTCCGTAACAAATCGCCACAGGCTTGGCAGTTTAAACACCATTGATGATCTCTCAGTTCTCTAAGTCAGATGCCGGGGTACAGCCAGGCTCAGCTAGGTCGTCTGCTTGGTCTCATGAAGCCAAAATCCTTGTGTCCGAGGTGCCGTGTTCACCCTGGAAGCCTTCAGGCTGATGCACAGCTTACAGCTGTAGGACTGGGTCACCCTTCCTTCTCATGCTTTCCAGGTGGCTCCCTCCAGCAATGGTGGTTGGGCAGCCTCAGCTTCTAGTCTTCTTCCATGTCTCCTGCCGCTAGCCAGAGAACATTACCCTGATATGATGATACTGAGAGGTCAACCCAGATACTCTCCCCGTCTTACAGTCCAGGCTTAGCCACACCCACCCAGGCCCCATGCAGCAGTGGGCAGCGCAGTCACAGGCTCCAGGTCATGGGCCTCTCCCACACCATTTCCGTGGCTCCCAGAGCTATGTCCAGAGTACTGTCTTCACGTGTCTTAGTTAACTCTCACTTCAGCGCTAATCTGCTGACCTTTTCCTCAGTTCTTCAAATCTTGGTGGTAACTGAGTTTTATGGTCTTAACTGAATTTTTTCCACCATCTCTTACTTCCTTATCCAGTTCATGTATTGTATATTCTGTATCTTTTCATTCTAATATCTGAAGGCCTTGGTGGTTTTTAAAACTGCTCTTCCTTGTGTGTTGGGTTACTGGGGAGTCTTTATCTAATTGGACTTAATTTAGATTGCTTTCCTCCCAAGACATGCACTTGCATCTGCCCATCTCTAGGGACTGCTACCACTCAGGGCACTGGCTGCCCCCTTACCACCTGCCATAGGCAGAACCAGCAGTGCTTTTCAAAGTTTTTGGTTTGCGTGGATGTTCTTTATTCACATTCTCTATTCCTGTAGTAGCAGGAGGGTCTGTCAAAGCATCCTGTCAGTATTTCCACACTGGAAGTCTAAAACTTCTGTTTGTTAGTTGATGGGCCTTTCCACTGACCACATCATCTTCATCTATCTGTAGATCCCCAGCTTTGTGCAGACAGTAGGTTCTTAATTACTGATGTGGAAGGAATAGGCCTGTATGTTGTGCACATGAATGAATCTACAGCAGCATGAAACCAACAGAGGAATTCTAAATTCAAAATATATTCATTGTTCCAACTGCTGCATTAAAGAGATGCTATGTGGCTGGGAGTGGTGGCTCATAACTATAGTCCCAACAGTTTGGGAGGCTGAGGCAGAGGAGGATTGCTTGAGGTCAGGAGTTCAAGACCATCCTGGGCAACAGACCTTGTCTCTACAAAAAAAATTCTTTAATTAGCTGCATGTGGTGGTACATGCCTGTGATCCCAGCTACTCAGGAGGTTGAGGTGGGAAGATCTCCTAAGCCCAGGAGGGTGAGGCTACAGTGAGCTCTGATCTTGCCACTGCATGCCAGCCAGGGCATCAGAGTGAGACCCTGTCTATCTATCTTAAAAAAAAAATGTGTGTCAATTCCGTTTGCTATTATTTTTCTGAGAAAAATGTAAGAATCCTGACATTGTGAAACATGAAGACTAAATAAATGTTCAGGTGTTAATAGTAAAACATCCTAATATTCATGGTTGTAGCCTTTGAAGAAGATGGTGGAGAGAATTCGCAAGTTCCAGATTCTCAATGACGAGATCATCACCATCCTGGATAAGTACCTGAAGTCGGGTGACGGAGAGAGCACCCCAGTGGAGCATGTGCGCTGCTTCCAGCCGCCCATCCACCAGTCCTTGGCCAGCAGCTGAGGGCGCAGGCTGCACTCCGTAACTCAACTCAACATGGCATGCTTTTCTCTGTGTATTTAGTGAGATTTTTAGGGACTATTTTTCAGTATCTCTATACCTGTCAAAGGGGGTGCTTTTCATCATCTAAAAGCTTAATTTTATAAAACTGACTTATTTTTCTAGACTAAAATTGTATATGCTTTTGGTAATTAGGAACTCTGAGTATACTGCCTGCTGATTATTGCCATCACATTCTTACAAAATTACTGTTTTTCTATGGGATGTTCTGGCAGCTAGCTACGATTCATTCCGTAAGAAACTTTTAATACCAGCAAATGTGTTAAATCCCTTACCAGTTACCATTAAATGTAACTATTTAGCTTTTGTTTAGGGATCTTTCTCACCGTCTTCTTTTATGAACAATCTTAGTTCTTAGTCATTGTTTCCATCCCTTTTTTGTATCAATGTTTCAGAAAATAGTGAACTTGATTCCCCCTGCTTCCACTAAATCCAGTTGTGACAAAATCTACCCTGAGATCAGACTGAAAGGATATAGAAATAAAACTAATGAGGTCTATTTGTGTTCGTTCATTTACTGCAGCCCTGTGCTGCTTGGCAAGGAACTCAATTAATCTGAGCTCGCACAACATGCCTAGCTCAGATCTACAGCTTTATATTTAGGATTCCGCAGGCAAATGAGGTTTAAAACAGCCATGTGGGCTGTTCCTATATGGATATGAAGAGGCTACTCAGTGCCTGTTACCTGTGCTCATGAGCTGGAGGACGCCAGCACTGTGGGAGGAGATGAGCCGGGGACAGTGGGTGCTCCACAAAGAGGCCGGGGGAGCACTTCAGTCCAGCCTTCATCTGTCCCCCTCATTACACATGGCTCACGTGGCTGAAGCTGGTCCACATGACCTGTCAGAATGAAAGATGATAATCAGTCTAGACTACAGTAGAGTCATCAACATGTTTTAGAATTGAGAAACTAAAGCAAACTTTAAAGTATTAAGGCAATGTGGTTCTGAAAAGCCTAACTGGAAAAAATTTTATGCCTATCTATTGTAAACAAATACTACAGATAAACACAAGGTCAGCATGATTAACTGAACTCGCTTTATGTCGTCACTTGGCAGTCGTTTTACATTATTTGGAGTATTGCAACTTTCTTCAATTCTAAAATTTTTTTTTTTCAATTCTAAAATTTTCTATGGATGCCACGTTTCATAAAAAGTGGGCCTCACCTACTTGACTTTTCCATAGGCCTTTGGAAAACTCCAGAAGCATCACGCATGGCACAGAAAAGAAAGTGAACCATCCTGCTGTACTGCCAAACCTGAGAGACATGAAGCTTAACACAACTATCTTTATAAAAAGTTCCCTAAAAATGCTTTTGGTAATGTAAATAACCCTGGGGCTAGCATTCTGCTGCAGATTTAGAGGTGGTAGCTGTACTTATCTTAGAAACTACAGGATGAAAAGAAAACTCATCTCACATGCAAAGACACACAAACGCTCAAAATAAAGGGATGGAGGAATACTTACCAAGCAATTGGAGAGTAAATAAAAGCAGGGTTGTAATCCTAGTCTCCGCTAAACAGACTTTAAACCAACAAAGATCAAGAGACAAACAAGGGCATTACATAATGGTAAAGGGATCAATGCAACAAGAGCTAACTATTCTAAATATGTACCCAATACAGGAGCACCCAGACACACAAAGCAAGTTCTTACAGACTTAGTAATAGTGGGAAACTTTAACACTCCACTGTCAATATTAGACAGATCAATGAGACAGAAAATTAACAAGGATATCCAGGACTTGAACTGAGAACTCAGGATTCAGAAACTCACTCAAAACCACACAATTACATGGAAACTAAACAACCTGCTCCTGAATGACAACTGAATAAATAATGAAGGCAGAAATAAAGATGTTCTTCGAAACCAATGAGAACGAAGACACAACGTACCAGAATCTCTGGGACGCATTTAAAGCAGTGTCTAGAGGGAAATATATAGCACTAAATGCCACCAGAGAAGCAAGATAAGATATAAAATCCAATGTCACAATTAAAAGAACTAGAGGAGGCTGGGTGCAGTGGCTCATGCCTGTAATCCCACCAGTTTGGGAGGCTGAGGTGGACGGATCACCAGGTCAGGAGTCGAGACCCGCCTGGCCAACATGGTAAAATGCCGTCTCTACTAAAAATACAAAAAAAGTTGGCTGGGCGTAGTGGCACATGCCTGTAATTCACGCTACTTAGGAGACTGAGGCAGAACTGCTTGAAGCCGGGAGGCGGAGGTTGCAGTGACTCAACATTGTGCCACTGCACTCCAGCCTGGGTAGCAGCAAGACTCCATCTCGCAGAGGAAAAAAAACTAGAGGAGCAAGATCCGACAAATGCAAAAGCTAGCAGAAGGCAAGAAATAACTAAGATCAAAGCAGAACTAAAGGAGATACAGACACACACAAAAAACTTCAAAAAATTAGTAATTCCAGGAGCTGGTTTTTTTGAAAAGATCAACAAAATAGACCACTAGCCAGACTAATAAAAAGAGAGAGAAGATTCAAATAGATGCAATAAAACAATGATAAAGGGGATATCACCACCGACTCCACAGAAATACAAACTACCATCAGAGACTACTACAAACACCACTATGCAAATAAAACAGTACATCTAGAAGAAATGGGTAAATTCCTGGAGACATATACCCTCCCAACCTAAACCAGGAAGAAGTTGAATTCGTGAATACACCAATAACAAGGCAGCAATTAATAGACCAGACAGGTTCACAGCCGAATTCTACCAGAGGTACAAAGAGGAGCTGGTATAATTCCTTCTGAAACTATTCCAAACAATACAAAAAGGGAATCCTCCCTAACTCATTTTATGAGACCAATATCATCCTGATCCCAAAACCTGGCAGAGACACAACTGAAAAAGAAAATTTCAGGCCAATATCCATGATGAACATTGATGCAAAAAATCTTCAATAAAATACTGGGCAAAACAAATCCAACAGCACATCAAGAAGCTTATCCATCACGATGGAGTTGGCTTCATCCCGGGGGATGCAAGGCTGCTTCAACATATGCAAATCTATAAACATAATCAACCCATCACATCAACAAAGACAAAAACCACGATTGTCTCAACAGAAGCAGAGAAGGCCTTCGACAAAATTCAGCAGCCCTTTATGCTAAAAACTCTCAATAAACTAGGTATCGATGGATCATATCTCAAAATAATACGACCTATTTATGACAAACCCACAGCCAGTATCATACTGAACAGGCAAAAACTGGAAGCATTCCCTTTGAAAACTGGCACAAGACAAGAATGCCCTCTCCCACCACTGCTATTCAACACAGTATTGGAAGTTCTGGCTAGGGCCATCAGGCAAGAGAAAGAAAGAAAGGGTATTCGAATAGGAGGAGAGGACATCAAATTGTCCCTGTTTGCAGATGAATTGATTGTAAATTTAGAAGATCCCATCGTCTCAGCCCAGAATCTCCTTAAGCTGATAAGCTACTTCAGCCATCTCACGATACAAAATCAATGTACAAAAATCACAAGCATTCCTACACACCAGTAACAGACTAACAGCCAAATCATGAGCGAACTCCCACTCATAACTGCTACAAAGAGAATAGAACACCTAGGAATACAAGTAACAAGGGATGTGAAGGACCTCTTCAAGGAGAACTACAAACCACTGCTCAAGAAAATGAGAGGACACAAACTGATGGAAAAATTACTGTAATTTAAACTGCCAAGTTTTGGCCCAGTGCGGTGTCTCACACCTATAATCCCAACGCTTTGGGAGGCGGAGGCGGGCAAATCACGAGGTCAAGAGATCAGGGCCATCCTGGCCACCACAGTGAAACCCCGTCTCTAGTAAAAAATATACAATTAGGCGGGCGTGACGGCACAGGCCTATAGTCCCAGCTACTCGAGAGGCTGAGGCAGGAGACTCACATGAACCTGGGAGGCGGAGGCTGTGGTGAGCAGAGATTGTGCCACTGTACTCCAGCCTGGCAACAGAGCAAGACTCTTCTGTCTCCAAAAAAAAAAAAAAAAAAAATTACCAAGTTTCATAAAGCTTAATTACATACCAAATATATAATGTAATATTTACGTATAAGATAATCTCAAGTGCTATAAAACATTAAGAATTTTTTATAAGAAAAAAAATTTTTTTTATTAACCTATGCATGTTCAACAAGGGGCTCTATCCTTCTCAAGGGGGAGAAAACTGGTTCTTTTATGTACAAAGCAGAGATGTAGGTACAGTTATAAGCAGATATAGAGTACATCTGTAGTATTAAATGACACGGAAAGAGGCAGTTAGGAAAAAACATCTAAAACAGCTCTTTAGAAGGCCAATAATAAACTTAGAAAAAAGGCACTTTCCATGCAGCCAATGGTGAGCTGCATGGGATGTCAGCACCGTTGGCACGGGAGGCTCTCGGGGACCGATGGTTTGGCACTGACGCACCTTTGGGTAACCTCCAGGCAGGAGCCACAGACTGGAACAGATGAACGTTCTCTTCCCATCACCAGGTAGAAATTAACTCTGCCAATACTAAAGGCCAGTCAGTGGTTATGAGTGGACAGGTTCAACAGCTGCATGGGGTTCATTAGATCTTTTTATTATTCTACCTTTTCTGCATGTGTCTGCAATTTTCCATCAACTTCATCATAAACATTTTCAATTAGCAATAACCACGCCTAGGATAAACCTCATTGGCTACGATACTGCCACTGCATAAAGCTCATCATAAACATTTTCTAGAAACCAAAATATATAATGGCCCAAAGGGGCTCTTAAGCAAAGTACTTGGTACAAAGAGATCATATTTTATAAACATTTTAAGTCTGTTCTAAGCATTCAGACTTAGAACTTCTTTTCAACTTTTTACTGTAACATCAGCTAAATGTAAGAGATAACCCTAGTCTTCGATTTTCCCAGAGCTGTTCAAAGTCTAAATGACAATATAACTCATTATGAAAATATACTGAAAAGTACAAGAGCTGATGTAAAATGGTAATCAAGGTTCCAGGCAGCATGGGATTAGGGTAACTGAAGAATAAACCCAGCCAGGCTGCAACAACAGGCAGGAGGCGCTGGTCTGATAAGCTGCTAAGGCGGCCATCAAATGCACACAGGAAGCCGGATTCACGGTGATAAATCACAACCTGAGAAATAGTTCCATGTGGTGATTTCTGCCCTTTTTTTTCATTCTGTAAGTTTCCTTCATTCGGTAACTTAGTTTTCCCTTAGTATTTCAAAAATAAAACCAATCATCAATCAGGAGCCACTTTTATAGGTAAGGTAAATCATAGGATAATGTATTCGGATAACTGTGTTCTTTTTTTAAATAAAAAAGCTTTATATGGTCAGGGATTGATGGAATGGGGATGACAAATGCACATTTCAGACTTTCATCACCAATGGAAAAATAAAACATTTTTATAGACTTAAAACTGTCATTAGTGCATTCAGATTTTGGAGAAGGGATGAAAATGTAAAATACTTCTACAACAATACAATGTTAATAGAAATCGTCATGTGCTGAGGTCATTTTAGTGAGCTACCATTGTTGAAATAGAAGAAAAGTAATTTCTTGGTCCAAATCAGTGAAATCTTTAAAAAGATTGCCTTTAAAGAACATTATTTGAGGACAATGCTTTTTCAGACACATTCTGATATTCAAATTCACTTCATAACAATCACAGATTAACCTTTAATTACATCTTTCTTAAAAAGCTGTCAGATTTCCATTTCTTCGGGAGATACTGTCACCAGTGTGTTGTTCGATTCCACAGGTTAAGCTTTCTTCATTATTAAGACTTCATACATATTAGAGAGATTGCCATTCATTTCTTTCTCGTCTTTTCGAAAAGACACAGGCAGACTTGCTAGACTAAAGCTGACGTCTTTAAAGGCATGCAACAGGAATATCCCCACAATGATTGTAAAGAAGCCACTCAAAGTACCAATGACATCATCAACAGGCAGATCCTGCCACTCCTTAAAAAGAATAGCTGAACAAGTTAAAACGGATGTTGTAAAGAATACATAATAGATTGGAGTCACAATAGAGGTGTTGAATATATCCAGGGCCCGATTTAGGTAATTAATCTGTGTGCTCACACAGACGAGGAGGCTCAGCAGCAGCACCCAGGCCAGAGGGTGCCGCAGAACAGGCTTTCCAGCAAACAGCTCCTTGATGGCGATGCCCAGGCCCTTCACACAGGAGACGGAAAGCGCACCGATCACAGAGCAGATTGTGATGTACACAAGAATGTTTGCTGTCCGTGGCGAGGACCCACCACGAAGATTAGTATCAAGGCCACAATGACCACAAGGGTTGCAAAGACCACAAAACCTGAAGGAGGCAAAGAAAAGTTACATGAGTCAAATGGTTAGCTACTCTTTTTTTTTTTAAGACAGAGTCTTGCTCTGTCACCAGGCTTCAGTGCACTGGCACGATCTCGGCTCACTGCAACCTCCACCTCCCAGGTTCAAGCAATTCTCCTGTCTCAGCCTCCCAAGTAGCTTGGACTACAGGCCCGCGCCACCACGCCCAGCTAATTTTTGTATTTTTAGTAGAGACAGGGTTTCACCATGTTGGCCAGGATGGTCTCGATCTCGACCTCGTGATCCACCTGCCTCAGACTCCCAAAGTGCTGGGATTACAGGCGTGAGCCACTGCGCCCGGGGTTAGCTGCTCTTAAACACAGAATCCAAAACAAAATATAATAAACTCGACAGGGAGGAAAGGTATGGCCTGGAAATAAAAATCAGCTTCATTTTGCTGCCCTAGCAGACGCACAACCACAAAAATTTACTTAGATGTACACACTGAATATTAATGTGTGCTTTACAGTCACAAATTGTCACACCCCTAACATTTCTGAAGCAGCATTTTATGCCTACTGAAGTGTTCTAACTCACAAGGCAACAGGGATAGTGGGATCAGAACAGAGACAGAAATGGGGGAGGAGAAACCACAAGGTGGCCTTGAATGTCCAACAATTTATAGATGCGGCTGGGCATGGTGGCTCATACCTGTAATCCCAAGGCTTTGGGAGGCTGAAGCAGGCGGATCACCTGAGGTCAGGAGTTTGAGACCAGCCTGACCAACATGGAGAAAACCCGTCTCTATTAAAAATATAAAATTAGCTCGGCGTGGCAGTGGGCGCCTGTAATCCCAGCTACTCGGGAGGCTGAGGCAGGAGACTCGCTTGAACATGGGAGGCAGAGGTTGTGGTGAGCCAAGAATGCGCCACTGCACTCCAGCCTGGGCAAAAAAGAGCAAAAGTCCATCTTAAAAAAAAAAAAAGAGTTATTCTTCAGGTTTTCCCTAAAAGGGGTAAACTTTTTTGAAAGTTTGCAGAGAACTGCTAGAGTAACCAGCAAGTCAATTGGATAACTTGAAAGATACTGTTGGGGTTTTGGCTGATACGGAGGATTGAAGCCAGCATGGTAACAGCCGGTAACTGTGTAGCACTGTGGGCTGGGCATTTTTCTCAGCAATTTGCACTCAACTACCCTGTGTCACAGATACTCCCACCTGCATCTTCAGATGAGGAAACTGAGGCACAGAAGTCACATAAATTTACTCTTCCTTCCTCAAACTCCACTAATATATGGTAATAGGATTTTTAAAGACACAAACATACAAAATTAAGAACAAGACACCAGGTACAGTGGCTCACACCTTTAATCCCAGCACTTTGGGAGGCTGAGAAGGGCATATCACTTGAGGTTAGGAGTTTGAAACCAACCTGGCCAACATGGCGAAACCTCGTCTCTACTGAAAATACAAAAATTAGCCGGGCATGGTAGCAGACGCCTGTAATCCCAGCTACCTGCAGGGCTGAGGCAGGAGAATCACTTGAACCTGGGAGGCGGAGGGTGGAATGAGCCGAGATCGCGCCACTGCACTCCAGCCTGGGAACAGAATGAGGCTGTCTCAAAAAAACAAAAAAAAAAGGACCAAAGATAACAATACTTTTTAAGTCAGAAAGCAAAGGCTAGTAACTGATACACAGATCCAAGAAAGCTGAATCCTACACATCAGCTGTGATCAAACATTAAAAAGCAATTCAGTTTACAGCACAGAATGCTGAAAAGGTACAAAGTGTCTCTGAAGTGGGGTAGAGGCAAGACTGAAAGTGAGGCCTGGCTGAAAAGTCCATTTAAGAAGCAAGGAGTCTCATGTCCAGTGCAGTGGAGAGAAGCCAAGACAAACAGAAAAGTGCAAAGCCCCTGTTTCTCCCACGTAGACGAGGAAAGCTTCAAAATAAACTGTCCCTCAAAAAACAAGAAAACTAATATCCTCAGAGAAACAAGAAAAACTATTATTAATATCCTCAGAGAAACGATGAAACAGCCGAAACTAGCACCCAAATACCAACAAACAATGGATCCACATCAACAAAAAAACCCCAAACAAACAAAAAGAACATTTATTTGAGGGCATCAAAGAGCAATCAAAGTACCCAGGATTTAAGGGGCCAAAATTCAGAGAAAAGAGAAAAATCAGACCAACACACACCTCTGCCTTCTCCCTTGGGGCAACTGCTAAAGCAAAGGGTGACACGGCATGAAGGTCAGTCAACACCAGCCTAAGCACGAGTGGACTCGGTAAAAACAAGCTGGAATTAAAAACAAGTCCCTAAGCAGCTGGGACTTAATGGACCAAGACCCAGAAAGGAAGAGTAGTGAGCCCAAATTTCAGTGCGCATTTCCCCTTACGGTGTTTCCTGGCACACAAGCCACACAGCCAAGGTCAGAGGAGCCAAATGGAAAGCCTGGCCAGGAGGCGACAGGGATGAGCAGGGATTGCAGCGTCTCAGGTTACCGAGGAACAGACCCTGGAGCTCTCGGTTTCTCAGGTGGAGGGGCCCAAACCAACATCGGAAGCTATCAGTTGAGAGCCACAGGGTTATGAACAAGAATAAAGGCAAACTGGGCCAGGTGTGGTGGCTCATGCCTATAATCCCAGCACTGGGAAGCTGAGGTGGATCACCTGAGATCAGGAGTTAAGACCAGCCTGGCCAACATGGTGAAACTCTGTCTCTACTGAAAATAAAAAAAAACTAGCTGGGCATGGGTGACAGGCGCCTGTAATCCCAGCTACTTGGGAGGCCGAGGCAGGAGAATCGTGTGAACCCAGGAGGCAGAGGTTGCAGTGAGCCGAGATTGCACCATCGCACTCCAGTCTGGGCGACAAGAGCGAAACTGTCTCAAAAAAAAAAAAAAAAAAAAGAAACAAACACACACCATCAGGCAGGACGCAGTGGCTCACACCTGTAATCCCAGCACTTTGGGAGGTCGAAGTGGGCAAATTACCTGAAGTCAGGAGTTCAACACCAGCCTGGCCAACATGGTAAAACCCCATTTCTACCAAAAAAATAAAAAAGTTAGCTGAACATAGTGGCACACACACCTGTAGTCCCAGCTACTTGGGAGCCTGCGGTGGAAGAATCGCTTGAGCTGGGGAGGAGAAGGCGGCAGTGAGCTGAGAGTACGCCACTGCACTCCAGCCTGGGCAACAGAGCAAGACCCTGTCTCAAAATAAAACCAACCATCAGACACCCAGCACAATGGACATAAACGGATCCATATCTAGGCATGTCAGTGGGAAATTTCAGACACCGTGGGGAAAGAGAATATCCTACATGCTTCCAAAAACAAAAAACTTGGTTGCATATAAAAGATAAGGAATAAACTGCTGGATTTCACAGCAGTAATACCAGAAACAAGAAGACAGTGGTGGGCACAATCGGGTAAAGACATTTTGAGATAAACAAGGTCTTGAAAAGTCTCATCTTTTCATGCCTGTTCTTATCTCCTCTAGAGTGGCACCACCAAAATGAAGAAGCAAACTCAGGAATCTGGAAATAAGGGATCCAAGAAAAAGCAAACTAAGGGAATTCCCAGGGAGCTGCTGAAGGGAAATGCAGATAACAGCTGTGCCAGCAGCCTAGAGACACCCACCTAGATTCAGGCTGCACAGAAGGCACTGAGAGAAATTTCCAAAACAGATGAAACAAAGAATACCTCTTTGAAATTACTGAGAGTAGAGTAAGTCATCTGGGGAAAAGTTTCACCGTACATTGAACAATTCATAGAAAACTGTGCAAACCAGGTAATTATTAGTTCTGGAAAAACTTAAATCATACAGGAAAGGAAAAGTAATCATAATAAAGGCTAAGATAAGAATAAAGTTATGTATCAACGATAATGTAAACAAATACTCCAAATAAAACTATATAGGTACAGTAGATAAAAGGTAAAACAGATGGCTGGGCGCAATGGCTCACACCTGTAATCCCAGCACTTTGGGAGGCCGAGGCGGGCGGACCACAAGGTCAAGAGATCAAGACCATGCTGGCAAACATGGTGAAACCCCGTCTCTACTAAAAATACAAAAATTAGCTGGCCATGGTGGTGCATGCCTGTAATCACAGCTACTCGGGAGGCTAAGGCAGGAGAATCGCTTGAGCCCGGAAAGTGGAGGTTGCTGTGAGTCCATATCATGCCACTGCACTCCAGCCTGGTGACAGAGTGAGAGTCCGTCTCAAAAAATAATAATAATAAAAATAATAAAAGGGAAAACAGATAATGCCTAAAGCCAAGGAATTAAGTAGTAGTAATATAAGCATGCCATTTACAAATACAGAGTTAAAGAACAGAAGAAACACAGGCTTAGGATTGATAAGAGAAAGTAGGGAAGACACTAGGATTTGTCCTCTACCAGGAAGGACAATTTCTCTCTCCTTATGTGCACACCAAATTCTGATGACAGTAAAAACTGTTAAAAAGTAAATAAAAGAAAGACTTTTCTTTCTCTTACCTGGATCACCCAGCTTGTGAGACATTTCATTTAGAGTCTCAATCTCCTCCTCTTTTGGAGCATGAATGACCATAACCGTAGATCCTAGAATACTTAGCAAACACCCAATTTTCCCATGAAGATTAAGTCTTTCATTTAGAAAGTATGAAGAAAGAATGGCACTAAAACAGGGAGGGAAAAAGGTTGAGAACTTTAAAATAATCAGCTACTTTTCTTTTACAAATACCAATAAAACGCATAATTTAAATCACTGAACTCAAACTTAAACACTGTGAACTATGAAGATTCTGGCTTTCGCCAAGGGAATAAAAAAGTACGTTTTGTCAAAAAGTGCAAATGTTTCCAGGGAATCATTTGCTTCATCATACACTACACCTGTACACTTAACATCTTTCCACTGTAGGAAGTCGGTATGAAATTTATAATAAAGAACGAGTTTGTATAAATCTATATCCTAATTAAGAACCTATATCCAGGCCAGGCATGGTAGCTCAGACCTGTCATCCCAGCACTTTGGGAGGCAAGGCAGGTAAATCACCTCAGGTCAGGAGTTCAAGACCAGCCTAGCCAACATGGCGAAACCTCCTACTAAAAATACAAAAATCAGTCAGGCATGGTGGCAGGCACCTATAATCCCAGCTACTCAGGAGGCTCAGGCAGGAGCCAGAGGCGGAGGTTGCAGTGAGCCGAGATCGCATCACTGCACTCCAGCCTGGGTGACACAGTGAGACTCCATCTCCAAAGGAAAAAAAAAAAAAAAAAAGAATCTATATACAACAAACCACCAACGCTTAAAATTTGCTCAGTCTTAAGTTATTTCTATTGGTTGACGCACCCCTCTATGTGTTCGTTTAACTGCATACAATTTGCCTATTATCAGGTTTTAATAACTTATAGCTAGTTTTAGCTAAACCTACAAAGAAAATACAGCATAAATCAATAAATACAGTAACAGTCTACTATAAAGAAAATTAAGGGTAAAGGGCAATGACTTATACCATAACCCCATTTTATATATAGTGTTTTTTGGGAAAAAAAAAGATAAAAATCAGTCAATCCACTTTGGGAACAGTAACCAAGATCC
This sequence comes from Ateles fusciceps, assembly GCA_036589455.1. Taxonomy (NCBI): domain Eukaryota; kingdom Metazoa; phylum Chordata; class Mammalia; order Primates; family Atelidae; genus Ateles; species Ateles fusciceps. The sequence continues at coordinate 172,959 of JAZHEH010003346.1, forward strand.
AGACTTCAATATGGGCTTAGTTGTTTGCGCTAATCATTAAAAAGCAGACATGGGACAAGTCTTAGACCACTCATTCAAAACAAGCACCCCAGGCCAGGCATAGAAATCTACTCATCACCTACCAGGCCCTACCAAAGTGCACATGCACTGAATGATAAATGTTGAGATGAGTGTAACTTTGAATTTTACTTACGTATTTTTTATTTATTTATTTTTGGGATGGAGTATCACTCTGCAGTCCAGGCTAGAGTGCAGTGGTGCATTCTGAGCTCACTGCAGCCTCTGCCTCTCGGGTTCAAGCAATTCTCCTGTCTCATCCTCCCAAGTAGCTCGGACTACAGGCGCCCGCCACCGCTCACGGCTAATTTTTGTATTTTTAGTAGAGACGTGGTTTTACCATGTTTGTCAGGCTGGTCTTGAACTCCTGACCACAGGTGACCCACCCGCCTCAGCCTCCCATAGCGTTGGGATTACAGGCGTGAGACACCGTGCCCGGCCAACTTGGAATTTTTAAAAACTGAAATCGAAGTAGAACTAGTACTGGCTCTGAAAACAAGCAAGACAAAGCATTTTCTTCCACAAATCAATAGCTTGCCTATGCACAGAAAGTAACGTTTTAAAAGCAATTACTACATAGTGTAAAAAGCAAAGTTCTCCAGGTTGTTGAAATGTAAATTGTGTTGAACACATGTAATTAGATGGTAATTAATACTTTACAGACTAAGATACCGACTACTGTTTCTAGATGAAAAATGTGTACTTACCTTACTAGAACGCTGAGAGCTCCTAACGGAGTCACTAGTGTGGCTGGTGCAAAGGCATAAGCAGCGAAGTTGGCCACCTCACCAGCTCCCACTTGGAGACAGACAAGAGAAACAATCTCAGTTAAGAATGCACACACCCAACTTGGAAACGCCTGCATTTTATGCAATATCTATATATTATTTCAACTGAATTTAGTAACCTCCATTATTTCTCCAATCTATTAATAAGGGTTATGGTTTTGTAAATTTCCAACATTATAGTAAGAGTCCAAGTCAATTAGAAACATTCAAGAAACAACATCTATAATCTAACTAAAGAAACCTAGTTCATGCTGACATAAAGGCATTGTAACATAAATTTTAAATAGATACTTATATCCTAGGGCAGTAAATAAAAATCACTTAAAAGAAGCCAACATGAACATAAAGGTACTTCTCCCAAGTCCTTTTCACTGGTTCTTTTTAAAAATGCAAATCATGAGATATGCCAGGTCCTGTTCCAGGATCAGGAAATACAGCAGGGAGCAAAACAAAGACTCTGCTGTCATAAAACTTTCAGTGAGGGAAGACAGACAAACTAAGCACATGTGCCAAGAAGTTAAAAGTGTTATGAAGAAAAACAGCGAGGGTTAGTGAAAGAGAAAGTTTGCTACTAGGTGTCATGGCATTAGATAGAGGCTCTCTGATAAAGAAACTTTAGAATACTTGGAAATTAGGTCCCACTAAGGAATTACCTACATTGAAAAGCTACTGAGGAATCCTACGCAGGGCAGAAGCATGATCTCAAAACAGGAACCTTCTCGGCTTCTGGTTTTTCCAAAACGGTTATGCCAATTTTCACTCAGCAGCATATGAGAGCTCCCTTTGCTCCACTTCTGCCCTGCTGATCTGCTAGGGGTATGGACGACTCTGCTACACTTTGTTTGCTTTTCCCATTTTCGTTTGTTTACTGACCCTGTGAAATCTTTTAGGGAATTACTGTTCAAGTTTATCTTCTGTTTTCTCTTATTGATTTAAGGTAATTCTTTATACATTTCAGACATAAATCTTTTGTTGGTTAAACTTAGTACAATTATCTTCATTTATACTCTGTCTGCAATTTGCCCTTTTATTCTCTTAGTAAACTCTCTCCTTTTCATTCCTAAAACGCCTTTTAAACATGGTTTATTACCATTAATATTCAATCAAGGAATTTGGTAGCAATGTCTCAAATATCTTTTTATTCAGGATAATCTCCATTCTCTAATTCCTATTTATCTAGAATTGACTTCTTAAAAAAAAAAAACAAAGCTTTCTTCAAACTTTTTTTTTTTGTGACAGCTCCGTCGCCAAGCTGGAGTGCAGTGGCACAATCTCAGCTCACTGCAACCTCTGCCTCCAGGTTCAGCAATTCTCCTGCCTCAGCCTCCAGAGTCGCTGGGACTACAGGCACGTGCCACCACGTCCACCTAATTTTTTTGTATTTTTAATAGAGATGAGGTTTCACCATGTTGGCCAGGATGGTCAACTTGACCTCTTGGCTTGTGATCTGCCCACCTCAGCCTCCCAAAGTGATGGATTACAGGATGAGCCACTGCGCCCAGCCCAGCTTTCTAATTAATTAGGAAATTGTACACTTTTTTCTTTTTACTGAATACTCTAGTTTTTTCACATGTATACTTAACTTGTCAAGTCTAATGTTAATATTTAGCTTTATTTCCTTCTGAATAACGCTGGGATTATAGGTGTGAGCCACCACGCCCAGCCTAGTTTCATTCTTCAAGGTTATTTTCACTTATTTCTAACCTTAGAACTCTTAATCCATTTTCTTCCTTCCAGTTGATTATTATTTTTTAAATTTTATGCATGGATATTTTAAGTCCATGAGCCATCTCTTATGTTTATTCATCAGCATTCACTCAGATGTACTCATGTACTCATCACTTTTCCTCCTGTGTTTTTTTTTCTCTTCTGTATTTCTAAACTTCCATTAAGATTGATGTTTTGTTTGTTTTTGTTTTGTTTTGTTTTTTGAGACAGAGTCTCACTCTGTCGCCCAGGCTGGAGTGCAGTGGCACAATCTCGGCTCACTGCAACCTCCACCTCCTGGGTTCAAGCAATTCTCCTGCCTCCGCCTCCCGAGTAGCTGGGATTACAGGCACCCGTCACCATGCCTGGATTATTTTTTGTATTTTTAGTTTCGCCATGTTGGCCAGGCTGGTCTCAAACTCCTGACCTCAGGTGATCCACCCACCTCGGCCTCCCAAAGTGCCGGGATTACAGGCGTGAGCCACCACGCCTGGCCACACTAATTTTTGTAGATGGGGTTTCACCATATTGGTCAGGCTGGTCTTGAACTCCTGACCTCAGGTGTGCCTCGGCCTCCCAAAGTGCTAGGATTACAGGCATGAGCCACTGCACCCACCCTGAATACTCTGTTAAATCTGCTTTAGTATAATTACATTATCAGTTTATCCAAAACATGTTTTAATTTCTTTTTTTTTGAGATCGAGTCTTGCACGGTCACCCAGGCTGGAGTGCAACCTCCTCCTCCCAGGTTCCAGAGATTATCCTGCCTCCGCCTCCTGAGTAACTGGGACTACAGGTGTGCACCACCACACTCAGCTGATTTTTTGTACTTTTAGTAGAGACAGAAATACAAAAATTTCACTATGTTGGCCAGGCTGGTTTCTAACTCCTGACCTCGTAATCTACCTGCCTGGGCCTCCAAAGTGCTGGGATTACAGGTATGTAATCCACCACGCCCAGCCTAGTTTCATTCTTCAAGGATATTTTCACTGAGTATTCTACTGCCAGCTACTTTTTCAGCACTTTGAAGCTGTATTTCCAACTGTTTTCTACTTCCAATGTTGCTGAAAACTCAGTTGTCAATCTGCTGCCCCCTTGAGGGTACTATGAGGTTTTCTTGGACTGCTTTTAAGACTGTCTTTGCTTTTCATCAGTTTTACCATGATTATGTTTAGGCCCAGTTTTCTTTTCAGAGGTTCTGCGTAAGTTTTATAGGGCTTCTTGGGTCTGTGGTTTGATAACTTTGGTCAGTTTTGGAAAATTCTCAGCCATTTTCTCTTAGAATATTGCTTCTGATTCTGTCCCTTGTTATTGAGACTTTATTTACTGAATCCTCTAAGTTGCATAACCCTCTTATCTGTATTTTCTATCCTTTTTTCTTGCATGCTTCAATCTAGACAATGTCTTCCAAACTACCTCTGGTTCACTAAGACTTTCTTCAGCCATACCTAACCTACTGTTAATTCATTCATTTTCATTACTGTTTTTAATTCTGTAATTTCTAGTTGTTCTGCAAATCTAGTTTATTGTTAGAAAGACAGTTACTTGTGGTAAAAACATTGGTTTTAGGGTTATGATACCTCCAGTATCTGCAGAGTCTGTGAGTCAGAGCAGGTGGTGGCTCCTGCTCTTGGCAGCACCAGACTCTGAGCTGTGTTAGTTCCATTCGTTCAAAAGTTCACTTGCCAGCTACCTCCTCTAGAGTCTGCAGTTACCTCTAGAGAAGTTTCTTTAGCTTATTCCTCTGCAATCTACCACCTTCACATATCTACTTGAATATCTTATAGGCATTTCTAACTTTAACACATCCAGATCAAACTCCTGCTATCCCCCCCACATCATCAGCCCAGGTCCTTCCTGCAGTCTTACCACAAGGCAACTCAATTCTTCCAGTTACTGCGGCAGAAAACCATCATGACATCCTGAACTCTTGTCTTTCATACCCTACATTTTGGTGAATGAGCAAATCTTGTCAGTTCTACCTTCGAAACAGATCCAGAATTCTCCTGCCTCTCACCACACTGCTACTACACTAGAATGCTATCATCACCTCTTACCTGATTACTGCAATGGCCTCTTACCTGCTTTTCTCTGCTTCTGCCCCTATGCAGGCTATGATTCAACACAGCAGCCAGAGAGATCCTATCAAAATCTAAGACTAACCATATCACTCTGCTCAAAAGCCTCTAATGGCTTCTCATTAGAGAAGTCCTGGGACAGGCACAGTGGCTCACGCCTGTAATCCCAGCACTCTGGGAGGCCAAGGCAGGCAGATCACCTGAGATCAGTAGTTTGACACCAGCCTGGCCAACATGGCAAAACCCCATCTCTACTAAAAATATAAAAATTAGCCAGGCATGGTGGCGGGTGCCTGTAATCCAGCTACTCAGGAGGCTGAGGCAGATTCTCTTGAACCTGGGAGAGGGAGGTTGCAGTGAGCCCAGATCGTGCCACTGCACTCCAGCATGGGTGACGGAGTGAGACTCCATCTCAAAAACAAAAAGAAAAAAGGCCAGGCAGGGTGGCTCATGCCTGTAATCCCAGCATTTTGGGAGGCCAAGGCGGACGGACCACCAGGTCAGGAGATCGAGACCATACTGGCCAACATGGTGAAACCCTGTTTCTACTAAAAATACAAAAATTAGCTGGGCATGGTGGCACATGCCTATAATCCCAGCTGCTTGGAAGGCTGAAGCAGGAGAATCGCTTGAACCAGGGAGTCAGAGGTTACAGTGAGCCAAGATTGTGCCACTACTCTCCAGCCTGGGCGACAGAGACTCCGTCTCAAAAAAAAAAAAAAAAAACTAGCCGAGCATGATGGTGCAGGCCTGTAATCCCAGCTACTCAGGAGGCTGAGGCAAGAGAATCACTTGAACCCGGGAGACGGAGGTTGCAGCAAGCCAAGATCACGCCAGTGCACTACAGCCTGCGCGTCAAGCAAAACTCCATATCAAGAGAAAAACAAATTCTTCTCATTTACCTACATAGCCCCACATGATCTGGGCCTCTTGAGTTCTCTGAATTTATTTCTTGCTACTTTCCCCTATGTTCACTCCCTTACTTCTACACCTGCCCCTTTAATGTTTCCCAAAGTTTTGGTAATCTAATATTGCTTAACAAAGCACCCCAAAATTTGGCAGTTTAAAATAAGAATAACCATTTCCCCCCATGGTTCCTGTTAGTCAAGACTTTAGAAAGTGGTCAGTAAGTAGTTCTCACTCAGGGTCTTTCAAGAGGGTGTAGTCAAGATTTAAGGCAGGACGTGGTGGTTCATGCCTATAATCCCAGCATTTTGGGAGGGCAAGGTAGGAGGACTGCTTGAGCCCAAGAATTGAAGACCAACCTAGGTAACACAGTGAGACGTCGTCTCTGTAAAAAAAATAAACAAAAATTAGCCAGCCTAGTGGCATGAACCTGTGGTCCCAACTACTTGGGAGGCTGAGGTGGAAGGTGGCAGGTTGAGGATGCAGTGAGCCAATATCACACCACGGCACTCCAGCCTGGGCAACAGAGTGAGATCCTGTCTCAAATAAATAAACAAAAACATTAAAGTCAGGGCTGCAGTCATTTGAAGGCTGAGTAGGAGCCAGAGGACCCACATCTGAGGTGCTCACTCTCAGGACCAGCAATTAAGTCCTGGCACAGTGAGAGCCCGGGGAGCTCTCCAAGCTGCCTGAGTGTCCTCATACACTTGAGCAGCTGGCTTCCCTCAAAGTGAGCAATTCAAGGCATCAAGGAAAAAGCTGCATTGCCTAGAAGCCACATGTCATCACTTCTGTGGTATTCTTGGATCACACTGTTTTGACCCGCACTGATTCACTGTGAAAGGGGATTAGAGAAAGGTATGAACACCAGGTGAGTCACTGAGGGCTATCCATCACACACTAATGGGCCTGGCATGCGCCCCCCACACCATGGCCTTCACAGCTGCGTTTCCTCCAGCTTCATTTGTTTCCCCCCTCAAGTATCATCTGGGCGGATGAGTCGCTTCCTTTACATCATCACGCAAGTATCTTTCAGAGAGGCTGGCCCTGCCTCCCCATCTAACATACTAACAGACCTGTCTAACCTGTTTCACAATGCTCCTCCTCCTTCGCATTTATCACCACACACGGGCACACACACACACACATTTTGACTTCTTCATCATGTTTAATGTCTCCCATCTACAATGTAAACTTCATGTGGGTGGAGATTTCTCTCACTAAAGTGTCTCCAGCACTTAGAACAATGCCTGGCATACAAGAGATGATCAATAAGTATTTGCTGACTGAACAGTCAAGGCTCAGTGTCTTCAGAATAATTTTCTTTCATGTACCTTTTCAAAGGGAATCACCAATACAGGCATGATGATTTTTTTTATTTTTATTTGATAACTCTTATCAAATGCATACCTTTTTTCAATTTGGAATGAGAACAAACAGGGGGAACAAACTGAAATAGAATTCTTAACTTTCACTTTCAAAATTACCTTCTTACATTGAGCAGAAATTTTAAAAACACACAGGCATATCAAACATGTTTTAATCAGATGGGTAAAAAGAAAGCCTCGTCATTCCATTTAAATACCCTAGTAGGGTACAAGAAATAGTTAGAAAGCCTTGATTACTTGGTGACTAACACCAAGTATTTGATAGCACAACGAGGTGACTACGGTCAATTTATTTATTTTATTTTTATTTTTGAGACTGAGTCTTGCTCTATCTCCCAGACTGGAGTCCGGTGCTGCAATATCAGCTCACTGCAACCTCCACCTCCCAGGTTCAAGTGATTCTCGTGCCTCAGCCTCCCAAGTGCTGTGATTACAAGGGCCCGTCACCTTGCCCAGCTAATTTTTTGTATTTTTAGTAGAGACGGGGTTTCACCATGTTGGCCAGGCTGCTCTCAAATTCCTGACCTCAAGTCATCTGCCCACCTCGGCCTCCCAAAGTGCAAGTCACCACGCCTGGCCCAATAATAATTGTACATTTTAAAATAACTAAGAATATAACTGGGACCAGCACTTTGAGAGGCGAGGAGGAAGGACTGCTTGAGCACAGACATTTGAGAACAGCCTAGGCAACATGGCAAGACCCTGTAAATAAATAAAATAAAAATTAAAAAAATTAGTCGGCCATGGTAGCATGCACTTGTAGTCCCAGCTATGTAGGCGGCTGAGGTGGGAGGACTGCTTGAGCCTGGATGGTTAAGACTGCAGTGAGCCACGATCACACTACCGCACTCCAGGCTGGGTGACAGAGTGAGACCCTATCTCGAAAAGAAAGAGTACTAACCGGATTGTTTGTAGCACAAAGCATAATTATTGAGGATATAGATACCCCATGTATACCATGATGCAATTATCACGCATTGCACACCTTTATCAAAGTATCTCATGTATCTTATAATATCTACTATATAAGTACCTACTATCTATCCACAAAAATTAAAAATAAAAAACTAAAAGAAAGTGCTACTAAACTGCTGAACTTTTATGTATTTCAATTATGTTAATTAAAAAAACAAGATTTAAAGTTTGAAAACTTGCTAGTAATGAGATTATAACACCATATGCAAATATTTTAATATACAGCTATCATATTTTTCTTGCAATGTTCTTTATACATACTCGACAGCAGTCCAGCCCACCACAACCATTCCTTAAGATATGCATGGCCACCTTGACCTGTGAATGAAAAAATATTTCACATCTTTGGAAAATTATCAGACTCTTGTATAAATTATGATAACTATTAATAATGACAGATTTTAATTATCTCAGTTGCTACTTTAAATAAAGGTTTCTGGATGACTCGGGATTTCTCTGACAATTTCTTAATGATTATCTTGCCAAGGTAAATGAAGCATATCCATCATGAACAGTGAGAGCACCTGCCTTAGGACCAAACATCAGGGACTGGGGGAACAACCAGTGGATGCTGACAGTTTGCTTCTCCTCTGTCCACTAAACCCCACAGAGGCTATCATTTCATGTTTTTGAGACTGCTGAATTAGGTTTGGCCACAGAGACGGCACAGGGAAGAGAGAATCGTCGTACTGTTTACTGCCAAAGCAGGTCTCCTCATGAGGTCCAATCAGGTCTAGAAATGAAGCCAGGGCAGAATAATGGGATGTGACCATAATGCCACTTAACACTGAGGCTACCATGAATGTCCCTGATAGAGGAGTCAAGAGTGGGGCCAGTCACCCTGATCACCCCACAGGGTCTTATGACTTGTCAGTGATTTCTAGAGAAACAACCTACACCACCCAGAAGTTCACTAAACTGGATACTCTTCAAGCAAGGAAAGCCCTCTCTTCCTTCCTGCCAAAATGTCAAAGGTCAAAGCCAGAACGTCTACTATCATGGACAAAAGAGTCCAGTCTTTAATAAATTCTGACTCTGACCAGGCGTGGTGGCGCACGCCTGTAATCCCAGCACTTTGGGAGGCCAAGGCGGGCGGATCACAAGGTCAGGAGTTTGAGGCCAGCCTGGCCAGCATGGTGAAACCCCGTCTCTACTAAAAATACAAAAATTAGCCAGGTGTGGTGGCAGGCGTGTGTAATCCCAGCTACTCAGGAGGCTGGGGCAGGAGAATCGCTTGAACCTGGAAGGCAGAAGTTGCAATGAGCCCAGATCAGGCCATTGCACCACTCCAGCCTGGGTGACATAGTGAGACTCTGTTTTCCAAAAAAAAACAAAAAAACAAAAGAAAATAAATTCTGATTCCAACCACAAACTTTTTTTTTTTTGAGACAAAATCTCACTCTGTCACACAGGCTGGAGTGCAGTGGCTTGATCTCGGCTCACTGCAATCTCCACCTCCCGGGTTCAAGCAATTCTCCTGCCTCAGCCTCCTGAGTAGCTGGGATTACAAGCCAGGCCACTGCGCCCGGCCAATTTTTGTATTTTAGTAGAGACGGGGTTTCACCATGTTGGCCAGCCTGGTTCCAATCTTGTGACCTCAGGTGATCCGCCTGCCTTGGCCTCCCAAAGTGCTGGGATTACAGGCATGAGCCGCCACGCCCAGCCTAACCTGCAGGCATATCAAAATTTAAAGAATATGCTGTATGCTAATTTGGCATCGTTCCCTATTTCTACTTTGATGATAACTGCAAGACTGAGTAGAGTTAACTAATTATGACATCTCCTCACTTCTTTTCTCATTGTAAATAACCAAACATCAATTTTGTAAACATTCAGAACTCTTGAACAGTTCAAAGTTCCAAATACACTCACTAGGAATGAAGATGTGGTCTACAATCAAAGAACCTGCGTATGTAGGTACACACTGAAGTCATTTCAAAGTCACACAAGGCATAACCTACCTGCTCTCATAGAGCCTTTCCTGGCAAGTCGAAGAAGTCCTTTTTTTTTCAAAATGAAACTTCCTCCAATGAAAAGGCTGGAGCTCATAGCCAATCCCAGACCAATATAGAAGTCATATTTTCCACGCCCCTGGCTCATTTCGTTTGTTACTTAAGAAGTTCCTGTGAATCACATTGATCACAGAACAGAGAAACCACTCGTAATGGAGGCAGAATGAAGCAGTCTTCAAATCTAAATAATACAAAATGAAATGAGGTTTTCATAGAATGCTCATGACAGCTCACATGCAATCCAAAATTTTACTCCATTTCTCTTCTCCTAAAAATATCTCCTTCATTACTAATAATGGATAATAAATATATTTATTATTTAAATCTAGCACCAATCTGTATATTTCTTCAAATTATGACAAAAGTTAGGATAATGATATAAAACCAAGTTAAAACTGATTTCATAAACTCTGATCCCATATTTTTTAAAAAAGGTTCTAGTCTTAAAAAAGCTTTCCATAGGCTGGGCACAGTGGCTCACGCCTGTAATCCCAGCACTTTGGGAGGCCGAAGTGGGCAGATCACGAGGTCAAGAGATCAAGACCATCCTGGCCAGGATGGTGAAACCCCGTCTCTACTAAAAATACAAAAAAATGAGCCAGGCGTGGTGGCATGCGCCTGTGGTCCCAGCTACTCGGGAGGCTGAGGCGGTAGAATCACTTGAACCCAGGAGGCGGAGGTTGCAGTGAGCCGAGATTGCACCACTGCACTCCAGCCTGGTGACAGAGCAAGACTCCGTCTGGGGAAAAAAAAAACAAAACACTTTCTGATAAGAAAAATAAGTGCAGAATAAAAAATTAGGCATAACAATATACAAATCTGGTTTATAAATACATTTACCAGGTTCTGAAATGTGTCCTTTTGAATAATCTATACAAAGAAACTCAAAATTGTCTCACCCATACGTTTTCTTCTTAGCAACACGTGGATATAAGCATATGCTAAGTTATTTATTTAGCCTATTTGGGGATGTGCTGAGAAGATTTCACATTATTTGTTATCAGAGGATAACGATTCTTGCAGCGTGGTGTCTGCTGGGTGTGTGGGATGGTACTGGTGGCCTCTGGAGAACATGAGGACCATGGCACCTACAGGGCTCAAGCCTCAAGTCCAGAAAGGAAGCAGAGGCTTACCAAAGATTGCAATTTTTTTTCCCCCAAATGGCCAACTCATAAACTCAGTTGACAAATGAACTAAAGCACAGTGTGAATAGCAAAGAAAAACAGTTTTTAGCAACAAGGTTTATGACTGGTTATAACTGCCAATCCAGCTTTCTAGCACATCTTGGGATCTTTTTTAGTCCCACCGTTTAACTACTGAGTTCCAAAACTAACCTGCAATTCAGTCAGGACCCTAACTAGCTAAGTTTTTCCATTCTTCAACTTAGGAGACACTGGCTTTTAACCAAAGCAACTTAACTGGCTGTCCGCCTGGCCCCTCAATTACTTTATCCATCCACTCAAACAGTATTTACTGGATATATGTTGTATGCGCTAAGGGTTCATTATGCTAAGCTATCTAAATAAAACAGTGATAGCTTTTAGTCTTCACAAGGAAGAGAGACGAGATAGTTAAATAAGGAGTACTAATACTACAATAATGGTAAAGACAACATTATCACACTGAGTTGATATTACTCCCAAGAAATGAAAAGGGCTAATGTTTTTGATTTGCCCATCAAAGCACATATGGTTCCTGTATGATTCAATGAGAAGACTGTTCTCCCTCACCCCCGATTTGCAGCTTGGCCATCAAGCTTGCTTTGGCCAATGGAAGGCACGTGTAAGCAACAGAGTGCCAGTTCTGAGTCTACACCTAGAGGCCTCTCTTACTTCTGCCTACCCCTTCACACCCTGCCATAGCTACATGAAGAGCATCTCCTGATCACAACAGGACACAGTGAAAGGCACAGAACAAAATCGTCCCAGTGACTCACAGAACTGTGAGAATGATCTAAGTGCTTATTCCTATATGCCACCAAGACAGCTAACTCTTACACACAAACAGGCTTACTACAAGTATAAAATTTCCACCCTAATTTTTGAAAAACCAAAAATTTTCTGTAGAAAACAGGGATTCAGTGATGGGTAAAAGCTGGGTGATGGATACACAGGAACTCACTGCATTACTATATCTGCTCTTGTGTATTTCTGAACATTTCCATATTACCGTTTTTAAAATACAACCTTCAGTGCTCCAAAGGTACAAGAATGCTAAGGTAGAAACTACCAAAGTCCCAAAAGCAAGGTCATCCCACAACCTAAGACAAAGTAATACTGAAACACTGAAAGAAGTCACTCAAGTCAAAAAGGTACTGAGTTCTTAATAGTGTCAGTCATAATCTCATGAATGAGACTGTCTACCTGAAAGCTTTCCAGAACTGACATCTCCCTTAATTTGGAAAAGTATCTCTAGTCCTCTCCATGCCGTTCGTAAGGCAAGATGATTCCATGAAAAAAGTCTTAGGTGGGAAGTTTGGAGACCCTGTCTTGCTTCCAGCTGGGGGTGGTTCAAGCAATTCTCCCGCCTCCACCTCCTGAGTAGCTGGGATTAAAGGCATGCACCATCAGTCCAGCTAATTTTCTGTATTTTTAGTAGAGACAGGGGTTTCTCAGTGTTCGTCAGGGTGGTCTCAAACTTCCAACCTCAGGTAATTTGCCTGCCTCAGCCTCCCAAAGTGCTGGCATTACAGGCCTGAGCCACCGCACCCAGCCATTTATCTACAATCCTAACCCCAGTATAACAACAGACTCACAAATCCAAATTTAAATTTTTTTTTTTTTTTTGAGACATGGTCTCATTCTGTCACCCAGGCTGGAGTGCAGTGGCACCATCATGATTCACTGCAGCCTCGACTTCCCAGGCTCAAGTGATCCTCCTACCTCAGCCTCTCAAGTAGCTGGGACCACAAGTGTGCAACACTACACCTGGCTAATACTGGTATTTTTTGCAGATACAGTTTCACCATGTTGCCCACGCTGGTAACTCCTAAGCTCAAGCAATCTGCCTGCCTCAGCCTCCCAAACTGCTAGATTATAGGTGTGAGCCACTGCATCCGTCCAGATTTTATTTATACTATGAACCTGACTTTCAAATAACTATTTTGTAACTACTTAATTTACTAATATTTACTAACACTTCATGTTAACTTTCACTAAATGCAAGTTACATACATGTGGTGTAAGGTCTAAAATTAAGACCCAACATCACATGTTGCCTTGACATCTGGTAAAAACTGGGAGAGCTTTTAACGGACTCAGTGCAAGTTTCCCCTCCCTATGCTGCCAAACAATTCTCCTCATCACAGTGACCAGCCACAGTTACTCTTGTTTATGCCTCAGGAGTAGGCCCCATTGCCCTGCCAGCCCAAGGAATTATTAAAGCAATTATTAAAGTCTTTCTGCAGGAACCACAGGTACTCTTGTTACCACAAAGCCTGCCTCCGGCAGCCCCTGGCTCTCCATTCCATTCAGAAAGCAAGACTAAGAAACTTCCGTCCATCTCATCTGCCCAGTGTCAGTATTGTGGGGTGGAAATCCTTATCCCACTGACAAGGTGAGGAGGTGATTAAAACAATACATATAATGGAATTTTATTCATTTAATCCTAAGGTCACTGAAAATTATTCCTAACCTAAGGCTATCATATGAAATTTTCTCCACATTTATTTTACGTAAAGTTACATGATGCTATTTAAAATCTATTTTCCCCTTTCCCATTTATTTTAATCTATGTGTTATGGGACATTTCAAACACCAGAAGCAGAGAGAAGGCCTTTTCTGACCAGTTGGGTCCATCATGTGCATATGGATTTCGAGAGTTCCCGTGGCCAGCCACCCAGCCACCCCTCTCCAGCCCACTTCATTTCCCAGCACAGGAACCTGACCTGACCCCCTCACAAAGGCCTTCCCCCACTCCTCCTGCAACCCAGAGCCTGTTCTCCACTCAAGGCCAGGGTGCACCTTACGCTGCGCTACAAAGACTTCTGCAGTTAGCTCCAGCCCACAGGCATTTCCTCCTCTTTCCACTATTTAGTTAGTCTTTTAAATTTAATTCTCAATTACTGTTCTATCCTCAAGATATTAAGTTCCTTAAAGACAACTATTTAGGTTTTTTGTGGTGGTTTCCTCACAAAAGGCACTCATTTACCGTAGCAAATTTGATTTACAAGCCTTTCTAGAATAAGGCTTATCACCAAATAAGGTTATTCAGGTGTTTTGTTTGTTCATTCATGGAACTGTACCAGTGTGTATGTGTGGAGGGGTGGGGGATGACAAGCAACATAAAATTTGCAAGCCTTATTATAAAGCAGCCTGCTGCCACCAAGAAAATAAGTGATCTCATTCTGACATACAGTTAGAAAATAGGACATCAGAGGGAATGTCCTGAAAGGAATGAGTTGCTTCACTATTCTCAGACCTGGTCCCACTCTGCTCCCTCTCTCTGTAACTGAAGGTCAATCACAGCCGGGAGAGGCTGCAACAGAGATATTTTTTATTCTTCAGGATTAGCCATGAGACAGGGCCAGTATTAAAAACAGCTAAACAATAAAACTTGCTAGATTTGACTTCAACTAGGTTCCCAACCACAGATGACAAGCTCCAGCTGGTTAACCTGCCCAAATTACTTAGAGGGACTCAGGGGAGTAATCCCAGCTGTGGCCATTGCTCAAAAAACACTGAGCAGCTATTATTTGCCAGGCACTGAAGTTGTAAAGATGATCAAAGGGCCTATCCTCAAGGATTCCACAACTAAGAGAATTAAAAATTCCAAAAAGAAACTATTGGCCGGGCGCAGTGGCTCACGCCTGTAATCCCAGCACTTTGGGAGGCCGAGGCGGGTGGATCACAAAGTCAAGAGCTTGAGACCATCCTGGCCAACATGGTGAAACCCCGTCTCTATTAAAAAAAGAAAATATATATTAAAAAAAAAAAAAAGATTTAAAACTTCTACTCTTTCCTAAAATGGATTTTGTGCAGGATGGTTCTCTAAATTTTTGTAATCAGAAAAAAATTTTAATTAAAAAAAAAGAAAAGAAACTATTGAAGTTTTAAACACTTTTAAAGAAGCTTACGATTTTCTGCTTGTCATTCTTTATGTGTGGGGTGTTTTCTTGGTGTTTTGAGGCCAGGTCCCGCTCTGCCGGCCAGGCTGGAGTGCAGCGCTGCTGCCTAGAATGCCTGGGCTGCAGTAGTCTCCCACCTCAGTCTCACAGGGCCACAGACATGCACCACCACACCCAGCTGATGTTTTTGTTCTTGTTGTTCTCTCTAGATTTTAACAAACTCAATTTTCACAATTGATTTTACTCATACTTGTACATTTTCATTAAATATAAAGCATGTCAAGAATGAAATAAATACATCTCAAAGAAAACAAAATTACGAAATTGGTCCACCTTCTTAAATAATGTGGAAAACACATAATTTAAGGAGCAGGCAAAGATGGACTATTCTTTTTTTTTTTTTTTTTTTTTTTTGAGATGAAGTTTCCCTCTTGTTGCCCGGGCTGGAGTGCAATGGCGCGATCTCGGCTCACCGCCACCTCAGTCTCCCAGGTTCACATGATTCTCATGCCTCAGCCTCCCAAACACCTGGGATTAAAGGCATGCACCACCACGCCTGGCCAATTTTGTATTTTTAGTAGAGACGAAGTTTCTCCATGTTGGTCAGGCTGGTCTCGAACTCCCAACCTCAGGTGATCCGCCCCACCTTGGCCTCCCAAAGTGCTGGGATTACAGGCGTCAGCCCCCACACGTGGCCAAAATAGACTAGTATTCTAATGAGGAAAACCTAAACTAGGACTTGCTTTGCAAAATGACTATCAGGAGGCAACACAATCACCAAAGTTAGCAAACTTTATTAAAAATTACACCAACTGGGTGGGGTGTGGTGGCTCACGCCTGTAATCCTAGCACTCTGGGAGACCGAGGTGGGAGGATTGCCTGAGGTCAGAAGTTCAAGACCAGCCTAGCCAACATGGTGAAAATCTGTCTCTACAAAACTAGGAAAATTAGCCAGCCATAATGGCGGGTGCCTGTAATCCCTGCTACTAGGGAGGCTGAGGCAGAAGAATCACTTGAACCCAGAAGGCAGAGGTTGCAGTGAGCCAAGACTACGCCACTGTACTCCAGCTTAGGCAACAGAGCAAGACTCCATCTCACAAAAACAAAACAAAACAATTACACCAACTGAAGTACCATAGATAGCATTAAACTCGTTACAGAACTTGTGACATTTCACTTTAACAAAGGCTTAAAAAGATATGTGGTAAGGGCCCACAAGGAGGAACCAGGTCCACAGATGTTAAGCAACTTGTCACACAGCTGGGGTAGCAGAAGCAGAACTACAATCCAGGCCTCCTCATCCTTAGCCTTCTGCCTTCTGCACTGGAGTCTCCTAAAAGGAGTCCCAGAGGTGGAACACAAGCAAGTGGCAGCTCAAAGCAGGATCTCAGTACAAGTCACTGTCCTCCCTGCCCCACCTGCTCCTCCTTGTACTGACAATAGTTTCGCTCTCCTCATTACTCAAAGTGAACACAAGGGCCGAGTCCCAGATGGATTCTACCTCTGAAATACAGCTTCACGCATGCTCTGCCTGACCAGACCCTGCACCTCCCTCTCTCCTGGCCCTAGTCAAGCTTGAACACATGATGCTGCCATGCTGCTCTATAAAACACATCTCTGCCAATCTCAGCCTTCTGCTGAAAAATTTAGAATCACTGCCTCTGTTGGTAGCAAGAAGACCAAACTGTGCAACCTAGTAATGAAGACCCTTCACCATTTGTTCCAAACCTCCCTTTTAGATCTTATTTCCAACACCGTATTTCACACATCCTGTGTTCTACCTAGGTCAGCACTCTGCTGCTGTTCTGACCTGCTCCTACCTGTCCTCCTCCATATTTTGTTTACACTAACTACCCCTATTACGGTTAACTTTGCTACTCATACTGCCTTCACTGTGGCTCCCAGTGAACATGAGGCTTGACTGTATCATTTACGCAACCAACAAACACTTAATGAGCATGCACAATATTCTAGGAGCAGGGGTACAACAGCCCACATGAAGTTTATCTCCAACGAGAGGTAGGGTGAAATAAAAACAAAATAAATACATTATTCTGGAAAGTGGCAAATGTTATGGTGAAACAGACAACATGTTAAGGGCACTGGGGAGTTGACATGGGGGACTCTTTTAATTACTGTCATTAGGCCTTTCTGAGCAGGTTAACACTTGAGTAAAAGCTTGAAAGAGCTTTTTTGAAAAGAACAAGCGGGAGAGAGAAACAAGTGCAGAGGCTCTAGGCATGAGCATGTGTGCAGTTTCCTAAGAAAACAAAGGCCACTGTGGCTGACCGTGATTGAGGGTAGACGAGATACCATATTAGAGTAAAAAGGTGAGTGTCAGCCAGGCGTTGTGGCTCACGCCTGTAATCCCAACACTTTGGGAGGCTGAGGCGGGTGGATCATGAGGTCAGGAGTTCGAGATCAGCCTGGCCAACATGATAAAACCTCATTTCTACTAAAAATACAAAAATTAGCCCGGTGTGGTGAGGGGTGCCTGTAATCCCAGCTACTCAGGAAGCTGAGGCAGAAGAATCACTGGAAACCCAAAGGCGGAGGTGGCACTCAGCTGAGATCGTGCCACTGCATTCCAGCCTGGGCAACAAGAGTGAAACTCTGTCTCAAAAAAAAAAAAAAAAAAGGTGTCAGATCACATGAGGCCCTATGGGCCATACCAAATCCAAAAGGCATGGAAAAGATCTCCAACCCATTTATTTGGCCAGATCATAATTTATTTTCATCTGGAATCATTATAGAACTATTTAAATAGTTCTAGTGTTGTATGAAAGGAGAGAAGGTTAGCACTCCCCTTGACAAGGATGGAAGAGGCCCTCGGGCCTGACAACACGCATACGGTTAAGGCATTGCCACCTACTTCGTGGCATCTAACCATCGTTTTAATTTTTAAAAAAATAAATAAAAAATAAAAAAATAAAATAAATAGTTCTATTTCAAGTTTATTTACATAAAACAAATACAGTTAGATATGCAGAAATATGTAAGACTAAGCATGCTCTAGTCTGAGGGGTGCTTTTAATTCTACAAAACAGATAAACCTTTTTAAATTGTGTATATGTGAGATTTATGGTATGGGAAACATACAGATAGTAACATAGTTACTACAGTAGAGGAAATCAACATACCTATCATTTCATGTACTTTTTTATGACAAAAGCAGCTAAAATCCACTCATTTAAGGAAAATCTCTAATTTCATTAACCGTAGTTCTCAAGTTGTACATCCTGAATATCTGCTACTTTGTATCCTGTGACCTAAATCTCCCATTTCCTCTCCCACTCCCACCCCACCTTTTATTCTCTAGGGAAGTCTTATCTTTCTGTGCAATATCACAATGGAAAGCAATCAAATCAGAGTTTAAGCTTATTATACCTTCTATGGGGAAAAAAATGTAATATTCAAAGTCACGTATTTTAAATATGAATAAACCATATTTACATATTAGAAATATTCTGAAAACATGTGAAATTGTTTTTATTATGCTCTCTCCCTAACAATAGCTACCACTTAGTGAGCACCAACGACCGAGGCACTGTTTCATGCGTCATTTCTACTCATTTCTAGTCTACACAACGAGATGAAAGATCACTTTACAGCGAAGAAACCAAACCTCCCAGAGGTAAGAGTCACATGAAGAGGACCACACAGAAAGGGACTTTACTTCTACTCCCAGCTGCCCATATTACATAGAAACTTTAGAGCTCTTAGGTCGGACGCAGTGGCTCAGGCCTGTAATCTCAGCACTTTGGAAGGCAGAGGCAGGTGGATCACCTGAGTTCAGGAGTTCGAGACTATCCTGGCCAACATGGGGAAACCCTGTCTCTACTAAAAATACAAAAATAAGCCAGACGAGGTGACAGGAGCCTGTAATGCCAGCTACTCGGGAGGCTGAGGCAGGGGAATTGCTTGAACTCGGGAAGCCAAGGTTGCAGTGAGCCGAAATTGTGCCACTGCACTCCAGCCTGGGGTGACAGAGCAAGTCTCCCTCTCAGGGGGAAAAAAAAGCGCTCTAGTCTTTACTAAATCTTTACTGCTTGGTTTCTGCTGCAATCTAAGTTAGCTTAGGTCTGGCTGGGTGGCTCACGCCTGTAATCCCCACACTTTGGAGGCCAAGGTGGTTGGATCACTAGAAACCAGGAGCTGGAGAAGAAACTGTCCAACATGGTGAAACCCCGGCTCTAAAAAATTAACAAAAATGAGCCAGGCATGGTAGCGCATGTCTGTGGTCCCAGGTACTGGGGAGGATGAAGTGTAAGGATCGCTTGAGCCCGGGAAGCAGAAGTTGCAGTGAGCCCAGAGCGCACCCTGTAGCCTGGGGACAGAGCAAGGACAGAGACAGGACAGAGCCTGTCTCAAAAAAATTAAATATATACATAAAGTTAGCTTTCATTTTTTCCAACCTCTCACTTGGCTAGTAAGTTTTTAAAGCAGTATTGTACTTACAAATATTACAGAGCTTAAATCTCCAACCCTAACTAGGCAACAATATAAGTTATAAATTAAAATTTTAACTTACATGTAAGTTTAATATGGTCTCTCTTATGAAAAAAAGGCTGGAAGAGGTTAGAGATGACTTATTCACTCTCATTTCCTCGTAAATACTACCCTTTATTCCCATTTAAAGTCTTAAACCCTGGCCGAGTAGCTCCAGCCTGGAAAGAAGAAAAGACAGAAGTAGGCAAAACGACTAGTTACCGAGCACGTTTTAAATTTGGTCACTAGCCTTCATACTCATTTTGCTAACCAATCAGCATAAAACCTACTCAATCGAGCATAACTACTGCTTCGACAGGCAGCTCACTGGAATGGAAACTCTCCACTCTCCTATTTCCCCTTATTAAAAAAAGTATTAGCCGGGCAAATGGCTATACGCAGAATTTCTAAATGCAGAACTTCACATGCAGTCCTGTATTAAATGAACTGACAACCTAGTAAAGAAACTAGGGAGGCTTGTATTTAAATTCTGGAGTTGAAAGAAAAAAAAAAATTAAGGAGGCACAAACCCAAAACTAAACACGTAGAGTTTTACGCAATTGTATCGAGAGGAAAATAGGATTCCATGATTTTATAAAAGTTAGGAAATTAAAACAACCAGGCTCAAAACGTTACAGCAAACTTCTAAGGTTTAACTATCAATTATGATCCCCGCAGCAGCTGAAGCCACCTTCTAAAACTCACCGAGACAAATTAAACTATCTTAATGAACTTAATGAACAGGCATCCCCGACATGGCCAACTAGCCAGGCTTCCATGGGACTGAATGGCAATCCAATTCACGGTGGTTTCCTCACAACGGATTACCAGGAAAACCGCTTTCGACTCAGAACACCCGGAAAGGAAAGTTGCCTGAAGAACCCTTCTCCGACTCAAGATGGGCAGGCTCGCCCGCAAGTCAGCCCCTTCGCGCTCGCCTGAAAGGAAGGAGTGGCGACCTCACCCTAGTCCGCAGGCCGGCCGCGCGGCCGAATTCCCCTCCGCGCTGCTGCCCGGGGAACCGCGACTCACACCCCCACACAGGCCGCCCAGTCCTGCGCTCGCGCGGGCACCGCCTTCGTCGCCGTCCAGTGAGAGGTGCGAGCATTAGGGGGTGAAGCCCTGCGTACCGCCTCCTCCATGGAGAAGCGCCGAGGAAAACCTGCCAAGGACAACCTCCGGTCCCCCACTCACCACCGCTTCCGGGACCTAGGGCCGGCGCCGTAAAACCTGGGCGCGGCCAAATGACGCAAGAGGTCGCGCGCGCGCGCACAGTGCCGCACGGCCTAGGCCCCGTCCCCGGTGCGCTCTCCGCCGAGTTCCGGTTCCTTTAGAAGACCCCAGTCGGCTGAGGCACTATGTGCCCCAGAAGTGTGCGGGGCGGGGATGGGGGCGGGGACGAGGGCGGGGCGCAACGGGGCACCGGGCTCGGAGCAGGACCTGGCGATGGACGCAGCTAGAAGGGTAGTAGGCAGTACAGTATTTTGCCAGGTGGCGTTGGCCGCTCAGGAGTTCAAAATCAACGTCCCGCATGGCGTTTATTTAAAATGAGCGTTCCCAGGGGCAGTCACAGTGTCAAGATGCATTTAATTGGTGTCCCCGAGCAATGCCGTAGGGGAACGGTGCCCTAAAGAGGGCAAGAGGCGGGGCAAGGGCGGGTCCAAAGCTGGTGGGGCAGACGGCGCGGGGCCCAAGTAGCGGCAGTAGCTCGGCCACGGCTGGGCGCTTCCTTACCGACCAGCTCCCGGAATAAATGCGAGGTGGAGCGTTGGTGAAAGCCCAAGAATAGATTGTGAGGATAGACTTATTTTTCATGAGATGCATAGGAAACAAACCAACCGTTAGGCTATCCTGCCTCGGTTCCTCCTGGAAAGGAGAAATTTCTTAGGACCCACCAACGTGGTTTCCGCAGAAGTAGTCAAAGACTGAGCTCCTTCGCAAGAAGCAGGGAAGAGCAGCCCCCTGGAGTGAGGCCTCCTAGAAAATCAGTGATTCTTTGGCTGCAGGTGTAGTGGTCCCTTAGGGATGTTGTTCCAGGTGGTGACTAGACGCAAAAACACTATTATATGAAATTTAAGTCGTTTGGTGTGAGGATCTTTGTAAAATGAATTATGTGCTTATTGAAACAAAACACCAAATATCATCTGTCCCTTTCAGGCTCTAATACTATTGGACTATTGTGTTCTAGACTGTATACCCAGCCCCTGACCACTCTGGTTTTGGTCTAGGTCACTGTGCAGCTTCTAATTCTTTTTTTTTTTTTTTTTTTTGAGACAGAGTCTGGCTTTGTTGCCCAGGCTGGATGGAGTGCACTGACACAATCTCGGCTCACTGCAATCTCTGCCTCCTAGGTTCAAGCGATTCACCTGCCTTAGCCTCCTCAGTAGCTGGGATGCATCACCATGCCCGCCTAATTTCTGTATTTTTAGTAGAGAAGGGGTTTCACCACATTGGTCAGGCTGGTATCGAAGTCCTGACCTCATGATCTGCCCGCCTCGGCCTCCCAAAGTGCTGGGATTACAGGTGTGAGCCACCAAGTTTAAAGGTTTTAATCCGTCATGAGTCTATTATTCAGACACCCATATATCTTAGAACTGGCTCAGAGGACCTATTACTTTCTTTGGTCTCAGCTACGTTCTAGCTAGATGACACTGTCAGATAAGGAATTACATTGGATATTGAAAGATGATTGACAAACTGGTCTCAAGTGATGTGGTAGATTGATGAAAAACGGCTCCATTCCCTGCACATTTTGCAGTGACTTTGAAGCTCCACTCTATTTCCTGAATCTGTACTGGCCTTGGGACTGGCTTTGGCCAAGAAAATGTGGCAGTTCCTGCCTAAATTATGATGCCTGGACTAGCCTGCTGAGGAGGGGACCACATGTGGCAAGGCAAGCAACAGAGCCACCCAGCTAAATGCTGGCTGACTAGCATTGAGGCCAGCCATGGAGCCAAGGTGGTGCAAGTTAGCAAAACTGCCCCATTAACCCATAAACACATGAGGAAGAGTCAACGATTATTGTCTTAAGTCACTCATTTTGGGGTGGATCGGTATGTAGCAGTAACTAACTGATACAGATGCCAACAAATACCTCTAGGAGAGGGGTCCCCGAACCCCTGAGCCACGGGCCAGTATAGGTCACAGGCCTGTTAGGAACCGGGTCACACAGGAAGTGAGCGGCATGCAAGCAAGTGAAGCTTCATCTGTGTTTACAGTCGCTCCCCACTGTTCACATTGCCACCAGAGCTCCTCCTCCCATCAGATCAGTGGCGGCATTAGATTCTCATAGGAGTGTGGACCCTACTGTGAGCTGTGCATGCCAGGGAGCTAGGTTGTGCCCTCCTTGTGAGAATCCAAATAATGCCTGATGATCTGAGGTGGGACACTTTCTTCCCAAAACCAT
This sequence comes from Ateles fusciceps, assembly GCA_036589455.1. Classification (NCBI taxonomy): domain Eukaryota; kingdom Metazoa; phylum Chordata; class Mammalia; order Primates; family Atelidae; genus Ateles; species Ateles fusciceps. The sequence continues at coordinate 195,829 of JAZHEH010003346.1, forward strand.
GCTCCTCCCTCGCCCCCCGTGCATCTGTGGAAAAATTGTCTTCTATGTTAGATATAGTGAACCACAAGTTTCTTCTCAAATAATCAGTTTGTCAGTATGTTCAGCTCTCTTATTCTTTAATTCTCCTTTTAAAAGTTTAACTTCCTTGTAGTTTCAGTAAACAACCTTTTCCACCGGTTCTAATCGGTAGTTCACATCTGTTACCCCAGTACCCTGCTACGTCCGACTCATCCTGGTCCCTGATCCTGTCACCTACTCTCGACCCCTGGCTACCTGCTCTTACCTGCTGTAACCGTCCTTCCCACCAAACTACCCACCCCGCCATTTTGGCTTGTACCCCTGCTGCCTTTAAAATAGCCAATCAGAATTAGACTAGACTGTGTGGTCTAACCCCAGCCAATAGGGGAATGACACAGCAGTAAGGCGACCTCCGTCAGGCATAAGTACCCCTTCCCCTCCCTTGTCCAGGTGGCACTTGCCGTTGTTCCGTGAGCGGCACCCTTCTATAGAAGTAAATTGCCTTGCTGAGGGAATTGATATTCGAGTGCTACTTCTTTTGTGGCACTGAAAATTTTACTTATAACATCTATAAAACCAGTCCTTGGTACCAAAAAGGTTGGGGACTGCAGGTCTAGGAGGCAGATTAATAATAAAGTAGTGGTTGGTTCATACGAACGGAGTGCTTAGGTGTCAATATGTTCATTTAACCAAATGAATGCATTTGCTTATTGCTCCTTTCTGTCAGCTGGAGTGCCACCTCGTCCAATCAGCTTTCTGTCCTTACAGCAGCCCATAACCTCCTTTCACATTGGTTATCTGGACCTCCCACCCGGCACCTCCTGCCACACTGCACAGTGCATTGTATTTATTAGTGTATATATACCTTGTTCATATGCTGCCGGCTCCTCATATGCCCACATAACTTCTCCAGCCCATGATGTTGTATATCTTGCATATGCTGAGTGTTCAAGCAGTCATCATGAGGTATTTCTAAAGTTTTAAAACTCTAATTCCTTTCTTAACATCTCTTTCTTGAAATAAAGAAAAAGAAAGAAAAAAGAAAAAAATTATAAATACATAAATAAAAACTCTAATTCCTTCTCAAACACTACTGGTGGCATTGGAAAATGGTACAATTTCCTTGGAAAATAGGTTGACAGTTTCTTAAAAAGTTAAACATACAAGGCCAGGCACAGTGGCTCACGCCGGTAATCCCAGCACTTTGGGAGGCTGAGGCAGGCAGATCACGAGGTCAGGAGTTCCAGATCAGCCTGACCAACATGGTGAAACCCCCGTCTCTGCTAAAAATACAAAAATTAGCCAGGTGTGATGGCATATGCCTGTAATCCCAGCTACTCAGGTGGCTGAAGCAGGAGAATCATTCAAACCCAGGAGGCGGAGGTTGCAGTGAGCTGAAATTGCACCACTGCACTCCAGCCTGGGTGACAGAACAAGACTCTGCCTCAAAAAAGAAAAAAAAAAAGTTAAACATACACCAATCATATGACCCAGCAGTTCTACTCCTAGGTTTTTACTCAACAGAAATGAAAGCATGTATCCATAAAAAATACATGTAAATGATATTCCATAGCAACTTTATTTGTAATAGCCAAAATTGAAAACAACCCATATGTCCGTCAACAGGATAAAGAAACTGTGGCATACCTATATCATAGAACACTACTCAGCCATAACAGGGAATGAACTGGCTGGGCGCAGTGGCTCACGCCTGTCATCCCAGCACTTTGGGAGGCTGAGGCAGGCGGATCACCTGAGGTCAGGAGTTTGAGACCAGCTGGCCAACATGGTGAAACCCCATCTCTACTAAAAATACAAAAATTAGCCGGGCGTGGTGACGTGTGCCTGTAATTCCAACTACTCGGAATTGCTTGAACCCAGGAAGCAGAGGTGGTGACAAGAGTAAAACTAAAAAAAAAAGGCTCAAAAAAAAAAAAAAAGGCGGGAGGAATGAACTATTGATACATGCCTTAACATAGCTGAGTCTCAAAATAGTTATGTAAGTGAAAGAAGCCAGACCAAAAAAACAGTGTGTCCTCAATGATCACATTTATATAAAAGCCTGGGAAATTAAAACTATAGTGACAGAAAGCAGATGAATGGGTGCCTGGGGGTGGAGGAGGTAAGGAGGGTAGAGGGATTACAGTAGGTCAAAAAGAAACTTTGGGGGGATGAGTATGTTCAGCGTTTTGTTTACGGCAATGTTTTCATCATAAGACACATGTCAAAACTTACCAAATCATACATTTTATATATGTGCAGTTTATTATGTCAATTATAACATCCAATAAAGCTGTTGAAATCCTGTCATTGTTACAGAAGCACAGAAGCAAGAAGTCTTGCCTATGCTTCTGTAACAATGACAAGATTTCAACAACTTTAAAACAGTATTTTAAATAGCATGTATTAGGAAATCAAATAAGTTTCTTATGCATAAGTTGTTCCCAATTACTTTCATATGTTTTGGTTTTGCTACCACAGAAGCATGAGAACAGCATAGCATAGTGGCATTCCTTGTCATTTTAAAGCATTTGTATCATATAAATGCTTTTCAATTAATATTCAGTTTATTCAAGGCCATCGATCACCTACAAATGTAGTAGGGCATTTTCCAAAACATTTGTTGGGGGTGAGCAGGAAGAAACTTTCTGAAAATATAGGAATAACTCAAGGTGAATTGAGGGAGAACAGTACGATACTCATTAAAAGCCAGGAGTTGGCTGTTATGAACTGCCACACTTGGTGAAGTGGTAAGGGGATGTGGTAGGCAGAATGCCCAAGGATATCTACGTCCTCACCCTTGAAACCTGTGACTGTGCCACCTTATGTGGCAAAAAGGACTCAGCGGATGCGACTAAGAATCTTGAGAGGGGAAGGTGACCCTGGATTGTGCGTGTGGACCCAAAGCAGTCACAAAGGTCCTTCCAAAATGGAGGCAGGAATGTCAGACTCAGAGACTGATCTATGATGATGGACAAGTGGTCAGAGAGACGTGACATTGCTGGCTTTAAAGATGGAGGAAGAAGCCATGAGTCAAGATACAAAGGCGGCCTCTAGAAACTGAAAGAGCAAGGATGAGACTCTCACCAGGAGCCTCCAGAGGACGCAATCCTGTCTGCACCTTGATTTTAGCCCCAGGAGGCCAGTGTGGAACTTGTAACCTCCAGAACTGTAATGATACGCGTGTGTTGTTTCAAGCCACAAGGTATGTAACCTGTTAGAGCCATCACACCGGCACCACCCCTGTCCTGCTCACCACCGTCCAGTTCCACTCCCAACTCCTTCTCATGTCCTGGGTTGGAATGAATCCTGTCCTCTCTGGACTGCTAATAAAGAGGTATCTAGATCTTTTACATTTGTTTCTTATCTGTGCCTCACCTCTCCAACTAAAAACCTTTTTAAAACTATCATGTGCCAGGCACAGTGGCTGTCGCCTGTAATCCCAGCACTTTGGGAGGCCGAGGTGGGCAGATCATGAGGTCAGGAGTTTGAGACCAGCCTGGCCAACATGGTAAAACCCCATCTCTACTAAAATACAAAAATTAGCCAGGTGTGGTGGCGTGCGCCTGTAATCCCAGCTACTTGGGAGGCTGAGGCAGGAGAATCACTTGAACCCAGGAGGCAGAGGTTGCAGTGAGCTGGATTTGCACCACTGCACTCCAGCCTGGGTGACAGAGTGAGACTGTCTCAAGAAACAAACAAACAAACAAAAAACTATTATGTGAGGTTCAAACTAATGGTGAACAAATAAGTGTGACTAACATGACAACAAACATGCTGATAATGTCAAAAGTAAGGATCATCAGATGGATGGGATGGATGTAACTCAGCAATACGGAAATTCTAGGACAAGTCCCTTGCAGGGAAGGCTCGGCTAGCAGCCAGCACAAACTGCTCTATAGCAGTAACCAACCAAAGCAAGCTTTTGTTGGATGACAGCAGAATTTGACATTACTACACTTCACGGCCCCAAAACCCTGTCTGGAAAGAATTATCCATAGATGCATTTGATGATTTCATAAAATGTTTGCTTCTGATTTCTGTGTAAGTACACTTTGATCAAAATGTGAATAATTAAATCTTTTGGGATAGGGACTAAGAAAAAAAATCTTCTTACTCACTTTTTCTCATTTGATAAAATCACTTACAGGATACCAGTCTGGGCAACATAAGTAGACCCTGTCTCTACAAAAAAAAAAAATTAAAAGTTACCCACATGTGGTGGCAGATGCCTATAGTCTTAGCTACTTGGGAGGCTGATGCAGGAGGATCACTTGAGCCCAGGAGTTCGAGGCTGCCCTGAGTGAGACCCTGCCTCTCAAAAAACAGCAACAACAACAACGAAGAAAATTATAGGACACTATCGAAGATTAGCAACAAGATTTCTAATGATGCTTAAAGTATGAAAATGTGTTATGATTGTCTCATTTTCTATGGGCTTAAAATGTAAAAAAATGGTATGTTATGCAACTCAAAAACATGTCAAAGGCATTGACATATTAAAATAGAGCTAGTTTTCTTTAATACCATCACTTCATTGGATCAAGAGATAGTCAGAGGATAGAGAATTTCTGCACACATCTGGATTTGCTCCCTAAGGTAGATACACAGGTAGACATTCCCCACCACCTCCCCACTGAGATGGAGTTTCACTCTTGTCGCTCAGGCTGGAGTGCAGTGGCGCAATCTCCGCTTGCTGCAACCTCCGCCTCCCAGGTTTAAGTGATTCTCCTGCCTCAGCCTCCCAAGTAGCACCACCACGCCCAGCTAATTTTTATATTTTTTTCTTTTTTTTTTTTTAAAGATGGGGTTTCACCATGATGGCCAGGCTGGTCTCGAACTCCTGACCTCAGGTGATCCACCCACCTCAGCCTCCCAAAGTGCTAGGATTACAGGCGTGAGCCACCGCACTTCGCCCTTTTTTTTTTTTTTAACTTTTATATTTTTAGTAGAGATGGGGTTTCACCAAGTTGACCAGGCTAGTCTTGAACTCCTGACCTCAGGTGATCCACCTGCCTCAGCCTCCAAAGTGCTGGCATTACAGGCGTGAGCCACCGCACCCAGCCCACAGCTAGACATTTTTAAACATTTTTTACATTGTTACAGGATCTAAAGGAGGATAGTCATTTCTCTTTTCTTTCTTTTTTTTTTTTTTTTTGAGACAGAGTCTTGCTCTGTCACCAGGCTGGAATGCAGTGGTGTGATCTCAGCTCACTACAACCTCCACCTCCCAAGTTCAAGTGATTCTCCTGCTTCAGCCTCCCGAGCAGCTGGGACTACAGGCACACGCCACCACACCCGGCTAATTTTTGTATTTTTTAGTAGAGATGGGGTTTTACCATGTTGAGCAGGTTGGTCTCGAACTGCTGGCCTCAAGAGATCCACCTGCCTCAGCCTCCCAAAGTGCTACAGGCATGAGCCACTGCACCTAGCCTAGGCTACTCATTTCTAAAAAGAAAATCAGAAAACTGTGAGGAACTGGGATGATTTGGAACCTGAGATTACGATTACACGAGCATTTCAAGTAAAGGGAAAAAAAAAATCAACAAATGTTCAGCTAGAAATAAGTTATTTTATTTTAGAACACATACAGATTAATAAATATTACTGGAAAACTTAATAGCCTTTTTATTTACATAAGGCAATAACAACATGCTCTGACTACAACTATAAAGCAAAATATAAGCAAGTCTAGCCACTGACAAATGTGTGTGTGTGCTAATTGGAAACTCCCCAACACATTTACATGACAAGACTTTTACACAACCAATCAACATTTGACATTTTCATCATCTTCCTCTCCTTCATGATTATATTCAATTTTTCGAGAAAATAATACTTATCCTTTGAAAAGGCAAAACACGTAAGCTACTGAAAAACAGTATCTACATTTTTGTCAAGTGCAAAAATACTAAGGTGAGGGGCAATTATTATGTTCCGACAAATAAATATTCTGAACTTTTCAACATGACCCTTTGGCACTTGTGGTTTGGGAGTTCTGACATTCGCCTGGGGTGAGTTCATCATCAGGATTCAGCTGCTTGGAAGCAGGAAGTTCAGTATCATTTATTACAAATTCAGTGCAACAGAATCTACATGTTTCACAGGCCATTAAATCTTTTTCAGAACACAGACCTTGGCCAAATGTCAGAGGAGCCCATCACACCATCGGAAGGTGGTCTTTCAGTGAGACTTTCTTAAGTCTCTGTTTAATTTCCATATTTTACAACAGAACATATAAAACCCTTTCTTTTAAAACAAAAAAAGGAAACTTAAAGCTTCATGGAATCATGCAAACTTTACACCCAGCACTTCCTTTGCCCTCTCAGCACATGAGGCTGTGCACTGCACAGCACGGTCCTGAGCAGGTTCCACAGTCGTGCAAGCGGAGTTTCCACCGCTCAGCACTTCTGAACACCGCGCTCTCCTCTCAGGCCACCAGAACACCACTGAACATGCTGGAGTTTTAGAAACAATTTGGAGAACCATCCCACCCCCTTTAGAGGTAGAAAAACTGAGGCACAGAAAGGTTAAGAGACTCACCTATGTTTGCACAATTAGGGAAAAACAGAGAAAAGAAGAAAAACATCCTCCTTCCTGGCTCATGCTCTGGGCCCTAGACTCTGCTTTTTAAACGCTTTGGGTACATGTGAAATAGATGTTTATTTACATGATCCTTGTTCTACGGAATATCAACTTTTTACTAGACGATAGATTCTGATGTAACAAAGTTACGTTTTCTTAAAATATAATTATTTTGTTGCACGTGAGGAATGTGCATGAAAATAAATGAGTGGTGGTAATGGGCCAAATTCTCATCGCTATTCCTGTAATTCTGAACCTTTTCAAGTATACAATGGAGGTATAAGAATCTGGCCAGATGAGAAACATCACCTACAAGCTAAAGGACAGACCCTTAAAATTCATCACCAGTACAACTGTAAGGTGGAAATGAGGAATACAAAAAATTGAGGTATTTTATATGATAAACTGCCTTGTGGTGTGACTGGTGTGCAAACTGATCTTTTCTTTCCAACTCGCATTAACAGAATCTACCTATGAATGTGAGTAAAACCTACAAAAAATGAACATGGACATGTCCTTGGGAGGAAGGTCGAGGTTAAGGACTCAACGATACATTTTTGGTCCCTGAGAAGGTGAAACACCAAGACTCCATACAATCCCGCCTGACGGGTGAACAACCCCCTTGGTGTCAGACACTGTGAAAAGGACAACTTCAGAACACGGAAGCTAATCCATGCAGTCATGAACACACCTTAAACTGAAATGCTCTCTTTCTAGTTTCCTGCTTGGTGGCAGGAAGCCTAAGTCAGGATCGCACAGGCATCAGAGTGGCGCGGTGGGAGGGGCTCTGGGAACCACGGGAGCACTCTCTACCCTCTTCTGGGTGAGTTGAGCAGCTTGAAAAAGAGGAATCTCCCGAGCAGACAGAAGGGCAGTAGCCTGTGGCCATCACACCTGTTTCCACAGACCAGGTGTCCATGCACACCTGGGAGACACTGCCTCTCCAAAGTCTAGAACTGGCCCGTAGAAGTTGAACACAACATTTACAAAGAGCTGAGCCATCTAGAAGAAGGAAAGACGACTGCACAAGTGAATAGTGCTCACTTCTCTCAGAAAACAGATGTGAAACACAAAGAAGACAAACGCCAACATATTACTGCTGCGATCAACTTCTGGAAAGACAACTGAGTGCAGCAAATTGGCTCGAAGAGCAGGAATTGAAAGAATATTCCTTATCGCCGAACAAAGAGCTCTGAAGTCTATTTCACTAACGTTCTAATACGAAAAGACCGAAATGAGAGCTGAGCAAGGCCCCCAGAACACCAGATTCCTCCCCAAAGTCCCCAGCATGGGCAGGGCCTCGCTCCAGGCAGCAGGGGAAGGGCTGCCCTCCCCAGCACCTTCTCCACAGAGATGGCAAGGTCCTGCCAACCAGGAAGATGCTCTGGGGGCCTTCATGGTGATGGGTTAGGATTAGAATCCTTAATTGGGCCTACCTTTGATCAATGAGCAGAACAGGAAGCAATCTTTAAAATGCAAATATCCAGAGGAGAAAACAAGGCATTGCCCAAGAGGAAGAGAGAAATGGCCTATTTCAGTATCTATCAAGAGGAAATCTGCATATTGTGATCAAAACCTTTGATTTTAGAGGATGCTTGAAAACAAGTATACAGTAAGCATCTTTTTTCCAAAGAATAGTATGATAATTTGAAAATATTTCAAGTGCATTTATTTTTGGAAAGGCCACTAAGAGATCTATCCATGTTCTAGGCCTTCCCCCAAAGTTCTCACTTTGGGGCTTCTTTTCTTTTTGTTTCCAAATGAATGGTGAAAACATAGATTTTTAAAATAAATACTATTAAATCAGAAGGTATATGCTCTATATGAAATTTGAAAATTAGACTGTTCGACCACTGGTCATGTCATTTACTTTGAGGCTAGTGTCATGTGCTTGAAAAACAATGGATGATACGAACTTTGTTTCCCTGGAAGAAGAGCTATGTACCCTACTGAAGTATCTGCTGAACGGAGGTAACCCTGGAAGACTCCAAACTGTCCCAGGACCAGTCACTTTCAAGGGGATAAAAGCTATTAATACTTTGAGATTTTATTTTACTCTAAAAAAATTATAGAAAAGATCAGGAAAATACCACCTCTCAGTATCAATGGTATACTTCTGGATTAAAATATAATCAGGTACACCAAGAGCTGCATTTAAATTTCATATGAAAGCTGTAGTAAAACGTGATAATTTTCATGTGACACATGAACTTTCTCATGACATTTGTTAGCCACATGTATTCGTTGAATATAGGAAACAATTTTTACCTCCACTGTGCTGCCCCCTCGTAATATGAACCAATAAATTTACTTCCTGTCCAAAAAAAAAAAAAAAAAAGGAAACAATTTTTATGCCTAAAAGTACACTGATACTGATATACTACGTTTCCAGAAAGTTCAGTTCCCTAAGTTAAGGCCTGCATTCCCCAAAGCACTGATGATAAAAGGAGTAATGGACTTTGAACATTTGTTAACCATCCACTAATAGAGGATTTAAATTTTTTTTTTTTAATAGAGATGGAGTTTCACCATATTGGTCAGACTGGTCTCGAACTCCTGACCTCAGGTGATCCACCCACCTCGGCCTCCCAAAGTGCTGGGATTACAGGCGTGAGCCACCGCGCCCAGCCGAGGATTTAAAATTTTTAAAAATAATCTTGTTGCTGCTCTTAGTTCACAAATCACTAACAACCCATGATCATCACGTACACTTTTAATTTAAAGTTATTTTTCTCTCTGTATTAAACTAGGCTCATCTTATTTCACCTCTTTACTCAATACTTTAGGAAGCTATTCCTTGAGACTTTACTTTAGAAATGTTCTTTTTGCCTATAAAAACACGTTTTTTTTTTCTTACTGAAGAACTTTAATCAGGTATTATTAAATTTTATGTTCTACTTCACCTAATTTACTTTGCCCAGCCCCATCTGTAACTCGGCATAGCTCTCTGTGGTGAAATATTTGCATCACTTCATGCTTTGCTCCATTTGGAACACATGGACGGTTACTATAGACAGAAGAATGACCTCTTTGATTCAAATACTGGCATAATTAATGGCTCTTTTGCATTTAGGACATATAATGAGAGGTTAGGTGAGGAACTCTAGGATGCTCTGCCATTGCAAACAACAAGCTGATGGCTATATTCATTGGTTTTTTTTTTTGCTAGAAATTCTTTTGAAACCTGTGTGTTACAATTTTTGGAAACTAGCCTAACCTCAATTGTGTCCTTTAACTTATTCCTGTATGACAGGGAACTGGATCTCTGAGCTACTGAACAGGTACTCTCCCATTTAGCTTTATTATCAAGTTACAGAATTTATTTCTTCTGAATGGCCATAAATGCTTGCTGATAAAGAATATGGATGTATCTGATACTGAATCCCAGGTACAATATTGAATACAAATAATATCTCATGCTACTTAAATCAACTCTCTGTAATTGGACAATAACCACGTTAAATGGGTCAGTTTACTCTAATGCGTCTTTAGTCTTGACTCGCTTCCAATGAATATACAGTCATGCACCATGTAATCATGTTTCTGTCAAAGACACACCACCTACATGACAGTGATCCCGTAGGATTGTAATACCATAGTTTTACTGTACCCTTCCTATGTTTGGAAATACAAACACTCACCACTGTGTTACAATTGCCCACAGTATTCAGTACAGTCACATGCTGTACAGGTGCAACACCAGGAGCAACAGGCCATACCATCCACCCCAGGTGGGTAACAGGTATCCCATCCAGGTTTGTGTAAGTGCACTCCCTGATGTTCACACAATACAGTCTGCTTACAATGCATTTCTCAGAACGTTCTGCTGTCACTGACATGTGACTGCATTATTTCTAACTGCCCTGTACATTTGTAACTTGAATATTGAAATATTAAAGCATACTCAAGGAAGTTGCATTATTCTAACCTAAGAACATATACACAGTAATAGTTAAGTTAATAATTCAAGTGATAAAGGCACTGAAATTGATTTGAGCTATTGAAAAGTCACCCTGACGGTGGGAACACTCCATCATGTTCATTAACTCTTCTCTACTATTTAAATGTCTTGGGTGGGGGTGAGGGCCGAAGAGTCAACTTGTCAGAGGATTAAAAACAATTTAATGTCTATGACTCTTATTTGGATGACATACTTGAATGTTATACATGCTTAATGCAAACTAACACAACCACAGACACATTCACTGTAAACCAGAGTTCAAAACAACAATCTCTCATTTCCAAAGTAATCTAAGTAAAAATATCTCTGCTATCCTGTAACAACTAACCAGAAAGAGCCCATTTTTTCTGTTTAATGTTAAAATGTTTTAAAAGACGACAATATTCATGAAAGCTTCCTGGTTAATGGAAATGAAAATGAGATTCGTCTCATATGAGAGAGATGGTGCCAGGCAACCGTTAGGCACCTTTGGGCTGCAGAGGGCTGGCTGGGCCTCTGCTCTGGTGCTAAGCCCCACTCCCGCCTGTCCACCAGACCACCTGTTACCATCCAGTCAACTAACACCAAATCGAGGACCTCTTCTACTTCACATCCAATCAGGACCACCTCCAATGCCTGTCCCTCGAACCATCCAAGCCCCTACTGCAATCTAGTCTGTTTCATATTAGATTTGTTCATCTCCCCCAAGGTTGAAATTGAACTCTTTGAACACCTGTATAAGAACAATCCCCACGGAGACAGTCGGTGAATCCACAGGCCATCCCCCAAGAAGTCCACCAGGCCCACGTTGCTCCACTCCCGGAAGAGGATGGCTGAGGCCAGCAGGACCAGCGTGGTGAACACGACGTAGTAGATGGCCCCGAACACCGAGGAGTCGAAGCACTCCAGTGCCTTGTTGATGTACCTGAACTGGACGATGATGCTGCAGCCGAGCACGGCCAGAAGCACCAGGCACAGGCAGAGGGGCTCTCTGGCTGGATGGGTTGTTGTGCAAGATGTCTTGGGCCGCCAGCCCAATGCCCTTGGTGGAAGGCACGGTGAAACTGCCCAGCAAAGAGCAGATGCTGATGTAGACCATGATGTTGGTGGGCCCGTGGGCCGGCGCGATCCAGAAGATGAGCAGCAGCAGCATGAGCAGCACGATGCACAGGTAGCCCACAAATACTGGAACACAGATGGCATGCAGTCACCCGGCAGTCGGCCTCGCGGCAGACGCCACCCAGCAGCCGGGGTGGGGGGTGACTAGGGGCAGCACCTGTGTCCCCACCCGCCACCACTGTGGTACAGCGCTGGGGGGCAAGCAGGCTCTGGCTTGAATTTACTAGATCCACCAATTTCCTTCCACAAAATTATTCCCCTCATTTTCACTGTTAAAACATTTACAGCTCCTGGCCGGCCTCAGTGGCCCACACCTGTAATCCCAGCAAGTTGGGAGGCCGAGACAGGAGGATCACGAGGTCAAGAGATTGAGACCATCCCGGTCAACATGGTGAAACCCTATCTCTACTAAAATACAAAAATTAGCTGGGCGTGGTGGCGCGCACCTGTAATCCTAGCTACTTGGGAGGCTGAAGCAGAATTGCTTGAACCCGGGAGGCGGAGGTTGCAGTAAGCCGAGATCACACCACTGCACTCCAACCTGGGTGACAGTGTGAGACTCAGTCTCAAAAAAAAGAAAAAAATTTACAGCTCCTAAATGTTTACATGGTCCTCTATCAGAACCATTCTCTTTGTTTTTTTAGGTTTTTTGGTTATTTTTTGAAATGGAGTTTCACTCTTGTTGCCTAGGCTGGAGTGCAGTGGTGCAGTCTCTGCTCACTGCAACCTCTGCCTCCCAGGTTCAAGCGATTCTCCTGCCTCAGCCTCCCGAGTAGCTGGGATTACAGGTGTCTGCCACCATGCCCAGCTAATTTTTGTATTTTTAGTAGAGATGGGGTTTCACCATGTTGGCCAAGCTGGTCTCGAACTCCTGACCTCAGCTGATCTGTCCTCCTCAGCCTCCCAAAGTGCTGGCATTATAGGCATGAGCCACCGCACCTGGCCTAGAACCATTCTCTTAACCACAAGTCAATGGAGATGCTCTGAGGTTTCAAAACAGGACCTGGGAATCCAGGGGGCAGGGTAAGGCAGGGGACAGCAGGGAGGACTTTAAGCTGTGGGGGTGTTTGTGGTTGTTGCAATGATTGGGGGCTGCATCCAGTGGGCAGGGGCATGTGCAGACAGCCCCCCCTCCCACCATCCAAAATCATCCCATTCTCCTCACAACTCCTGAATGTCTCCTTGGACTTGCAGGTGAAAAAGACTTGCAAGTGAAAAATATGTTTATAATAATCAGAGCCTAGAACCTATTTTATGCATGAAACAAAGTAATTTTTGAATGGATTTAATATATGCTGAATTTTTCAGAAATGCCACTTCCATGTAAATTGAGGGAGGCTTGTTCTTTCTTTGATCAAAACTTCATTAACAGTTATGCTCTACCTGAGGATCATTTTGTTGATGTCAAGACCTCAAGTATCTGAGTCAATAACACGACACCCTACGTCAGTCTATATCTGCAGCTACCAGATTCTCAGTCACTCCTCACAAGGCGTGGGGTCTGCCAGCTTCAATAGGTCTTCTCTTATAGTTGGACCTGAGCATTTATATATTGAATTCCATGTTTTATTTTGAAGTATTGTCTTGGTATTACTGCTTTGTATTACAGTTAGGGCATTACACTGATGGTTTGAAATTATGTGTATAAAGAGGTTGTGTTTTCTATGAAATCTATTCTGAGATCACAAATGGACCTGAGAGGGCTGGAATTGCTGGCTACAAAAACCAGCAAGTGTGGACATGCAAACCGGGTTGTAGACGTGCAAACCAGGTGTGAACATGCAAAGCAGTGAGTGTGGACATGTAAACCAGGGTGTGAAGATACAAACCAGCAAGTGTGGACATGAAAACCAGGAGTGAACATGCAAAGCAGCAAGCTGATGCGGAGGCAGTGCCGTGCTGGCACCTAAACTTGGTAAATAACACAGGGTGGTCTACTTAAAGTGAAATCTATACTTTAAGTCTGTTGTAATCATGTAGATAGCAGTTTTTAATGCATTTATTTAAAAAAAGAAACTACATAAAAAATATATACACAGAGCTGTATGAAGAATCTAAAGATAAGAGATACCAGGTCTCTGTTCTCCCAGAGCTTCATGCTGGAGGGAGCAAAGTGCTGCAGTGGAGAAAAGAGTGGGCAGGGCAGGGCACACCAGGGAAGGTATGTGGGGAGGGGCGGGTGGCAGTCAAACTTGGGAGGGTGGCCTGAGGGGAGCCACTGTTGGAAGAGCACCAATGCACAAGGTCCCAGAAGAGAACCCAAAGGAATACCAGGCCACGGAGGCTCCCCCGCAGGGTGTGAGGATCAGGACGTGAGGGCAGAGGGCTAGCCTGCGAGCACAGCCAACCGATGCATGTGCCCAGAGAACACAGACCTACAGTAACACATCAGGGTGGACACGTGTTTCATCTGCCCCTCCAGGAAGCGTCAGATGTGAAGATGTGATTTAAAAAGTTGTGACTCCTAGTGCAAACCTTCTTGGCAGCACTGTTAGAAAGGAATTACCTGGGTTGGTCAGCTTCTCTTCCAGCTCAGCCTGAGTCGTCACACTCTCAGACTTTGGGGAGTGGATGATCAGCACAACAGAGCCTGCACAGCTTAGCAGGCACCCCAACTTGCCCAAGATGTTGAGCTTTTCCTTCAGGAGATAGGAAGCTAAAATGGACCTTTATTGAAGAAAGAGAAATCATTAAAATTTAAACCAAACTACCTGATCTTTCTTCTAACTGCAGCTATTTTTATCTAGAAAAGCTATTTTCTTTTTCTTCTGTTTTTCCCTTTAAGAGACCAGATCTCACTCTATTGCCAAGATTGGAGTGCAATGGCACAATCATAGCTTACTACAAGCTTAAATTCCTGGAATCAAGTGGTCCTCCTGCCTCAGCCACTGAAGTATCTGGGACTACAGATGCATGGGACCACATTCAGCTAATTTTTCAAAAATTTTATGTGGAGGTCGGGCGCAGTGGCTTATGCCTGTAATCCCAGCACTTTGGGAGGCCGAGGCGGGTGGATCACCTGATGTCAGGAGTTCCAGACCAGCCTGACCAATATGGTAAAACCCCGTCTCAATCAATCAATCAATCAATCAATAAAATTTGTGTAGAGACTGGGTCTCACTAGGTTGCCCAGGCAAGTCTCAAACTCTTGGGCTCAAACGATCCTCCTGCCTTGGCCTCCCAAAGTGCTAGAATTATAGACATGAGTCACCATGCCTGGCCAGGATTTTCATACCAATTCCGTGTATAACCACTACGCAGTTAATGATAGGCCTAACTTACACCACTATATTACTGTCTCAGCACATATAAAATATACCACCGTATAAAGAGTTTTGTGACTGACCAAAAGTAAAAAGTAATGCTTCCTCTGCATGTAGGCAAGCATTTAAAAAAAAAAAAAAAAGTAATGCTTCCTTACTTAAAAGGAACCAGTCAAAAATACTAGTATCTATGCTACATGGAAAAGTAGGGTACAAAACTGTCAAAATAATTATAAGTAATGCATGAAAAAAACACTTAAAATAAATTAAGTGAAAAATGCACAAAGAAAAGAAAAAATCAAAATCCTAATAGTAATTGCAGCATAGTAGAAGTATGGGTGGTTATTTTCTCTAATACTGAAAACTTATAAGAAGTGGTCACATTATTAATGCAAAAAAATGTAATCTTCAAAAACATCTATAATCTTCAGGCTTGTGATGTGTTTCTTCTCTTATTTCTCTGTGTAATTATCAGTATACAATCTGAATGGGAACACCTGGCCCTCACTAAGTCATGGGACTGGTCCTTTACTCATGTCTGTGCTGAAGACGATCAGAAAACAGGAATATCTGGAGGAGGGCATATCAGGCTCAGGTAGGTACTGGATTACTTCCTTTAATTCCTATGTTAAAGATAAGGAAACTTGAGCCTCAGAAAGGGTCAGCATTGAACCTAAGGCCACCAGGCTAACAAGAGATACAAGCATGGTCATGACACCCAACAGGTCCTAAACGCCTTCTTTTCCCTTGTACCGCACTTCTATCCTTGTCTCTAGACAGCCCTGTTCTTTTTTTTTTTTTTTTTTTTTTGACACAGAGTCTCGCATTGTAGCCTGGACTGGAGCGCAGTGGCACAATCTCGGCTCATGGCAACCTCCGCCTCCCAGGTTCAAGCAATTCTCCTGCCTAAGCCTCCCAAGTCACTGGGATTACAGGCACCTGCCACCCTGCCCGGCTTTTTTTTTTTTTTTGTATTTTTTTTTTTTAGTAAAGATGGGGTTTCACTATGTTGGCCAGGCTGGTCTCAAACTCCTGACCTCGTGGTCCACCCACCTCAGCCTCCCAAAGTGCTGGGATTACAGGCGTGAGCCACCGTTTCTGGCCGACAGCCCTGTTCTTAAGAAGCTCCCAACAGTGCCATTGGGGCAATAAGCAACATCGCTGGAAGAACCAACAAGCGATACATGAATACATGACTACATGTTAAATAGAGGGGCTCCATTGAGTAGTTGCCCAGAAAAGTAGAAACCAGAAACACAGGGGGATCACAGGGCAAAAAGTAGGCCTGCAACTGACCTGGGACAACGGGTGGACTGTGCCAAGGTGGGAAAGGGCTGCCATGCACAAAAGTGGAGAGTATGAACCACGGGCCCACATCAACTCTTATTCCATTGTGGAATACCAGAAGACAGTGCCATTTTCATTCATTCATTCATTCATTTACTGAGACAGAGTCTCACTCAGTCACCCAAGCTGGTGTGCAGTGGCGCAATCTCAACTCACTTTAATCTCTACCTCCCAGGTTCAAGCGATTCTCCTGCTTCAGCCTCCCAAGTAGCTGGGATTACAGGCACCCGCCACCATGCCCAGCTGATTTTTGTTATTTTTAGTAGAGACGGGGTTTCACCCTGTTGGCAAGGCTGGTCTCAAACTCCTGACCTCGTGATCCTCCAACCTCCCAAAGTGCTGGGACTACAGGCGTGAGCCACCGCACCCAGCAAGAGTTTTTATATATTCTAACTACAAATCCCTGATCAGATATATAATTTGAAATTTTCCTCCCACTCCGTGAGTTTTCAGTTCATTGATGGCATCCTTTTAAGCACAAAGGTTTTTAATTTTGATGATACCCAATTTATCTATTTTTCTTCTGTTGCTTGTGCTTTTGTGCTTTAAGTGTTATACTAGAAAATCATCACTTACTCCAAGGTCATAAAGACCTATATCTATGTTTACTTCTAAGGGTTTCACAAGTTTAGCTCTTACATCCAGGCCTTTGATTCATTGAGTTAACATTTGTATATGGTGTGAGGCAGGAGCACAGCTTCGTTCACTTGCATGTGGAGATCCAGCTGGCTCAGCATCATGTCTTGAAAAGACTATCCTTTCCCCCACTCAATTGTCTTGGTACCCCTGGCAAAAATCAATTGACTGTAAATGTGTTTGTTTCTAGAATCTCAGTTACATTCTATTGATTTACATGTTTTTCCTCTGCCTCCCATGTTCAAGAGATTCTACTGCCTCAACCTCCCAAGTAGCTGGAATTGCAGCACCTGCCACCATGCTTGGCTAATTTTTGTATTTTTAGCAGAGATGGGGTTTCGCCATGTAGGCCAGGCTTGTCTCTAACTCCTCACCTCAAGGGATCCACTCGTCTTGGCCTCCCAAAGTGCTGCGATTACAGGCGTGAGCCACCCGTGCAGCTTTTTTTAAGGCAGAATCTCGCTCTGTCTTCCAGGCTGGAGTGCTGCAGCACCATCTCGACTCACTACAACCTCCGCCCCCAAGGTTCAAGCAATTCTTGTGCCTCAGCCTCCCAAGCAACTGGGACTACAGGTGGTCGCCATGATGCCCGGCTAATTTTTTGTATTTTTAGTAGGAACAGGGTTTCGCCATGTTGGGCAGGCTGGTCTTAAACTCCTGACCTAAAGTAATTTGCCCACCTTAGCCTCCCAAAGTGCTGGGATTATATGCGTGAGCCACTGTGCCTGGCCTGAACATCTATCTTCTGTTATAATTTTGCTTTTATTATTTTAACAGAAACACTTAAAATGAAAAGTTCTTATATCTAAACCACACATTAAATACCAAACAAAATCTTGGCTCTCACCCGAACGGCACTCCAAGGGCGCCCAGGGGAGTTACGAGGACCGTGGGGACCGCCGTGTAAGCCAGGAAGTTTCCAATCTGGCCAACTGCCACTGTCAAGAAAATCACAAGGGTACTGCTTGCAATTACAGAGCTCTCAGCACTGATCAGAGTTGAGTCTTGCAAGGCTCGGCTCTGAAAGGGCTACTTCATTCCCATTACTTGAGAAGAATCACATCTGGGGTGTCACCTGCATGTTTAAGGGGTCAGGGGCAGACCCCACACCTTCACTGGTCCCATCAGTGACGTGAGTAGGTTCAGTCCTCCATGGAAATGCAGAACCTGACCAGCAGTGACTGAAATGGGTGCAGCACTGAGCAGATTTCCACTCTTTTTCCACATCCTTGCTTTCACACCAGTGGGGCAGAACTTCCTACGTACCCTCCAGTGGCCTAGGACTGCTCCAGCATAGGCAGCTGGCCACGGTGACAAGCCACTGGCATACCAAGAGGACACAGTGCTGCTGCACAGGACTGCAGCACGGAGGCACCCAGACAGAGCTGAAAGAGGAGCTCTTCAAGGAACAGAACTGGCATTGCCAAGTAATGTCGTATTAAAAGACAAAAAGTACATGTGTTTCTTTTTTTTCTTTTGAGACAGAGTCTCGCTCCGTCACCCAGACTGGAGTGCGCTGTCGTGATCCTGGCTCACTGTAGCCTCCACCTCCCAGTCTCAAGCAATCCTCCCACCTCAGCCTCCAAATCGCTTTGAAAACAGGCGCATACCACCATGCCCAGATAATTTGTTTTTGTTTTTGTTTTTGCACAGACGGGGTTTCACCGTGTTTCTCAGGCTGGTCTCGAATTTCTGGGCCCAAACAATCCACCTGTTTCAGCCTCCCAAAGTACTGGCATTATAGGCATGAGCCACTGTGCCCAGCCATACACAATATTTCTGAATTTCAAAGACAGTTGTCCTTTATAACACATTTAGAGTTCTGAACTCTAATAATTTTATCTTTACATTATAGCACATGACCTGATCTTTGAGTCACAAAACTGTCCTTTGTTAAACCAACTGCCCTGAGAAAAACAAGGCACCCTAACATGGAATTTCACCAGACGCCAACAGCCCGACTACACGAGTAAGCAGGGGGCTGTTTTAATTTCTTTGGGCTCAGGACAGATCGGCCTGGACTGAATTCACAGCTAATCATGGGCAGCAGGGGCCTCCACCAACTCCCAGCTTGTCCTTCTGCATTCTTGTCCTGGGAGGAAGAGGAGCAGGGAGAGTTCCCCGGGGAAGGCAGGGGCATCTAAACTAAAGACATGCTCAGGGCCTGGGGGAGGCCATGTGACACCCTCCCACACTAACCCAGCCACTCCAGCCGTACCCAGGGCAGTGATGGTCTCAAGAAGGAAAAAGACCAGACTTTGTCACACAAGCTACTTACTTGCGATTGTGCCAGCCCACCACACAATGTCTGTTAAATAGGAAGTACCTATAAAAGAATGAGATAAGGAAAAGTCAGGAAAGTGGGTTTTTACAAGCTACGTATATCAGGAAGTAGTTTACAAGTGAGAAACTTTGATAGGAAAACTAAAATGGAAAAGAATGAACGTCACACTGTTTATTCACCCTAAAGAGAATCTTTCATCTATAAATAGCAGCAGAGAGACCACTGAAAGTGGCAAAGTCAAGATATTTAACACAGGCTGACTCAAATAAGGAAATGAAATCTTTATACATCTGGTATTATAGGCGTGTGCTGGGATTACAGGCGTGAGCCACTGCCCCTGGCATCCTAAGCAGTTTTTTAGGAGTTTTTTTGTTGCTAACTGCAGATTACAGTAACTAATGCTTTTTTTACTTTTTTTTGTTTGAGATGGAGTCTCACTCTGTCGGCCAGGTTGGAGTGAGTGAGGCAAGCTCGGCTCACCGCAAACTCTGCCTCCCGGGTTCAAGCGATTCTCGTGCTTCCGCCTCCCAAGTAGCTGGGATTACACGTGTGCACTACCACTTGCGGCTAATTTTTGTATTTTTAGTAGAGACAGGGTTTTGCTATATTGGCCAGGCTGGTCTTGAATTCCTGGCCTCAAGTGATCCGCCCACCTAGGCCTCCCAAAGTGCTGTGACTACAGTGAGAGTCGCTTTGCCCAGTCATAGTAACAATTCTAATTGTTTTAATTCTCAGTAGTAAAAGCACAATTTGTTATAAGACACACAGCCTGCTGGCCTGCTTAATGGAGCAGAAGAGCTACAGGTATCACAAAATGTACTTACAAAATGAAATGGGGCTGGGCCTGGTGGCTCACACCTGTAATTCCAGCATTTTGGGAGGCTGAGGTAGAGGATCACTTGAGCCTAGGAGTCTGGGCAACATGGTGACACTCTGTCTCTACAAAAAATTTTAAAATTAGTGGGTGCCAAGCCAGGTGGCTCATGCCTGTAAGCCCAGCACTTTGGGAGGCTGAGGTGGGTTTCACCATGTTGGCCAGGCTGGTCTTCAACTCCTGACTTCAAGTGATCCACCCACCTCGACCTCCCAAATTGCTGGGATTACAGGCATGAACCACCGGCCCAGCTGTCCTTTTATTGAGATGAATGTGGTTTGGTCAGGAGTTTTTGTGAAGTCATTGGATTGCTGCTATAGCAGCTGGACTGTGAGTAACCCTCCTGCAGTGAGAGCGGGTCCAAAGATGACAGTGACCAGTGCAATGAGGCCCATAAGCTCTCCCCTTTCACTGCTATGGTTCTCCCAACATTGACCATCGCACACTATATGCTTTGGGCAGTTTATATTATGTCAAAAGTCACAAAATGGGGGAGGAACCTGGGATACCAGGTATGCAAGGATAGCAAAGTGAACAAAATGGCTTTTGTTCTTTTCCCAAAGGGTCCAGTTCAGTTCCAAGCATTTCAGGCCCTGCAACTTGTACTCTCCAGCAAGAGCTTGAATTTGCTCAAATCAAAAGGTGTTTAGGTCACCCTCACCTTTTAAGCCAATATTAGGCAAAATTTTTCTGCAGCCACAGACATTAAGCAAGTCAGATTTTTCTCCATCCAGGTACCTGCCCCATACCCCTAGCCACAAACAAAAGTGAAGATCCTGCCCATGGTCCCTGAGAGCCTCGGTCCAGGAGCGTCCCCTCTGCTCTGCCCTGAAGGAAGAGCAGGGGCTGTGTGCCCAGTGTCCTCAGTGAGCTGGTTGCTCCACTTTCCCCTCCTCCTCCTTCAGCCAGGAGCTCCTAGGAACCTGCATTCCATGTTAGCCCTTGGCCCCTGTCATACGTAGGTATTTTTCTATTATATCCTAAAACAACTGGGTTTCTTCAAGTTTCACCCTAAGCACCACTGCTCCTAAAGCTCGTTAGCCAGCACTCTCAGTAGGTATCTATGCCCAAGCGTCTCCTCTTCCCAGCTGATGGCCGCCTTCTATTACTCCTCAGGTCCTCTGGCCTCAGCAAGAACAGGAGCTGCAGCACTGAGCGATGCGGAGGGTGTTGTTTGTCTTGCCACAGTCACGCCTCCTCCCCCGACTCCCAGGTGTGGGCTGCAGAGGGCAGGACCGCTAAGTTCCAGGGGGTTTCCTCTCATTGGAAAACTTGGGTGCTGAGAGCTGCACAGCTGTTTATAACAGCTACACTGTAAGACAAAGAGTGTTTCTGCAAACACAAAAGAGCCTTGTCAGGGTGACAACATCAGGTGACGGTGATGCTGTCCAACCATGGGCATGTGGCTTCAAGATCTTCCATTCAGTTGTCATAAACATGCCAGAAACGACCTTAAAATACAGCTTTCTAGCATAATAATATAGACAGCCATCCAACATATTTATCTTCTAATTATTCCACAAAAAAACTGCTTCCACTTACGGGTCCTAAGAGCAACAACGGAAGTTGCTGATAAAAGTCAAGCAAGAGTGAGTCACTACTTCTCTGTAAATTAACGCCTTGACTTCAAAAGCGTATAAAAAAGATGTCATATAGTTTTACAGAGTTCTCTAAAAAGGACTAAAAATAAATAAATATTCTTTCCCGACGGCAGCACAGCCAGATGAAGGCATTAACTGCAGTGCATCTGAGCATTACCGTGCACCAACTTACTCATGGATTTAACATCTGAAGCTCTTTTGCACATTGGTTATTAGATACGCAGAATTTATTTTTCCTAACAAATAGTTTGGCAATTATGAAAAAAACCCAACAGTTTTATGACATGTACTTATTTTAACATTTACGATAAAACTATATGATCGAGGCAGTACGGTACAGGCGTAACGACAGAAATACACAAGGAAACAGAGTTCAGAAATCAGTCCACACCCAAACAGTCACATCACAGACTCAAGCGCCCGTACAATTCATGGGGAAAGTCTCCTCAACAAATGGTGCTGGACCAACTAGATGTCGTAGAGGAAACACTGAAGTGTAATTCATGCCTCAGGCCATCCTGTAACTCAACGTGACTTACAGGCCTAAAGGTAAACGCTAAAGCTGTGAAGCTCCGAGAAAAACACACCAGAGGATCCCACTGTGACCTCAGGGGAGACAAAGATTTCTCAGGCAGAAATCAAAAGCACTGACCACACAGGAAAAAAACAGAAAAATTAGACTTCAACAAAACTAAACATTCCTGCTCTTCAAAGGCACTTTTAAGAAAATGAAAAGGCAAGCCATAGAGAACATATTTGCAATCAGTATTATCTGACAAAAACTTGTATCCAGATTATAGACATACATATAACATATATCCATGTGTGTGTTAATATGTGTGTGTATATATACACACAATATGCTACTGTATGTTAATGAAGATGGTCTTTTCATAAACAGGTCTTGTTTCTTCTGAGGCAAGGAGGAGGCCTATTCCATGTACATAATGTCATGGCTAAGTGTCTGACTTTGACCTTGGGCTCAAGTCCTGGCTTTGTTACTTAGTAGTTGTGCAGCTACTATATATATACTACGTATCTATACACACACACACACACAGACACACTCCTACCAGTCAATAATAAGATAGAACCCAGCCAGGCGCAGTGACTCATGCCTGTAATCCCAGCACTTTGGGAGGCTGAGGCAGGCGGATCATGAGGTCAGGAGTTCAAGACCAGACTCGCCAACATGGTGAAACTCCATCTCTATTAAAAAATACAAAAATTAGCTGGGCATGGTGGCTCGTGCCTGTAATCCCACCTACATGGGGGGCTGAGGTAGGAGAATTGCTTGAACCGGGACCCAGGAGGCAGAGGTTGCAGTGAGCCAAGACCTCGTCACTGCACTGCAACCTGGGCTACAGAGCAAGGCTACATCTCAAAAAAACAAAAGTGAAAATAGCTGGGTGTGGTGGCTCACACCTGGAATCCTAGCAGTATGGGAGGCTGAGATGGGAGAATCACTTGAGGCCAGGAGCTGGAGACCAGCCTGATCAATATAGCGAGACCTCATCTCTAAAAAAATTTAAAATTAAAAAAAAAGAAAGAACTGAAATTATAAATTATATTTATACTACACCTATAAATATTTTTGAGGGCAAAATATACTCTGTCCAATGGCAGTTCAGTAAGACCAAGGATTATCTGTTTCATGTAGAAGTTCACGTTGATGATGTTTCCCTGCTTCTATCCTATGAAAATGAGAATGAATTTCTACTTGCCCAGCATCAGAGTACAGCTTTTTCTAAATAAATAGTTAAGTCCCTTGGGGCCATCATGGTGGCTCACACACGTAATCCCAGCACTTTGGTGGGCTGAGGTGGAGGATCACTTGAGCCCAGAGTTCAAGACCAGCCTGGGCAACATAGCAAAATCTTGTCTAAAAAAAATAAAAAATCAGCTGGACGTGTTGGTGCTGCTACTCAGGAGGCTGAGGGTGGGAGGATCCCTTGAGCCCTGGAGGTCAAAGCCGCAGTGAGCCAAGATCGTGCCACTGCACTCCAGCCTGGGTGACAGAGCAAGAACCTGTCTAAAAAAACTGCCTTATCTGTAGGTGGATTTATCTATCTTTCCCCCTCACTGCCCAACAGGAGGCAGGGAGAGAACAATATAAAAATCAGCCTCATCCCAGCACACACACAAAAAAAAATCAGCCTCAGCTGTGTTCATATCCCAGGACCACCTGCTGTGTGACCAGGCATGTGTTAGGATCTCTGCAAATCTGAACCTCCTCTTCCGCATCTTGCCGCGGGATTCACATCCTTGTACAACCCCTCCCACACTGCACTTGAGACGTGGCAGGAGCAGCATTACAAGGATCCACCAAGCTTCCACCCTAGTCCTTAGGAAGCTGTGCCAAGGGGAGGCCACCCACCATGGAAGGGGTCTGGCTTCCCAGAGACCACATACTGTAAGGAGGCCCAAGGGAGTCCCATGTGAAGAAGCCGCAGGGACAGAGGGAGGGAGAGCAGAGACAGCAACGCTCAGCAAGCCTCCGGCTGTGCAGCTACCCCAGACTGGAGTGAAGATGCCATCTGCGTGGCTGGCCAGTCCCATCCAGCAGAGATGACTCCAGTCCTGGCCACCATCTGCCTGCAGCTGCTGCAGAGTCGCCCAGCTGAGCCCAGTCCACGGCAGAACCATGACAGAACAGGAGTCTGGGACACCATGGCGCTCAGTACCCAGCAGCCCTCCTTTATCTCCTCTTCTGATGAAAACAGCTTGAAGGAAACCAAGCAAGCACAGGCTGCCAGCCATTCAAAGGCCCCTGACTCTCACACCCTTCTCACCACACCCATATCAATGATCTCCTCTCAGGGTCAGATAAGATCAGAGCTGGCAATAACTCTAGATTCTGTCGCTTAGTAAAAGGTAAGTGAGGTCAGCTCTGAGGCATTTGAACACAGCTCCAAAAACCTTTCCTAAAAGAAAAGGCTCAGGTTTGCCCTCCTCACTCTGTGGTTCCCGATGGCCAGTTAGATGCCTCTGCTCAGTGTCCAGCCCATTCCTCCAGTGGACACGTGACAGCCTTGGAAGAGGTGGGATGGGGGAATGCAAACAAGTGAACAGGCCATCATCCCTCAGGGCCAGGGGACAGGAGGGGCTGGGGCTGAGGACATGCAATAGGAGACACAGAGAGCAGCAATGACCCCATGTCAGGGTCTGGAGCGCCCCCAGAAGCACCTGGAGCTAACTGCTTGCTCTGTCTCCATCTGGGGTAGGGAGTGTACCTCGTGTGAGGAGGTGGGAATGACAGGAAAGGGAAAGAGAAAGAATATGGCCACCCCAGAGCCAGGGAGCCCCTGCCCATCAGAAACTGCACGTGTGGAAGGCTTGGGGACTCAAAATGGGACACCTGGATCTCAGTTTCCACACTGATGAGACAACTCCCTTTCCCTCCGCGTCTCCACAGCCTGGCTGCACTAAAGGCAGGACTCCTCTCAGGGAGGAGACTATAACATTTGAAAAGGATTTTTTATTTAGGTAAAATATACATAACATCAACTTTATCATCTTAATCATTTTTAAGTATTCAGCTCAGTCCTATGAAGTACACTGACAGTGCCGTGCAACCATCCATCCATCTCCACACTTCCCCATCTTCCCACACTGCAGCTCCGCACCCACCAACAACAACTCCCATTCCCCTCCCCCAGCCCCGGGAACCACAACACGACTTCCTGTCTCTAGGAATGTCACTGCTGTGGGTGCCTCACACAAGCGTAATCACATAGGCTTTGTCACTTGTGACTGGCTTATTTCGCTCAGCACAAAGTCCTCCGTGTCGCAGCGCATAGGAGAACTGCCTTCCTCTGGGAGGCTGGATGCATTTTATATACAGACCACATTTTGGGAGCCATCCTTCAGTTGATGACACCTGGGTTGTTTCCAATATTTGGCTATCGCAGATAATGCTATGAGAGTCAATGCAATCCCTATAAACATCACAGCGACAGCTAAGCGCAGTGGCTCACGTCTGTAATCCTAACACTTTGAAAGGCCAAGGCCAGTGGATTACCAGAGGTCAGGAGTTAAGAGACCAGCCTGTCCAACATGGTAAAACTCCATCTCTACTAAAAATACAAAAATTAGCCAGGGGTGGTGGCAAGTGCCTGTAATTCCAGCTACTTGGGAGGCTGAGACAGGAGAATTGCTTGAACCTGGAAGACAGAGGTTGCAGTGACCTGAGATCATGCCATTGCACTTCAGCCTGGGCAGCAGAGCAAGACTCTGTCTCAAAAAAAAAAAAAATAAATAAATAATGGCAACATTTTTCAGGGAAATAAAAAAAAAGCAAAAATGCACTGAAGCCAAAAAAGAGCCCAAATAGCCAAAGCAATCCTGAGCAAAAGAACAAAGCTGAAGATATTCCACTACCTGACTTCAAAGCAAATTACAAGGCTTGAGTAACCAAAACAGCTTGGTATTTGGATGAAAAGACACACAGACCAATCGGACAGAATACAGAACTCAGCAACAAATCCGCATATCTACTCCCATTGATCTTCAACAAAGACATCAGGAACACACACTGGGGAAAGGACACACTCTTCAATAAATGTAGCTAGGAAAAGTTTTTTTTTTTTTGAGATGGAGTTTTGCTCTCGTTGCCCAGGCTGGAGTGACCTCTGCCTCCGGGTTCAAGTGATTCTCCTGCCTCAGCCTCCCAAGCAGCTGGGATTACAGGAATATGCCACCACACCCGGCTAATGTATTTTTAGTACAGAGGGGGTTTCTCCATGTTGGTCAATCTGGTCTCGAACTCACAATCTCAGGTGATCCACCCACCTTGGCCTCCCAAAGTGCTAGGCTTACAGGTGTGAGCCACCATACCTGGCCTAGGAAAACTTAATAACCATGTGCAGAAGAGTAAAACTGGACCCCTAACTGTCATCATACACAAAAGTCAACTCAAGACAGACTAAAAATTTAAACATAAGTTGGGAGGCTGTAACAGGTGGATCACTTGAGGTCAGGAGTTCAAGACTAGCCTGGACAACATGATGAAACTCCATATCTACTAAAAATACGAAAATTAGCCAGGTGTGGTGGCAGATGCCTGTGGTCCCAGCTAGTAGGGAGGCTGAAGCAGAAGAACCCCTTGAAACTGGGAGGCGGAGGTTGCAGTGAGCCAAGTTCATACCACTGCACTCCAGTCAGGGAGATGGAGTCAGACTTCCTCTCAAAAGAAAGAAAAGGGAAGAAGGAAGGGGAGGGAAGGGGAGGGCAGGGGGAGGGAGGGGACGGGAGGGCACTGGGAGAAAGAAAAAGGGGCAGAATGACTATACTTAGCAACAATACTATATACTCCTCCCCTTTTTGTTTTGATACAGAGTCTCACTCCATAGCCCAAGCTGAAGTGGAGTGCAATGGTGCGAGGTGCGATCTCAGCTCACTTCCAGGTTCAGGCAATTCTCGTGCCTCAGCCTCCTAAGTGGCTGAACTGCAGGCATGTGCCACCATGCCCGGATAATTTTTGTATTTTTGTAGAGATGGGGTTTCACCATGTTGGCCGGGCTGGTCTTCAAACTCCTGACCTCAGGTATCTGCCCACCTCAGCCTCCCAAAGTGCTGCGATTACAGGCGTGAGCCACCGCGCCCAGCATTTCTTTCTTTCTTTTTTTTTTTTTTTTGAGATGGAGTCTCACTCTGTTGCCCAGGCTAGAGTACAGTGGCTCGATCTCGGCTCCTGCAGCCTCCACCTCGCAGGTTCAAGCGATTCTCCTGCCTCAGCCTCCTGAGAAGCTGGGACTACAGTTGTGTGCCACCACGCCCAACTAAGTTTTGTATTTTTAGTAGAGACAGGGTTTCACCATGTTGGCCAGAATGGTCTCGATCTCCTGACCTTGTGATCCACCCTCCTTGGCCTCCCAAAGTGCTGGGATTATAGGCGTGAGTCACCGCACTTGGCCTTTTTGTTTTTTTTTGTTTTTGAAACAAAGTCTCACTCTGTAGCCCAGGCTGGAGGGCAGTCGCATGACCACTGCAACTTCTACCTCCCGCTACCCACCCAATTCTTTTTGTTTATTTTTTGAGATGAAGTTTCACTCTTATTGCGCAGGCTGGAGTGCAATGGCGGAATCTCGGCTCATTGCAACCTCTGCCTCCTGGCTTCAAGCGATTCTCTTGCCTTAGCCTCCTGAGTAGCTGGGATTAGTGGCACCCGCCACCACACCCAGCTAATTGCTGTATTTTTAGTAGAGACAGGGTTTCATCATGTTGGCCAGGCTGGTCTTGAACTCCTGACCTCGGCCTTCCAAAGTGCGGGGGTCACAGGCATGAGCCACCACGCCCAGCCACCCACCCAATTCTTTTTTCTTTCTTTTTTTTTTTTTAGACAGAGTTTTTGCTCTTGTTGCCCAGGCTGGAGTGCAGTGGTGCAATCACAGCTCACTGCAACCTCCACCTCCCGGGTTCAAGCAATTCTCCTGCATCAGCCTCCCGACTAGCTGGGATTACAGTCACCTGCCACCACATCTGGCTAATTTCTGTATTTTAGAAGAGACGGGGTTTCGCTATGTTGGCCAGGCTGGTCTCAAACTTCTGACCTCAGGTGATCCTCCCACCTTGGCCTCCCCAAAGCACTGGGATTACAGGTGTGAGACACTGTGCGTGGCCCCACCCAATTCTTAAAGCATTTAGCAAATTCTAAAACACAACTTTCCTGAGACTGTCGCCTGGAAGCCTGTCCCAGGGCAGCCATGTGAACCCTTCAATGGCAGCCGTCTTGTGCAGCCTGACTTTGGGCCCATCCTCACCCACCCAAGCACACTGAGCCTCTGTGGCACCTCCTGGGTAAAGGTACTGCTATTCTAATGTTGCCATGGGCTTTCCACAAATGTCTTCACACCTGTGAGTTTTTCTCTTCCATAAGCCCTGCTTCAATGAGGCTCTGACACCGAACACAATCCACCTGCCTCCCTGCCCACTTCCCCACAGCATGTCATCCAAAGGCACGGCAAAGAAGCCAGGTGGTCCCATCTGAGCCTGTGCTGTAGAGCATGCTCCCTGGCCTACTGGGAGCTGTACTGTGTGAATCTGGCTGATTCTCTGGGAAGTTCTTTTAAAAATGAATGAGGAAGGTGTGCCTCAAACTCCCCAGTAGAAGGACCGTGACCAAAACTTGGCTCCCCTGAAGATGAGACTCTCTCGAATCTCAAATCTAGAAATGCTACCACCTGGAAATTCATGTAGAGTTTAAACTTTCATTGTTTAGTTCCCATTTACAAGTGAGAACATGTGGTTTTTGACTTTCAGACATACAGAGCAGAATAACAGACACTGGAAACACCAAATGAACAGGAATGAAAGGAAGTAAAGTACACTTGGAAGAGGGCTGAGTGGGCAACCTGAGCGATCAAGTGCTTTCATTAATTTCATACTTCCCCAGCGGCCACCCGGTGCCACGGATTCAGGCTAGCTGGGTTAGCCTGAGGGGAAGGGTGGGCGGGGATGAAATGTTATATACAGGTGACGTTACACTAAAGGCCGACACTTCACCACTGTGCAATATATCCACATAACACAACTGCATTTGTACCCCTAAATCCACCAAAAAAATATTTTAAAAATTTTAAAGCTTAAAATTTCTGTAAGACAGAACTTTTTCCAGCGTAAGACACCATCAAGCTAGGTCTCCCTTAAAGCAAGAACTTCACTCTCTGGTTCTTGTGTGTCTCCCCTGTCCTCTCTCATCCTCTATTTCTGTCATGTCATACTGGTCAATTCTGCTGCTTGTAACAGATGTAGAAAAGGATTGTACGGTGAGCAGATTTTAAAACTGCTGTATTCTCAACACCTGTGCAATGCCTGGTGCATTTTAAGAGCTTCATCAGTATCTGTTCACCAATTCAAAGCAGACATTGAAACAAGACTATGTCTATCTTCTACCACCATGAGTAACCCAGCTAGCCTGAATCAGTGGCACTGGGTGGTTGCTGGGAAGCATGTAATTAATGGCGGCACTTGGTCGCTCAAGCTGCCTGCTCGGCCCTCTTCCAAGTGTACTTTACTTCCTTTTGTTCCTGTTCTAAAGCTTTTCAACAAACTTTTGGCTGGGTAGAGTGGCTCACAGCTATAATCCCATCACTTTGGGAGGCCAAGGTGGGCAGATCACCTGAGGTCAGGAGTTCAAGACCAGCCTGGCCAACATAGTGAAACCCCATCTCTACCAAAATACAAAAATTAGCTGGACGTGGTATTGTGTGCCTGTAATCCCAACTACTTGGGAGGCTGAGGCAGGAGAACTGCTTGAGCCTGGAAGGAGGAAGTTACAGTGAGCCAAGATTGTGCCACTGCACTCCTGGGCGAAGAGCTAGACTCTGTCTCCAAAAAAAAAAAATAATAATTCACTCCTGCTCTAAAATTTGCCTAGGTCTCTCCTTCCGCCTTATGCCCCTCCGTCAAATTCTTTCTTTTGAGGAAGCGAGAATTAAGGTTGCTGCAGTCCCGTATGGATTTGCCACCTACCGGGAGAATCACCGATACTTTGGTGCCGAGAGGGACTTGACTCTGTTCCCTAGTGTAAGTCACCTCCATACCCCGCCTTCCTTAGCTGGAGGCATTCAGCTTCCCCATACACGTTTTCTTCTCCTTTTCTCTCCTACTTACTAACCAAATCCCAGAACAATGCCTCTCAGCTATAAGTTACTCTGCCCCACTGGCTGCTCTCTCAGCTTACCCTGACAGGTGGCTCACAGAGATGGGAAGGACCTCAGGTCCGCACCAGGTAGAACTGAGGCACTAATGGCCTCCTGGACAGGAGGCTCTGGAGAGTGGTAGGGATAAAGCCTAACACCACGCAACATCTGGGGCTTAAAAATAATAATAATAAAGGTCGGGCACGGTGGCTCACGCCTGTAATCCCAGCACTTCGGAAGGCCGAGGCAGGCGATCACCTGAGGTCAGGGGTTAGAGACCAGCCTGGCCAACATGGTGAAACCCCATCTCTATCACAAATACAAAAATTAGCTGGGCGTGGTGGCGGGCACCTGAAATCCCAGCTACTCGGGAGGCTGAGGCAGGCAAATCGCTGAGAACCTGGGAGGTGGAGGTTGCAGTGAGCCAAGATCATGCCACTGCACTCCAGCCTGGGCGACAGACTGAGACTCTGTCTCAAAAAAAAAAATTAAAATTAATAAATAAAAGCATAGTATGTAGGTATAAGAAACAGCATCTATCATGTTTGTTTAAAAGGCTGATCTGTTTATTTTCTTATTTACCAATTCCTTTGAACCACGTGAGCTGGGATGAAATACACACAGTTTTACTCAATTTTTTAGAAAACTAACTAAAGCCTATCTTCAGATTTCCTTCGTTTTTCCACAAAGTCTTACATTTGGTGTTCATGTGTCCTTGGGCTTCTTCTGGTGTGACCGGCGTCCAGATTCCATGACCTTCAGAGAGGACTGGTCAGGTGTATCACAAGATTTTCTTCTGCTCCGTTTGTGTCTTTTCCTCATGCTCATGCTAGGGCCGTGGACTGGGGGAGGTAAGGTGCTTTCTCGGGTCGTCCTATCTATAAGGCCACGCGGGTGGACCATCTCACCCAGTCTTGAGGCCTGGCATGCGGACAGGTGCTCCCTGAAGCGTGGCTGTGGTGTGTGTGTGCCTTAGGGACAGACACTTTTACGTCCTTGGGAAATCGTGCTTGGTTTTATTTAATTCCATTAAATTAAAATTTGTGGGAAGACTGCTTTGCTTTCATGTCAAAGCTGAATTCCTTAAACTGTCCATGATTTTATATTTTCATTTGAGCCTGTCGGGCCCTTTATCTCATGTCTGCAGGCATGCCTGGCTCGCTCAGGGAAAGTTTCACCTGCGTTCCGGAATGTCAACTATGAAATGAGTTTACTTTCTCTGACAAGCCCTGACCCGGCAGCCACAGCCTTCCCAAAGAGCCCTTAATACCCTTCGTCTGAGAATGCGGCCAAGAACCATAGACTGTGTCTCTCTGGAAACGGACTGGTTCACAGCCGGCCACATCCTGCGTTGGCGAAAGCGTCCCATCCCGAACCTCCCAGCACAGACTCCCCGGTAGAGCTCGGCCCCCCAGAGCAGCGGGGCTACGGGGCTGCGGCCCCGGGCGTGGTGCTGGGTCAGCCCGCACGTTGTCCACACTGACGGTCGCTGGAGTCACCTGGTGCAGGTGTAACCGCAGCGGGCTCTGTCCAGCACCCAGGCGGGAACGCAGCGCCCTGAGGCCCGCTGGGTCCTCCTACTGCACCCGCGTGGCCCCAGCGGGCGCGGAAACCCCAGGTCTCGCTCTCCCGAGCGCGCCCCAGGAGCGGGCCGCGCACCGGGCTCCAGAACCCCAGGAACGCGTCCGCCGGAGACTCCCGGCCCGGGCTGCTGGCCCCAGCGAGGGTGACGAGGCGGCGGGGCCGGGGCCGGGGCGACGGAGAAGTCGGCCGGGAAGCGCGCACCGCGCAGGCCGCTCCAGCCGCCGGGAACGGAGAAGAAGCGGACGCTCAGGACGCACCTGTGATGCCCGGGCCGCTCCGGGGGCCCCAGCGCCAGGACCCCCGGGGAGCACCCGCCCGCGCAGCCCGCGCCCCGCCCGGGTCCCGGCCCCGACCCGCCCCGACCCGGCCCCGGCGCCCCCAGCGGCACCCGCCTCCCCCACCCGCCCTACCTCGCCGCTTGGCGCGCACGATGCCCTTCTTCTGCAGCACGAACGTGGACCCGTTCACCAGGCTCGACACCACGGCCACGCCCAGGCCGAGCGACACGGCGGCGGGGCTCGGGCTGCGCGCCCCCTCCCCGGTCGCCGCCGCCGCCGCAGCTGCAGTCCCCATTCCGCCCGCGCGCGCCCGCCCGCCCTCCGCGCCTGCGCCTGCGCGCCGCGCCCCGCGGGGGAGGGGGACCGGGAGGCGCGCGGGGGAGGGGGACCGGGACCGGGAGGCGCGCCGGGGACGGGGGTGGCGGCCGGGGTCGGGGGAGGCGCTGGGTGGGACGGGGCTCCCGGGGCGCCCAGATTTCGCAAATGGAAACGCGGGACGCCGGGGTAAGTTTCCAGAGCCGAGAAGCGCGCGACTTTCTGAGTGGTGTCCCCAGGACCGCGTCCCCCGCAGAGCCCTCCGCCGAGCCCGGCCCAGCCCCCCGGAGCGCGAAGCCCGGCGCGCCGCTGCGGAGCTCGAGGGGGGGGACCCTGCCACCTTCCTCTCAGCCCTGCCAGCAAGACTCCGCCACCTCCACGCCTGGCGCTGGGCTCCTGCTCGTACGGTCTAATTCCCCTCATTTTAATTAACTGTATCAAAATTACAGAAAGCTTGAAAAACAGGAAAAAATGTTTTAAAGGGACTCAATTCCACAGTCCTCACCTAATTATGACTACTTTAGGTGTTTTCCCATATGTGTACATACTTTTACATGTTTCCAATTACAATATACGAAATTTCCTTTTTATTCAATATTATATCAGGAACAGTTTCTGTATCGCTACATAATTATGATTATTCTAATGACAGTATAATAATTTGTGTAACCATTCAACCATTGCTGGGTGTTAGGTTGCTACCAGGTTTTCTTTACTATAAATGATGCGACAGGCCTGGCTCCGTGGCTCACGCCTGTAATCCCAGCACTTTGGTGGATCGCTTGAGCTCAGTTCAACACCAGCCTGGGCAACATAGCCAGACTCTCTCTTAAAAAAAATTTTTTTTAATTAGCCGGGCGTGATGGCGCGTGCGTACCCCAGCTACTCTGGAGGCAGAGGTGGTAGATTGGCTTGAGGTGGAGGTTGCAGTGAGCCGTCTCGCACCCCTGCACTCCAGCCTGGGCGACAGAGCAAGACTGTCTCACAAACAAACGAAAAGTTTAAACTTTTTGGCAGCTTTGCATACTGCATTATTATTTTGTGAAGCAATATAAAATAGCATAATATTTCTGCTTGAAAACTTTTACACTGAATGAATAGCCATTGCTTTTTATTTTTATTGTGGTAACATGTATAGCAGATGCCATTTTACCCACTCTCAAATGGATGATTCACTGGCATCACTTACACTTACGCAATGTTGTGCAACCATCACCACTATCTGCTTCCAAAACTTTCCATTACCCCAAACAGAAACTCAGTTGCCATTAAGCAGTCATCCCATCTCTTCCTCCCCTCAGACCCTCATAACCCTAAACGACTTTGTGTCTGGATGAATTTGCCTATTCTACGTATGTTACACAAGTGGCGTCATGCTGTATTTGTCCTTCCATGGCTGGCTTATTTCGCTTGGCGTAATGGTTTCAAAGTTCATCCATATTGTACCATGTGCCAGAGCTTCATTGTTCCAAATGTCTGGGTACTCTTCCGTTGTGTGTACATGTATACCACCTTTTGTTCGTCTATTCACCTGCCCACAGACTTGGGTTCCACCTGTTGGCGGTTGTGAAGAATGCTGCGATGAACACTGATGTAAACCTATCTGTATGAGCCCCAATGTAGATTCTTTTGGAGACAGACCTAGGAGTGGAATTGCTGAGTCATAGTAATTCTATGCTTAACTTTTTGAGAAACTGCCAAACTTTTCCACCGCAGTGGCATCATTTTACATTCCCACCAGCAATGTTTGGGCTCCGTGCTTTCCACATTCTCACCAACACTTGTTATTTTCTGGATGTCTTTTTTCTTTTCTTTGTTGTTGTTGTTGTGGGTTTTTGCTTTGTTGCCATCCTAGTCGGTATGAAGTGGTTGATTATTCTTTTTAAAATGTACTTCTTCCAGCCAGGATGTATTAAAAAAATAATTAAAAAATAAATGTACATCTGAAGTCCAGGCACAGTGGCTCATGTCAGTAATCCCAGCACTTTGGGAGGCCAAGGCGGGTGGTGACCTTGAGGCCAGGAGTTCGAGACCAGCGTGGCCAACATGGTGAAACCCTCCTCTCTATTAAAATATGAAAAATTAGCCAGTGTGGTAGCACGAGCCTGTGGTCCCAGCTACTCAGGAGGCTGAGGCACAAGAATTGCTTGAGCCAGAGAGGCAGAAGTTGCAATGAGCTGAGATCCCACCACTGCACTCCAGGCTGTCTCTCTGTCTGTCTGTCTGTCTCTCTCTCTGTATATATATATATATTTCTACAAATCCATGGTTTTTCTTGAAATCAGTCAAAACTTCTTTCATAAACCTCAAAGAAGCAAGCAAGTGAAAGCAGCAGCAACAGCAGTGCCAACATAATACAATTATTCACTTAACTAATACTTCCAGGCCAGGCGAGGTGGCTCACGCCTGTAATCCCAGCACTTTGGGAGGCCTAGGTGGGCGGATCACAAGGTCAAGAGATCAAGACCATCCTGGCCAACATGGTGAAACCCTGTCTCTACTAAAAATACAAAAATTAGCCAGGCATGGTGGCACGCACCTGTGGTCCCAGCTACTCTGGAGGCTGAGGCAGAAGAATCGCTAGAACCCAGGAGGTGGAGGTTGCAGTGAGCTGAGATTGTGCCACTGTACTCCCAGCACTTTGGGAGGCTGAGGTGAGTGGATCACAAGGTCAAGAGTTCAAGACCACCCTGGCCAAGATGGTGAAACCCCGTCTGTACTAAAAATACAAAAGTTAGCTGGGCGTGGTGGCAGGTGCCTATAACCCCACCTACTCTGGAGGCTGAGGCAGAGAATTGCTTGAACCTGGGAGGCAGAGGTTGCAGTGAGCCATGATTATGCCACTGCACTCCAGCCTGGGTGACAGAGCGAGACTTTGTCTCAAAAAAAAAAATAAATAAATAAAATAAAATGAAAAACAAAAATCTCAATTATACAAAACAACAGATAATAATAGATAAAAATATCCATGTAGCCGTTCCTCAAAAATCTATCTAATCCCAATATTTCGCCATCTTTGCTTCAATTGTAGGGAAATAGGTAATAGTGAAGGTTCTTTTTTTATTCTACCCTCTCCTGCTTGGAGCCTGCAGATTCAATTTTTTATCCTGAAAGCTCAATGACTCAAGATATGTCTCAGTATTGACCAATCTGCACCATTTTTCCTGGTACACAATATATTTTTTCTTTTGTAGATTGTTTTTCCTTTATTTCTGGCAATTTTTGAATTACTTTGTCTTTGAATATCCCCAAACTACCACTGCCACCTTCCTCTCTGTGTGTGTGTGTGTGTGTGTGTGTGTGTGTGTGTGTGTGGTTCCATCAGGCGAGTTTTCTATTTTTTATTTTTATTTTTTTTTGAGACAGAGTCTCACTCTGTTGCCCAGGCTGGAGTGCAGTGGCACAATCTTGGCTCACTGCAACGTCTGCCTCCCAGGTTCAAGCGATCGCCCCCCTCCTGAGGAGTTGGGACTACAGGCATGCACCATCACGCCCGGCTAATTTTTTGTATTTTCAGTAGAGACAGGGTTTCACCATGTTGGCCAGGATGGTCTCAATCTCCTGACCTTATGATCCACCCGCCTTGGCCTCCAAAGTGCTCTGATTACAGGCATAAGCCACTGTGCCGGGCTGAGTTTGCTATTTCATGGACCAATTATACTTATGTTGGATCTCTCTCTCTCTTATCTTTTTATAAGTTCTCTCAATATTTCATATCCTCTGTGTCTATAACCACTCACAGAATAATGGTGATGTTCTGTTTCTTTAGCTCTGCAGTTTTGTTTTGTTCATGTAATCTGTTGTCATCTTTGAGTTCTTGTTTATACTCATTTTTTTTTTAAAGACAGGGTTTCACCATGTTGGCCAGGCTGGTCTTGAACTCCTGACCTCAGGTTATCTGCCCGCCTTGGCCTCCCAAAGTGCTGAGATTACAGGTGTGAGCCACCACGCCCAGCAGATATTCTTTTTTTTTTTTTTGAGACAGAGTTTTTCTCTTGTTGCCCAGGCTAGAGTGCAACGGCTTGATCTCAGTTCATCACACCCTTTGCCTCCCAGGCTCAAGTGATTCTCCTGCCTCAGCCTCCTGAGTAGCTAGGATTACAGGCACGCGCCACCACACCCATCTAATTTTTTGTATCTTTAGTAGAAACAGGGTTTCACCATGTTGGCCAGGATGGTCTCCATCGCTTCACCTTGTCATCCACCTGCCTTGGCCTCCCAAAGTGCTGGGATTACAGGCGTGTGCCACCGTGCCCGAGCCTTTTTTTGTTTTTTTGAGATGGAATCTTGCTCTGTTGTCCAGGCTGGAGTGCAGGTACACAATCTCGGCTCACTGCAACTTCTGCTTCTCAGGTTCAAGTGATTTTTCTGCCTCAGCCTCCTGAATAGCTGGTACTACAGGTGCACGCTACCACCCCCAGCTAATTTTTTTTTTTGAGACGAGTTTCGCTCTTGTAGCCCAGGTTAGAGTGCAATGGCGTGATCTCGGCTGACCACAACCTCCGCCTCCCAGGTTTAAGTGATTCTCCTGCCTCAGCCTCCCAAGTTAGCTGGGATTACAGGCATGTACCACCACACCCAGCTAACTTTATATTTCTAGTAAGGATGGAGTTTCTCCATGTTGGTCAGGCTGGTCTCAAACTCCCGACCTCAGGTGATCTGCCCACCTCAGCCTCCCAAAGTGCTAGGATTATAAGCATGAGCCACTGCACCTGGCCATAATTTTTGTATTTTTAGTAGAGATGGGGTTTCACCATGTTGGCCAGGCTGGTCTCGAACTACTGACCTCGGGTGATCCACCCACCACTGTGGCCTCCCAAAGTGGTGGGATTATAGGTGTGAGCCACTGCACCCAGTCTTTATTCTTATGAAACATTTGTGTCAGGAGTCCCCAAGACACCTCCAAGGTTTGATGATGCACTAGGAGGACCCACAGGACTCAGTGTTTAGTCATACTCGCAGCTATGATTTATTACAATGAAAGGAAACAAAGGAAAAAGGTCCATGGGGCAACCTCTAGAGAAAAGCAGGAGCGAACTTGTTCTTTTCCAATGGAGTCACCCAGCATGTTCCAAATTTCTCCCGCTATGAGTTAAGACCACAAGTGTGAAATGTCATGTACCAGGGAAGCTAGCGTGAGTCTAAGAGTCCAGGGAATTTTTATCAGTGGTCAGTCACACATCAAAATTTCAGGCACTCTAAAGAAAAGCAGAAGTCAGGCGCAGTGGTTCACGCCTCTAATCCCAGCACTTTGCGAGGCCGAGGTGGGTGGATCACTTGAGGTCAGGAGTTTGAGACCAGCCTAGCCAACAAGGTGAAACCCCATCTCTACTAAAAATAAACAAATCAGCTGGGTGTGGTGGTGCATGCTTGTAATCCCAGCTACTCAGAGAGACTGAAGCAGAATTGCTTGAACCTGGAAGGTGGAGGTTGCAGTACGCAGAGCTCATGCCGCTGCACTCCAGTTTAGGCGACAGAACAAGACTCCTTCTCAAAAATAAATAAGCAAATAAAATAAAGGAAAACAGCATAAACTGTGTTGTTTGTACAAACAGTTTAAGCACAGTGAGCCACCCTTATCAGTTAGGGAATGGTGAGAGGTCTCTCTGAATCCAAGTTCCCAGATGCCAACTTTGCAAGCAGCCCTTTCTAAGGGCAGTAGTCTCAGACCTGCTATTCTACTTCTTCTGAACAGCATCTGACATAAAAGTCCTAATTCTTTTTTTTTTTTTTTTTTTGATATGTAGTCTCACTCTGTCACCCAGGCTGGAGTGCAGTGGTGCCATCTTAGCTCACTGCACCTCCGCCTCCCGGGATGAAGCAATTCTCCTGCCTCAGTCTCCCAAGTAGCGGGCACTACAGGCGTGCGCCACCATGGCTGGCTAATTTTTGTATTTTTAGTAGAGATGGGGTTTCACCATGTTGGCCAGGCTGGTCTCTAACTCCTGACCTCAGGTGATCTGCCGGCCTCGGCCTCCCAAAGTGCTGGTGCTGGGATGACAGGGGTGAGCCACCTGAGCCCAGCCCTGTTTTAATTTAAAATGTATCTCATTTGATATTAGTACAGCCACTTCAGCTTTTTTGGTTACTGTTTGAACGTTGTATCTTTTTGTATCCTTTTACTTTCAATCTATTTTGTTTCTTCTAATTTAAAATGTTTCTCTTGTAGATAGCTCATGGATCATGTTTTCTTTTTTAATCCTTTCAGTCTGTCTTTTTTTTTTTTTTTTTTTTTAAAGATGGGTTTCACCACGTTGGTCAGGCTGGTCTTGAACTCCAAACCTCAGGTGATCCGCCTGCCTTGGTCTCCAAAGTGCTTGGATTACAGGCGTGAGCCACCACGCCTGGCCTTTTTTTTTTTTTAGACTGAGTTTCACTCTTGTCACCCAGGCTGGAGTGCAATGCTGCAATCCCCTTGCACTGCAACCTCTGCCTCCTGGGTTCAAGCAATTCTCCAGCCTCAGCCTCCTGAGTAGCTGGGATTACAGGTGTGTGCCACCATGCCCGGCTAATTTTTGTATTTTTAGTAGAGACGAGGTTTCTTCATGTGGGTCAGGCTGGTCTCAAACTCCCGACCTCAGGTGATCCACCCACCTTGGCCTCCCAAAGTCCTGGGATTACAGGTGTGACCCACCGCGCCCGGACAAAGTGGTGGATTTTTTTTTCTCAGAAAATCTATTCTATTACTTTTCCAGAAATCAAATTTGTACAAGTTAACTAAAATAAATATTTATATTCTAATTTTTTTGTTCTGAGGTCTTATTTATTTTTTTTGAGACGGAGTTTCACTCGTTTCCCAGACTAGAGTGCAATGGCAAAATCTCCCCTCACTGCAACCTCCGCCTCCCAGGTTCAAGTGATTTTCCTGTCTCAGCCTCCTGAGTAGCTGGGATTACAGGTGCCTACTACCGTGCCCAGCTAATTTTTATATTTTTAGTAGAGACAGAGTTTCACCATGTTGGATAGGCTGGTCTTGAACTCCAGACCTCAGGTGATCTGCTCACCTCTGCCTCCTAAAGTGCTGGGATTGCAGGCATGAGACACCATACCTGGCCCTTTGTTGATTTTGAAGAATATAATTTTAGCTTTACATGTTGAGAAAAACCAGAAAAGGTAGATAAAACATAACTAAGAAAATAATTGCGTCTTTTCTTTCTGTTCAGAGTTCATTACTATTAGCCAAATGCAGTGGCTCACACCTGTAATCTCATCATTTTGGGAGACTGAGGCGGCTGGATCACTTGAGTCCTGGAGTTCAAGACCAGCCTGGGCAACATGGTGAAACCCTGTCTCTACAAAAAATATAAAAATTAGCCAGGCATGCTGGCATGTGCCTGCAGTCCCAGCTATTGGGAAGGCTAAGGTGGGAGAACCACCTGAACCCGGGAAGTTGAGCCTGCAGTGCTGCAGTCTCTGTTGCCCAGGCTGGAGTGCAGTGGTGAGATCTCAGTTCACTGCAACCTCCACCTGTCAGGTTCAAGTGATTCTCCTGCCTCAGCCTCCCAAGTAGCTGGGATTACAGGTGCCCACCACAACACCTGGCTAATTTTTGTATTTTTAGTAAAGATGAGGTTTCACCATGTTGGCCAGGCTGGTCTTGAACTCCTGACCTCAAATGACCCACCTGCCTCAACCTCCCAAAGTGCTCATGCAGGAGTGAGCCACTACAATCTGCCAAAGTGGTGGATTGTTTTCTTAGAAAATCTATTCCATTATTCTTCCAGAAGTCAAATTTGTACAAGTTAACTAAAATAAATATTGATGCTCTATTCATTTTGTTCTGAGGTCTTACTGATTTTTAAGAATAGAATTTAAGCTTTACATGTTTAATTAGAAAATATAGATAAAACATAACTAAGAAAAAAATGGCATCTTTTCCTTCTGTTCAAAGTTCATTACTACTAGCTGAGTGCAGTGGCTCACATGTGTAATCCCAGCATTTTGGGAGACTGAGGCAGCTGCATCACTTGAGTCCCGGAGTTCAAGACCAGCCTGAGCAACATGGCGAAACCCTGTCTCTACAAAAAAATACAAAAATTAGCCAGGCCTGCTGACATGTGCCTACAGTCCCAGCTACTGGGAAGGCTAAGGTGGGAGAACAGCCTGAACCTGGGAAGTCGAGGTTGCAGTGGTGCAGCCTCTGTCACCCAGGCTGAAGTGCAGTGGTGCAGTCTTGGTTCACTGCAATCTCCACCTGTTGGGTTCAAAGCGATTCTCCTGCCTCAGCCTCCTGAGTAGCTGGAATTATAGGCACCCACCACCACACCCGGCCAATTTTTGTATTGTTAGTAGAGACGGGGGTCTGACCATGTTGGCCAGGCTGGTCTTGAACTCGTGACCTCAAATGACCCACCTGCCTTGGCCTCCCAAAGTGTTGGGATTACAGGCGTGAGCCACCACACCTGGCAGGTGTTTTTTTCTTTCCTAGAGGCAGGATCTCACTCTGTGCCCAGGCTAGAGTGCAGTGGCACTATCTCAGCTCACTGTAGCATTGAACTCCCCAGCTAAGGCGATTCTCCTGCCTCAGCCTCCAGAGTAGCTGGGATCACAGGTGTGTGCCACCACACCCGGCTGATTTTTTTTTTTTTTTTTGTAGAGGTGGTGTCTTGCTGTGTTGCCCAGTCTGGCAGCACGGGATCCTCCAACTCGTGGCCTCGAGGGATCCTCCCGCCTCGGCCTCCCAAAGCGCTGAAAATTACAAACGTGAGGACCGTACCTGGCCTATATTGTTTTATATTTCTTAAATTTGGCTTTGTGGTCGCCAGGGAGGTCTGTTTCTCTTTTTTTTTTTTTTTCTTTTTTTAGATGGAGTCTCGCTGTGTTGCCCAGGCTGGAGTGCAATGGCACAGTCTCGACTCACTGCAACCCGATTCTCCTGCCTCAGCCTCCTGAGTAGCTGGGATTAGAGGCGCGCGCGCCACCATGCCCGGCTAATTTTTGTATTTTTAGTAAAGAAGGGGTTTCACCTTGTTGGCCAGGCTGGTCTCGAACTCCTGACCTAGTGATCCGCCTTCCTCGGCCTCCCAAAGTGCTGGGATTGGAGGCGTGAGCCACCGCGCCTGGCCTTGTCTGTTTTCTACTTTGATTCCCGGCATAGTCCTTGCACAGCAGCTCCATGTAATGGGCCCAAGACTTTTGCTGCATTCAGTTGAACAGACAGGAGGAAGCTCTTCAAGCCGCCGCTGACCGAACAAAGATGCGTTCTCACCCCCAGGGGAGCCGGATTCGCCACTTGACCCCCAAGTCAGTGTGAGCGCGACCACCCGCCGCGTTATTAAAGCGCTCCCCGCCGGGCAAGTCTCCCGTGGAGGCCAGGTGAGTCTCCCGTGGGAGCGCGTGCGTGCGTGCGTGCGTGCGTGCATGCGTGCGGCGGAAATCCCGCCCCGCGGCTCCCGCGGTTGGCCTTGGCCGCAGCCCGTGAGTTCCAAGTAGGAAGATGAGCGGGACGGCAGGAAGCGGGGGATCGGCAGGAGCGGCGAAGGGCTCCTCTCCCCATTGGCTGCGCCCGCGGAGCAGCCTCCCTGCAATTGGCCGTACGCGGGGGGCGGCAGTCCCGCCTCGGCCCGCCCCTCGGGCCGCTAGAGGCGCCGGGATCGCGGGCGCCCGCTGAGCCAGCGGCGGCCGGGAGGCAGTGTCCGCACGCCGGCCGGGCCAGGCGCCCGGGCCCTGCGCGTCAGGTTCTTGTCAGGGGCAGCGGGTCGGCCGGCGGCGGGGGTGGTGCGGGCGGGGGCCAGCGGGCGGCCGAGCCGGAGAGGCGGGCGTGGGCGCGGCGGCCGCACCGGGGCCTGCGCGGACCGCCCGCGGCGCAGCCTCGGGCCTCTCTCCATCTCTTAGTGGTGGTGGCTGAGGGTGTTTCCGCAGGCGATCCTTTTGAATCATTTGTTTTACTCACCGTCCCTGCTGTGGGGGCGAATCGGCAGATGCATGCCGCTGTCATTTGTCGTTGAAACGAGGGGCTTCCTGTCGTGTACCTTTTGGATTTGAGGGCAGGGGGGATGACATTGTGATTTGGCCTCCTGTGACCGTCCATTCTCAAGGTCTCGCCGGCGTGGTGCAGAAACCCGGCACACGCTGCCTACCTTGGAAGGAGGCTTTCCCTTCTGCGCCTCCCCCTCTCTCCATCTCGTGCCTCTTCCCTTTCTCCCCTCACTCCCCTCCCCAGCTCTTCACTTTTCTGTTTTTCTTTTTTTTTTTTTTTTTTTTTTTTTCTGTTTTAAACCTTTCGGGAGTGTCTCTAAAATAACAGAAAGCGTTAGGTCTTCAACATTTATGTTTACTTGCAGGGCTGAGAACTGGGAGGAAGCTGGAGAAAAGATGTCTTCTGAGTCTTTCTGTTTGGCTGCCCAGGCTCGCCTTGACTCCAAATGGTTGAAAACAGATATACAGGTGGGGTTTGACATCTTTTTCTTGGTGTGTTTCTGCTTCCATATTTAAATTTCTGGTTTAAGGCTTTTTAAAATTTTTTAAGGCTTTTTTTTTAGGGTATGTAAGGGGAAGTCAGTTGTATCTTGCTATATTAGAGGAGCAGGTTTATTTCATGTAACTTAAAATGTAACAGTCTTTATAGCTGTTTTTGTAGATCGTGCTTGACTGCCTTTTAATTAGTTCCTTGCAAGTGCACAAAACTTGAGATCTATTAATAGGCAATTTTTTCCTATTTATTATTACTGGTTAAGAAATCTGCCACGCCCCTAACCATATCATGATGACTGTTGTTTGTTACTGATAGTTGTTGAGCCTTTTAGTTAACTGTGGAGGGGAACGTTGGAGAAGTAAGTTGCAGTAATTATGGCCTGTAGAAACTCACTCATTTTATCAGGTCTTGTGTTTGTGTTTCTGGAGAGACAAGAGTTAGTTCAGTTGAGCTGTTTGTTTTGTATTTGTAACTCCTTATTAAGAGGAGTACTTGGATTTTCACGTCAAGAATGTGAGGAAACAAT
Organism: Ateles fusciceps; assembly: GCA_036589455.1. NCBI lineage: Eukaryota > Metazoa > Chordata > Mammalia > Primates > Atelidae > Ateles > Ateles fusciceps. Next base: position 239,255 of record JAZHEH010003346.1, read on the forward strand.
ATTGGTAAGATACTTGCAAGCTTGTCAGGACGTTATCAAATAAATAGTAACGGTAATATTTCATTAGACAATTCTTTACTTCCAAGCTACTTTTATTTGGAAATGGCTTGGAAAAACTACTTTTGCAACTCCTTATCAGCAGCAAAAAGAAGTGTTTGAAATATTTCGTGTGTGTATATTTTTCTCCTCCCAAAGGTTAACCATTTTAGGTGTTTCTCAAGTAATCTGCCTTTTATAACACAATCTTACATGGTACATGACTTTTCATCAAAAATTATGTAGGCTATAAGCAGTAGTTGATCATAGATACTTACACTGAAGTGTTATTGCCCCTTCCCCGTTTATTTATTTATTTTTTCTTTTTTTTTTTGAGACAGAGTCTCGCTGTGTCGCCAGGCTGGAGTGCAGTGGCGCAATGTCGGCTAACTGCAACCTCTGCCTCCTGTGTTCAAGCAGTTCTCCTGCCTCAGCTTCCCAAGTAGCTGGGACTACAGGTGCACGCTACCATGGCTAATTTTTTTGTATTTTTAGTAGAGATGGGGTTTCACTGTGTTGGCCAGGATGGTCTTGATCTCTTGATGTCGTGATCCGCCCGCCCCGGCCTCCAAAAGTGCTGGGATTACAGGTGTGAGCCACTGTGCCCGGCCTTCTTTTTCTTTTTAAACAGGTGTTGAGTGTTGTTAGATATTAGAGTCTGGTGTTTAGAACTATGATGTGGGGCTAGGCACCATGGCTCATGCCTATAATCCCAGCACTTTGGGAGGCCAAGGCGGGTGGATCACCTGAGGTCAGGAGTTGGAGATCAGCCTGACCAACATGGTGAAACCCTATCTCTACTAAAAATACAAAATTAGCCAGGCATGGTGGTGCATACCTGTAATCCCAGGTACTCAGGAGGCTGAGGCAAGAGGATCACTTGAACCCAGGAGGCAGAAGTTGCAGTGAGCTGAGATGACCCTGTTGCACTCCAGCCTGGGCAATGAGAGCAAAACTTTGTTTCAAAGAAAAGAAAAAAGAAGTCTGTTGTGGATGATGGGATTGTTATGCAGGATGTGATGTTATACAAGACGGAGCACAGAGAATTGGGTCAAGAATTGGTGTAGTTACTCTTTGGGTTTGTTTCTCTTTAAACATTTCCTTTTATTTAGCTATAATGGCGCTTTTTTCTTTGTCGTTTTAAGTGAATGGGAGAGGTAAGAGATGAGTAATTTTATATTTCTGAAATCTTGAGATTCAGGCAAACTTGGTTACAAAAAAATTTTTTTTTTGAGATGGGGTCTCCCTCTGCCACCAGACTGGAGTGCAGTGGCATGATCTCGGCTCGCTGCAACCTCCGCCTCCCAGGATCAAGCGATTCTCCTGCCTCAGCCTCCCGAGGAGCTGCGATTACAGGCGCAGGCCACCACGCCTAGCTAATTTTTGTATTTTTAGTAGAGAGGGGGTTTCACCATGTTGGCTAGGATGGTCTCAATCTCTTAACCTTGTGATCCGCCTGCCTTGGCCTCCCAAAGTGCTGGGATTACAGGCGTGAGCCACTGTGCCCGGCCTGTTTTAATTATTTTCATATTAGTGTTTATGTATTTTGGGAAACTTAATTGGAGCAGAGGACTTTACCTAATGAAGTTTTTTTCTTAGTTTAGCAGTTAGTTTAATAACTGCTAAATATGAGTTCTAGTGTCTTGATCTAAAATCAGTTTAATATTGAATTGAGTTCCTATGATGAGTTAGGCAGATAAACACACAGTGAAGCAGCATTTATGTCTTAGAGGGCCTATTGTTTTACTTGACCCTTCTTACGCATTTCCAATATGATTAGAAAGTTTTTTTTTGTTTTTTTTTTTTTTTGAGACAGAGTCTTGCTCTGTCGCCCAGGCTGGAGTGCACTGGTGCAATCTTGGCTCACTGCAACTTCCATCTTTCGGTTTCAAGCGATTCTCCCACCTCAGCCTCCTGAGTAGCTGGCATTACAAGTATGTGCCAGCATGCCCGACTAATTTTTATATTTTTAGTAGAGATGAGGTTTCACCATGTTGGCCAGGCTGGTCTTCTGACCTCAAAGTGATCTGCCCACCTTGGCCTCCCAAATTGCTGGGAGTACAAGCGTGAGCCACTGCACCTGGCCAGAAAGTTTTCTAAACTCTTCCTAGGGGTAAGGGAAATGACTAAGGTTTGGATAGTGTGCACCAGAGGAAAAATGTGTTACAGGTGTAAGGAGAATGAAAAAGTGATTGCTAACCTTTGTTTTATATTTCTCCAGCATCGCTTGTTAAATGCAAGGAATGAATGTTGTTGTTTTACCCTAAGGAATGAAACATGGTTTCCCCCTTTGAAGAGCTTCCTTTTGGACAGGAATTGCAGATGGAAACCTTGTGCTCACAGATTTTACCCTTATCTTGTAAAATGACTCTCCCACCTGGAGTGGGAAGCACTCTACTACTTCAGACTTTTGTATTGGAAATAGAGTTGACACCTGGTTAATGAATAATACATGGAGTAGGAAGATGTTTCTTAGCCATAGGATTGATCAGATCTGTTTTCTACAGCTATTTTTGTTTGAAATGCCCTTAAAAGTTTTAGTAACTTTAGAAAGGAAGAGTTTTGGAGTGTGAAAACTTTTATTGCTTATGTATTATAGAGAGCACTGATCATCAACTTCTTGATTATCGACATTATTTGGATGCATCAGGCCTAGGAACCTACATCCAGCAACCTCTAATGGAGGGCTCATTTTATGCCAGGCATATGTATCTGGTTTTTACATATAAACAGTTTACTTGTTCAACACTATTTTCTGCTTGGTGTGTAGAGTTATTGAATCACCATGTTTTCCTTTATGACCCTTGTGAAGAGCAATCAATTACAGCCCTAAGAGGTGTTAGCCACATCACTTTTTATTTTTACAGTAAAAGTACTTCTAATCCGACGTGTTTGGTAGTTTTTTAGCAAGCCAGAAAGTCAGTTAAGCAAAGGAACTATAAAAAACAGTACTTGATACCTTAAAGGCTTTTTATTCTTAAAACATATGCTTGTTTGCCAGTCTTGTTGTAAGGTAAAGGGGCATGTCTTTGAGCATGGGTCCAGAATGGAGATATCTTAAAGTGGCACCTGAAATTAGATATGCATGAAGCAGTTTTGTTTTTAAACATTTTATTTTGAAATAATAATAGACTCTCAGGAAGTTGTAAAGAAAGTAGAGCGGTCGTTGTATATTTACCCATACTGCCCCAGTGGTTACATCTTATGTAACTATCATACAGTTTAAAAACCCAGGTATAATGTGTGTGCATAGTTCTGTGCCGTTCTCTCATGTGTCTATAAATATAACCACTACCACAATTACTATGCAGAACTGTTTCATCACTACAAAGATCTTTCTCCTGCTTCTTCTTCTGCCACCATCTCTAAGTCCTGACAACTACTAATCTGTTCCCCATCTCTATAATTTTGTTATCGTAAGATTACCATATGCTATGTGAGGTTCGGAGATGAGTTTAACTCAGCATAATGCCCTCAGGTCCATCAAGGTTGTTTGTTGAGTATATCAGTAGCTAAACTGGTACCATTTATTTGTCTCTTCATCTAATCATCAGTTAAAAATGAATAAGCATAAATGTAAGCTTTTAGAGGTAAACTTACTGAATGTAAATATTGTCACTTCATGTTTAGAAATATCAGGAAATGGGCTGGGTGCAGTGGCTCACTCCTATAATCCCAGCACTTTGGGAGACCGAGGAGGGTGGATCACCTGAGGTCAGGAGTTCGAGACCAGCCTGGCCAACATGGTGAAATTCCGTCTCTACTAAAAATACAAAAATGAGCCAGGCATAGTAGTGTGCACTTGTATTCCCAGCTACTTGGGAGGCTGAGGCAGGAGAATCGCTTGAACCTGGGAGGCGGAGGTTGCAGTGAGCCAAGGCTGAGCCACTGCACTTCGGCCTGGGCAACAGAGTGAGACTCCATTTCAAACAAAACAAGTGTTGCTGAACTACAGAAATGAACAGGAGTCAGCTTTTGCTCTTGAGGGGTGCCAGTCCATGGGTTAAGGAATAGAGTGATACTACATAGGCTGGTGTGGTGGCTCATGCCTATAATCTCAGTACTTTGGGAGGCCAAGGTGGGTGGATCAACTGAAATCAGGAGTTCCAGACTAGCCTGGCCAACATGGCGAAACCCCGTCTCTACTAAAAATAGAAAAAAATTAGCCAGGTGCCGTGGTGTGCGCCTGTAATCCCAGCTACTCAGAGGCTGAGGCCGGAGACTCTCTTGAACCCGGGTGGCGGAGGTTGCAGTGAGCCCAGATCACACCATTGCACTCCAGCCTGGGCAACAGAGCGAGACTCTGCTTCAGGGGAAAAAAAAAAGAAAAAGAGTAATACTACGTAAATAAGACACCTTAGGGTAAGTGCACTGTGGAGGTGCATATAGAACACTAAGCCTCCAGAGCAGGGCGTCACCTGTTCTCTCCTAGAGTTTAGTTCCTTCTGTGCTATGTCATTTGCACTCTCCATCCCCAATATTTAGAGTCCCTATTTCTCCCCTGTGCCATAATCTTTTCAGAAACTTTTCAAGACTTGGTTCAAAATCTCTATCTAGCAAACATCTCCGAATTTTCAAATCAGGGTAAAATTGTAATGGTTTCTTGTGATGACTTGCACGTCTGTAGAATAAGTGGCATTGCTCCCTTTTTAATTCATGATTTTTGTTATTTGCATCTTCTCTATGTTTTGGATCAATCTTGTCAGGGTTTTATGAATTTTATTAGTCTTTGTTATTTGATTAATTTATTTTTATACGGGGTCTTGCTCTGTCACCCAGTCTGGAGCACAGAGATGCAATCATAGCTCACTGTAGCCTCAGACTCCTGGGCACAGGTGATTCTCCTGCCTCAGCCTCCTGAATAGCTGGGACTGTAGCTGCATGCCACTGTGCCCAACTGTTTTTTTTTTTTTTTTTAGACAGAGTCTCGCTCTGTTGCTAAGCTGGAGTGCAGTGGTGTGATTTCAGCTCACTGTAACCTCTGTTTCCCGGATTCAAGCGATTCTCCTGCCTCAGCCTCCCGAGTAGCTGGGACTACAGGCGCCCGCCACCATCCTTGGCTAATTTTTGTATTTTTAGTAGAGACGGGATTTCACCATGTTGACCAGGATGGTCTCAATCTCCTAACCTCATGATTTGTCTGCCTCGGCCTCCCAAAGTGCTGGGATTATAGGTGTGAGCCACCATGCCCAGCCTATTTTTAAAGTTTTTTTCTAGAGACAGTTCCTTACTTTGTTACCCAGGCTAGTCTAGAACTGCATTCAAGTGATCTTCCTGCCTTGGCCTCGCAAAGTGCTGTGTGAACCACTGTGCCTGGCCTGGTGTTTTAAGGAACTATTAACTTTGGTTCTTGGAAAAGACTGGTTACTAAAAAAAGGAAAACGTTTACCATAGGACTTTGATGACTTTTTTTTTTTTTTTTTTTTTGAGATAGAGTAGTCTTACACTGTTGCCCAGGCTGGAGTACAGTGGCACTATCTGAGCTTACTGCAACTTACACCTCCTGGGTTCAAGCCATTCTCATGCCTTAGCCTCCTGAGTGGCTGGAATTACAGGCGTGTACCAGCACACCGAGCTAAGTTTTTGTATTTTTAGTAGAGACAGAGTTTTACCATGTTGTCTAGGCTGGTCTTGAACTCCTGAGCTCAGGCAATTCGCCCGCCTTGGCCTCCCAAAGTGCTGGGATTACAGGAGTGAGCCACTGTGTGCAGCAGATGACAATTCTTTATGAAGAAGAAAATTGAGTAACCTATTTAAGGCACTCAAGAAAAGAAAATGTGAGTCAAGCATTTTTTGTTCCAGCAAAACCGATTTGTCAGATGAAAAAGACACAGACTTATCAATGAGCCATAACTTAGGAAGTATTGTTCTTATGAGCCCTTCCTTAGGAATGGAGTAGAGAAAGATCTTTGGATAACTGGGTAACTATAGATCAACCTGCAACTGATGGTGGGCATGACACAGTTATTCGTAAAACGTAGACTACATGAACGTTAAAGGAGAGCGTGTAGAATTGCTGTATGCATAGAGGTAGATTATGGTTGAACTGTTATGCAGTGTTTAATCTGTTAATCTCATCCATCACAATTTCACTTTTGTATTTTCATTTCTAGAGATTACATTTGGGTTCTTTTTGTATCGTCTGTTTCACTCCTTATCACATTCATAGTTTCCTTCTTTTAGCATAGGGAGCATTTCTTTTTTTTTTTTTTTTTTTTTAAGAGAGTCTCGCTCTGTTGCCCAGGCTGGAGTGCAGTGGCATGATCATAGCTCACTGCAACCTCTGCCTCCTGGGTTCAAGCAATTCCTTGCCTCAGCCTCCTGAGTAGCTGAGATTACAGGCACACGCCACCATGCCTGGCTTTGTATTTTTAGTAGAGATGGGGTGTCACCATCTTTGCCAGGCTGGTCTTGAACTCCTGACCTCGTAATTCACCTGCCTTGGCCTTCCAAAGTGCTGGGATTACAGGTGTGAGCCACCACTCCCGGCCAGGATAGGGAGCATTTCTGTAAGAGAACTTTTAATGTCTTTGTGAATACTGTAATCTCTTATCACTTATAGATTCATCTCTGTTGATTGATTCTGTCATTTCTGTTGATTGATTGCCCTGCTTATGGGGGCATGCTTGCATGCCTGCTAATTTTTGATTGAATGCTAGACATTATAAATTTTATGTTTTGTGAAGGATTTTTTTTCTTTAAGAATCTTAGTTTTTGGTTCTGCCATGCATCTAAGTTACTTGGGGTCGCTTTAATCTCTTTGATTCTAAGGTTTGTTAGGGCTGATCCACACAGCCTTTACTCTGGAGCTAATTTATCTATACTATTAAGGCAGTATGCTTCTTAGGACTCCACCTGATGCTTGGTATATTAGAAGGTCTTTCTATCCTTGTTTGTGGAAACCCAGGCTTTTACCAGGCTGTGTGCATCATGGTGATACTGCATATTCCTTTCTAGTGCTTCTTTCCTCAGCCTTCCATACTTTTCTTAGCCTATGCCCAGAGCAGTACTCAAACACTCAAGGGGCCCCTCCACTCATCTCCAGAGCTTGCTGTATTCTTGCCATTTGGCCTACGTATAGCTGATCTGTCTCCTGCACACAGCAAGACCTTTGGGCTCTATTTGGGTTCCCTTTTTCTGGGCTGCAGCTTGGAAGCTGCTTCTGGGCAGTGTTTCCCTTCTCTCAGGGATCCCAGCTCTGGGCTGTCTGTTGCCCAGTTTTTGGTAACAGTTTTTTGGTATATTCTGTCTGGTTTTCTAGTTGATTATAGCAAGGAAGTAATTTCTACAGAATTAATCCTTCGTAGGCAGAGGAAGTATAGGCCTTCCCACTCTGTTTTTCATACAATCCATTGAGTTTTAAATTTTACTAGTATATTTTTCTGTTCCAGAATTTCCATTTTTTTAAGAATATCAACTTTATTGAGGTAGAATTATATTAAACACATCCCTTTAAAATGTTTAGTTTGAAGTGTTTGACAGTTTCTTTAACTGCCACTTTAGGTACTTTGTTCTAGTTTCAACTTCTGTGTTGAAATTGTCAGTGTGATCTTTTAATTGCTTGACTATATAAAGGTAGTTATTTATTTATTTTTGACACTGAGTTTAGCTCTTGTTACCCAGGCTGGAGTGCAATGGCACCATCTTGGCTCACCACAACTTCCGCCTCCTGAATTCAAGTGATTGTCTTGCCTCAGCCTCCCGAGTAGCTAGGATTACACACATTTGCCACCACGCCTGGCTATTTTATATATTTAGTAGAGACAGGGTTTCTCCATGTTGGTCAGGCTGGTCTCAAACTCCCGACCTCAGGTGATCTGCCCGCCTTGGCCTCCTAAAGTGCTGGGATTACAGGTGTGCACCACCATGCCTGTTAAAGGTAGTTATTTTAAAAGTGTGTTTACAAACCTTGTCTGATCCCATAACTGCATCTCTCTGTGCCTCTTGGTTGACTCATACCTCTGGGCTGCTCTGCTGTGATGTCACACAATAGGTCTGGATTATGGCTTCCTGACCAAGGAGCCAGTGTCACAGCCTGGAATGGGGGGCGAGCGCGGGTGTTAATTCCCTGTGGTATGAACATTCACCACGTCACAAGGAGAGATGAGGGAAGTGAGTGTTTTAATTGCTCCCCCTTTTTTTCCTCCTTGGACTACATTGTGGTGTGGTTTCTTCTTGCAAACCTTCTGGAAACACCACATATGCCTAGTGAATGTGCTGGCTGAAAAATTGGTTGTATTTGCAGCTCATTGAGAAGAGGTGGCACTAACATTGGGGTCAGCACATTTTTTTCTGTAAAGCACCAGATAGTAAATGTTTATGTGGGCCCTACGTGCTCTTTTATAACTACTCACTCTAGCCATTATGTGAGAGGAGCCACCAAACGAGTGTGTGACTATATTCCAGGAAAACTTGTGGATACCAAAATTCGAATGTCATAATTTTCATGTGTTGGCATATGATTTTTTTTTTTTCCCCTGAGAGTCAGTCTTGCCCTGTTGCCCAGGCTTGAGTGCAGTGGTGTGATCTTAGCTCACTGCAGCCTCTGCCTCCCTGGTTTAAGCAGTTCTGCCTCAGCCTCTGGAGTAGCTGCAATTGCAAGTGCACACCACCATGCCCGGCTAATTTTTTTTGTTTCTAGTAGAGACAGGGGTTTCACTATGTTGGCCAGGCAGGTCTGGAACTGCTAACCTCATGATCTGCCTGCTTCGGTGTCCTAAAGTGCTGGGATTATAGGCATGAGCCACCGTGTCTGGCTGACATATGATTCTTTTGATTATTCTTCTACTGAAAAATATAAAATCGCTCTTTTAAAATATATATTTTTCTTTAGAAAATGAAAAGGGCAGAGTAGGCTGAGATCAGGCTTAGCTGACGGTGTAGTCACACACCACATACCGTTGCTGCACTGCTCTCCTTTCTCACTTCCCACTTCCCTCACCCCATTGCCCCAAGCTGGCATCTGCTGAGCAGTGTCAGTGCTTCAGTTCATTCCTCAGGCTCTTCTTTCATGACAAAAGCCTGTGTGTATTTCTGTTTTCAGCATTCGCTCTTGGTCTATTCTATTGATTTCTATTTAAAAAAATTTTTTCAGTGATGTGGTCTTGTATCTTTGTCATTATTATTTTTGAGTTCCAGATACTGTATGTGCAATACTGTAGCAATAAATTGAGGCTCTGGGTAACAATATCCTCCTCCACAGAGGATGTTCTAGGCAATCCTAGGTCACTGCAGTCCACTTGGAAATTGAGAGGGTGCGAAACTGGGCTGGTCTCCTGTGAAGGCTGGTCTGCTTCTAACTCACCTGTGTTTCTGGTGTGTGGCCCTTTGAGGCTCCAGCCCAGAGCATGATGTCTGCCAGGCCTCCTCCTCCTGTATGAGGGCCTTGGGAGTCTCAGAAGCTCTGCTTTGCTTCTCAGTCTCATCCCTGCTGTCTTAGGTTCTCTGTGCCTCTTTTTCCTCTTGTGGGACTTAGGCTGTAGGAAGACCTCGCTCCCTTGCTGCTTCTATGATGTCTTCAGACGGACGTACTTCATGTTCCTGTTTGACCTTTCTAGTTGTTATAGGAACCTATTCTTAAAATTTTTTTATGTGTTGTCCTACATTCAGTAGGTGTTTCGTGTTTTTCTCTAGTTTAAGAAAAGCTGTATACCGTTACTTATCTGCAAATATTTAAACAGATTATCTTTTTTGTCAAATTGTAAGGACATGAAAAAGAAACATTTCTAACCTGTATGTTAATCAGATATTCATTTGTTGTATTATTCTGTTTTGGATTGTATTGCCTGACTCTGTAGTTCTGAAGTCATTTTAATAGTGCCTTAATGGTTTGCTTGCCCAGTCCTGTTTGGCATTAAAGTATTGGTGGCCTATATATGGAAGCTTGAAGGTTGCGCTGGCTGCCTTACTGCAGGTGTGGGTGCATGTTATGATGTTGGTGGAAAGCGAATAAGCCTTGGAGTTAGGCTTCGTCCCAAATCCCGCCCCTCACAGCTTCAGTGTTGTGTGGCCTTTGGTCAAGTAATTGAACTTCTGAGCTTCATTTTATTGATTTACAAAAAGTGGGTCTGTTACTGCCTCTTTTGCTGCGGTCTTTTGACAATGAAAATGCCTTTACTTGTCATATCATTTCAGAGGTGTAAGATAGGAATGTGAGACCAAACTGGAAAAGGGTTCTTAGCCAAATAATTACTAGTTAGACACATCTGGGATCTGAACCAAAAAAAGTCAAAAGTTGAAAACCTACTGGGCAAGTGTAGGTAAGTCAGCTACTAATGAAAACAAGCTAATTAGAGACAGTTGTACAAATAACTACTCTCACTTTACAAATTGAAAATCCTGTTCTTCTTCTTCTTTTTTTTTTAAGAAATAGGGTTTCTGTCACCCAGGCTGGAGTGCTGTGGTGTGATCAGAGCTCACTGTAACCTTAAACTCCTGGTCTCAGATGATCCTTCTGCCTTAGCCTCCTGAGTAGCTGGGATTACAGGCACCTGCCATTCACTTGGCTAATTTTTACATGTTTTGTAGAGACAGGGTCTCACCGTGTTGCCCAGGCTGATCTTGAACTCTTGGCCTCAAGCAGTCCGTCTGCCTTGGCCTCCTAAAGCTCTGCGATTACAGCATGAGCCACCTCACCCTGCCTACAGTCCTTGTTCTTACTGATGCCACCGCTGTCTTCCAGTTGTTCCTAGGCTGCTGCTTCCTCAGTCTGGATCCTGCACTGTCTGTGATCTGGAGAGCTATTCTCCTGGGCCTCCCTTCTGCCGGTCCACAGTCTAACTCTTTGGAGACCTCTTCCAGTGAGGCTTGCTTTATTGCCTTAGTGATGTTCCTCCGTTCTCTGAATTTTTTAAGATGCCCAAATTGTCTTTTTTTTTTTTTCATTTGAGACGGAGTCTGGCTCTGTTGCCCAGGCTAGAGTGCAGTGGCACAGTCTCAGCTCACTGCAACCTCCACCTCCCAGTTTCAAGTGATTCTCCTGCCTCAGCCTCCCAAGTAGTTGGGATTACAGGCACCTGCCACCATGCCCAGCTAATTTTTGCATTTTTTGTAGAGACTGTGTTGGCCAGGCTCGTCTTGAACTCCTGACCTCGTGATCCACCCACCTTGGGCTTCCAAAGTGCTGGGATTATAAGCGTGAGCCACCGTGCCTAGCACCAAATTGCTTTTAAAATGGTGCCTACCATTCATTTGGGTCTTCAGTTCTTAGGAGGCTTCCATGGTGTATGTCCCTCCAGTAGTCCAGTCTCCACCTTCCAAAAAGAAATCCTTGTCACTCAAAAGGATAAGGTCTGCCCTATCCTTTTCCCCTCCCAACACTACCCAGGTAATAATAGAAAGGCGGTCGTAATTATTCTTGTTTCCATGTAAATTGGGCTTCCTTTTTGGCGTAGTCTTTAAATGTTTCTTTTGGCTTTTTTTTTTTTTAAATGGTACCTCTGTAACACTAATGTTTCTCAACCTAGGGTGTACCCCAGAACACTGACGTGTGGAGCCCAGCCAGTCTGGGGCAATCTCGGAGTGCTTTCAGGGCTGGGCAGTGGTCCGTGCTCTCTGCTTCGGTGTTGATATCTCTTCCAGGACAGCATCTGTAGTCCTTTTGTGGACTACTCTAGATTTGAGTCTCTAGCCCTGAATACTCTGCCAAGATCTGGATCTGTATTTAATGAGGGTGGGTGGGGTGGGGGAGGAGCTCCATGTTTATGTTCAGTAGTTAGTGCAAATCTTAGCGGTTAAAGCAGAACTAATTCTCATTCATCTTCTGTTTCCTTCCTTGTTGTGTCTTTCACATTTGATTCAAACTACGTGATCTAAAATAATTTCTTTTTTTTTTTTTTAAGACAGGGTCTCATTCTGTTGCCCAGGCTGGAATGCACCATCACGGCTCACTGCAGCCTTGACCTCCCCAGGCTCAGGTGATCATCCCATATCAGTCCCCTGAGCAGTGGGACTACAGGCATGCACCACCACGCCTGGCTAACTTTTGTATTTTTTGCAGAGACCGGGTTTCACCATGTTGCCCAGGCTGGTCTCGAACTTTTGGGCTCAAGCAGTCTGCCAGCCTTGGCCTCCCAAAATCCTGTGATTAAAGGTGTGAGCCACTGTGCCCTGCCTGAAATAATCTTTTAAGACTGTCCTTTCCCTGTCTTGACTTAGACTCTTACCCTTTCTTTTTTGGACCTTTGGTGATAGCCTCTTAATTCATCTTCTCTGTTTCTGTTTTTTTCTTCCTTTGTCTTTATCCGTTAAGTTAGTACTGACTTATTACTTTAAGACATAGGTCAAATGTCGCATTCCTTTGAGTGCCTAAAGATAGTCTGTAACTCCTGGAGCACAGCCCACATGGGGCTGTGAGTTCTGGCCACTGTTAGCCTCTCATCCTTGTGTGCACTGTGGTGGGGACTAGACTGCACCCCAGGGGCAGATCTTCACTGCCCTCCTCTGACTGAATGAGTAGATGAGTCAAACCTTTCCATTCACTCGTTAAACTTCAGAGGCCCTGAATGCTCATGGCTCACTTTTTAATTTTATTTTTTACATTACCTTATTTATTCATTTATTTTAGTTTTTAAAATTTTAATTTAATTTTTTTTTTTTTTTTTGGACGGGGTCTCGCTTTATTGCCCAGGCTGGAGTACTGGAATGATCTCAATTCACTGCAACCTCTACCTCCTGGTCTCAAGTAATTCTGCCACCTCAACCTGCCAAGTAGCTGGGACTACCTACAAGTGTGTACCACGACACCTGGCTAATTTTTAATATTTTGTTAGAGGTGGGGTTTTGCCATGTTGCCCAGGCTGGTCTTGTACTCCTGAGCTCAAGCGATCCACCTACCTTGGCCTCCCAAGTGCTGGGATTATAGGCGTGAGCCACTGTGCCCAGCCTTCTGGCTAATCTTCAATTTTTTTTGTAGAGACAGGGTCTTGCTATGTTGCTTAGATTGGTTTTGAACTCCTGGGCCCAAGTGATCCTCTTGCCTTCCAAGGTGCTGGGATTAGAGATGTGAGTCACTATACCTGGCCAGAGCTCACTTTTTAGGAAGTAGTTTACCTCTCCCTCACCAGCTGATGCTTTTACCAAAAAGTCGTATGTTTTGGTTGCAAGTATGTTTATGGCAGTTGTCCTGTTAGTGATGTGAACAGAAAAAATAAGAGTGTTAAGAGAAAACTGTTGCTTCTACAAATTTGGTAGCTTGTAAAACACACATCTATACTCTCACAGTTTCTGTGGGTCAGGAGTCTGGTCATGGCTTAGTTCCATCCTCTACTTCAGGTGTCACAAGGCAGTAGTCAAGGTATCAGCTAGGCTCCGCTCTCATCTGGAGCTCAGGTCCTCATTGGTAGATATTTTTTTTTTTTTTTTTTTGTGAGTCTAAGTTTTGCTCTTATTGCCCAGGCTGGAGTAGAATGGCACCATCTCGGCTCACTGCAACCTCTGCCTCCTGGGTTCAAGCAGCTTTCCTGCCTCAGCCCCCCAAGTAGCTGAGACTACAGGTGTGCGCCACCACGCCCAGCTAATTTTTGTATTTTTAGTAGAAATGAGGTTTCACCATGTTGGTCAGGATGATCTCCATCTCTTGACCTTGTGATCCACCTGCCTCAGCCTCCCAAAGTGCTAGGATTACAGGCATGAGCCACTGCGCCTGGCCTCATTGGTAGAATTGAGTCTATTGTGGTTGTGGGACTGAAACCTGGGCTCTTGGAGGCTGCCCCTCCCTACAGGCAGTTCACTGACTGCTTGCTTCTTCAAGTTGGAGACCCATCTCTTCAGGACAGTACAGGGGGATGGAAAGAGGGAGAGGCAAATTAAAATCAAGAAAGAGCATAGTAGTTACATGAGACAAAATAGATTTCAAGACAAAAACTATAAAAGGACACCAAAAAAATACTATGTAATACAAGGGGGCCAGTTCAGCAAGAGGTTGTAACTATTGTAAATGTATATATGCACCCAACACTAGAGCACCCAGGTATATAAAACAAATATTAGAGCTAAAGAGAGAGATAGACCTTAATACATTAATAGATGGAGGCTTCAACACTCTGCTTTCAGCATTGGACAGATCATCCAGTCAAAATTAACAAACCTCAGACTTAATCTGCACTATAGACCAAATGGACTTCATAGATATTTCTAGAACATTTCATCTGATGGTTGCAGAATGTATATTCTCTTTAGCACATGGGTCATCCTCAAAAGTAGACCACATGTTAGGCCACAAAATAAGTCATTAAAATTTCAAACCTTGGGCCGAATGCAGGGGCTCACGCCTGTAATCCCAGCACTTTGGGAGGCCGAGGCGGGCGGATCACCTGAGGTCAGGAGTTCAAGACCAGCCTGGCCAACATGGTGAAACCCCATCTCTACAAAAATACGAAAATTAGCCGGGCATGATGGCAGGTGCCTGTAATCCCAGCTGCTCGGGAGGCTGAGGCAAGAGAATCGCTTGACCCAGGAGGTGGAGGTTGCAGAGTAAGACTCGGTTTCTAAAAAAAAAAAAAAAATTTCAAACCTTGATACTAAAAGCAGACAAAGACACATCAAAGAAAGAAAACTACAGGCCAGTGTCTCTGATGAATATTAATGCAAATATCCTCAACAAAATACTAGCAAACCCAATTCAGCAATACATCAGAAAGATTATTCATTGTGACCAAGTTGGGTTTATCCCTGGGATACAAGGATGGTTCAACATATGCAAATCAATCAATGTCATGCATCCTATCAACAGAAGCATGTAAACCATGTGATTATTTCAACCAATGCTGAAAAAGGATTTGGTAAAATTCAACATCCTTTCATGATAAAAACTCTAAAACTGGTTATGGAAGAAACATACCTCAACATAATAAAAGCCATATATGACCCACAGCTAGTATCATACTGAATGGTAAAACTGAAAGCCTTTCCTCTAAGATCTGGAACATGACAAGCATGCTCCGTGTGACCACTGTTATTCAACATATCACTGGAAGTTCTTGCTAGAGCAGTCAAACGAGAAAAATATAAAGGGCATCCACATTGGAAAGGAAGAAGTCAAATTATCCTTGTTTGCAGATGATATGATCTTATATTTGGAAAAACCTAAAGACTCCACAAGAAAATGATTAGAACTGATAAATTCAGTACAGTTGGCAGGATACAAAATCAACATACAAAAATCAGTAGCATTTCAGTAGTATTTCTATGTGCTAACTGTCAACAATATGAAAAAGAAAAGAGTAATCTCATTTACAGTAGGCACACATGAAATTAAATATGTAGGAAGTAATCAAAGATCATTACAAAGATCTCTGTAATGAAAACTCCAAAACACTGATGAAAGAAAGAGGACGCACAAAAAAGGGAAAAATATTTCATGTTCATGAATTAGAAGAATATATACTGTTAAAATGTCCGTACTACTCACTGCAATCCCTAGCAAAATACCAATGACATTCTTCACAGAAATAGAAAAATAAACACTAAAATTTATATTGAACCACAAAAAACCCAGAATAACCAAAGCTATCTTAATTAAAAAGAAACAGACTGGAGGGATCAGATTACCTGACTTCAAATTATACTACAGAGCTATAGTAAACAAAACAGCGTAGTACTGGCATAAAAACAGACAGATAAACCAAAACAAATCCACACCCCTACAGTGAACTCATTTTCGACAAAGGTACCAAGAACATACACTGGGGGAAAGACAGTCTCTTCAATAAATGATGCTAGGAAAACTAGATATCCATATGCAGAAGAATGAAGCTAGATTCCTATCTTTTGCCATACAAAAGTTAAAAAATTATGTTATCTTCTCTGATCACAGTGGACTATAAGTAGAAATCAATAATGAGGAATTTTGGAAACTCCACAAACACATGGGAATTAAAGAGTATGCTCCTGAATGACCAGCAGGTCAATGAAGAAATTAAGAATGAAATTAAACAGTTACTTGAAACAAATGGTAGTGGAAACACAGTATACGAAACCTGTTGGATATAGTGAAAGCAGTGCTAAGAGGAAAATTTATAACTATAAGTGCCTACATCAAAAAAGTAGAAAAACTTCAAATAAATAACCCAACGATACATCTTGGAGAACTAGAAGAGCAAGAGCTAACCAAACCCCAAATTAGAAGGACAGAAATAATAAAGATCAGAGCAGAAATAAAATGAAGAAATTAAAATGAAAAGAAAATTGAAATGAAGAAAATAACAGAAAAGACAAATGAAAAGTTGGCTTTTTTTAAGAAGATAAATGAAATTGATGAACCTTCAGGCAGACTAAGAGAAAAAGAAGACCCAAATGAATAAAATCGGAGATGAAAACACAGACATTATAATTGATAGTACAGAAATTCATAGGATCATTAGAGTTTATGAAAAATCATATGCCAATCAATTGGAAAACCTGGACGAAATGGGTAAGTTTGCAGGTCAGGTGTCGTGGGTCATGATCCCAGAACTTTGGGAGGCTGAGGCGGGTGGATCACTTGAGGTCAGAAGTTCGAGACCAGTCTGGCCAACATGGTGAAACTTCATCTCTATTAAAAACACAAAAATTAGGCAGGCGTGGTGTTGTGTGCCTGTAATTCCAGCTACTTGGGAGGCTGAGGCACAAGAATCACTTGAGCCTGGGAGGCCGAGGTTGCAGTGAGCTGAGACTGTGTTACTGCACTGCAGCCTGGGTGACAGAGTAAGACTCTGAATCAAAAAAAAAAAAAAAAAAGATAATTTTGCAGGCACATACAGCCTTCCAAGATTGAACCGTGAAGAAATCCAGGACTTGAACATATGAATAACAGGTAATGAGATTGAAACTATAATAATAAAAAGTCTTCCAGCAAAGAAAAGCCCAGGACCCAATGGCTTCACTGCTGAATTTTACCAAAAATTTAAAGAACAGCTATTACCGATCCTACTGAAACTATTCTGAAAAATAGAGGAGGAAGGAATACTTCCAGACTTATTCTACAAGGCCAGTATTACCCTGATACCAAAACCAGATGAAGACATCAAAAAAAGAAAACAGACCAGTATCCCTGATGAACATTGATGCAAAAATACGTAACAAAATACTAGCAAACCAAATTCAACAACACATTACAAAGATCATTTATCATGACCAAAAGTGGGGTTTATTCCAGGGATGAAAGGATGGTTCACCACATCCAAATCAACCAATTAGAGACATCGTATCAGTAGAATGAAGGGTTAAAAACCATATCATTTAAATTCATGCTGAAAGGCATTCGATAAAATTCAACATCCTTTTATGATAAAAACCTTAAAAAAACTGGTCATAGAAGGAACATAGCTTGACATAATAAAAGCCATATATGACAGACACACAGCTAGCATCATACCGAAAGGTGAAAAACTGAAAGCCTTTCCTCTGAGATCTGAAACAGACAAGGATGCCCACTGTCACCACTGTTTTTCAATATAATACTGGAAGTCCTAGCTAGAGTAGCTAGATAAGAGAGAGAACTAAAGGCCAGGTGTAGTGGCTCACATCTGTAATCCCAGCACCTTGGGAGACTGAGGTAGATGGATCACTTGAGTTCAGGAGTTTGAGACCAACCTGGCCAACATGGTGATACCCTATCTCTACAAAAAATACAAAAATTAGCTGGGCATGATGACGGCTGCCTGTTGTCTCAGCTATGTGGGAGGCTGCGGCAGGGGAATCGCTTGAAGCCTGGAGATGGAGGTTGCAGTGAGCCGAGATTGTGCCACTGTATTCCAGTCTGGGTGACAGAGCAAGACTCTATCTCAGAAAAAAATAAATAAATAAAGGGCACCCAAA
Source organism: Ateles fusciceps (assembly GCA_036589455.1). Classification (NCBI taxonomy): domain Eukaryota; kingdom Metazoa; phylum Chordata; class Mammalia; order Primates; family Atelidae; genus Ateles; species Ateles fusciceps. Next base: position 257,087 of record JAZHEH010003346.1, read on the forward strand.
TTGGAAATGAAGAAGCCAAATTATCCTTGTTTGCAGATGATTATTTGGAAAAACCTAAAAACTCCACCAAAAAATGATTAGAACTGATAATTTCAGTAAAATTGCAGGATACTAAATTAACATTAAGAATATCAGTAGTTTGAGACGGAGTCTCGCTCTGTCGTCCACGCTGGAGCGCAGTGGCTCGATCTCGGCTCACTGCAACTTTCGCCTCCTGGGTTCAAGCTATTCTCCTGCCTCAGTCTACTGAGTAGCCGGGGTTACAGGCCCCTGCCACCATGCCCAACTAATTTTTGTATTTTTAGTAAAGACGGAGTTTTGCGATGTTGGCCAGGCTGATCTCAAACTCCTGACCTCAAGTGATCTGCCACCTCGGCCTCCCAAAGTGCTCGGATTATAGACATGAGTCACTGTGCCCGGCCATGTTTTTTTTTTCTTGTATGTTACACGAGAGTTAGCATAGTATTTACACTATTATTATTTTCATTTACATTTCCTGGATGATTTTCATTAAATGTAAAATGGTTAAGTCACTAATTTACTCAATCATTGATTTTATTAATGAATGATTGAATACATAAGGGGGATTGAGTTTTTTTCATACCATTCTTGAAAAATTGCAATGTGAGTGTGAGCACTCTGTAAGCTTATCTTGTTTATCATTGCCAGCTTGCTTTCACGAGAGATGGACTCTGTGGTTTGTGGAATGAAATGGTTAAAGATGGAGAAATTGTATACACTGGAACAGAATCAAGCCAGAACGGAGAGCTGCCTGCTAGAAAAGGTAAAGGCCTTTAACTAGTGTTTTTTATTTTGTAAAGACCACTATAAAATGCATTTTATAGAAATTTTGTAATGTGCTATAGGAACAGGAACTTCAGAGCTTACCTCTTTGAAGTTTTGCTTTTTACTTTGGAGATTGTTGTCTAAAATGGTAGTTAATACAAGCTGCCTGGATTTTATTGTTTTATGTGAATTGAAGGCATTTTTATTGCAAAACCATCTTGCTGCATTTGTGGTGTTCTTTTTTTTTTTTTTTTTTTTTTTTGAGACAGAGTCTCACTCAGTCACCAGGCGCCAGGCTGGAGTGCAGTGGCGCGACCTTGGCTCACTGCAACCTCCGCCGCCCGGGTTCAAGCATTCTCCTGCCTCAGCCTCCCGAGTAGCTGGGACTACAGGCACGCGCCACCACGCCCAGCTAATTTTTTTGTATTTTTAGTAGAGACGGGGTTTCACCATGTTGACCAGGACGGTCTCGATCTCTTGACCTTGTGATCCGCCCGCCTCGGCCTCCCAAAGTGCTGGGATTACAGGCGTGAGCCACCGCGCCCGGCTGTGGTGTTCTTTAGTGTCTAGTGTGCAGCTTATAGGAACTGGTTAATATTAAGTTTTGAGACAGATCTTGTCTTGGCTAACTAAATATTGATTATTATAAGATTCCATGAAAATAATTATTTCTGACATTTTTCCTGTATGCCTTTCCTTTGGGAGTATATTACACACGTTTTGGAAGCCTTTGGCCTGCAAGGAAATGCCAGTGAACAATCTTATTTAGGCTTGTAGTTTTTTTGTTTTTTTTTTCCTTTGAGATGGAGTCTTGCTCTGTCATCCAGTCTGTAGTGCAGAGGCGTGATCTTGGCTCACTGCAACCTCTACCTCCTGGGTTCAAGCGATTCTCCTGCCTCAGCCTCCCAAGTAGCTGGGATTACAGGTGCATGCTACCACGCCCAGCTAAGTTTTGTATTTTTAGTAGAGATGGGGTTTTACCACGTTGGCCAGGATGGTCTTGATCTCTTGACCTCATGATCCACCCGCGTTGACCTCCCAGAGTGCTGGGATTACAGGCATGAGCCACAGCGCCAGGCCTGGCTTGTAGTTTTGAGAGATCAATAAGACTATCATTAGGTTGCTCATAACTGTGGCTGTGTGTCAGAATCACTATTGAGGTTTTCTTAAAAAAATGGGTGCTTGTATATACCCTAAACTTGGTGAATCTGAAAAGCCTTGCTTGAGACCCATTGTTGAAGTTTGTTGGTCCACCTACTTGAGAGTCATCAACATGGATAAAGCTACTACCTTAGAAAGTATTTCTTCTAAGCTGAAATAGCTCAGTTGGGGGGAGTGTTAGACTGAAGACACTATTTCTTCTTCTTTTGTGGAATGAATTGGAATAGTGTCCACTCGAAAAGACATGGGGGTTGGCTGTGGTGGATCATGACTGTAATCTCAGCAATGTGGGAGACTGAGGCGGGCAGATCATTTGAGGTTGGGAGGTACAGACCAGCCTGGCCAATATGGTGAAACCCCATCTCTACTAAAAATACAAAAATTGCCAGGCATGGTGGTGGATGCCTGTAATCCCAGGTACTTGGGAGGCTGAGGGAGGAGAATTGCTTGAACCCAGGAGGTGGAGGTTGCAGTGAGCTGAGGTTATGCCACTGCACTCCAGCCTGGGCGACAGAGTGAGACTCCATCTCAAAAACAAACACAAACAAAAGTCCATGGGAAAAAGTATTAGTCTTCCTTTTCAGTTTCAATGTCAAGCAGAGTTACCCTTTTTTTAAAAATATTTGTTTGAAAATATTAACACTCAGAGTAGCTGAAAGACGTGTGCAGTGAGTGGCTGCAGACCCACCCCCGTGTTCTGCCACTGCGTTTGGCTCCACATCCTGTCCATCCACTGTCTGGCTCACCTAGTTCCTTAGACACTCAAGTATGTCATTAATTCCAGTTCAGCTTTATATTTTGACTTTCAGGTAAAATTTATGTATGATGAAATGCATCTATTTTGAGTTTACCATTTCACAAGTTTTGGTAAATGTAACCTGTGTAACCCACATCTTTATCATGACTCTTGTTTAGAAACTTCTCTTGTGTCCTGCCCCTTCTTCCCAGAGGCAACAACCGGCCTGATCTTTCTCCAGCATTGGCTAATTGTGCCTGTTCTAGAACTCCATAAATGGAATCATGTAGGCAGGTTCTTCTGTGTGTGTCATCTTTCACTCTGCATAGTGTTTTTGATTTTCATCCTTTTTTTTTTGTTTAACAATATAATGGATTTATATTTAATATAGCACTTCTCATCAGGAGGATATTATTCAGTTAATATAATGTTTCTTTTAACATTAAATCTCTTTTCATGTCAATGTCTATAGTTGTTTTTTTTTTTTTTTTTTTTTTTTTTTACATTAAGTCTTTTCTTCATTTCAGTATTAGATACACTGAATACATTTTTATGAATATTTTTTTTCCCCAGAGATAGAAGTTTCCTTTTTTGGCTGTTTGATATCTAAATACAATATTAACTTGGAGATAACAAAAGTCTAATAAAACAAAAGTCTAATAAAAATACGGAGAGCAGACTCAGTGGTTCTGGAGTCAGTGATTACAACTGAATCGTGGTGATTTCCTAGGATTCTGGGCAAAGCTTCTTTTTCCTGTTTCACATGCTTTGAGAATTCTAAAACTGTATCATAGAACCAGTAAAATAGCCAAGGAAAGGTCGATTAAAGCTCTGTTCTGTTTATAACCCTAGAAGATTCCTGCCCTAGGGATATGGGCTGGCTGAACACAGGACGCTAGCACTGGACAGATGAAATAGCAGTCACAGATGCTCACAACCCGGGTTGGGGGACACCACATGCCACACGGGGGCTACACCTGGGAACCACCAGGGGCTGTGGGAGGTAAATTTTTTACTAACAGGAGGGTGAGATGACCTTGGTTCCCATGGGAAGTTGTGATTGGCTTGTTTGAATTACTCTGGGCCGGCACGGATGAGCAGGATGGTGTCCGGTCTCCGTGATGAGGAGGATTGTTTGGCGTTGGGACCTTATCCGTGGGAGCAGAGCTTGGAGGAGACCTTGTGGTTAGGCTGTTCAAGGCCTTCCTGATTTTACTGATGTTAGGCAGTACAAACAGCCTTAATTTTAGGTCACACACCACATTCTTCTGTATCCACTTTCTGTGGCACCTTTAAAGAGGTTTTGTCCTTGCTAGTTAGCAGTTGATTACAATGCGTCTAGTCATGGCTTCCTTTGGATTTATCTTGTTAAGCTTTGCGCAGATTCTTTGATCTGCCAAGGTTTATGTCACTGCTCAACTTAGGAAGTTTTCAGCCATTAGTTCTTTGGATTTTTTTCAGCATTGTACCTTTTTTCTCCTACTACTAACCTGTGGGGTCTGTGCCAATTCTAGGTAGGTAGTTTCAGAATTGAATTGCATTGTTGGACACATAACTAGGTGTTGCAGAGAACTGAATAGTTGCTTGATGCAAAAGTCCATACATTTGGTGTCAGAAGTGTTGTAAACAGAAGAACTGTTTCCTTAGAGATTTTTAGATACTCATTTGTAATCTGGATAGGATATAATGTCTTTCACAGATTTAGGTACATTTTTCTGATTGCGTGGTTTAGACAGTTGTTTAGTAACAGCCTTCTATGGTAGGATGCATTTACACTTCAAAGTTAAGGTTAGTTCTCTCTTCTCTTTGCTTATTATATAAGGAGTTTTATGACAGTTGTTTTTGACTGAAACTTTACATCGTCGGTGGCCTAAAGTCATTTTTCTCGGCTTTTCCTTTGTGTCCCAGTGCTCTTGAATTATGCCATAAGTGACAGTGCCCTTGCATAGCAGTGGTTCTCACTTGGCAGTGGAGTAGGGCATTGTAAAGAGTTAAAAGATTTTTGAATTGAACTCCTGTTCTGCACCCTCCCTTTTCCCATGGATACACCAGCATTGGGACTCCTGGATAAAAGCAATTGGTGTGAAATTGAAGTAGGTAACTATCAAAGACTTAAGTTTCTCAGTTGTGAAATCTAGTAGGAAGTTGATGGAATATCATTTTGGAAGACATGCTTTAAATAATTTGATATATTGGTTTCTTTATTAAAATTGTACTGCATCTGTTACAGGTATGATTGATGTATTTTATTTTTTAAGTTGTCAGACATTCAGTTAATGATATGTGTTGTAACTTCATTTCGGGGAGGGACATTTGCAAAGACTGACAAATGGTATGGCATTTTGAAAAGCAGTTACAGATTTAAAAATTTTTAATTCTACAGATGATAGTGTTGAACAAAGTGGAACAAAGAAAGAAGATCTGAATGACAAAGAGAAAAAAGATGAAGAAGAAACCCCTGCACCTGTATATAGGGCCAAATCAATTCTGGAGAGCTGGGTATGGGGCAAGCAACCAGGTAATCTTCTGAGTTTTGGCTATTTGCAAAGCTGGATGTGACACTCCTTTTCTAAATAACTTGGATGGATTATTAGTATTTTTTTTGTTAACAATTTAAAAATATATAATTAAAAAATTTTAAACATTGTGGTAAAATATACATACCATAAAGCTTACTGTTTTGGCCGGGCACGGTGGCTCACGTCTGTAATCCCAGCATTTTGAGAGGCCGAGGCAGATGGATCACAAGGTCAGGAGTTCGACACCAGCCTGGCCCATATGGTGAAAACCTGTCTCTACTAAAAATACAAAAATTAGCTGGGCATAGTGGTGGACGCCTGTAGGCTGAGGCAGGAGAATTGGGAGGCTGAGGCAGGAGAATCGCTGGAACCGGGAAGGCAGATGTTGCAGTGAGCCTAGATCATGCCACTGCACTCCAGCCTGGGTGACAGAGCAAAACTCTATCTCAAACAAAACAAAACTAAAGTAAAAAACCAAAAATACCCCGATTTTACTGTTTTAACCATTTTTGAGTGTACAGCTCAGTGGCATTAAGTACATTCACATTTTTGCCCACCCCTCACCTCCATCCATCTCTAGAACGTTTTCATTTCCTCTGATTGTTGTCCACCCCTCACCTCCATCCATCTCTAGAACGTTTTCATTTTCTCTGACCGAAACTCTGTATCTGTGAAACACTAACTCCTTGCTGCCCACAAGCAGCCACCTTTCTGCTTTTGTCTCAGAATTTGACTACTCAAGGTATCTCCTATAAGGGGAATCATACAATATTTGTCCTTTTGTGACTGACTTATTGAACTTCTTAGGTCTTTGGGGTTCATCTGCATGTGTCAAAATTTTCTTTATTTTAAAGGTTAAATAGTACATTATATATGTATGCCACATTTTTCCATTAATCAGTGGACATGCAGGTTGCTTTCGCCTCTTGACTGTTGGGAGTAATGCTGCTATGAATGTTGGCTTACAAGTGTATTGAGTCTCTGCTTATAATGCTTTGTGTCTATACCTAGGAGTGGAATTGATTAATAATGTCGTAGTTTTTTGTTTAACTTACTTTTTATTATTGTTAGACTGAGTCTCTGTTGCCTAGGCTGGAATGCAGTGATGTAATCATAGCTCACTGCAGCCTTGAACTCCTGGGCTCAAGTGATCTTTTTGCCTCAGCCTCCCAAGGAGTAGGACTACAGGTATATGACACCATGCCTGACTAATTAAAGAAATTTTTTTAGAGACAGATTCTCACTGTGTTGTCCAGGCTTGTCTTACACTCCTGGCTTCAAGCAGTCTACCTGCCTCAAACTCCTGAGTTGCTGAGATTACAGGTGTGAGCCACCGCACCTGGCACTAGATGTGACTTTTTATTTTATTTTTTATTTTCCCTGCTCTGCTGGTATAGATGTGACTTTTTGAGGAAGCAGTAAGCTGTGTGCCACAATGGCTACACTGTTTTACATTCTCGCAGCAGTGTACCAAAGTTCCAATTTCTCCACACCCTCACCAATACTTTTTCTTTTTTGATGATAGCCATCCTAATTAGCGTGAGTAGGTACATCTCATTGTTTTGATTTGTATTTCCAGATGATTAGTCATGCGGAGCATCTTTTTATGTGCGTATTGACCATTTGTATACATTCACTGGAGAAATGTGTATAAAATCCTTTGCCCATTTTTTTTTTTTTGAGACTGAGTTTTGCTCTTGTTGCCCAGGCTGGAGTGCAGTCGTGCGATCTCGGCTCATTGCAACCTCCGCCTCCCGGGTTCAAGCAGTTCTCCTGCCTCAGCCTCCCGAGTAGGTGGGGTTCCGGGTGCCTGCTACCACACCTGGCTAATTTTTTGTATTTTCAGTAGAGACGAGATTTCACCATATTGGCCAGGCTAGTCTTGAACTCCTGATCTCAGGTGATCCAGTCACCTTGGCCTTTGAAAGTGCTGGAATTACAGTCATGAGCCACTGTGTCCAGCCCTTTTGCTCTTTTTTTTTTTTTTTGTTGGCCCATTTTTTAAATTGAGGTTTTGTTTTGGGTTGTAGGAGTTCTTTATCATAGATGGACTTTTATAAGTCCATTTTCTCTTGTCCAATCCAGTAAAACCCATATATTTATTCTTTGCTTACTTTATTTTGTGTAATTCGGTTTTTAAATGTCTGATGTATTTTCATTCTAATTAAAAGTATGCATGGAAGGCCGGGCGCGGTGGCTCACGCCTGTAATCCAAGCACTTTGGAGGCCGAGGCGGGCGGATCACCTGAGATCGGGAGTTCAAGACCAGCCTGACCAACATGGTGAAACGCCTTCTTTAAAAAAAAAAAAAAAAAATCCATGGAATAAATGAATATTTTCTTATAACAATGTATAGATTATAAAGTAGAAATTTTACCTGACTGCCCACCCCAATTTCAGTTTTCCTCTAAGAGTTAGCCACTATTGTCCCTTCGATGTGGGTATTCAGACTTTTCCTTGCGTGGATATACATATGTAAATGTAGATATATAAAAATAAATTGTGATGCGAGGCATGATAGCTCATGCCTGTAATCCCAGCACTTTGGGAGACTGAGGTGACAGAATTGCTTGAGGTCAGCAGTTTGAAGCTGCAGTGAGCTATGATTGTGCCACTATACTCCAGCCTGGGTGAGAGGGTGAGACCCTCTCTTAAAAAAAATTCGTATCTGGGGTTAATAATAGTACCTACCTCTTAGGTTACTGTAGGATCTGTACAGTAGGCCAGGCAAAGTGCTTATGCTATTATCTTGCCTGTAGTAGGTACCAGCATATACTACCTGTTATCCAGAAATTTGCTGAAATGTGCCTTGTATTTTCTCTTTTCATTTTGATCAGTCTTATTAGAAGTTATCAGTTTAACTTGATTTTTTTCAAATAGTCGGTTTTATTGATTTTGTTCGTTTTCTTCTTCATTAATTTCTGCTTTACTGTATTATTTCCTTTTTCTGCTTGCTTTGGTTTCCATTTGCTCTTCTGTCTCTTCTAGTTTCTTAAGGTAAAGGCTTAGATCATTTTGTCTTTTCTAACAAGTGTTGAAAGCTATAATATAAATTTCCTTCTAAGCATTATTTAGCCACATTTCACAAATTTGGAAATGTTTATTCACTTTCATCTTCATTCAGTTGAATATATTTTCTAATTTACCCTTTAATTTCTTCTTTGACCCACTTATTATTTGGAAATGTGTTATTTTATTTCCAAATATTGGGGATTTTCAAATGTCTCCTGTTAACAATTTCTAAATTAGTTGTAGTCAGAGAACATATTCTGTGATTTCAAGTTAAAAATTTCAAGCCCCAGAATATGATCTATTCTGTGGAATGTTTCCTGTGCACATAAGAAGAATGTGGTTGGGTATGTTGGTTCACGCCTGTAATCCCAGAACTTTGAGAGGCTGAGGTGGGTCGATTACTTGAGGTCAGGAGTTCGAGACCAGCTTGGCCAACATAGTGAAACCCTGTCTCTACTAAAAATAGAAAAATTAGGCGAGTGTGGTCGTGGGCACCCGTAATCTCGACTGCGCCATTGCACTTTAGCTTGGATGACAAAGACTATGTCTCAAAAAAAAAAATGTGTATTTTGCTGCTCTGCAAAGCTTAACGAGGTCAAGTTAGTTGATAGTGTTCAGGTATCCTTGACTTGAAATAATTTTCTGCCTACTTGCTCCATTCACTGCTGGGAGAGGAGTTGAACTAACATAAGGTTGGTTACCACATTTAGTTTGACCTGAATCTCAGAGATCTTACCAGTACCTGGTCACTTAGCAACTTTAAGGATATAGTAATACCCTCACTTGTATGCTCAGGCAAAGTGGGGGAGAGATGTGGGACAGTCTTTGCAGCACCCCCAGGTCTGTCCTCTTTGAGCCCCTCCTGAGAGATGACACCTCTCACTGAGGTGTGTAGTCATCTCACTGAACAAGGAGCATTAAGGATGTGCAGTGTTTCCGTTTTGTAGTCAAATAGTTTATAGACCTTAGGGAACCTTTTCCAGGGAGCCATGTCCCATAAATCCATGGATTTTGGGTAACATTTACCAAACATCCTAAACTAACGACATCTTGCTAAAAACAAGATGTCATAGGTACGGACTGTCTTCCTAGCAATGACTAGTCATTTATTTTCAGAGAAGCCAGTCTCAGTGTTCTAGGGAGACCAGCCCCAGTGAGGGACCTTCATTTCCCTGGAGTATCTCCATTGTGCTCAGGAGGCATGAAGAGCAATATCCCTGCTTAGTTCCTCTTTCTTTTGAGGAGAATTGAAATCTCTCTTGCTAATTGTGGATTATTTTCTTTCAGCTCTGCAGTTTTTGCTTAATGTATTTGAAAACTGTGTTACAAGGTGAATGTGCTTTCAGGATTTTTACATCGTTTTTGTAAATTTGACCCCTTTTGTGTCCAGTGAGATTATTTGTTGTGAAGTCACCTTTGTCTGACTACTCTCCTTGCTTCTGATTTGGTGTTTGTGTGGTGTGTTTACCTGGTTTAGCTTTTTTCACTTTCAAAGTTTGTGTATATGTAAAGTGGATTTCTTTTAGGTATCATATAATTAGGTCTTGCTTCTTTATTTATCCTGACAACCTCTGTTTTTTATTTGGAATCTTTAGACCACTTGGGTTTAATCTGTCATCCCTGGCATTTTCAGTACACAACTTGTCACTGTCCACTTTCAAATGACATTATACTGCCTGAGCTGTGGGACGGTGCTCTGAGCACAGCTTCCTGCTTCTGACCTGTTCTTGGTTGGTTGTTTTGCTGTGTTGTATGTTCAAGTGAAACTGTTGTACCTGCTCGAGTTAGAGAAAGTGCCACACTCTGAGATTGAATCAGGAGTCCTTTATTTGCTGGCGACCGAGAGATGGCTAATGCTCAAAATTCTCTCGCCCCCGGAGAAGGGGCTTTGTTTTCTTTTACACCTTGCGTAAAGGAGGGGGAGGGGGAGCCTAGCTAAAGCAGAGTTTTCAGAAGCAGAACAAGCAAAAAGTTAAAAGGATAAACTACTACAGGAAGATAAACAGTTGTAAATGTGGGCATGTTCTAAGGAGCAGTTGATACCATCAGCAAATGCATCCCCCAGGTGTGGCTAACTTGGTGTCTTATCAGTAAGGACATTCGTAGGTTTGCTTGGAGTCAGCTTAACCCAGCTGTGAGCTCAGGGGAAGGGAAGAGAATTGAGGGGGACAAGTGAGGAAACTAAAATGGAGTCTGTCCACCTCAAGAAGCTAAGAAAGAGACAGTTGGGCTAACAAAGGGAAGGTTATCACAAAACATAAACTCCACAATACGCTGTTTCTGTTTTTGCTTTAAATAGGCAATTACATTTTTTCCCCTCAAATTTGAAAAGAGAAAAAGGTTTTTTTTTTGGAGATGGAGTTTTGTTCTTGTTGCTCAGGCTGGAGTGCAATGGCATGATCTCAGCTCACTGCAACCTCTGCACCCTGAGTTCAATCGATTTAGTTTCACCATGTTGGCCAGTCTGGTCTCGAACTTCTGACCTTAGGTGATGCACCCACCTCGGCCTCCCAAAGTGCTGGGATTACAGGTGTGAGCCACCACATTTGGCCTTTTTTTTTCCCTTTGAGAGCAGTCTTGTTCTGTTGCCCAGGCTGGAGTGCAGTGGTGTGATCCTGGCTCACTGCAACCTCCACCTCCCGGGTTCAAGTAGTTCCTGCCTCAGCCTCCCAAGCGGCTCGGGCTACAGGTGCCCGCTACGTCCAAGCTAATTTTTTGTACTTTTAGTATCCCCATATTGGCCAGGGTGGTCTGGAACTCCTGACCTCGTGTTCTACCTACCTTGGTCTCCCAAAGTGATGGGATTACAGGCATGAGCCACTGGGCCTGGCCTTTTTTTTTTTTTTTTTATTTGAGACGGAGCTTTGCTCTTGTTGCCCATACTGGAGTGCAATGGTGTGATGTTGGCTCACTGCAACCACCACCTTGTGGGTTCAAGCGATTCTCCTGTCTGAGCCTCCCCAGTAGCAGGGATTACAGGCATGTACCACCACGCCCGGCTGATTTTGTATTTTTGAGTAGAGATGGGGTTTTGCCATGTTGGTCTCCAACTTTTGACCTAAGGTAATCCACCCTGCTAGGCCTCCCAAAGAGCCACCGTGACCAGCCAAAGGTCTTTTATGTTTATCTATATGTTTATCATTTTGGCCCCTTATGGTTTTGTTTGTATCACAGCTGCCATCTGGTATCATTTTCCTTCAGTTTGAAGATCTCCCTTTACCATTTCCAGGTCTGCTGGCAGAGTTTTTCAGTCTTTCTGGGTATCAATTTTGGCTTTATCTCTGACTTTACACAAATCACTTTATCTGTCTCACTTTGGGCCTCTTATCCATAAAATAGGAGTAAGTATAATATAATGTAAAAAATTATGTATATAATATAAATAACATACAAAATAAGTAACAGTACTTACTCAGAGAGTTGCTGTGCAAGTAAGATGAAATAAAGCACTTGCAGCTCCTAAGCCAGTGCCTGGCACATAATGTTTGATAAACATTTGTTGTGATTTAAAAAATCAGTTGTTTTGCCTTTCTCCTTCTTTCCCCTCACCTAGGCATCAAAGTACCTACAGTTATGAGTGGGTAACTAGACCCAAAATATACCTCCCTTGCTCAGATTCAAGCCCAGCTCATTGACTCAGGGGCTTTAATGAGGGGGGCTTTCTTTAGAAGCTCTGCTTGCTCACGAGTACAGAGCTTTCACAGAAAGAACTATCTACCTGGCAGCCTTGAAGGAGCTTGGATTTAAAGCATTGTCTTGATCCACGTCATCTTGTAATCAAACTGCGGGTGGAATTTGTAGCTTTTAGAATAGCTCCTTCATTCCTTTTTTTTTCTTTTTTGCTATTCCATCTCAATCTAAAAAGAAAAACATTAATTTGAGCCGTAGGAATTTAGAACTTAGTTTTGCTTTTGCTTAGATATGTTTGACTAAAGCTTCTTTTTTCACAGATTTCTTTTTTCCAACATTTTATTATGAAAATAATTAAAACATAAAGAAAAGTTGCAAGAATTTTACAGGGAACACCCACATATTCACCACCTAAGACTGTGCCACTGGCATTATTCCACGTGCTTTATCACAGCTCTCTCCACCTTTTTGTCCCCCTGTTCATCCATCAATCCCTCACATTTTTTTTTGGTATCTTTCTAAGGAGAATGTGTGGAGACTTAATTCTCAATGCTGCAGCATGTAGGCCCTCAGCAGGAGTTCAGAAAGTGCATATTTCACAGTGAACCTTCTGAGACTGTTGTCAGATCACAGCTCTTTTTGTCTAACGAAAAGGGCTTGCTGGGCATTTGGTGTTGTAATCTATTGGTAGAGTAAACTCTAAGTGATTATCTAAATAATTCTTTTTTTTTTTTTTTTTTTAATTTTTTTTTTTTTTTAAGATGGGGTTTCACCATGATGGCCAGGCTGGTCTTGAACTCCTGACCTCAGGTGATCCACCCACCTCGGCCTCCCAAAGTGCTAGGATTACAGGCGTGAGCCACCGTGCCCGGCCTATCTAAATAATTCTTAATGATTCTGCTGTGTAAAGTAGGTCTAGGAGGACCCTTTATGAGATCGTTGTTAGCGTAGGTTTTAGCTTAAGGTTTTGTAAATGCTGTTTATCAAGGTGATGAAGTTCCCATTTGTTGATGTTTCCTAGAATTTTTATCATGAATGAGTGTTGAATTTTGTCAGATACTTTTTCTAAATCATTTGATATGTAATCATGCAGTTTTGTTCTTTAGCCTATTAATAGGGTGGATTACATTGAGTTTTGACTGTTGAACCAACTTTGCATTCCTGGAATGAACGCTACTTGGCAATGATGTTTTTATATATATATAATATTTACATAATATATATTATATATTATATATGTCATATGTAATATATAATATATGTTATATATTATATATGAGATATATATATCATATTTATATATAAAATCTTTTTGTATATTGTTTAATTCAACTTGCTAGTACTTCACTGAATATTTTTGTGTCTGTATTTATAAGGTATATTGTTCTATCGTTTGTACTGTCTTTGGTTTCAATATCATGCTAATATTAGCTTCTTAAAATGAACTGGGAGGTTTTTCCTCTTTTATTTTCCAGAAGAGATTGTTTTGAGTCTGTATTAATTCTTTTTTTAATGTTTGATAGAATTATCCAGTGAAGTCATTTGTGTCTGGTAATTTTTTTTTCGGGATTCTTAGAATTATGAATTCAGTTTTCTTCATGGTGGTAGCGTTCTTCAGATGATCTGCTTGATATTCAGTGAGCTGTGGTAATTTGTATTGTTTAAGGAATAAGTCCATTTTGCCCAAGTTGTCAAATTTGTGTGTGTAGAGTTGTTCCTAGTAATTCCTAATTATCTTTTTTGATATCTTTAGAGCCTGTTTCATTCCTAATGTTGGTAATTTATGTCTGTTTCTTTTTTTTTTCGGTCAGTCTTGCTTAAAGAGGTTTGTCAATTTTATTGATCTTTTCAAAGAACCAGCTCGTTACTTTACTGTTTTCTGTATTGGTTTTTTGTTTCCACTTTGTTTTTACTCTTACCTTCTTTCTTTCTGCTTACTTTTGGGTTTATTTTGCTATTTATTTTTCTTTTAGGCTGTTGAGATGGACGCTTATATTATTGATTTGTTTTCAACTTTCTAATGTACCCATTTATTTAGTGCTGTAAATTTCTCTCTCATCACCTACTGTAGTTCTTTCCCATACATTTTAATGTATTGTACTTGCATTTTCTCTCAGTTCAGTATATATTTAAAAATTTCCTTTGAGACTTCCTTGTTGATCCATGGGTTATTTAGAAGTTTATTGTTTCATTTCTGAGAGTTAGGCAGTTTTCCTGTAATTGTTCTCTTGTTGACTTCTAGTTTGTTTCCATTGTTTTAGAGAACATACACTGTATGATTTTAATTTCAAAAAATTTGTTAGGTTTGTTTTATGCCTCAGGATATGTTCTAACTCAGTATTTGTTTTGTGGATACTTGAAAAGATTATATATTCTGCTGTTATTCGCTGGAGTGTTCTATACATTTTGATTAGATCTAGTTGATTGATGGTGGTATTGAGTTCTATATCCTGGCAGTTTTTCTGTCTCCTAATATCATCAGCTGTAGAGAGAGATTTTGAGGTCTCCAACTATAAAAGTATAAATGTATTTTTCTCCTTTCAGTTCTGTTAATTATTTTTTGTTTGTTTGGTGTATGCATGTTTAGAATTGCTGCGTCTTACGGGTGGATTGACCAAGTTCTCATTTTGTAATATTGCTGTCTGTTCCTGGTAATTTTTTTTCTTCTTCTTTTTCTCCTTCTCCTCCTTCTCCTTCCTCCTCCTCCTTCCTTCTTCCTTCTTCCTTCTTTTTCCTCCTTTCTTCTTCTCCTCTTCTTCTTTCTTTTTTTTTTTTTTTTTGTGAGATGGAGTTTTGCTCTTTTGCCCAGGCAGGAGTGAAGTGGTGTGATTTTGGCTCACTGCAACCTCTGCCCCCACTGGGTTCAAGTGGTTCTCCTGCCTTAGCCTGAGTAGCTGGGATTATAGGCGCCTGCCACCATGCCCAGCTAATTTTTTGTATTTTTAGTAGAGACGTGGTTTTGCCATGTTGACCAGACTGGTCTCAAACTCCTGACCTCAGGTGAACCACCCACCTCGGCCTCCCAAAGCGTTAGGATTACAAGTGTGAGCCCTCTCGCCCAGCCCTCCTGGTTGGGTGAATTATCTCTGCTCTGAAGTTTACTTTATTTTATATTAATGTAGCCAGCTTCTGCTGTCCTTTCAGTAATGTCTGCATGATCTTCTTTTTCTATACTTTTATTTTCAGTTTGCCTGTTTGAAGTCACTTTCTTTTGGATAACATGTAGTTGGATCATGTTTTCTAGTCTGCTCTCCCAGTGTCTTTTAATTGAAGTATTTAGACTGTTTACATTTAATTTAATGTCATTATTGGTAAATTGAGGCTTACTAGTACCATTTTATTTTGTATTTTCTGTTTCTTCTGTTTTTCTTTTTTTTTTGATTTCGTTTTTCCTGTCTCGCTGTGGTTTATTTGACCATTTTTAGCATTCTATTATTATTTATCTGTAGCGTTTTAAAGTGTATCTTTTTTTTTTTTTTGAGATGGAGTCTTGCTCTGTCACTCAGACTGGAGTGCAGTGGTGTGATCTCGGCTCACTGCAACCACCACCTCCCGGAGTCAAGCAATTCTCTTGTGTCGGCCTCCCAAGTAGCTAGGATTACAGGCACCTGCCACCATGCCCGACTAATTTTTGTTATTTTTAATAGAGATTTGGTTTCACTACATTGGCCAGGCTGGTCTCGAACTCCTGACCTCAGGTCATCCGCGTGCCTCGGCCTCCCAAAGTGCTGGGATCACAGGCGTGAGCCACTGCACCTGCCCTAGAGTGTATCTTTTTCTATATCTTTTTTAGTGGCTTTTCTAGGTAATATATACAGATTGATCATCTCTAAACCCATATTCCAAAATCTGAAATGCCTCAAAGTTAGAAACTTTTTGGGCACCCCAGCATGACACCCCCAAGTGGAAAATTCCATTCATACATACTTAGCAGGAACTTTGTTTCATGCACAAAATTATTAAGAATACTATATAAAATTACCTTCAGGCTCTGTGTATAAGGTATACGTAAATCATAAATGAATGTATTTAGACTTGGGTCCTGTCCCAAAATATCTCATTATTTCTCTGCAAATATTCCTAAATCTGATAAAAATCTGAAATGTGTAACACGTGTGCTCCTGATCGTTTTGTAAGGGACACTCAGCCTGTGTATGCATGAACACTTATTAGATCTTACCTGTGGTTGTCATTTACCAGTTTCAGGGATATAGAAACTACCTCCCTTTACGTTCATTTCATGTTCTCCATTCATAATATACTTGCCTTAAGTATTCGTTTGCTTACATTTATAACCACATTTGACAATGTTATGATTTTGGTTGAACCTTCAGACGTAATTTAGCAAAGTCCAGAGGTGAGCAAACAGTCTGCTTGTCATGCTTTTCCTTCCGGATGTTCCAGGGCTTTCTTCTTTTCTGCTTTCCATTCTGCTTAGAGGACTTACATGAGCTTTTTCTTTGGTGTGGGTCTTCTGGTGACAAATTCTGTTTTACTTCCTCTGAGAGTGTTTTCCTTTCCTTTCATTCCTGAAGGACATTTTTGCTGGATATAAGGATTCTAGATTAATGGTTCTTTTCTTTCATCATTTGAAAAATATTTTGTACTTTCAGCTGGCCTCCATGGTTTCTCATGAGAAATTCGCAGTCATTTGACTTGTTAATCCACCATAGTTAAGGTACTGTTTTTCTTTAGTGCCTTTAGAAGTGTTTTCTTTGTCTTTTGTTTTTTGAAGTTTGATTATGATATATATATCTTAGTTTTAATTTCTTTGAGTTCATCCTGTTTAAGGTTTTGTTACCTTAGATCTATGGATTTATGTCTCTTGCCAAATTTGGGAACTTTTAAGCCATCACTTGTTCGAGTGCAGCTTCAAGTCCTGCCTTGTTTCTCCTGTTCCTTCGTGGTCAGTGACAGGAGTTATGGTCCTGAGGTCCCTGAGATTTTCTCTTCTTTTTTTTTGGTGGGGAGGGGGGCATGTATCTCTTCTGTGTTACTCATATTATCTTCTGTGTCACTGATTCTTTGCTCTTTTTCCTCCATTCTACTGCTATGTCCATTTACTGAGCTTTTTATTTTGGTTGTTATATTTTTCAGTTCTAATCTTTTATTTGTTTTTTTTTGTTTGTTTCTTTTAGGCTTTCTTTGTTTTCTTGTCTTAGGCTTTCTGTGTTTTCATTTATTTCACATGTGTTTGTAATTGCTTGTTGAAGCATTTTTATCATGGCTGCTTTAAATTATTTGCCATGTTATTCCCATGTCTTTCATTGTGGTATTTCTATAATTTATTATTATCGTTATTATTATTTTTGAGATGGAGTGTTGCTTTGTCACCCAGGCTGGAGTGCAGTGGCGCAATCTCAGCTCATTGCAGCCTCCGCCTCCCGGGTTCAAGCGTTTCTCCTGCCTCAGCCTCCTGAGTAGCTGGGAATACAGGCATGCGCCATCATGCCCAGCTAATTTTTGTATTTTTAGTAGAGGTGGGGTTTCACCATGTTGGTCAGACTGGTCTCGGACTCCTGACCTCGTGATCTGCCTACCTCGGCCTCCCAAAGTGCTGGGATTGCAGGCGTGAGCCACTGTGTCCGGCCTATAATGGATAATTTTTAAAAATTTGGTTTTAGATCTTCCTGGTTCTTGGTTTGATGAGTGACTTTTTCAGTAGAATATGTTATGTCAGGCAACTCTAGGTCTTACTTAAATCTTCTGTGTAAGTGGTTAAATATTTCTGTGACCCTGCTCTGGCAGGGATGGGACGTGTTTTGCCTCATCACTGCTGGCTTGAGTTGAAGTCTAGGCCTCCCACTTTGCCTCGGGCCTGTGGTTCCTGTGAGGCAAGGGTAGGAGTTGACTCCCCAGTGGTGTCCATGGTTTGTTTATTTTCTCACTTACTAGTTTTAAAGTATACATGACTGTTGGACTGGGCAGTCAGGATTGGAGGGGGAATAAGCAGGAGGATGTCAGGGAGAAGGGCACGTGGGTGCTCAAGGGCATAGCTGCCTTCTTGGAGCTTTGGGCTTGTTTCCGGGCTCTGCAGCCAAGCAGAAGGAAGATGTATTATTTAAAAGTGGAAAACACAGTAACTCTTCAGGAAGGCTAAAGCTTTTCCTTAGACCTGATTTCTGGAAGAAATTCCTCTCAGGGCTGCGTGCTTGGCAGAGCTGTCTCTGTGAAGGTGCTCTTGTCTTTAAGGGGTTAGGTGCTTCTCAGTGCTGGGCCAGCCTCTTTGCCTGAAGGGTGGTTTGGCGGGGGTGCCCTGAGAAGGCAGGGGGCGCTGCTTTACCTATAAATCTTTCGCTTCTTCATCTTGAGCCCAGTGTGCAATTCAGTGTTCTTAATTGAGTTTTATGTAACTACTAGCTCTCAGCTGCAAAGCTCCAGGTCTCACATCTTACTGCTGGTGCCCGGTATGGTGTGCCATGCTGTGCCTTTCCAGGGAGTGATGAGATTGTCCCTCTAATGCCTTCTAAGGTTCCTCCCATCCCTTGCAGAGCATATCCAGGTAATGGGTAGCCAGAAACTGATGTCTTCTACCTGAGGGCAGGCAGCCAGCAGGGGTGTTGGTATTACCTGTCAGGATCAGGGCTGCGAGGCTGGTGGTTGCTGGTCTCCAGGCTAGTAAGCATCACAGAGGCAAGCACGGCAGAGCCCAGTCCTCACCCCACCACTGGGAGCTGTGCTCTTACAGGGAATTGGTGGGGAGGTAACTTACGATTCAGCCGTAATGAACTGTACTCTGAGGTGGACTTAATTGAAAGACCAGAATCCTCTGAATTATTTTCACTCATGTGATTGCCTTCTAGCTACCTAAAAAACACTTCTTAGTATGGAAATTTTCTTTTTCTCTTTCTTTTTTTTTTTTTGAGATGGAGTTTTGCTCGTTGCCCAGGCTGGAGTACAATGGCTTAATCTCGGCTCACTGCAACCTCCGCCTCTTGGGTTCAAGTGATTCTCCTGCCTCAGCCTCCCGAGTAGCTGGATTACAGGCATGTGCCACCACACCCGGCTAATTTTGTATTTTTAGTAGAAACGGGATTTCTCCATGTTGGTCAGACTGGTCTCGAAGTTCAGACCTCAGGTGATCCATCCGCCTTGGCCTCCCAAAGTTCTGGGATTACAGGTGTGAGCCACCGTGCCCAGCCAAAGATGAACAGAAGAGAATCTTTGTTCTTTTTTTCTTTTTTTTTTGAGATGGAGTCTTGATCTGTCATCAGGCTGTAGTACAGTGGCTCGATCTCGGCTCACTGCAACCTCCGCCTCCCGAGTTTAAGCGATTCCTCTGCCTCAGCCTGCTAGGAGCTGGGACTACAGGCATGCGCCACCACCCCCAGCTAATTTTCTGTATTTTAGTAGAGACAGGGTTTCACCATGTTGGCCAGGATGGTCTTGATCTCCTGACCTTGTGATCTACCTGCCTCAGCCTCCCAGAGTGCTGGGATTACAGGTGTGAGCCACCACGCCTGGCAGAAATTTTGAAACAGAGATAGAAATAGAATAATATAATGAAATATCCCTTAGTAGTTAGAATATGTATTAGTTACTTTATATTCCTCTAAAATATGTCCATAAATTTGTTTCCTGAGTCATGCATGCTGGGTAATTATATCAAGACATTGTTTTTATTTTGAATTTGGTTTTGCAACATGAAAAGAATGGCTAGTGTTTTTCTCTGTTTAGGAGATGTGCTGCTGATACATATTGACTAATATTGACTTCAGTGTTCTGTGTTAGTAACTTTTTTTTTGGGAGACAGAGTCTTATTTTGGCACTCAGTTTGGAGTGCAGTGGCATAATCTTGGCTCACTGCAACCTCTGCCTCCTGGGTTCAAGCAATTCTTGTGTCTCAGCCTCCTGAGTAGCTGGAATTACAGGTGTGCACCACCACACCCTGCTAATTTTTGTATTTTTGTGTTTTTTTAGTAGAGACGGGGTTTCGCCATGTTGGCCAGGCTGGTCTTGAACTCCTGACCTCAAGTAATCCACCCGGCTCAGCCTCCCAAAGTGCTGGAATTATAGGCGTGAGCCACCACGCCCGGCCCACAGCTTGCCTGTGATGTTTCTGGAGAGGCAGTATGCTGCAGTGGCTCATAGGGGTCTCTGTCATGTGCTGCACACCTCTGTGTGGTCTCTGACAAGTTGCTTCACCACTCGGTCCCTCAGTTTCTTCATCCATAAAATGAATGTACAATACTGCTCAACAGTACTTGGTGTGAAGATTGCATGAGCTTATATGTGTAAACTGGTTAAAGCCATTTTTGCCACAAATCGTGGATTCGAGTACTACCTGTCATCATCGTTCATTTCTCAACAGTACAACAAACTGTGGCCACATTGTCCACAGGTGAGATGTTTTCTTGTCTTGTTTTATAGATGTGAATGAACTAAAGGAGTGTCTTTCTGTGCTGGTTAAAGAGCAGCAGGCCCTGGCCGTCCAGTCAGCTACAACCACCCTCTCGAGCCCTGCGACTCAAGCAGAGGCTGGTGATCTTGGAGCGCTATTTCATTGCCTTGAATAGAACCGTTTTTCAGGAGAATGTCAAAGTTAAGTGGAAAAGCAGCAGCATTTCTCTGCCTCCTGTGGACAAAAAAAGGTAATAATAAAGGGTAGAATCCTGATGCCAGCTAAATATAAAATTCAGACTGTTTTGTTTCAGAAGGTTTAATTAAGATTTTCAATATAGTGTCTGTCTTCACCTTCTGAAATTTATTCTTGCTTTCCCTTTTTGTGTGTTTTGTATAATCTGGAGAATGGATTTGCCAATTTGCTTATATAGTAACAGACCATACTATGTAATCTATGTCATTATTTTATTCAATTAAATTTTTTTTCTTTTTGAGAGACAAAGTCTTGCTTTGCCACCCAGGCTGGGGTGCAGTGCTATAATTATAACTGTGTGTGTGTGTGTGTGTGTGTGTGTGTGTGTGTGTGTGTAGATGGGGTCTTGCTCCTGGCCTCAAGCAGTCTCTCCTGCTTCCACGTCTCTGGGTACTGGAATTGCAGACATGAGATACTGTGCCTGGCTCTGTATCATTAAAGACCTTTTTTTTTTACGTCAGTAACTGTGGAAGCCAGCCAAAGCTTTAGATCAGCTCAAGTACAAATTTGAAAATGAGTTCTGAACATTGTATACTTTTTATTTTGCTTTGCTCCTGGGTAGGAGATAGATTGCAACATTTAATGTCTGACTGGTTTAGATGCTTCATGTTTTTCTTTCCTAATGTGATTTTCTTATTCTTTTAGTATAAGAGATGCTTTTGGGCATAGGAGTTTTAATTTGATGATGCCTGTTTAATATATCACAAATTTCCTCTATTTGCTAACAGCCACTAGAATGTTTAAGGCTTGTGTAAAATTATACTTTCCCAAAATGAAGCTGTCTATCAGACTTTTGTCCTCAGTAGGTTAAACCAGAAGATTTCTAGATGGAACTTAGATTTTGTGTAGTTAGGAGTGTTGGCTTTATTCTGACTGTGATAGTGACAGTGACTCTCTGGAGAGCACACAGAACACACAGAAGGCAGAAAGAAGCAGGAGCAGAACCCCAGTCCTCTTGTTCTCCATAGATAGGAGTGATACTTGTAGCCAGTTTCCTTATGTTTTTATTTTTTTGTTTGTTTTCCTTTTTTGTTTCCTTATGTTTAAAGATAGTTGAAATCACGTTACAGTTGGCTCTCTGTATCTGTGGGTTTCATGTCCACAGATTCAACCAACTGTGGATCAAAAATAATGGAAGAAAAGCAATAAAAAACAACACTACAATTTAAAAAAGCCAATAGGGTATAACAACTAATTGCAGAGCGTTCACCTTGTATTAGGTGTTACAGTCATCTAGAGATGATTCTTTTTGTTTGTTTTGACACGGGGATTTCACTGTTTCCCAGGCTGGAGTGCACTGGGCCTATCATGGCTCACTGCAGCCTTGACCTCTTGGGCTCAAGTGAGTCTCCCAAGTAGCTGGGACTACTAGCTAATTTTTGTATTTTTTGTAGAGTTTGGGGCTCACTGTGTTGCCCAGGCTGGTCTCAAACTCCTGGCCTCAAGTGATCTGCCTGCCTTGGCCTCCCAAAGTGCTGGGATTACAAGCATGAGCCACCACATGTGGCCATTTTTTCTATAGATGGGGTTTTGCCATGTTGCCTGGGCTGATCTTGAACTCCTGGGCTCAAGTGACCCTCCCACCTCAGCCTCCCAAAGTGCTGGGATTATAGCTGTGAACTGCTGTGCCTTGCTGAGATGATTTAAAGTATAGTGAGAGTGTGCATAGGTTATATGCAAATACTACACCATTTTATACCAGGGTCTTGAGCATCCTAGGGTATTGATATGGAGCCAGGGTGGGGCAGGCCTGGCACTAATCTCTTGTAGATACCAAGGGACTACTATACATGTCGTATTTTTAAAAATAGTTTTAGAATAAATGAAACCAAGTGACAGATGAGATTCCTGCGCATTTGGTAATAGCAGTACATGGTTCTCTCTTTCCTTCCTGACCGGCTGTGATGGTCATGAGTCAGAGTGTTATGTATGGGTGGGTGGTAGGTGCTAAGACTCTTCAAGAACTGTTGTGTGTTTGTCAAATCAAACTGAATTCCCTCAGCTGCAGAACTGGTTGAGAGCCCAGCTGATATTTCTCTGCGCAGTTTCCTTTGTGATGACATAGGGTTGATAGATTAATTAGAATATATTTTTCATTAAGTGGAAGAATTCCTAAAATTAAAAAAAAAAAAACAAAACAGTTTTTTTGAGATAACTGTGGATTCACATACAGGTGTAAGAAATGCTATAGTGATGAGGAGAGAGATCCAAGATGGCCGATTAGCAGCAGCTCAGGATTGTAGCTCCCACCGAAAGTGCAGAGAGTGAGTGGACGCCACATTTTCAGATGAATTTTTATTGCCCACGGACCAAGAGATTCCTGGCGGAGGAGCCCCACGGGGTCGCCAGCGCGACTCTTTGGCCGGCGCGGCCGTTTTGCAGGCGCCCCGGCGCGGCGGTTCTCGGTCCGGAGTATACGGGACTGAGTGCCCTTTTGGTTGGCGTTTGGAGCTCCGGGAAGGCAGAGTCTCCCATTCAGCTGATTGAAAAGCGGACTGAATCGGGGGAAGCAGACCGGGAGATTCCCGGGCAGAAAGCGCCACGAATCTCAACACCGCTGCTTCAGTCGGTGTGGTGGGTCGCCGCAGGGGAAGGCTTGGTCCCCCCCTACACACACACAAAAAAAACAGCAGTTGGCATTGCTGAGGATTGAGAGTTTCACAGCAAGTACAGCTGAACCCGGGGAAGGTCCAGCTTTGTGTGGGAGGGGCGTCCGCCGAAGGAAAATTAACAAACAGAAAAAACTTTACCACCAACAAGTTGGACGTCCACTCAGAGACCTAATCTGAACGTCAGCAATTACACAGACGACAGGTGGATAAATCAACAAAGATGGGAAGAAACCAGCGCAAAAGGCTGAAAACACTGGAAATCAGAATGTCTTTCCGCCTGCAGAGGATTGCAGTGCCTCATCACCAATTGAACAAGGCCTGATCGAGAATGAATGTGAGGAATCAACGGAATCAGGCTTCAGAAGGTGGGATAATGAGAAACTTCTGTGAGCTAAAAAGAACATGTTCTAGCCCAATGCAAGGAAACTAAGAACCTTGAAAAAAGGTTTGACGAAATGTTGATGAGAATGGACAATTTAGAAAGGAATATAAGTGAATTAATGGAGCTAAAAAACACAATACAAGAACTTCGAGAAGTATGCACAAGTTTTAACAGTCGAATTGATCAAGCAGAAGAAAGGATTTCAGAGGTCGAAGACCAACTTAATGAAATAAAACGAGAAGACAAGATTAAGAGAAAAAAGGGTAAAAAGGAATGAGCAAAGTCTCCAAGAAATATGGGACTATGTGAAAAGACCTAATCTACATTTGATAGGTGTACCTGAATGTGACAAAGAGAATGAATCCAAGCTGGAAAATATTTTTCAGGATATTATCCACGAAAACTTTTCCTAACCTAGCAAGCCAGGACAATACTCAACTCCAGGTAATACAGAGAACACCACAGAGATATTCCTCAAAAAGAGCAACCCCAAGACACATAATCATTAGATTCACCAGGGTTGAAACAAAGGAGAAAATACTAAGGGCAGCCAGAGAGAAAGGACAGGTTACCCACAAGGGGAAGCCTATCAAACTCACAGCAGATCTCTCAGCAGAAACCCTACAGGCCAGAAGAGAGTGGGGTCCAATATTCAACATCCTTAAAGAAAAGAACTTTCAACCCAGAATTTCATATCCAGCCAAATTAAGTTTCATAAGTGAAGGAAAAATAAAATTTTTTACAAACAAGCAAGTACTCAGAGATTTCATTACCACCAGGCCTGCTTTACAAGAGCTTCTGAAAGAAGCACTATGTACAGAAAAGGAACAACCAGTATCAGCCATTCTAAAAAACCCATCAGTAAGCTGTATCCAGACCCATCTCACATGCAAGGATATACAGAGACTCAAAACAAAGGGATGGAGGAAGATTTGCCAACCGAATGAAGAGAAAAAAAAAAAAAAAAGGAGTTACAATTCTCATCTCTGATAAAATAGACTTTAAAGTAATAGAAAACAAAAGAGACAAGAAGGACATTGTATAATGGAAGAGGGATCAATGTAATGGGAAAAGTTAACGATCCTAAGTCTATGCACACACAATATAGGAGCACCCAGACACATAGGGCAAGTTCTTGGTGACTTACAAAGAGACTTGGACTCC
The DNA here is from genome assembly GCA_036589455.1 of Ateles fusciceps. NCBI lineage: Eukaryota > Metazoa > Chordata > Mammalia > Primates > Atelidae > Ateles > Ateles fusciceps. The sequence continues at coordinate 281,685 of JAZHEH010003346.1, forward strand.
CACACAATAATAGTGGGAGACTTTAACACTACATTGTCAATACTGGACAAATTAATGAGACAGAAGGTTAACAAGGATATCCGGGGACTTGAACTTATACCTCGAACAAGTAAACTTAATAAACATTTACAGAACTCTCTACTCCAAATCCACAAAACATCCATTTTTTTTTTTCAGTAACACATCACATTTATTCTAAAAGAGACCACATGGTTGGGAGTAAATCACTCCCCAGCAATTACATAGTATTTCATAGGTTCAAATGAAATATTGGTTGGCTGTTTGTTTGTTATTTTCCTCCCTTATTCCTTCCTGTCTCCATCGTATAACACAATTATTAGTATAAAAGAGCTTTGTAATACCCATTTTTAGACTGCATTCTAGCCTGGGCAATAGAGCAAGATTCCTGTTTTCTCTCCCTCTTTTTCTTCTTTTTTTTTCTTTTCTTTTATTCTCTTTTTTTACTTTCTTTTCTCTCTTTATTCTTTTTCTTTCTTTAAAAAAAAAAAAGAAAAGAAAGGTAAAAAGAAGACAATATAAACTATTTGTAAAAAAAAAAAAAAAGAAATGCTATAGTGATTCCTTTTACTGTTTGTCCTTTTGCCCTCAGTGATGGCTAGTTGCAAACTAAAACACAGTCATCACAACTAGGGTGTTAACTTTGATGGTGTGCCTATGTTATTCAGATTTCCCTAGTACTACATGCTCTTAATAAAGTGTGTATTTCTTTGCAATTTTTTCACGTTTGGATTTGCTGAGACCACTACTGTAATCAGGGCACATGGACAAGAGCCCTTTACACCCACATTCATGTCTTCTCTCCCCAACTTCACTGCTGGCAACCACTCTTCTGTTCTCTGTGTCTATTACATGATTTTTTGACATTGGCTTTTTAATTTTTTATTATTGTTACTATTGTAATTTTTGCAGACAGGGTCTCACCCTGATGCCCAGGCTGGTGTGCAGTGATATAATCAGAACTCACTGCAGCCTCAAACTCGTGGGCTCAAGCAGTCCTCTCACTTCAGCTTCCTGAATAGCTAGGACCACAGATGCACGACACCACACCTCATTAATTGTATTTGTAGAGACTAGGGCCTTGCCGTGTTTTCCAGGCTTGTCTTGAACTCCTGGCCTGAAGCACAACTGACTTTGTTCACTCAGCATAATTCCCTTGAGATTTTCCCAAGGGGGTCATTGCATGTATCATTGCTGAATAGTTGTTTTTTTTTTTTTTTTTTTTTTTTTGGGAGACATTGTCTTGCTTTGTCACCCAGGCCAGGATGGAGTGCAGTGGCATGATCTCGGGTCACTGCACCTTCCGCCTCCCAGGTTCAAGCGATTCTCCTGCCTCAGTCTCCCAAGTAGCTGGGACTATAGGCACACACTACCACGTCCAGCTAATTTTTGTATTTTTAGTAGAGATGGGGTTTTGAAATGTTGGCCAGGCTCGTCTCAAACTCCTGACCTAAAGTGATCCACTCACCTCAGCCTCCCAAAGTGCTGGGATTACAGGAGTGAGCCACTATGCCCAGACTGACTAGTATTCCATGGGATGGATGGACCAAACAGACCTCAGTTTTTTCTAGTTTTGGGGTATTACAAATAAAACTACTATGAATATTTAAGTATAGGTTTTTATGTGAATGTAAATTTTATTTCTCTGGTATTCATGCCCATGAGTGCAATTACTGGGTCTTATGATTAGGTCTATACATAAATGTAAAGGACACTAATAACAGAAATTCCTGGCCAGGTGCGTTGGCTCAACCCCTGTAATCCTAGCACTTTGGGAGGGCGAGGCAGGTGGATCATGTGAGGTCGAGAGCAGCCTGACAAACATGGTGAAACTCTGTCTCTACAAAAACTTAGCAGGGTATGGTGGCGGGAGCCTGTAATCCCAGCTACTTGGAAGACTGAGGCAGGAGAATTGCTTGAACCCGGGAGGCGGAGGTTGTAGTGAGCCCAGATTGCGCAACTGCACTGCAGCCTGGGTGACAGAGGAAGACTCTGTCTCAAAAAAAAAAAAAAAAAAGGGAAATTACTATACCTTTCTTTCAAAGTTGCAGTACCATTTTACATTCTCATCTGCCATGTATGAGTGATTCAGGTTTTCTCTTTCTTCATCGGTATTTAGTATTGTCACTTTTTCATTTTAGTCAACCTGATGAATGTGTAGTGATAGTTCCTAAACTTTGTTTTTTTTTTGAGAGGGAGTCTCACTCTATTGCTCAGGCTGGAGTGCAGTGGTGCAATCTTGGCTCACTGCAACCTCCGCCACCCGGGTTCAAGCAATTCTCCTGCCTCAGCCTCCCGAGTAGCTGGGATTACAGGCACCTGCCACCGTGCCCGGCTAATTTTTGCATGTTTAGTAGAGATGGGGTTTCACCATCTTGGCCAGGCTGGTCTTGAACTTCTGACCTGGTGATCCACCCGCCTCGGCCTCCCAAAGTGCTGGGATTACAGGCGTGAGCCACCGCGCCTGTCCTAGCTCCTAAATTTTTATTGATTTTTTTTCCACCTCATTTCTCAACATATTCAAAAGTGGTGTATTTTTCCTTTTTTGTGGAATTAGCTGTGGGTTGGGTGGTTGACTGCTGTGGATGGGAGTAGATGCAGGCTGTTTCTGTTCTTTTTTTTTTTCCTTGAACATTTGTAACATAGCCAGTTGCTGAAGATTTAGCAGTTTTTTTTTTTTTTTTGAGATGGAGTCTCACTCTGTCGCCCAGGCTGGAGTGCAGTGGTGTGATCCCAGCTCACCGCAACCTTCGCCTCCTGGGTTCAAGCGATACTCCTGCCTGAGCCTCCCATGTAGCTGGGATTACAGGCGTGCGCCACGACTCTCAGCTAATTTTTGAATTTTTAGTAGAGTCGGGGTTTCACCGTGTTGGCCAGGGTGGTCTCGAACTCCTGACCTCAGGTGATCCACCCGCCTTGGCCTCCCAAAGTGCTAGAATTAGCAGTGTGAGCCACCACGCCCGGCTCATTGAGCAGTTCTTATACTGTGCAGACTTGGGGCTGTGGGGTCTCTCTCCAGGGACAAGGTCCCGACAGCCTCAGGGGGAGTACAGCTTCTGGTGACCCCCAAGCAGCTTTCTCTGAGGATGCCTGTCTGGGGTGCGCCTCCACCTCCTCTGAACACACTTGGCCCACGTGCCTTCTCTTGTTAAGGACGGTGTGTCCTGTTACATGTCTGTGTCTTGTCATGTTTATATTTCTCATTTAGGAGCAAAGATTCACGTCTTCCAGGTATCCAGTGCCCTTCTCAGAGGTTGCTGTGTTTCCTCTCCGAGCTCCGGGTACATTTTTCAGGCACTTGTGGATAAGTGTGTACTGCTGCCTTTGGCCAGCCATGTTCTTCACTGCCAATTTTATTATATGTTATATATTGGGGGAGATCCTTCTATAACATCACTTGTTTTTTTTTTTTTGAGATGGAATCTTTCTCTGCTGTCTAGGCTGAAGTGTAGTGGTGGGATCTCAGCTCACTGCAACCTCTGCCTCCCGGATTCAGGCAATTCTCCTACCTCAGCCTCTGAGTAGCTGGGGATTACAGGCGTGCCACCACCACGCCCAGCTGATTTGTGTGTGTGTGTGTGTATGTATTGAGATGGAGTCTCACTGTCACCCAGGCTGGAGTGCAGTGGCATGATCTTGGCTCACTGCAACCTCTGCCTCCTGGGTTCAAGTGATTGTCTTGCCTCAGCCTCCTGAGTAGCTGGGACTATAGGCACGAACCACTATGCCCAGCTAATTTTTGTATTTCTTAGTAGAGACGGGGTTTCACCATATTGGGCAGGCCGTTCTCGAACTCCTGACCTCCTCAGCCTCCGAAAGTGTTGAGATTACAGGTGTGAGCCACTACGAATAGCCAATTTTTATATTTTTAGTGGAGACAGGGTTTCGTCATGTTGGTCAGGCTGGTCTTGAACTCCATTTCAAATGTTTTTATAGCATTTCCCCCTGATCATGAAAGCAAATTTTGGTAAATTTGGAGAGTATAGTCTATAGTCACAATACTATAATATATATATATATATATATATATATATATATATATGTATTTTTTTTTTAGAAATATGATATAGTATAAAGTATGAAATACAGTTACTTGCTGTGCATGATTATATATTCATTTTTGTATTCTAGCCTTTTCTTCTACAGGATGATTTTTATGGTGAACCACTTGTATAACCTTTTACAACACTCGGAACAAAACTGTGACTTGTGAACTTAACATACACAAGTAGTGAAAAGCTTAAAAAGACACAGGAGGGTAATGAGCAGTACCCTCAGAAGAGGGTGACTCCTCACGGGATGGGTCAAGGATGCAGGGCCTCACCCACAGCCAGGAACAGACCCTAAGCTGGAGGACGCTGGAACTGGGGCGAACCAGGCTACCCCGTGGGCTCTGCTGCTCTTCTTCCAGCTCCTCTCCTTCCTGGTCTCCCACGTGGGGTTTATTCTTCCTCCATTTATGTATTCATCTGCTTATCGTCTGCTTCCTCCCACTAGAATCTCACTTTGTGAGGTCATTTCATGAGCATTTTTCCAAGACATTTAAAATTCCTTGTAAATTTCTTTTATTCTTAAAGTGAAAACTTTTGTTTTGCAAAAGACATTTGATGAAGTTTTTTTGTTTTTTTTTTTTAAGATGGGGTTTCACCATGCTGGCCAGGCTGGTCTTGAACTCCTGACCTCAGGTGATCCACCCACCTCGGCCTCCCAAAGTGCTAGGATTACAGGCGTGAGCCACAGCGCCCTGCCTGATGATAGTTTTTAAACAATGAAACTAAAAATCAACTTATGATCCTGTCACTTAAAGAAAACCATTGATCAAATTTTGGTTTACATCCTTCCGTAGTATTGATTTCATGTAGCATGTGCACCCTCTGCTGGCTGACTGGTTGTGTGCTCTGTGTGTGTCGTCTGCAGTTCCCGGCCTGCGGGCAAAGGCGTGGAGGGGGCTCGCCAGAGTGGGATCCCGAGCAGCGCTGTCTTTCGCCTTCGCCTTCCTGCGCAGGGCCTGGCGATCAGGTACGGTCCTGGTGTGGCGCGTTGCTTTGCTTCCCTAACGCATCAGCAGACGGAGTTCGAGCTCCCACGTGCTCTCTGTGCCTCATTTTCCTTGCTTGTGAGATGAGAGGCTGTAGAGGCTTTTTGGCTTTCATGTCTGTGCTTTAAAGAAAAAAAGAGAGTGCATGCACCCCCACCTCATGTAAACCACTACCATGGAATGCCCCAGTATGGATTTAATTCTAGAAGAACAAGAAGTTAGTGTATTGCTCATGTGACAGCCATGAGATACAGAATTGACAGGAACAGCCATGCTAGATTTTGGCCTGTTGAGTGAGGGACTGGAAAGGTGACAGTGGCGTCTTCTCTCACTGAGGGGTGGGAAGCCCAGTGGGAGAGTGAGGGGGAGTGGGTGGGCTCCTCTGACGTGTGTGTGCGCCCAGGCGAGGATGCGGACCTCTGCAGTGAGCTGTTGCAGGAGTCCCTGGATGCCCTGCGAGCACTTCCCGAGGCCTCACTCTTTGACGAGAGCACCGTGTCCTCTGTGTGGCTGGAGGTGGTGGAGAGAGCGACCAGGTTCCTCAGGTCCGTCGTGACAGGGTGAGTTCTCTTGTTTTCTTGCCTTCTGGATGCAGACAGCCAACTTGCTTGAGGCTAGTTCTTAACGTCCTCATTTTAGAGCTCAGAAGTGTAGGAGGTTGGTTTCTCACCTGTGTTTTCAGTGGGCCCTCAGTGCTGTGATTCCAGGTCTGGTCTCAGGTTTTCAGGTGATCTGATTTCCGATTCTCTGACTGGAATCAGGAAGCTGTGATACTGAGTGAGACAGACAGGGGAAGATGCTTAGAGATTTGGCCGTCAGTCATTTGTAGAGGGTTGAGCACTTACATTTGTGTCTCTCTGTGATGATGAGAAGCCGCTGTTTGAGTGTAGAGTGATGCTTGAAGTCTTATAGATAATGTGGGAGTAAACAACTACTCAAGATCAAATTGTTTAGTCCTGTGGCTGGTCTTTTTAGTGTAAAAAGTTTGAATACGAAACATTTGTGTGTAAGGAAAAACATGAACTCTGGTCTTGAGTGTTGTGCATTTTTATTAAGGTTTTTAAATTTAAAGAAAATATAAAATTCAACAGGAAGGACAGATGTAGAGGAAAAGTGAGTCCACTCCTCACTCTCCTTGACGGAGGTCAGCACTGTGCCTTCTTCCAGTGGGCAGGATGCCTTTGGTGTTTGTGTCCCCCAGCTGAGAGTCCACTTCCTGGGCCTGCTGGTGAAGGCATCACCACAGAGTTTTAATGCTGGAGGCCCTGAAAATAGGCTTGAAGTTGATTTAAAAAATTCAGCTGTAATGTTGCTGCCATAAGGTCCTTTCTCTGAAGTCTTGGGATAGAATATTAAAAAACTTATTATTGAGTAACATAGAAAAGTTAAAAGTATTTCTTCGATCTGAGATAAAAATTAGTGTAGACGTGTTGCCTCCAGAGTCTCAGGTGGTTTTAGAAATTGGTTCTCTAATTCAGCAGGAGAATGTTGATACTGTTGTAGTCTTATATGTAATTGAAACTGGAAACCATATCTAGATATTCTTCTACTGATGTTTTGGATAATGATATAAATTATTTTATGCTTCACAGTCTTGGAGTATGTCATCTACTGTAATGTATCTGAATGAATACTTAAAATATATTTTTGTAAGCTAAGTGCACACTTTAAAATCTCTGAATAAATTTGAGTGGCAAGTCTCTTGATTCTAAATATTAAAAGTATATCCTTCCTTGGGAGGGAGCATGTAGTGAAATATGTTGGTGTTATTGTAAGCTTGCTGTCTTCTTGAGGTTGCTTTGTTCCCGCATCCACTGCTTTCATTTCAGGGATGTTCACGGAACGCCAGGTACCAAAGGGCCAGGAGTATCCCCTGCAGGACCAGCACTTGGCCCTGGCCATCTTGCTCGAGCTGGCGGTGCAGAGAGGCACGTTGAGGTGAGGGCTGCCGCAGACGGGGAACGCTTTGGGGGAAGCACCTCTGTATCCAAATACCTGTTGCATTGTGTAGCATTTTCACCAAATCGTTTCTGACTGCAGCAGATGTGTGTGTGGTGCTCCGCAGCCAGAGAGCCATGTCCCAGAGCTCGCTCGCTCTTGACGTTTTCTTCACTTCCTTTTTCATGCTCGGTTTTCTAGCCTGGGAACTGTTCTTTTTTATTTTTTTTTTCTTGTCAGTTTTCCTCATTTAATTATTTTTATTCCATGAATTTAAGATCCTAGAACTTTTGTGTAAACGTGCTGAGCTTCTTGACTGGTCTTCCCATCAACAGAAGGCAGATGTCTTGTGCTGACATCTCGGTGTCAATTCAGTGATTTAATTACCAAGGCTTTACTTTGGTTTCCTTTCATATACCAAGTATTTCTCCACTTCTGTCTAGCTGTTTGCTTTTGTTTTTGATCAACCATGAAATTTTTACTAGGAATAAATATCTTTTCTCCTTAGCCAAATGCTGTCTGCCATCCTGTTGTTACTTCAGCTGTGGGACAGTGGGGCACAGGAGACTGACAATGAGCGCTCTGCCCAGGGCACCAGCGCCCCACTTTTGCCGTTGCTGCAAAGGTTCCAGAGCATCATCTGCAGTAAGGACACGCCTCACTCCGAGGGGAGACATGCGCGTGAGTACCATGTGGAACTTTGTGTTTAGGTGGCACTGGATTCTAGTTATTTTTAAAGCAAGATCAGTGTGTCCATGGCAGTGTGTTCTCTGGCGTGTGTATGTTTGGTGGTCACATCAGGGAGTCAGATGAGACAAGTGTGGGAGGTCACTTGTTTGTGGAGAAGACTCATTTCAGTGAGTACTGATTTTCTTGTCAGCATGGAACCAATCCTGGAACATGCCCTTCTAAATAAATACCAGAAAAGAACAAGGAAAATAGTGGCCTGCTTTGTTGACTCTTCCTATGTGCTGGGCTCTGTGCAGGGCAGTCACCTGAGCTGTCACTGTGTTTAGTACCAACTCCTCCTTAACAGATGTGGATGCCGAGCTGGGGGGAGGAGCAGGTGTGCAGGGCCCTGGGCGTAAACCTCCAGGACTGCTGATCTTTACAAGTCAAGTACAAGTTGGATTTTGCCAGTCTTTTCGGGAAAGTCTTAGGCATTCCAATATCATGCTTTGGTTTAATTTTTCTATTATTTGACGGTCTTTAAACTAATGATATTAGGGCTCTTCTGCCTTTAGAAGGTTTAGAACTGTGATTTAATAGGCAAATGAAAGTAGGTGTTCTTCAGAGTAAGCAACATTTAGATTAAAATAAAAGTTTTTTTTTTAGATTTCAAGACCAGTTTGAGATGCTGTGCTGGGTTCCCACAGAGGTGGTTCTGCCTTTCTCCAGGAGTCTTAGGCCTGTAGGGTGGTTTGGCTGTTAGTAATTTGTGTGGATTCAACTACCTGTGGTGTCATAAATGTATGCATGCACAGTCAATGTTGTGTACATGTATTCAGCAAATGTATACACTTACACAGTTTATATGCTGCATAAATATGTAGATGTATAGTATAACTGCATCATCAGCATTGTCATTTGATGACCAAAATGAGTAAATAACAAAATACAAAGAGTGGTTAAAGGCTGACTATGTTACTTTTAACTTTTCCCACCATTTCTGAATGTTTGTTTACTTTTCCTTTCTAGCTTTTGTCTGGCCCTCTGAGCCCCAATGAGAGTTTCCTGAGGTACCTCACCCTTCCGCAAGACAACGAGCTTGCCATTGATCTGCGGCAAACAGCGGTTGTTGTCATGGCCCATTTAGACCGCCTGGCCACGCCCTGTATGCCTCCGCTGTGTAGCTCTCCGACGTCCCACAAGGTGTGTGCAAGACAGTGTTCTGCGTCTGTTTTGCAGCTAGTACCACTGCTAGGTTCTCATCCTGGGCCCGTGTGGAGACTCGCTTTTTCTGGTATTGGTCAGGGGAGATGGCTTGTGTTTTTTTAAACATTGCAAACACATTTGGTGGTAACATCAGCGAGTCAGATGAGGCAAGTGTGGGGAGATCACTTGTTTGTGGAGACTCAGAGCAGTGAGTACTAACTTCCTGGACAGCAAATTTAAACGTTTATACAGCTTACATCCTGCATAAATATATAGATGTATTGTTTAACTCTATCATCAACATTGTCATTTGATGACCAAAATGAGTAAATAACAAAATATAAAGAGTGGTTAAAGACTAATTATGTTACCTTAATATATGCAAATATATGCAAACATTGGAGGTGTTACCCATGTTGAGAGTGAGTGATGAGCAGGCTGAGGCGCACAGGCCTGGGGACCCACCCTGGGGCACAGGTTCCAGGTTCAGCTGGCACAGCCTGAGAGAGTTCCCCTTTAACCACATAGCCCCAGGCCCTCCCACCTTCCGCAGGGGCTTCCACAGCCTTCTTTCTAGTCTGAACATGGGCTGTCTTAGTATGTAATGCTGCTTATAGCAGTGACCGTATAATTATATATCGTATCTGTTCTGTAATAGTAATGGTCAGAGTAGTAATTTGCGTGTGTGGAGCACCAGTGAGGTGCAGGCTCACTGAGAACCTCAGCATGCTGTTGTAGCTCATTATGTCAGAGAGAAAACTGCAGTTGGGAATAGTAGTGAACTTTGCCAGGGTATAACAGTCATCCTAGTTTTCAATCCAGATTTCTCTTAACTTTTTATTGCTAATATGAAGAGTATTTTGTTTTACAGTCATTAAAAAAAAAAGTAATACAGTCACATGGTTCAAAAATCAAAACTAGGCAGAGACACACTGTTGCTTCCCCCTGCCCACCACATCTCCACAGTTACCCACTTGCTCCTTTTCACTTTTCAGTCTCATCTGTAGCCTCCTTATTCTCTGGAATGAGTATGCTAGTGGTAGCATGTTGCATTACTTGTGTTGCCTGTTTTTCACTAACCATATATACTGGAGTACTTTATGAGAACGTCCCTCCTTGTTTTTATAAAGCAGCTTAGTATTCAGTGTGTGGATGTGTCTTTTATGTAGCGAGTCTCTCATTGGTGGGCACTTGGCTTATTGCCACAGTATTGCTATACAAATAGTGCTGCAGTGTGTCTTCCGTTTGTGCGCACGTGTGTGCCTGTGCACGTGCGCAGGTGGGGATGTGTCTAGTGCGGGCTGCTTGTCACCAGACTGCTCCTGTACAACTTGATTTCTCTCACCACCAATAGGGATGCTGGCCTCCCCAGCCTTGTGGGTGGGCTTTTGGGATTTTGCCTGCTAAGGCACAAAATAATTTGAGCATTTAAAAATATATTAGTATTTAAGGGCCACTTATACTACTTTCTAATGAGCTCTGTTATAACGAAATGCAGTGGAAATAGAAAAATAACCTGCCCCGTTGCTTCATTATACTGATTAAAAGAGGTAATATGGCATGGTACGAGCTATTTTGATGTTTTGAATCAGCATATTTTCTCTTTATTTGCTTTGTTTTTAGCTTATAATATCTCAGTGTTAACTCCCAGCCATTTTTTTTTTTTTTGCTGTTGTAAAAGAAAATGTTTACTTTTTTATCTTACAGGGATCATTGCAAGAGGTCATAGGGTGGGGGTTAATAGGATGGAAATACTATGCCAATGTGATTGGTCCGATCCAGTGCGAAGGCCTGGCCAACCTGGGGAGTCACACAGATTGCCTGTGCAGAGAAGCGCTTCCTGATTCTGTCACGCAGCGGCCGCGTGTACACACAGGCCTACAACAGTGACACACTGGTGCGTGTTCTGGGCACTGTACCTGCAGTGTTCCCTTGGGGGGGCAAGCTCTGTACTACAAATGCACAGGGTCCGGTCTTTAAGCCATTTGATTTCTGAAGATTGATAAGCTGCTGTTTATTGTATATTATGTTTTGTGATCTCAATTGTAAAATTACTGTCAAGATTTTGGGTTGTGAAGATTAGGAAGTCCTTATAGTCAAACTCATTGCTAATCATGAGATTCCTATTTGTGAACTGATTTTTCACCTGTAAACTCATTTGACTTTGGGGCCAGGCAGGTGACAAATGAGGGAGTTGGGCCTCATGGGGATAGTGGCAAATTGGGACGTGGCATGTTTTTGTTAAAGCAGAGAGGCATTCCTCTCTGTTGCCGCAGGCTTCTGTTACCCAGGGCTAGCCTGCACTGCCACTGGATCGGCACTGATCTTGCCACAGAGCACGTGGAGCCCTCCCGCTGTTCTCTTGGTGCTGGGTGGAAAGAGCTGAAGAGCTGGCCCTGTGACCACCAGAGGCTTATGCCTCACTTCCAGTTAGAGCAGGCTTTGCTCAGGGATACATGATAAAGGAGAGCTGTGCGGTTTTCATTATCCTCGGACTGATGTCTACTTTTCTTCCTGTTTTACCTGTTTTAGGCCCCACAGCTGGTCCAGGGCCTTGCCTCCAGAAACATTGTAAAGATTGCTGCCCATTCTGATGGCCACCACTACCTAGCCTTGGCTGCCACTGGAGAGGTGTATTCCTGGGGCTGCGGGGACGGCGGACGGCTGGGCCACGGGGGACACTGTGTATGTGTGCTTCGTTCCTGTAGGGACACACTCTCCTTTTATGTTGCCATATCCTAAACAGGATGGAACGCAGAAGTGTGTGCAGGTGTTTTCCAGCTGCCCTGGCATGTAGTGCAGGGGTGGGGCAGGACACTATGATATGCCTCCTCTTTGATGATGGCTTGGGAGCTTTGCCCATGTGTGGAGAGCAACAGGGGTGGGCCCTCTGCTCTTCTCCACCTTCTGCAGCCTTGGCCAGCTTTTTATCTACTCAAACTGCATCCCATTGTGGAGTGTGCTAAAACAAGTGCTACACTACTGTTCCTTCATTCACAAACATTTCACCTTGTCTGCCATAGATAAGGTTGTCACCCTTTCCTTGAACCATAATATTATTTTTACAGGAAAAAAAAAATCAGTTTCTTCCTAATATTATCCTATTCGGTGAAATCTTTTATTGTGAAAGAACAGAAAGTTGTTATAAATGCCAGGTGGTAAAAATTGGGAGGTCTTACAGCCTCCATGGAGTGATGGGAACTGTCTGGTACTTTGCCGTTGTACATGGAACTTTGGTATTAGGTTTAAAGGAAGGATGTATGTACACACCAACCCAGCAAGCCTATTTTATGTGGCCGGAGCTTTTAGCAGGGAGCGGGCAGGGCACAGCTTGAAATGAGCATAGTTGTGACTGCGCTTGTGTCCCTTGAGAGCATGCACACCACAGAGTGTAGTTGAGGGCAGCACTGCCAGCAGCATCCACTGGGAAGATCCCAAACCGGGAGAAAAGCAGAGTGATGCGTGTTGTATGGTACATATATGCCAAGCTCAGCATAGCCCAACTCCCACAGTGTTGTAAGGGATTCAGACAAGTGTTGTAAAACCAGTGAAAAACGAAAGATTGATCTCCATGGAATTTATTGCTGTTACTCTCCGACTAGATCTTAAGGGCTAGGATTGACGCGGGGCACATGGGACTTGAAAGGCATCAAGGTATAGGATAGGGTGGTAAGTATGTTTACTTCCTTTATGGAATTTATAACTAACTATGTATAAACTATTTCATAGTAAAACAATTATCAGTGGAGAGTACGTGCTAGTATCAGTAACTTACCTCTTATTCTAGGACTTGAGTGTAGGAAGCAAGATCAGTGCAGATGCAGAAACTGGAGATAACCTTTTGGGGGAGTTGAAACTGAGAGGCTGTACTGGAGTAGAGTCATTGGGCGTTCCTGTGTGTGTCTGTGTCCCTGTGTGTGCCCGTGTTCCTGTGTGTGTCTGTGTCTCTGTGTGTGCCCGTGTCCCTGTATGTGTGTATTTTGCAAACTAGTTGGTCACAAAGTGAGTAAACCATGTCTTTGGAAAGGCCTGGCTTCTACAGATTCTCAAGAAAATGTCGTCCATCATAGGAACGTATTCTGGATCATAAGAATAAGATATTTTGCTAACTGCAATTTCTTCAGCTAGTAAGACTTTTCTACCAAATCATCACTGCCTCACATTTTTCATTTGTAAAATATAGATTGCAAAGTGCTGGCTTCATTCCGTCTACATTCATTTAACAAATAAATATAAACGTCAGCTTTATGAGGTTTACATGGAACCAGATGAATGAGTTTTCAGATGTACAATTAGATGGGTTTTGGCAAGTGCACGCAGTTGGGTAGTCGTCACTGTCAAGACATGGGGCGCCCTGTTGCTTCCAGGGCCCTCGTTGTGCCCTCGAGTCGATCCCTGCTTCCTGCCTCCAGTTCCAGACAATCTCTGCTGTTGTTATTTTGTCTTTTCCAGAATTTAATGTAAACAAAGCCATACAGTATATGGTATTTTGTTTCTGGCTTCTTTCATTTAGCATGATGTCTTGAGATCCAGACATGTTGGGTATATCAGTAGTTCATTCCTTCTGTTGCAGATGGACCATGGTTTTGGGCCATTGTGAGTAAAGCTGCTATGGACTTCATTGTACAAGGTTTTTTTTTTTTTTGAGATGGAGTTTCACTCTTGTTGCACAAGCTGGAGTGCAATGGCACGATCTCAGCTCACTGCAACCTCTACCTCCCAGGTTCGAGTAGTTCGAGTGATTCTCCTGCGTCAGCCTCCCGAGTAGCTGGGATTACACGTGCGCGCCACCATACCCAGCTAACTTTTTGTATTTTTGGTAGAACGGGGTTTCACCATGTTAGTCAGGCTGGTCTCAAACTCCTGACCTGAGGCGATCCACCTCCCTCTGCCTGCCAATGTGCTGGGATTACATGAGCCACTGCGCCCGGCCTGTTGTACAAGTCTTTAAGAGACATTGCTTTTATATTTCTGCTGGATACCATGCTTGGCGTTGGTTCCAACTTAACAAAAAGTCATGGAGGTGTTAGGTGTTCGAATTCTCTCTTTCTTCTTTTATAAGGTACCTGAAAGGTGAAACTGGCCTCATGCTGTGATGGGCTATTTTGGATAGTGAATATCCTTTGCTAACACTAATATGAAATAACACCAAGAAGAAGGGCATTCATGTTTCTTCCCTTCCTCCCCAAGGCCTCTGGAGGAGCCTAAGGTGATCTCTGCCTTCTCTGGAAAGCAGGCTGGGAAGCACGTGGTGCACATTGCTTGCGGGAGCACGTACAGTGCAGCCATCACTGCTGAGGGGGGAGCTGTACACCTGGGGCCGCGGGAACTACGGCCGGCTTGGCCACGGTAAGTCTGCTCTGCATGAGTGGGAGCATGCAGTAGCGATGGCTTCTTAAAGGACTTTGTAACAGCAATCATATCTGTTTGAAGGCTCCAGTGAGGATGAGGCCATTCCAATGCTGGTGGCTGGGCTTAAAGGACTGAAGGTCATCGATGTGGCATGTGGGGAGTGGGGACGTTCAAACCCTGGCTGTCACTGAGAACGGTACGTAGAGCTTCGCCACCCTGGACCGGCCCTCAAGGACACGCGTGGCAGCTGCCCTGGAGGAAGTGAGCTTAGGACTAGAGTGGGGCTCAGTGGCATTGGTGAAGAGGCCCAGGTGGTTACTGGGCTTAGGTTTGCCTGGGGCCTGTCAGCTGGTTAGCGTCTGCCACGATTCCTATGTGGGCATTGTATTTTTTAAGACCAAGAGTTGCTACTTCAGTAAAATTTTGTGATGATATGTTGAGTAAAATGCCTTGAATAGGGCTGCAGACGTTGTCTTCCTCACACTGGTGTTTCTTTGGTGCAGATCTTGTAGGGAAGTGTCCCTGCTTATGCTGTTATTTTTTGAGGTGACTGGTAGAGTAGACGCATCTTACCCTGCAGTCTGGCCTGGGGGGGGGCAGTGGGGAAATCACCAGGCAGGCTGTGTGTGAACAGCATCATTTTGACCACAGCGTGTGAAAGTGCACGCTCTGATCTCTGTGCTGCTTTCATTGACCACTAATAGTGTGTCATCTACAGTTTGCAGTTTGGGTCGGGGTTGGCCTGTTTCTGCAGATAGAGTTGTACTGGCATGCAGGCATGCCCACTTATTTATGTCTTATCTGTGGCTGCTTTCCTGTGATAGTGGCACAGCCGGGTAGTTGAGACAAAACCCACAGAGGCTAAAAATACTTACCATCTGATCGTTGAAGAAAATATTTGCCTATCTTTGGCTTAGTTATTTAAAATAGAATGTGGGAACTTGTGGAGCAATCTGAGATCTTTTTTTGGTTTCTTTTTTCCTGATCTTGCATAGTTTTCACTTGTAAGTAATTTCACTTTTTTTTTTTTTTTTTTTTTTTTAAAGACAGAGTCTCTCTCTGTAACCCAGGCTGGAGTACAGTGGTGTAATCTCGGCTCACCACAACCTCTACCTCCTGGGTTCAGGCAGTTTCGTGCCTCAGCTGGATTATAAATGTTCACCACCGTGCCTGGCTAATTTCTGTGTTTTTGGTAGAGACAGGGTTTCACCATATTGCCCAGGCTGATCTCGAACCCCTGGGCTCAAGTGATCCACCTGCCTCAGCCTCCCACAGTGCTGGGATTACAGGTATGAGGCACCGTGCCCAGCCTAACAATTTTGTTTTTTTAGCAATTTGCTCTCATGAAGTTTTTGCAAAGTTTTCAGCTTAGTTTTCACTGTAAAAATAAAAATACTTACTTTTGCAATTGCATTTTATCCCTTTATCTAATACTTGATCAACTTACATACTTACACTGATATATGCAGTTGGGAGCACTGCAGTGGTACGGCTGACCAGCAGGCAGCACAGTGGCAATAGAAGCAGGCAGGCAAATGGGAAGGTGGTTCATGGCATCCCTAGTGTGCTGGGCCCCAGTTACTGTGTGTTACGGAGGCAGTGGGCTTTTGGTTCTGTGAAGCAGTTGGCATGGAGCCCAGGCTAGTCAGAGTCAGGACTTTGTTTTTCATGGAATGAAAACAAAAAGAAAACTCAGCTTTCCCTTTCTTTACTGCTTCTGTATCAACCTCAAGTGTCAACTAGATTTCATTTGCTCAGTAGCCACCCTTGTAGTGTTAACTATGTACGTTGGTGGTCTAGATTAGTGTGCGTTTTTTCGTTATACTATTTTCAGTCATTTAAAATTTTTCATTAAAATGCACTGTTGTTTTTATTTAATAAAATGCATTTGTATTTTTTAGGGCAAGTGTGGTCTTGGGGGAGATGGTGACTATGGGAAATTGGGCAGAGGTGGCAGTGATGGCTGCAAAACGCCAAAGCTGATTGAAAAGCTTCAAGACTTGGACGTGGTCAAAGTCCGCTGTGGAAGTCAGTTTTCCATTGCTTTGACTAAAGATGGCCAAGTGTATTCATGGGGAAAAGGTGACAACCAGAGACTTGGACATGGAACAGAGGAACATGTTCGTTATCCAAAACTCTTAGAAGGCTTGCAAGGTGAGTGCAAATGGAAACTTTTAAAACCCTTTGGGACAATTTCTTTAGTAATCTTTTAAAGTTTACAGGTTTTATGTTCTTCACTTGACATTTCATGGATAGACCGTCATTGGAATCTTCTACTGCCATCTTGGTATAGGTATTGATACTAATTGGAAAGTGAGTATGTCTACTAAAAGGTGACTTTGAATTATTCTTACCAAATTTAATTTGAAGCCCATTCAGTTTTACAAACATTGCCACTTTCTGTGGCAGGCACCCATTCATCATTCAGCAGGCTGGACTCCGTAAGGGTTCCCTCTGTGTGGTGAGGTCGCCTGTACTTGTACAGCAGACACTCCGAGACCGTGAGTGTGCGTTGTGCTGTGGGGGCCACATTGGGAGGTGGGGATTGGGTCCGTCTCATGTGAACTCCCGCTTGCTCGGTTGCAAAGCTGTCCAGCATGCACTGTAGTTGGAGGGGAACAGATGGAAGCCAAGGTATGTAGGTATGAGTGCTGGAGCCTTCAGTGTGGGCTGCCGGTGTGGGCGGAGAGGATGGGAGCCTCTGCAAGAAGACCCTGAAATTCTTTTGTGGTTACTAGGGATGTTATGCGTTAGGAAGCTGAGAGGGGGGGATATCAAAACTATGATGATGGAGGGATTTTTCTAAGGTAAAACTGCATTTTTCCATACCACTTGGCCTAGTGGTTGGGGAGATAGTCTTCATCCTACTTGAGAGCTGGTGAAGGGCAGGCAAGTTGACAAGAAAGGAGGGAAGAAGGGAGAAGGCAGTGAGAGGTACATCAGATGGACTCTTTAGGGTTCTCTCTCTCAAGGGTGGGCAGTTTGTATTTTAAGCAGGTGGGCCTGCTGTCTTCCAACACAGGTGTCTTTACAAAGCAGGCCTTGGGCCACATTCTGTGTGGGGGCTGGAATTTGTTGGGTCCTGGTACTATATACATTATTTGTGTGTTTGCTTCTTTACCAAGTGGGTTTGGAAGTGAGATTTTTTAAGTGAGACTTACCAGTTCCTTTCCCCATTAGTTTTATTTTAAAGCATTTTAATATCTTGATGACTAAGAGTTTTGTGTGCTCGTACAGTATTTATTATTTTCTTTTCTTTTCTTTTCTTTTGAGACAGAGTCTTGCTCTGTCGCCAGGCTGGAGTGCAGTGGCGCAATCTCGGCTCACTGCAACCTCCGCCTCCTGGGTTCAAGTGATTCTCCGCCTTAGCCTCCCGAGTAGCTGGGAACACAGGCACGTGCCACCACGCCCAGCTATTTTTTGTATTTTTAGTAGAGACGGGGTTTCACCATGTTGGCCAGGATGGTCTTGATCTCTTGACCTCCTGATCCACCCGCCTTGGCCTCCTAAAGTGCTGGGATTACAGGTGTGAGCCGCCGCGCCCGGCCTCTTTTCTTTTTTTTTCTTTTTGAGATGGAGTCTTGCTCTGCCACCAGGCTGGAGTGCAGTGGCACGATCTCAGCTCACTGTGACCTGCGCCTTCTGGGTTCAAGCGATTCTCCTGCCTTAGCCTCCGGAGTAGCTGGGACTACAGGCATGTACCACCACGCCCAGCTAATTTTTTTGGATTTTACTAGAGATGGGGTGTCACCATGTTGGCCAGGATGATCTCAATTCCTGACCTTGTGATCCGCCCACCTCAGCCTCCCAAAGTGTTAGAGTTATGGGCGTGAGCCACTTCGCCTGGACCTATTATTTTCTTATTTTGTTTTTGTCTTGGGGATGGAGTCTCGCTCTGTCACCAGGCTGGAGAGCATTGGCATGATCTGGGCTCACTGCAGTCTCCACCTCCTGGGTTCAAGGAATTTTACTGCCTCAGCCTCCCAAGTAGCTGGGACTACAGGTGTGCACCGTTACACCCAGCTAATTTTTATATTTTTAATAGAGACGGGGTTTCACCATGTTAGCCGGGGTGGTCTTGATCTGTTGACCTTGTGATCCACCCGCCTTAGCCTCCCAAAGTGCTGGTATTACAGGTGTGAGCCACCACGCCTGGCTTGGCCCTATTATTTTCTAAGCTTCTGAGGTAAGTTGCAGAGTAGTAAGTTTACTGTGTGTCATTGAATGGTATTTGAATTTCATTTGCCTTCTTGTTTATATTCCCCTCCATTAGTAAAAGAAAGCAGCTACAGTTATTAGATACAGAAATTGTTTAGAGAGTGTTTAAATTCATGTTGATAAAAGTCTTTTTGTTGCTGATGTTAACTTATGGTAGGTTCCTAGGATAGAATTGTTTCCCTTACTGTAGTATACTTCTTCAGCTGAATTATTTTATATGTTGACATTTCTGAGAAATACGCTTTCTGTTGCTCATGTTAGATTTGCCAGCAAGGAAAAATACAATATTTTGCTAAATGTTTAAATAGAAAAAAAAGTTTTTAATATTTATATCACGTAACTCTGAGAGAACAATGGTTTTCTTCTTAGGAAACCTTCCTCTGTGAAAAATGTACTGTGCATTGTTACATCTGGAGTGGGAGAATATGATCTAATAGTTAATTAAAAACACCTTGTTTCTTTCTGAAGGAAAATATGAATAAGGAGGAGAAAAAAGAACACATCCTTTCGTATCCTAGCATTATAATATTTGTAGGCTGTTGGTCCTATCAAATTGTAGCTGACAGAATGCAGGAGTTTTAATAGCATACCAAAAGCAAATGAATTGTGCTTAATATTAAAGTAACAGATTATCCTCAAGAATTTAATATTAAAAGCTTTCTGACCTGAATGGCCTAGTGGAAATAATCTTTCTTGCAACAGAAGTCGAAGGCTTGAAGCTGCATATTCATCCCTCTTTCCTTGTAGGGAAGAAAGTGATTGATGTGGCTGCAGGCTCCACCCACTGCCTGGCTCTGACTGAGGACAGCGAGGTCCACAGCTGGGGGAGCAACGACCAGTGCCAGCACTTTGACACCTTGCGTGTGACCAAGCCAGAACCTGCAGCATTGCCGGGACTGGACACCAAACACATAGTGGGAATTGCCTGTGGGCCTGCCCAGGTACTGAATATAGAGCTTGTTTGGTATTTTGTAGGATTTGGTTTCCCGTTGTTCATGACCAGCGTATAGAAATACCCGCTGATTTTTGTTTGTTGTTTTTATGTCCTGCAGTTGTGCTAAACTCACTCATTATGAGCTTCATTGCAGTTTCCTTGGATTTCTTCATGGACAGTTTTACTATTTGTGTAGAGGGGCAGTTTCATTTCTTCCTTACCAACCTGCTTGCCTTTTATGTCTTTTCCCAGCCTGACTGCCCTGGCCAGGACTTCCAGTGTGAAGCTGAATAGGAAAGGTGACAGTGGGTGCTCTGCCTTACTCCTGAAAGCAGTTCAGTCTTTCACCATCAACAATGATGTTAACTGCGGTTATTTATGTCGATGCCTTATTATCAGATTAAGGCAGTTTCTTTCTTTCTTTCTTTTTTTTTTTTTTGAGATGGTGTCTTGTTCTGTCATCCAGGCTGGAGTGCAGTGGCGCAATCTCGGCTGACTACAACTTCGGCCTCCTGGGATCAAATGATTCTCTTGCCTCAGCCCCCAAGTAGCTGAGATTACTGGCAGGTGCCACTATGCCTGGCTAATTTTTGTACTTTTTGTAGAGACGGAGTTTCACCATGTTGGTCAGGCTGGTCTTCAACTCCTGACCTTGTGATCTGCCTGCCTCGGCCTCCCAAAGTACTGAGATTACAGGCATGAGACACGGCGCCTGGCCTAAGGCAATTTCTTTAATTCCTCCTTTTAGAAGATTTTTAAAAAGTCCTGAATGGATGTTAAAATCTGTTAAATGCTTCTAATCTTCTCAAATGAAATGGTCATGCAGTTTTTCTTCTTAGTGTGTTAGTATGGTGTGTTGCATTGATGATTTTTACTTTTTTTCTCAAAAAAATTTTTTTTCTTTTTTAGAGATGGGGTTTCACTGTGGTTGCCCAGGCTGGTCTTGAACTCCTGAGCTCAAGTGATTTGCCTGCCTTGGCCTCCCAAATTGGTGGGATTACAGGCGTGAGACAGTGAACCCTGCCGGATTTTTAATACTGACCAAGCCTTGTGTCACTGGGCTAGGCATCACTTGGTCACAATTTACTACTCTATTTCATTTCTTTTTCCTTTTCTTTTTCTTTTTTTTTTTTTTTTGAGACAGAATCTTTGACACACAGGTTGGAGTGCTTTGGTGCAATCTCAGCTCTCTGCAACCTTTACCTCCTGAGTTCAAGCAATTCTCCTGTCTCAGCCTCCTGAGTAGCTGGGATTACAGGCGCGTGCCACCACACCCGGCTAAGTTTTGTATTTTTTTTTTTCAGTAGAGATGGGGTTTCACCATGTTGGCCAGGGCAGTCTTGAACTCCTGACCTCAAGTGATCCACCACCTTGGCCTCCCAAAGTGCTGGGATTACAGGCGTGAGCCCCGCGCCCGACTGTATTCTATTTCTATATTGCTAAATTTGACTTGCTGACATGTTGAGGATTTTTCTGTTGATGCTCATCAGGGATGTTGGTTTGTGATTTTCTTTCTATGTATTGTACTATCTTGTTTGACTTTCTGTCAGGGGAAAGCTGACCTCATACAAAGTATTGGCATGTGTTCCCTCCTTTTTCATTTTCCGTAAGGGATTGTGTAGAATCAGTGTTATTTCTTCTTTAAATGTTTTTGAATCCATGTGAGCCTGGAGATTTCTTTCTCAAAAGATTTTACACCGGGCGGGATGGTTCACACCTGTCATCCCAGCACTTTGGGAGGCTGAGGCAGGCATCTCCTGAGGTCAGGAGTTTGAGACCAGCCTGGCTAATATGCCTATATTTTCTACCAAAAATACAAAAAATTAATTGAGTGTAGTGGCACGTGCCTGTAATCCCAGCTACTTGGGAGGCTGAGGCAGGAGAATCTCTTGAACCCTGGAGGCCGAGGTTGCAGTGAGCCAAGTTTGTACCATTACAGTCCAGCGTGGACAACAAGAGCAAACCTCCATCTCAAAAAAAAAAAAAGAAGTTTTAACAAATTCAATTTCTTTAACAGATATAGAACTGTTCAGGTTACCTGCTGTTTCTAGGTAGATTTTCTTGGTTTGTGTAACTCAGACATTGCTTTATTTCATCTAAGTTGTCTGAGTTTTGTGTGTCACATTTTCCTTAGTATTCTCTTACTAACCTTCTGAAGTCTGTGGGGTCTGCAGTGTTGTCCCTTCATTCATTCCTGATACTGATAATTAGTGTCTTTTCTGTTTTTCTCTTTGTTAGTTTTGCTAGAGTTTTTCAATTTTGTTGATGTTTTCAATGAACAATCTTTTATTCGTTTTACTAATTTTTCCTGTGGTTTCTTGCTTTCATGCTCATTGATTTCTGCCTTTATTTTGCCGTTTGTCCCTTTGGCTTGTTTTGCGTTTACTCTTCTTCTAGTTTCTTTTTTTCTTTTTCTTTTTTTTTTTTTTGAAGATGGGGTTTCACCATGTTGGTCAGTCTGGTCTTGAACTCCCAACCTCAGGTGATCCACCCGCCTTGGCCTCCAAAGGGGTTGAATTACAGGCGTGAGCCATCGCCCCAGCCTTCTTCTAGTTTCTTAAGGTGGAAGCTTAGATTGCCGATTTAGACCTGTCTTTTTTTGTAATATATAATCATTTGATGCTATAAATTTTCCTCTAAGCAGTGCTTTAATTATACCCACAAATTTTGGTACGTTTTCATTTATGTTCAAAATATTTTCTAATTTCTTTTGAGAATTGTTCTTTGACTCATGGATTATTATTATTTTTTTGAGATGGAGTTTCATTCTTGTTGCTCAGTCTAGAGTGCAATGGCATGATCTTGGCTCACTGCAACCTCTGTCTCCCGGGTTTAAGTGATTCTTCAGTCTAAGCCTCCCGAGTAGCTGGGATTACAGGCGCCCACCACCACATCCAGCTAAATTTTTTGTATTTTCAGTAGAGATGGGGTTTCTCCCTGTTGGCCATGCTGGTCTCAAACTCCTGACCTCAGGTGATCCCCCTGCCTCGGCCTCCCAAAGTGCTGGGATTACAGATGTGAGACACTGTGCCCTGCCTGACCCATGGATTATTATGTATGTTGTTTAATTTTGAAGTGTTTGCAGATTGTTCTGTTAATGATTTCTAGTCTAATACCATTGTGGTTGGAGAACAAACTGTATATGATTTCATTGTTTAAAAATTTGTTAAGATTTGTTTTATGTCTCAGAATGTGTTCTATCTTACTGAACATTCTGCATGTGCCCAAAAAATATATGTATTTTGCTGTTGCTGGGTGAAGTGTTCTACAAATTAGATGTAGTTAATGGATGGTGTTCTCCAGTTCTAGATCCTTGCCGATTACTTGTTCCCTCAGACTTGTGCCATGAAGGATAGTGTGTATGTTATATGCATGTAACAATTCATTGTCTAGTTAGAGTTGCTGTCACACCACTTCAAGTGGATGGAGATCCTCACTGCCGTTCATTAATGTGCATTAATCATCTTGAGAGTGAAAAGACTTTAAAAAATGTTTTTACTTTTTTAGGTATGGCCAAATGAGATGGGGCTAGTGAAGTGGGTGAGAAAATTGGAAGCTGATAGTGTGTGAGCTAGACAACCGTGAATGCCTTTGGACTGGGCGGTTAGAGGGATGATAGGTGATAATATAAGGCAGCTTCGTCATACATCCTGGTGACTCCTTTGGAAAGACCAGCAACTGCATTCGGAGATTCATTGTAGATTCTTGCGTTTCCTCTTAGAGCTTTGCTTGGTCATCGTGTTCTGAGTGGTCCATTGGCCTCCGTGTCCCTTTTGTGGTGGATATTTGCTCAATGACTTTTGAGCAGCTGGATCTCCTGCTGCGGCAAGTAAGTGAGGGGATGGATGGCTCCGCGGACTGGCCCCCACCCCAGGAGAAAGAGTGCATGGCTGTGGCAACGCTGAATTTTCTGCGACTTCAGGTATTCATGGTTTCTCTTCTTTTTGCTCCTTTTATAAGTGCCTTTAGGATTTGGAAGAAGGCTTACGTGTTTTGAAGGGTATGGGTTTTAGCCTGCTCGGTGAAGTATTGTAAAGTAAGATTATAATGCGCTAATAATGTGCGTGAGGCTTAAAAAACTTGATCTGGCTCCTTTATGTTTGTCCTGGAAGGCAGTCTTGGCATGCAGGAAGAGTGTATATGGTGCTGTAATCAGTTTGCTGGCATTCTTACTGTTTTACTGTTGTTATGTGTGGAGAAATGACTGGGTGAGATCACAGGTGATGGAGAGAGACAGTGCTCAGCTGAGAGACCAGTGCTGGCTTGTCTCCCCCTCTGTACTGTGAAAACCCTGCTCCAGGAGCGTCCAGTCTTTTGTTTTCTCTGGGCCACACCAGAGGAAGAATTGTCTTGGGCTGCGCATAAAATACACTAACGGTAGCTGATGAGCTTTAAAAAATTGCAAAAAAAAAAAAAAATCTCATAATGTTTTAATAAAGCTTACTTTGGGCTGCGTTCAAAGCCCTCCTGGGCCATGGGCTGTCCTCAGGCAGTGGGTTGGACAAGCTTGATCTACTCAGTAAGCTCGGCTCCCTACAGCATTATCTTCCTTTCCTCACCATGAAGGTTATAGCTAGGGTCAAAATAAAAGCCACAAAAGTCTTCCCCCTTGTAAAACTAAAGCTGAAATCTTTGATCATCATATTTTCTTTGTCTTTGTAATAAAACCCGATAACTTAATGACAAGAACCAAGTTTTTCTCGACATAGTAATTTTTCCCTTTTATTACACAATGATTTCTGTGTAACAAACAACGCATTATGTCCCTCTTCCAGCCCTTCCCCTTTGTGCCCTGGCTTGTAGGATGCACACAACTGAATGTAGTATTTAGTTGCGGTAATCAAATGAGCAGAGGTTTGGAGTGCGTGTCTCCTCCTCAAGGTCCTCTGTAGCACTCATTTATCACCATAACTGTGGCGTCATGGGATTTGCATGGGTGTGCCCCAGGTGTTTGCTGCTCCTCCTCATTTGCAGTGATGTTTCTCTCCTGGTTAGTGCCATGGAGCGTGGCCTTGTATGTGTGTCTTAGGCTGTCGAGGTGTCCCAGAGGATGGTTTTACATTTGCCTCTCTGGGGTTCTGTGGGTTTCACAGACTTGGTGAATTTTGATGCTCATTTCTTGACCTGTGATATCTATACCTAGATGCGTGGTATGCTTTTGATTTTACTTGTACTCACAGGGCAAGGCTAGGTCTCTGATTTCTGTAGAGGCTCTTGCTATCCAAAGCCTGGGACAGGAAGTGTGTTGCCTCCTGGCTGTGGCTGGCTGACAGGCAGGTGATTCTGAGTTGCTCCCAGCCTTCTGCAGGAAGCTCGCGTTGAGTGGGTCCTTGTGTACACTCCCATATGGGAGGCAGTTCTGAAGCCCGATGGCTTGGCTCTGCTTTCAGAATCCAGGACTCTTGACTCCTGCTGTGTGTGCCCATGTGAGTTTTGGTTTTGTGCGTGAGGAGTTTCCTTGTGTACTCTTAGCTCTGCAGTCTAATTTTTAGCAGCTTTATTTTTTTTTATTTTTTTATTTTTTTTGAGACAGGGTCTCACTTTGTCACACAGGCTGGAAGGCTAGAATGCAGTGGTGCAGTCTTGGCTCACTGCAGCCTTGACCTGCCAGGTTCAAGTCCTGCTTCAGCCTCCCAAGTAGCTGGAACTGCAGGTGTGTACCATAACACCGACTGATTTTTTATAGAGATGGGGTTTCACCATGTTGGCCAGGCTGGTCTTGAACTCCTGAGCTCAAGTGATCTTCCTACCTCTCGGCCTCTCAAAGTGCTGGTATTACAGCACTGTGGCAACTTTTATGGTTACGTTGTAGGCGTTGTTTCTGTGTTTGGTGCAGATTGTTGGGGCGATGATGGAGGTTGTTGTTGCTAGTTTAGCTCTTCTACTGATCTTGAGCTTTTCTGTATACATGTTAATAGTGGAATTAAAAAATTTCCTCCTAGAAAATATTTCAACTATTGTGGGTAAGAGTTTTTTTAGTCCAGTTTTTAAAAATACATAAACTGAGAAGTTATTTTGTCTATTTAAATAATAGTTCAAATTGAGTTTTACTCAGTGTTTATAAGACTTTGAAATTCATTACTTTTTAGGGGTTCTAAGTGAAAATTGTTTTTCTCCTTTCAGTTGCATGCTGCCATTAGTCACCAGGTTGACCCGGAATTCCTTGGTTTAGGTCTGGGCAGCGTCCTCCTGAACAGCCTGAAGCAGACGGTGGTGACCCTGGCCAGCAGCGCGGGTGTACTGGGCACTGTGCAGTCGGCTGCCCAGGCCGTGCTGCAGAGTGGCTGGTCTGTGCTGCTGCCCACTGCGGAGGAGCGGGCCCGGGCACTCTCTGCTCTCCTGCCCTGCGCAGGTGGGACTGGGAAAGGAACAGCAGAGGTTGTGGGTCAGGGTGCTGGGATGGGATGGTGTTTCACTCAGATTGGCACACACACTTTGTCTATTTCAGTTTCAGGCAATGATGTGAACATAAGTCCAGGTCGTCGATTCATGATTGATCTTCTGGTGGGCAGCTTGATGGCTGATGGAGGGTTGGAGTCAGCCTTACATGCAGCCATTACTGCAGAGATCCAGGTATGGCCTTGGAGGCACACCTGACCTAGTGGTGAGCTGAGATCGGAAATGCCACACTCACACATGTGGAGGATAACTGAAAACAGTAAAACACCAAACTTTTAGTCACATCCAAGTACTGTTTTTAATTATTTTATGTACTAATTTTAAAAAGTATTGAGATATTTAATTGTGATAAAATGCTGCATGTTGTCTGTTCCAGTGAATTTAACAGGTAACCTGTTTATCATGTAGATCATTTCCGTCACCCAGAAAGATCCCTGTGCCCCTTGGTACTTGCAGCCAGGATACTCCCCTGCCCCCAGATTAGATTTATTTTGTCTGCTCTGAATGTTGCACAAACATAACTGTATAGTATGTACTCTTTCCTGTTTTGCCTCAGAGAATGATTTTCAAATTTGCTCACACTGTTGTGTGTATTGTGACTTTGTTTTTATTATTGGGAAGTATTCCATTTTATAGGTGTCATACTGTTTGTTAGTTCATTCTCCTATTGAAGGACATTTAATTTTTTTATTTTGTTTTATTATATTCTGAGACAGGGTCTTGCTCTGTCGCCCAGGCTGGATGCAGTGGCCTGATCTTGGCTTACTGCAGCTTTATTCTCCTGAGCTTGAATGATCCTCCCACCTCAGTCTCCTGAGTCGCAGGGACCGTAGGCATGCCACCATGCCTGGCTAGGATTTTGATTTTTTTTGTAGAGATGGTATTTCACTATGTTGCACAGGCTGGTCTCAAACTCCTGGGCTCAAGTGATCCTGCCACCTTGGCCTCACAAAAGTGTTGGGATTATAGGTGTGAGCCACCACGCCAAGGCTTTCTTGTTTTTGGCCATGTAGAGCTGCCATGATTGTGCTGTGTACAAGTCCTTTAGTGAACATATGTTCTCCCTTTGGGTAAACACTTGGCGTGGAATTTGTTAGGTCCTGGGTAAGTATGTGTTCATAGCTTCCCAAAGTGGCTTTGCCATTTACATTTGAGCCAGTGCGTGTGAGAATTCTAGCTGCTGCTTGTCCTTACAAAGCAGATGGATGCTGTGTGTGTGGGGCAGATCACACTGGGTGTGTGTGAGAGCCAGTAGCAGGGTTCAAGATTTTCGGGACTTCCCAGAGGGAGGCTGGAGACCAACAGCTGAGGCATCCAGGGCCTTGGATCTGTAAAAAAGGAAGCACTATTTAGAAACTGCAACACTGAGCTGGGGTTTCCAGCAGGGGCAGGTGGGGCCTGTGGGTAGGTGTGTGCATTAGCACACAGAGGCTGGGATAACTTGGCACTGGGATCAGGGCTGAGCCAGCCTGTGTACCTTCACACCTGCTCATGAGATCACTTGTAACCAACTTCTGTTGATGAATTACAGGATATTGAAGCCAAAAAAGAAGCACAGAAGGAAAAAGAAATTGATGAACAGGAAGCGAATGCCTCAACATTTCATAGAAGCAGGACTCCATTGGATAAAGACCTTATTAATACGGGGATCTATGAGTCTTCTGGCAAACAGTGTTTGCCTCTGGTTCAGCTCATACAACAGCTTCTTAGGTAAATTGTTTAGTTTAGATGTATTGTATTTTATTTATTTACTTTTTTCTTTTTTTTTTGAGATGGAGTTTTGCTCTTGTTGCCCAGGCTGGAGTGCAATGGCACAATCTTGGCTCACCAGCCTCCACCTCCCGGGTTCAAGTGATTCTCCTGCCTCAGCCTCCGAGTAGCTGGGATTACAGGCTTGCGCCACCACCCCTGGCTAATTTTGTATTTTTAGTAGAGACGGGGTTTCTCCATGTTGGTCAGACTGATCTGAAATTCCCAACCCCAGGTGATCTGCCCACTTCAGCCTCCCAAAGTTCTGGGATTACAGACGTGAGCCACCATTCCCAGCCTATTTATTTACTACTACGACGACTACTACTACTACTTCTTCTTCTTCTTCTTATTATTATTATTATTTGAGACAGAGTCTTGCTCTGTTACCAGGCCGGACTGTAGTGACATGATCTTGGCTCACTGTAACCTCTGCCTACCGGGTTCAAGCAATTCTCTTGTCTCAGCCTCCAGAGTAGCTGGGACTACAGGCATCTGCAGCCATACCTGGCTGATTTTTGTATTTTTAGTAGAGACAAGGTTTTGCCATATTGGTTTGGCTGGTCTCGAACTCCTGACCTCAGGTGATCCACCTGCCTTGGCCTCTGGCATTACAGGCATTAGCCACTGTGTCTGGCCTGTATTGTATTTTAATTCATAATTATTGGTTTTCATATTAAGATAGTGAAATGTAGCACAAGGACCTCAAAAATTTGTTTGGTTATTGAAGAAATATTCTGAAAATTACCTAGTGTTGATTTTAGGATAAAGAATAGACCCTTTTAAATATAGGTGAGAGGAGAGGTTGGAGGGTACGTTGATACTCAAAAGATTTTCACAGAAGATAAATTGGGTTGTGCAGCAAATATGTAAAAAGATTCTTATTAATAAGCAGGTGGATACAAATAAAAATCCTCATGGTAAGGTTATTATTATTATTTTTTATAGAGATGGGGTTTCACCATGTTGGTCAGGCTGGTCTCGAACTCCTGACCTCAGGTGATCCGCCCGCCTCGGCCTCCCAAAGTGCTGGGATTACAGGCATGAGCCACCACACCTGGCCTGGTAAGGTTATTTTTAAAACTGGTTGTATCATTGCCTCACTTTATGTATTACAGGGTTATACATACTACTTTGTAAGATAACTTTTCTTTTCAAAACTAAAGCCAATGTGAAAGAATTGTGAGCATTGTTTTAGAAGGCCAGACTCAGCCTGTGAACAGAGGCTCACGTTGGCAGAGGCCAAATGGTCAAACAGTGTTGTCTAAAAACCATCATTCCAGAAAAGCAAAAAGGCAAGGTGATTCGTGAAAAAGATTTATTAGAAAAGGAAACATATTTGTACCTCTGTTTAATAAAAATCTTGCTTTTTGTAAACCTGGGTTCCTGGTTTTAGTTTCTACACATGGAGAAAGCAGAGCCCTGGCAGGTTGGCTCGGGCAGCTGAGCACAGAACAGGCGTCCCTGGGCAGTGGCTGCAGCTCTCAGCTGGCCTGTTCGTGGAGGCATGGTGGGCCTGCAGCGTGGGCTGGGCCTGTGGCGTGGGGTGGGCCTGCTGTCCACAGCCAGGAAAACGAACTTGGTGGACACACAGTAAAATTTCGAAACAGGAAGTTTTAGAGCTAGTTTCCATCATAGATTTTAGTAAATGCTGTTTTGAAAAATATTTTCCTGATGTTTGTTTTCTTTTTGTAATTTAATGATGCATGTTTCACACATTCTGGTCTTAAACAAATGGAAATAAAAACTCAGCTTACTATAGTTGGTGTTAGTGGAAGGAGCTTGGGATTTGTTCTCAGAAAATTTTCTTTGCAATGGCTCATTCACACAGGTGAACTTACCACGTACTTACTATGGGAGTAAGAATAAAAGCTATGTACTGTCGCAGAGTTAATTAAGAATCAAATGAGAAAATGGATGTTCAAAACTTTGTAATTAAAATGTAAAGTTATATGCAAAGTTTTAAAGTGAATATTTTCCAGAGGTGCTTTACCAAGTTCTTGAATGCCTCTTCCTTTTTTGAGGAGGCTGTATCATGGGCTGAAGGTCTCTTTGGCAGTGGGTGAGTGCAGGGTTCTTGTTGTGGGTCCCTTGTTCTCATGAGGGCAGTGCCCATTTTCCTTGTCTCTTGATTGCTGAGAGAGAGATTGGCCTGTTTCACCTGCACCTGTGCTGTTTCAGCTGCAGCTGTGTAGCCTGTGCTGGCCAGTCTGGCTAGCATTCACACGGTGTGCTGATCGGCACTTGAAGTGTGTTCAGCATAGCTGAGACACTGAATATTTTATCTGTTTAATTTTTATTAATTAAAATGCAGATTTAAAAACTTGATTTCATTATTAGAAAGCATTTATGTTTGGAATAACTTGGCTATGTGAGTCTACTTCGTCAACTGTGTATTTTATGAGTCTTTAAGTGTGGATCAGCTATTTTCAATGCAAATTGTCCAAATTGAAATGTGCTACATATGTAAGCTTACCCTGCTGGCTTTTGAGGACTTAATATGAAATAACCTGTGTAAAATATCTCAGTAATTTTTTCTTATATTGATTTCATATTGAAATGGTAATATTTACAATCTGTTGGGATAAGTGTGATACAGTATTAAAATTATTTTTATTTTTTTATTCTTTAAGATTGCAGTGGCACAGTCTTGGCTCACTGCAACCTCTGTCTCCCGGGTTCAAGTGATTCTTGAACCTCCTGAGCAGCTGGGACTACAGGTGCACTCCACCATGCCTGACTGATTTTTGTATTTTTCTAGAGACAGAGTTTCACCATGTTGGCCAGGCTAGTCTTGAACTCCTGACCTCAAGTAATCTGCCCTCCTTGGCCTCCAAAAGTGTTGGGATCACAGGTGTGAGCCACTGTGCCCGGCCATTATTAAAATTAATTTTGTGTGGGTTTTTTTTTTTTAAACTTAATTTGACTGAGAACATATATATATATAGTTTATTTATTTATTTTTTCCCTCTGAGATGGAGTCTCACTGTTGCCCGGACTCGAGTGCGGTGGCACAGTCTCAGCTCACTGCATCCTCTGCCTCCTGGGTTCAAATGATTCTCCTGCCTCAGCCTCCTGAGTAGCTGGGACTAAAGGTACATGCCACCATGCCCGGCTAATTTTTGTATTTTTAGTAGAGATGTGATTTCACCATGTTGGCCAGGGTAGTCTTGAACTCCCAGCCTCAGGTGATCTGCCTGCTTTGGCCTCCCAAAGTGCTGGGATTACAGGCTGAGCCACCATACCTAGCCACATTTATTAATACAACTATTGATAAATTAGTAAATTAAGAACATTTTGAATTGCACCTGTGGCTCCATTGGTGTCCTGGGCAGGTGGCTCTGTGCTGTCCACACAGATTGTCTCGTGTGTCTTCATCTTCACTGCGTGTGACTTTTTGGTTCCTGTGGCATGTGGGGTCCTGTATGGCACGTTGGTTCTACAGCAGATTCATAATAAGGGTGACCTGCTAAAAAAGAACAAAGTAAAAAGAGTAGAAACAACCATAGAAATAAGTGTCACCTCACAAACGTTTTGGAAGGTAGGAAAAGAAAAATGCATTCACAGTTTTTCAGTAGCCGATAGTTCAGGCTGTCTTCGTAAGTGTACAGAGTATGTCCCCCGCCTTGCATGGATAGATGCTGTTTTCTTACCTTAAGTGTTGGTGATGGAAGGACTCTTGATGTGTTGATGTGGCGGATGTAGTTGTTGAACACTAGTCTAAAGACTAAGAGATTTTTGGAGACATTTCATGTCCTTTTTTCCTTGGAAAACGTGGGTTGAAGAAATTGCTGCTTGCCAAAAATAAGCCTCTAAACGGATTTTCAGAGTAACTCTTCAGTTGCATGCTGGCAAGGAGTCATGGAATACCATTTACATTTGAAGATGAAGTGCTGTGAAGTTTGATTATGGCTCTGAATTTTATATTAAAAAAGTAAATTAAAAGTTTCATTGTATTTTATGACTGTCTTTTCCTCCTTCAGGTGTAGCACACATGGCAGATTCTAGACCTATTTCTTGTGTTGCAGTGTTGTTATCCAGGCAGGTTATCAGGGACTGAAGTTGAAAGGTGATGTCAAATGGTGGTGGTGAGCCCAGTGAGGGTGCATCCTTGCCGTGTGTGTGATGAGGGCCTGTGGGTTGTTGTGGGATTCCCAAACCCTGGCTCCTCTGTCTCCTGCTCCTGTCCTTACTCACACCTCTGGTAGTTGTCTGGTGTGAGCCACAGGGGCAAGTGGGGATTGGCACACCTGCTGTCACACTAGGAACCTGAGTTAAAGTGGAGCTGAAAGCATGTCCTGTCCTTGGTGTTGTGCAGAGAGCCACTTGTGCTCCCGGCTCGACGGGGCGGGTGGGGTGGGGTGGAGTCTGGAGCCAGGCCCTGCTTTGGCTCTCCTCTCCTCCAGGTTCCCCTGTCCTGTCTGATCTGCTTTCACACTGACATAAGAGTTCCCTTTCTGAAACACACACAAGGTGTTGTTTTCCTTTCATAACGTCGGTGGCTTAGCATTGCAGACTCTAGTCCCACAGCCCGACGCTCCATTCCCTGCAGTGTCCCTCCCTTGCTTCCTTGTCTTGTTCACCCCTTGTTTCTTCTGTTCTACTCAGGAACCAGAAACATTCACTGCTCTCCTAACTGTACCTTCTAGGAATGTGTGTTACTTCTGTTTCTTCCCTTTACCGATAGCTCATGGCTCAAATCACATCATACTGTTGGAACTGGAGCCTTTTCTGCTTTCTTTGCTGCCATGCTCTCTGGGCAACTGCTTTGGTCTACCTTCCCCTACTCCTTGAGCCCTGGGCACCTGCTGTATGGCCCACTCCAGTGCTGCTTGTGAGTAGGTCTCAAGGTGGACTTGTAAGGCAGATGCGGCAATGCAGGCGGGTCTTACCTTTAAGAGTCGTATCACATTTCTATTTGAAATGCAGCTTTGGACAAAAAAATAATGACACATATTTTTTCCTTCTAGAGGGTCAGATACTTCTGTATTAGCCTCGTCAATATTTTAAATTTTGTTTTCTTAATGTTTATATTCCTTAGACATCAGGAATATAGAAGTGTTCCTTTTGAAGCAAGATCCTCTGCAGTTTGGACCACTGCAGGCAGCTCCATAGGAGCACATGAGTGAAGCAGGAGGATCTCTTTTGAGTCTTCCGTGCTCTTCTGCTGCGTTTTGGCCAAGGTTACGCTTATTGCAGAAACATTGGACACGTATTTGGGGAGGGAAGCCAGCTGCAGGTCATCTTCATGTGTGATCTGTGCGTGTGATGTTAGTTTGTCACAATTTACACCATCCCTTTTCCTTTTTAATAGAAATGACTTGTTTAATTTTGTAATCCTCTTTTTTCCTGTATAGAAACATTGCTTCTCAGACTGTAGCCAGATTGAAAGATGTTGCCCGTCGGATTTCATCATGTCTGGACTTTGAGCAGCACAGTCGTGAAAGATCTGCTTCGTTGGATTTATTATTGCGTTTTCAACGTTTGCTTATTAGTAAACTTTATCCAGGAGAAAGTATTGGTCAGACCTCAGATATTTCTAGTAAGTTGCTTAAAATGTGAAAATGTCTTGTGTGTACTTTGGACTTGTTAATTTAGGCTTTTTGACGTGTCTATCCTGTATGCCCAGATGTGTAGTTATTATACTCCTAAATGCACCAATGTGGGGGTTCATTTTGCATCTACTTTTTTGGGTTGGACCTTTCTATATTAGCCTTGTTAATATTTTTAATTTTGTTGTCTTAATATTTAAATTATTCAGACATCAGTAATAGCATCCTGTATGTTCAGTTAGTCTTACAGAAGATTTGTCAGATTTGTTCCATGTACTATGGAACGGTCGAGACTTGGCATGATGTAGGAAGTAAACGGTGACAGCCTATTCATGTCACATGGGGGGAGCCAGCTGGTGGAGTGGGAAGAATTGTTGGAGGAAGCCTGGGCTTCAGTTACAGCTCTGCTTAATAGTTCAGACATTAGACTAAGTCTGATGGGGCCAAAGGTTTGTCACCTGCAGACTTGGGATACTCCTGAGGTAGCCTATAAGGATCGGAATAGAATGGAGTGTAAGTGCTCAGTGCTGTGCGCTGTTGAGGGGAATGGTGCCTTTCCTCGAGCACCCAGGGCAGCGGCTAGCCCTCCATCATCGAGCTGTGTCTGTCAAGGATGGAAAGGTCTGTTGCTTGTGTTAGTATTTTTGTAGCTGTTTTTCTTTCCAAAGTAACTTAATTACTTCCTGAAGAGTTAGGCTCTTGTCAGTAATGGAAACTTTCAAGTTTCAGTAGGTGAGTTGATAGTTTGAAACAGAAGGTACCTGTCTCAAAGACAAAGTCATAAGGACTGAAAAGCTATTAAGAGCCATGTAGGAGGCTGGGTGCAGTGGCTAACACCTGTATTCCCAGCACTTTGGGAGGCTGAGGCGGGCGGATCACAAGGTTAGGAGTTCAAGACTAGCCGGGCCAACATAGTGAAACCCTGTCTCTACTAAAAATTCACAAAATTAGCAGAAAGTGCCTAACTTTGTTTTTTGGGGATAATTTACAAGCTTCTAGGAAACAAATATTTGTATACTGGATATAAAGTTTTAAAAATTCAGAACTGGGTGTGCTGGTACACACATGTAGTTCTAACTACTCAGGAGGCTGAGGCAGGAGGATCACGTGAGCCCAGGAATTTGAGTCCAATCTGGGCAACATAGTGAGAACCCCATCTCTTAAAAAAAATATTTAAATTAAATTATGACTTTAGTATTTATACAGCCAAAATTTGTAGGTAATCTGTAGTGCAGGGTATAAAACTTGACATAAAACCACCGTCCCTCCAGTTACATGATATAGAAACAGCCAAGGACTAAGGATTAACAGGCTCCTGTTTGAGAAAATTATTATAGGTATATAGATGTGTAGAGGAGAGTAGAATCATGGAGCAGTTAGTTTGTTTACAGAGAAAATTTTTAATAGCGAAAAATGAGAATTTCTCAATCCTTCTTCAAGGTCCGGAGCTGATGGGCGTTGGTTCCTTGCTGAAGAAGTACACGGCCCTTCTGTGCACGCACATTGGAGATATACTGCCTGTGGCGGCCAGCGTTGCTTCTACCAGCTGGCGGCACTTTGCAGAGGTGGCTTGCATTGTGGAAGGGGACTTTACCGGTACCTTTTGTTTCCTGCTTGTGGACGTGTGTATTTTAGGAGACAGATGAAAACTAAAGTGTCTTCTTTCCTGAACAGCCTGCCCGAATTTACTCTCTGAATTTTCTGGTCCTTCTGCCCTTTCACCTTTGTTTTTTTTTTTTTTTTTTTTTTTTGAGTTACTGACAGTTCTGTTGTTAACCAGCTGGCATAGGACTCATATCACTTTAAATATAATTGGTAATTTAGATTTATACTTCCATTATTGACACTTCAATAGTGAGGTCAAAGGAGGTAATTGTCTAATTTTATTTTGATAGCATAATAAAAATTAGGTACCTCATTAAGGATCTTAAAAATTCTGATATTACCTGGTATGTTTTAAAGTTAATTTTTTGAGATTAGGGCATTATTTTTGAGTGTTTTTTGTGATGATAAACATCAATAAGCAGTTAGTTTTCTGAATAGAAGACTGTTTAGTTCATAGTTCTGTTACTGAAATACAGTGTTTTGGAAAATATTTTTGTAATTTAAAGGATTCTGTTTGATAGCAATACCTGTCTCTTTCAACATAAAATATAAAATAATCCTGTAGAAATATGCTAAAGGACAAACATTTCTTATTTTGTGACTTAGCAGAATTTAAACACAGAACAAGTTTACAAATAGCTGTTATAGGTTAAGTACTTATTTAAATCTTATTATTTCTTAAATGTAGGTGTTCTTCTTCCAGAACTAGTAGTTTCTGTAGTGCTTCTGCTCAGTAAAAATGCTGGTCTCATGCAAGAGGCTGGAGCTGTCCCTCTGCTGGGCGGCCTGTTGGAGCATCTGGATCGGTTCAACCACCTGGCGCCAGGAAAGGAACGGGATGATCATGAAGAGTTAGCCTGGCCTGGCATAATGGGTATGGTGTCTTAAAGGACTTTCACTGAGGAAAGTTTTATTGTTCTTCTCTAACCTATTCTTGCCTTTCAATTTGAAAGAATACTTTACAAGGGAAGACCAATTATTTGCCATTTCCACTGATGGTAGTGTAAGTGAAAAATGAAGATAATCCAGATCAGAAGAAATTTGGGTCAGATACGTATGACTAAAATATATATATCATTTTGTTTTTGGAGACTATGTCTTGCTCTTTTGTCCAGGCTGAAGTGCAGTGTCATGATCTCAGCTCACTGAGCTCACTGCAACCTCCGCCACCTGGGCTCAAGTGATTCTCCTGCCTCAGCCTGCCGAGTAGCTGGGACCATAGGTGCGTGCCACAACACCCAGCTAATTTTTGTGTTTTTAGTAGAGATGGGGTTTCACCATGTTGGCCAGGATGGTTTTGAACTCCTGACCTCAAGTGATCCACCTGCCTCGACCTCCGAAAGTGCTGGCATTACAGACAAGAGCCACTGTGCCAGGCTATATTTGGGTTATATTTAAGGAAGATTTTTCCATTAGTATTCCTTGTTAAGTACCGAAATGAAATTTTACAAAGTCCTGGTGCCTCCAGAAGCTGCTGCTGAGGTGGTTATCTGTGGTCCACCTCAGGAGGCATAAATTGATACGGGAAGACTCTCCGGAGTCCTCTGGTTGTTTGATGTTAGTGGGATGCAGAATTCCTGGAGTCAACCTGAGCACTTCCTTGTAGGCATTGCCTGTAGTGCATCCCAAATTGGAATGAAACTTGTCTTCTCAATGTTTTGAGCTTTGGGTTTTTGAATCTAAGTTACCATGCTTTCTATGGTTCTAGCTTCCTGGACCCAGAATCAGTCAAGATCCTGGTTAAACTTTGATCTATATGAAATCTCAAGCTGGGTGGGCTTTTTCTTCTTCTTGTGTTTTAGACCATTGTCTTTCTTACATGGGAGCTTAAAACAACAGGTAGCAGTTGTCCTGAGGAAAACAGCCGCAGGACATTGAACGTGGTTTTTTATTTTTAAAACAGTTACTACTTTCAGCACCATTCTTCCCCTTTTGTTTAGGAGTGAGCTTACATAGTCGTGTTACTTTGTCTCTCTACTAAGGTATCATATGGTTGAGGGGCATTAATCTGATCAGATCAGCAGCTTACTCACTGTAAAACCTTTTTAAGTTGTGAAATGTAACACATATACAAAAGTACCCAGTACATACCTGTAATTGATCACAGAGAAAACTGTCACAGCCATTTGAGCCTTAGCCTGGATCGTGGAGGACCCTCTCAAATGCTGACTCATTTCTCTGAAAAATGTGTGGTTTTCAGGCTGTGTGGTTGTCACCATCTTACTTCTGATCATCTTATACCAAGTGCTTGTCCCTGCCCAACATAATTTTAATTTTGTCTGTTCTCGGACTTCGTGTAAGTAGAATTAGACAGTATGTACCTTTTGGTTTCTGAGGTTCGTCCCATTATTAGGTTCTTTGATTTTTATTCCATATATAGTATACTTTTGTTTGAATATACAACAACCTGTTCATTCTACTTGTTGATGGACATGTAAGTTGTTTTCAGACTTAGGTTATAGTAAATAGGTTACTTTTCTTTTTGAGTCAGGGGTCTTGCCCTGTCATTCAGGCTGGAGGGCAATGGTGCGATCATGGCTCACTGCAGCCTTGACCTCCCAGCTCAAGCAGATCCTTTCACCCAGGTGGGACTACAGGTATGTGCCACCATGCCTGGGTACATTTCAAATTTTTTGTAGAGTCAAGGTCTCCCTCTTTGCCCAGGCTGGTCTCAAACTTGTAGGCTCAAGTGATCCTCCTACTTTGGCCCCCCAAAGTGCTGACATTAGAGGCATGAGCCAGCACTCCTGCCAATATGTTAACATTCTCACATTTGTTTCTTTAATCATTCTTTCTGTCTGTTTCTTGGTGGGATTGTTGGTTTGTAGAGGATGCTTTAATACAGAATGCCTGTTTTCCACGGCGATTGTGCTGTTACTCGTCTCCACTGTAGAGTGAGAATTCTCAGTGTTCCACTTCTGTGCCAAGGCCTAGCACTGCTAGCACTCCCTGTCTGAGCCATTCTGGTGGGTGTACACTGGTATCTCATTGTGGTTTCAATTGCATTTTCTAGATTATTAGTGAGGTTTGATACCGTTTCATATGTGCATTAATCAGTTGGATATTCTTTTCGTGAAGTGCCAATTGAAGTTTTATACCGATTTTTCTATCTGGTTACCTTTTTTTCTCTTTAGTCATTCATATGAGTGTCATTGTATGTTTGGGATATGAACTTCTGGCTCTCTTTCTCATAGAGCTTTTTCTCTCACTCAGGCCTGTGTAGTCACTTAAAAGTGTTTTCTGATGAACAGAAGTCAGTGAAATCCAGTTTGTTTCTACTTTAATCGTTATTCATTTTGTTCCTTAAGAAATCTTTTTTCTTACCCCAGATTTTCTTTTATACTTGAAAGTTTTATTGCATTAACTTTCATGTTAAGAGCTGTAGTACACTTGGACTCGATTTTTTGTGCATGTTGTGAGTTAGGGGTCACATGTCATTTTTTTCCCATAGGCATTTTGTCCATAGCGTCTTTGTGCCAGCTCCTTTGGGTGAAAAGACTGTTTATGGTCACTCTTCTGGGGGTGCCACCTTTGTCTGAACCAGGTGATTGTCTGTGCTTGTGTCTGCTCTGATCTTGGAGCTTTTCCCTCAGTGACTTACTGCACTTGCTGGCACCTATAGTGTGTTGTGGGGTAGAAATGGTGACAGTGTGCTTCCTGGCCTTTTTCTTAGTAGCAGAGAAAAAGCTTCCCAGATTTCACACACGAAGTATGATGTTTGTTTTAGGAGTCTCTTTGTAAGTACTTTTGAATCTTAAGGATGTTTTCTTCTGTTTCTGCTCTGATGCAGTTTTAACTATGATTGGCTGTTAAACTTCATCAGATGCTTTTCCTGCATTACTTGCTCATATAATTTTTATGTTTTTCTGTTAATGTGTGAATTACTGACTTTTCAAATGTTGACACGGTCTTCCATTTCTGGAATTAAACTGCTTTGATCATAATATTGGTTATATGGATAGATATTTCTGGTCTTGGTTTGCTATTTTTTAAAGACAGTTTTGCATTTGTATTTGTAATTTTTCCGGATTTTGCGTGCCGTTTTCCTTGTGATTTTTTTCAGTGACCTACAATTTTCTTTTCTTGTAATGCCTGTAAGTTACTGGTATTGATGACCACTGCCCCTTTACTAACAGAGCAGCTGTAAATCAGAAGAGGGTAATCCCCATGCAGCCCCTGCTAGTTTCCATCTCTCCATCGGAGAATGTTAGCGAGCTGAGGGAGATACTAGCTGATGGATCCGATGGCAGGAAAATGTAATAGACATTCAGGTTTTTCGTAACCAAGGTTGTGGTAGTCTCGTAGAGTGAGTAGGAGAATGCTCCTTTCTATTCTTTTCTTGGAAGGGTGTGTATAAGATTGGTAAAATTTACCATGTAAGCTCTCCGCAGGCCCCACCCAGGCAGCTGCCCGTGACCTGCTTGGGCACGGGGAACGGAAAGCCGAGGGGGCAAGATGAGTTCAATTCGCCATGGGGCTGTTTGGAAAAACCCAGGAGAAGCCACCAAAAGAACTGCTCAATGAATGGTCATTGAAGATAAGAAAGGAAATGAGAGTTGTTGACAGGCAAATAAGGGATATCCAAAGAGAAGAAGAAAAAGTGAAACGATCTGTGAAAGATGCAGCCAAGAAGAGCCAGAAGGATGTCTGCACAGTTCTGGCCAAGGAGATGATCAGGTCAAGGAAGACCATGAGCAAGCTGTATACATCCAAAGCGCCCATGAACTTGGTGCTCATGGGGATGAGGAACCAGCTCGCTGTCTTGCAAGTGGCTGGTTCCCTGCAGAGAGCACAGAAGTGATGAGGGCTGTGCAAAGTCTTCTGAAGATTCCAGAAATTCAGGCCACCAGGAGGGAGCTGTCCAAAGAAATGATGAAGGCTGGGCTCATAGAGGAGATGTTAGAGGACACTTTCTTTTTTTTATTTTTATTTTTTTATTTTTAAAATAAAGATGGGGTTTCACCATGATGGCCAGGCTGGTCTTGAACTCCTGACCTCAGGTGATCCACCCACCTCGGCCTCCCAAAGTGCTAGGATTACAGGCGTGAGCCACCGCGCCCGGCCTAGAGGACACTTTCAAAAGCATGGACGATCAGGTAGAAATGGAGGAAGAAGCAGAAATGGAAACTGACAAAATTCTATTTGAAATTACAGCAGGGGCCTTGGGCAAAGCACCCAGTAAAGTGACTGATGCCCTTCCAGAGCCAGAACCTTCAGGAGTGATGGCCGTCTCAGAGGACGAGGAGGAGGAAGAGCTCTGGAGGCCATGCAGTCCCGGCTGGCCACACTCCGCAGCTATGGGCGGCCTACCCCGCTGGGTATGCACACACTCCTCTGAAGAGCTGCCATTTAATGTTTTTGTTGCATTACACCTCTGTTGTGAGGACTACCATTTTGGAGAAGGTTCTGTTTGTCTCTTTTCACTCCCTGCTCAGGTTTTGGGATCACAAAGGGATTGTTCTTATAAAGGTTGTGTCAATAAATGCATCATTTTTAGGAGTATAGACAGAAATATCTTATTGTGGGGAGGGTAGAGAAATCCGTCTTCTCATAAAGCACTTCTGAAAATACAGGTGATTGCCTGAATGTTGAAGACTCTACGGTTGTCTGTAAAACACTATATAAATGAATTTTAATAAATTTTTGCTTTAGCACTTGGCCCCCCACAAAAAAAATTGCCATGTAACTGTCCTGTTTAGTGGCATTAAGTACATTTACATTGTTTCACAGCCGTCACCACCGCTCATCTCTAGAAATTTTCATTTTTCCCAACCAAAACTCTGTACCCATTAAACACCAGTTTCCCCAGCACCTGGCAGCTACCATTCTACTTTGTCTCTGTGAATTTGACTAATCCAGGTACCTCATATACATGACACCATACAGTATTTATCCTTTTTGGATGGGCTTATTTCACTTAGCATGTCTTCACGTTTCATCCATGTTGTAGAAGGTGTCTGAATCTCATTACATTTTTTTTCCTTTATTATACTTTAAGTTCTGGGGTAAACGTGCAGATCGTACAGGCTTGTTAAATAGGTATACATGTGCCGTGGTGGTTTGCTGCATCCATCAGCCCATCATCTACATTAGGTATTTCTCCTAATGCTATCCCTCCCCAGTCCCCCACCCCCTGCTACTCCTCCCCTAGCCCCTCCCCCACCCCCCCAGGCCCTGATGTGATGTCTCCCTCCCTGTGTCCGTGTGTTCTCATTGTTCAACACTCACTTATGAGTGAGAGCATGCAGTGTTTGGTTTTCAGTTTTCTGTTCTTGTGTCAGTTTGCTGAGAATGATGGTTTCCAGTTTCATCCGTGTCCCTGGAAAGGACATGAACTCATCCTTTTTTATGGCTGCATAGTTGAATTTTCTTACATTTTAAGGTGAAATCAAATTCTATTATATGAATATATCACAGTTTGCTATCCATCCATCAGTTGATGACACTTGGGTTGTTTCCAGCTTTTGGCTCTTGTGAGTAACACTGCTATGAATGTGGGTGTGTATATTATCCATTTGCATCCCTGCTTTTACTTCTTTTGCGTATATAGCTAAAGGTAGAATTGATAGATGATATGGTAATTTTATATTTAATTTTTTTGAAGAGCTGCTGTACTGTTTTTCAGAGTGGCTGTATCATCTTATGTTCCCATTGGTAGTGTGCAGGAGTTCCAGTTTCTCCATATCCTCACCAACACTTGTTTATTTTCTGTTTTTTTTTTTTTTTTTTTTTTTTTTTTTTTTTTTGATAGTAGCCATCACGGGGTGTGAAGTGGTATCTCATTGTGGTTTTGATTTGCATGCCGCTAATGATTGGTGATGTCAAGCATCTTTTCATGTGCTTACTGACCATTTGCATACCTTTTTGGGAGAAATGTCTATTCAAGTCTTTTGCCCAGGTTTTAATGGGGTTTTTTGTCATGTTGGGTTTTAGGAGTTCATTACGTGTTCTGGATATATGTGATTGGCAATCTGTTTT
This sequence comes from Ateles fusciceps, assembly GCA_036589455.1. Lineage (NCBI taxonomy): Eukaryota > Metazoa > Chordata > Mammalia > Primates > Atelidae > Ateles > Ateles fusciceps. The sequence goes on from JAZHEH010003346.1 coordinate 323,341, forward strand.
GCATTCTTTGGGTTGCCATTTCACTCTCGATGGCCTCCTTCGATGCACGGAAGCATATGATTTTGATCAAATCCAACTTACCTGTTTTTCCCTTTTGTTGCCTGTGCTGCTTTTGGTGTCCTATTCAAGATATCGTCACCAAATTCAGTGCCATGAAGGTTTTCCCCTGTGTTTTCTTCTAAGAATTTTACAGTTTTAGCACTTATTTTTAAGTCTCCAATCCATTTCGAGTTAGTTTTTGTGTGTGGCCTAAGGTAAGGGTCTACCTCCATTCTTTCACATATGCTTGTCTGGATTTCCCAGTACCGAGCATTGAAAAGGTTCTTTCCCCATTGAGTGATCTTGGCTTCCTTGTCAAAAACCATGTGACCAAATACGTGAGGGGTTGTTTTTGGGGTCCCCCATTCTCTTCCATTGCTCTTTGTGTTTGTCTGTGCCAGTGCCATACTCTTCTTTATTATTTCTTTTTTCTTTCTTAGGGTTTAACCTGATATTTTTCTTGCTTTTTGAGAAATGAATATTTATTAGCACAGTGATGTTCTTGTAATCTGTTTATTATGAAAATTTTCTAACATAAGTGGAAGTAGAAAAATGGTAAAATGAATCTAGCTTGAACAGGTGAATACATTCCCCTCCCATACTTCTCTTTTCTTGTTGGTTGATGGGATTATTTTAAAGCATAACTCTTTTATTAAAACATTTTAAGGCATTTTACCTCTTAATGATAAGAACTTAAAAAAAACCCCATAGGCCAGGCATGGTGCCTCACACTTGTAATCCCAGCACTTTGAGAGGCCGAGGAGGGTGAATCATGAGGTCAGGAGTTCGAGACCAGCCTGGCCAGTATGGTGAAACCACCGTCTCTACTAAAAATATAAAAATTAGCTGGGCATGGTGTTGTGCGCCTGTAGTTCCAGCTGCTCAGGAGGCTCAGGCAGGAGAATCACTTGAACCCATGAGGTGGAGGTTGCAGTGAGCTGAGATTGCGCCACTGCACTTTAGCCTGGGCAACAGAGCAAGACTGTGTCTCAAAAAAAAAAAAAACAAAAACAAAAAACGCAATATCATTATCCTGTCTATAAGATTAACAGCAATTCCTTAATCTAACATGCAGTCCGTGTTACATTTTCCTGGACTATCTCAAAAATGCCTTTTTTAGGTGCTAATTTTGAATGAGGACCTGAGCAAGTTCTGTGTTGGCATTGGTTGGCATACGCTTCTAGGCTCTTTCCTCTAACAACATGGCTCCAGGCCCTCCTCTTCCTGTCTCTGATTATACTGTTTTCTTTTTCAAAGAAGCAGATTGGTTATTTTGGGGAACTTCACATTTTCTGAACTTGGTTGATTGCATTGTCTTATTCTAGTCCAACATGTTCTTCTATTAGTTACATTTCTCTAATCTGCTGGTTAGATCTAGAGGTTTGGTTGGATTTGAATTCAGTCTTGTTGGGTCAGTGTTATGTCTGAAGTCATGCTGCATGCATTCTGTTGGCTCAGGAAGCCTGTCATGCTCAGTGGCTCCCCCGCTTTAGTTCTGTAAAGATAGACTGGGGAATTCATGTGTTATATGTCCCCTATAAAATCCCCAACCAACCTTTCCCTCAGCTGCCTGGTGAGCAGGAGGTACAGTTTGTTCAGGAAGTACATGATCTAAGCTTGACTTTCTGAACTGCCACTTCCTTTTAACTATTTTTCATAATATTGAGTTGATATCCTAGCACTTCCAAAGGTGACCACTACTCGGGTTTTCTTTTTCTTTTTCTTTTTTTTTTTTTTGAGTATTTTTATGAACTAATAGACTTTTATTGGTTTGGTGTTTTTATTTATTTTTTTTTAGCTTCCCCCGCAATATATACATTTAAAGGCGTAAATACCCTGAAGCATACATTTAACTGTATGTCACCAATTTTGATTTGCAATATTTTTATTATTATTAATGTCAACACATTTTCTAATTTTCATAGTCATTTTTTTCTTGGAATTTTGGGTTACTTATAAGTATATTTTGTAATTTTTAAATATGTGGATGAATATTTTTATTTATTTGGGATAAGTTTTTTAAAATGTGTTTCTAATTTAACTGCATTGTAGTCTGCATACATGCTCTGTAATTTCATTTATTTGAAATCGATTGAGGTTTGCTCTATGGCCTGGCATGGCCATATTTGATATTCATGCTGCCTGGATGCTTTTTAAAGCATTCTGTATTTAATAGAATTTGTATTTGTGGTGTTAGTTACAGAGCTAGGAATGTATATCTCCCATTGTGATTGTGGATTTGTTTATTTTTGCTTGTAGTTCTTTCACACGGTTTGTTCTTTTCATTTTACCTGTTGATTGATCGATTGACTGATTCTGCTTTCTGTATATACAGAGTCATTTTTTACAGGTCAGAACTGTAGAAATAATGAGGAAGTAACACTTATACGCAAAGCTGATTTGGAGAACCATAATAAAGATGGAGGCTTCTGGACTGTGATTGACGGGAAAGTGTATGATATAAAGGACTTCCAGACTCAGTCGTTAACAGGAAATAGTATTCTTGGTAAGGTTACCCTTCTTATTTAATGGTTAGAAGTTACAGCATGTGTCATTCTAAGCAGAGTATTTGGCATAGTTTTGTGCCAGCCCCCACCATATTTTAATGTATCTGTAACTTTGGTGTTTGTCTTACCAACAAATTCAGCACATTTGAAGAATTTCCTATCATTATGCATTTTTTGTTTTAATACTTGGAACTCATTTCAAGTTCTGAGTTGACCCAGGCAACCTTGGGAGACACTGGGAGGTCATTATACTCTGGTAACACTCACTTTTGAGTTAAGCACCTAACTTATTTCCTACTCACTGTTTCTACTATAGCTCTTTAGGTAAATTGAATTGAACTCATGTTGCTTTTTCCCTTTTTGTTTCAGCTCAGTTTGCAGGGGAAGACCCAGTGGTAGCTTTGGAAGCTGCTTTGCAGTTTGAAGACACCCGGGGAATCCATGCATGCGTTTTGTGTCGGCCAGTATTTGGAGGTGAGGCTGTATGCCTTGGGTGTCACACAGGATGTCAGGGGATACCCTGTGTGTGTTTGCAATAGGAATATTTGGATCCAGAAGTACTGACAGCGGGGTCTTTTGAGGGGGACATTAGGGATAAATAGAAGGATCTGTTAGAAGTTTTTTTCATAAATGAATTTACATTTACTCATGTTAAGAATTGTGATGTGCTGGTCTTGAAAGATCGTTTTTTAAGTGACCAATTTGTGAGAAATATAGACAGTGTTCCACAAGAAAAGAGGTTAAACTTTTGTCATGACTTATGTAGAAATTTGGAATGACTTATTATCTTGAGGTATGTATTTTTTGGGAAGAAATATGCAGAAGTGTAATCCTTTAGAATAGAAATATGTCCTTCCTATGTATTCACGAACACATGGAATTTATATATTGGGATTAGCTTTTCAGGTATCCACAAGTAGTAAAATGTATTAAGTGCCATAAGGGCAGGGCTTAAAGCATTTTATGAAGGGGAAAATTAACTTTGCTGTAAATATCTTTTGTGAGTGGAAAAGTTGAACTCTTGCTTTTTTTATGAGTTTCATTTTTGTTAGAATAAATTTCATTTCCTCCACGTGTGTGGTCACGGTCCACTAATACTTGTCATCGTTTTGGTCACGGTCCACTAATACTTGCCATGTCACAGTTTTGTTGCAGGTTCCTTATGCATGTAACAATTCATTATATTTTCTGAAGCATGGAAACGGAATATTCTAGGCAAATGTATCTGTGCTTTAGTTTTTCTAGGGTAGGGCTGTGCGGTTGCTGCCTGCTTCATAGGATGTTGGGTTTATGTGGTATCTGCTGTTACTTGGGCACAGCAGCATCAACTGGTTACGGGATGGAGGGTAGAACGCCCAGAGCACCCTGGGCTCACATGGTGGTACAGCTGCAGGACAGAAACTGTCCTTTTGGTTTTAAGTTTTTAATTGATTCTTTTTCCTCAGAGTGATGATGAAACTTATTTTTCCAGCCTGACCAAGAAGTTGTCACCATACCAGATCTGGGAAGTCTGTCTTCACCTCTAATAGACACAGAGAGGAATCTGGGCCTGCTTCTCGGATTACATGCTTCCTATTTAGCAATGAGCACGCCGCTGTCTCCTGTTGAGATCGAATGTGCCAGTAAGAAAATCTTTGCTTTTTGCTGATTAGCAGATTATTGTTTTTGAACTGTAAGTGCCATTAAGAGTGGGAGAGGGCCAGACACAGTGGCTCATGCCTGTAATCCCAGCACTTTGGGAGGCTGAGGCAGGTGGATTACTTGAGGTCAAGAGTTTGAGACCAACCTGGGCAACATGGCAAAACCCCATGTCTACAAAAAATACAAAAATTAGCCAGGCATGGTGGCACATACCTGTAGTCCGAGATACTCGGGGGCTGAGGTAGGAGGATCACTTGAGCCTGGGAGGTTGAGGCTGCAGTGAGCCATGATCATACCACTGTACTCCAACCTGGGTGGCAGAGCAAGACTCTCTCTTAAAAAAAAAAAGTAGGAGAGTAGAATTCAACACGGTTGATGATAATAAGAAATAAGGATAATGAGATTCAACTCGGTTAGAGTTAGCTGTGAGTGGCTGTCATTTGCCCTCATGGTTTTTTGCTACAGAGATAGCTAAAAAGTGTGCAGGAATTGTCTAGCCTGTGGTGGCCTCACATGTTACAGCCTCTGCCCCATGGGCCCAGCATGGCTTTTGTCTCCCTGCATGCCCACAAATTGCACAGAATGTGGATCAACCATCCTGTAGGGGACAGCATCCTATTTGAGGACTGTGTTTTTACCAGTCAGCTATGTTTCGGGGATGGCAGCCTTTGTAACTACCTAAAATAATAAGTTTCTTCCTGTCTCCTAAGATGGGTTTACATTTTTCTTCATGTAGTTGCGCATTTCCCAGTTGTCTGTCTATCTGTGCCTGTGAGCTGCTTCTCTTGAGCATTTGCTTGGTGCGATTCCCATGCTAGGTGTTCAGGAAGCAGGGACAGATAGGACACGCCTCTGTCTTCAGCTGCTTCTTGTTGGTGAGCCAGTGTTCTAAGCAGGTCACGTTACGGGGTGGTGAATGGTGAAATAGAGACGTTCATACATGGTTCTGGAGGAAGAAAGGCTTCACGTTGGCAGCAGTCCTGAAGTTGGGTGAGGGGGCATTCTGGGCAGGAAATTCAGGGGTGTGAAGGGCGCTGCTGAGAGGAGCAGGGCTTTCCTGCTGCTCGTGAGAGTGGATTTGGCAGAAGGCTGGTCGGGGAAGGAAGATCTTGGCGCCCACACAGCCCCGCATTGTTCGGACCTTTGTGCAGTGCTGGGTGCTGGGCTGCCTGTGGGGCCCTCTGAGGCAGGTGCTTCCCTCACTCCTCCTTGAGGCTCGTTGCTTACCAGAGATGGGCTTTTCTTAAATTGGCAAGGAGGGCAGGACTGGTGAGCTCCAGGGCAGAGGGTGCCATGGGCCCTGGCAGGTGGGTCTGATCCACAGGAGGATCAGAGGCTTATCCTGGAGCAGTAAGGAGGGGTTGTCCTGTGCCTAAAGAGAGAGGGCCGTGGAGAGTTGGCATTGGATTTGTGTTTCAAAAGAACAAATGTGGTAGTTTGGGGAATGCTCCTGAGTGCTCTAAAATCTACATGTCCAGTAAAAGAACACTAAGTGCATCCCTGTTTGATTGCTTGGATTTGGATCAGTATTTGGTAACACGGATCATTAATAGAGATCTGTAGTGGTGTACATTGTAATTGTGTTTGTGTGTGCTGCTCACTCCAGTTACCATAAGCAGTTGTAATTAACATTCGCAGCTGGCTGATCTGGTGCCTTGCACCACACACAGGTCTCCTTAAGGATCTGTCTTTCATTAAAGATTGTGTGTTTGTTAAATATTTTCTCCTTCTTGTTCCTTTATAAATGCTCTAGGAATATGTAGCCTACCTTGAGGATGTACTTCTTTGTAGAAACCCTTCAGATATGCTATTCCCTGTCTGGATATTCAGCATCATGGTCTTATTCATGGTCTTATTCCTCATCTTATCTCAGTAGTTGCTTCCACAGGTCCTTTACTGAGCCTCAGAATAGTGGTGGTCTGTCATCCAGTCTCCCCTGGTACCCCAGTAGTCATCTGTCAAACATGGTTTCAGACTTGAAATCCTGTGATTAGTTGTGTCAGTCGTGCACTTTGCTGCTCTCCCTGTTACAATGTGCAACTCAGTCTTTGCACAGTATCTGTGCAACTAGGCAGCTGCAGGCAGAGCACAGGTGTCCAGTGAATACTGGACTGGAACTACGATCCTGAGTTCTGATGCCATGCCTGAGATGTGTGGAATCACCAGAAAGTGTTACTTGTGTTCACATAGGTGGAGGAATTATAAGTCAACCTGTGTAACAAACATGTTAGGTGGAGCCCTTTCATATGAGTCATGCTGAATTCCACCTTCTAAATTGAGTGTACAGTTGAGCATCTTTTTTGTTTTTAGTATTTATTTTGAGTTGTGCACTGGAGTTTCTCTTTCATGTTTGTGTGTGCATTTTCTAGAATGGCTTCAGTCGTCCATCTTTTCTGGAGGCCTGCAGACCAGCCAGATCCACTACAGCTACAACGAGGAGAAAGATGAGGACCACTGCAGCTCTCCGGGGGGCACCCCTGCCAGCAAGTCTCGACTCTGCTCCCACAGACGGGCCCTGGGTGACCATTCCCAGGCGTTTCTGCAAGCCATCGCAGACAATAACATTCAGGATCACAACGTGAAGGTGAGTGAGGCCTCCCCGCACTGCTACCTCAGGGTTCTGTTTATCTGAGGACTTGGACATAGGAATACCTGTGTGTGCTTTGCCTAACATATAGCACAGACTTTGTTTCATGTGTTATTTGGAGAGTTTTGAGGTGAGAACCTGATTCTGCTAACATGCTGGTGAGGCTTCAGAAGCATTACTGATTGCAGGTGCATCAGAAGCTGTGGCATGTTTAGGAGTTGTGAAGACTCACTGGGCGGCCCTGACCAGCTGTTTCTGTTTCAGGACTTTTTGTGTCAAATAGAAAGGTACTGTAGGCAGTGCCACTTGACCACACCCATCACGTTTCCCCCCCCGAGCATCCTGTGGAAGAGGTTGGTCGCTTGCTGTTATGTTGCCTCTTAAAACATGAAGATTTAGGTATGGAACTCATGATCTGTGTACTTTAACTATACTGCAGATTCCTCAGCCAAGTTGTGGTACGCATTCATTCCTTCCCTGCCCTTGTCTTACATGTCTTTTTACAGGTCATGTGGCGTTATCTTTAGTTCACGCAGGTGCACTTGGTATTGAGCAAGTAAAGCACAGAACATTGCCTAAGTCGGTGGTGGATGTTTGTAGAGTTGTCTACCAAGCAAAATGTTCACTCATTAAGGTGACAGATTTTAATTCTTTTTCTTCTGTGCTTTGCAGACAGTTGCTGAAATCTTTGTTGTTAAGTTGTCTTTTCCTGGTTAACTTTGCAGACTCATCAAGAACAGGGCCGTTCTTACAAGGAGGTCTGCGCTCCTGTCATCGAACGTTTGAGATTCCTCTTTAATGAATTGAGACCTGCTGTTTGTAATGACCTCTCTATAATGTCTAAGTTTAAACTGTTAAGTTCTTTGCCCCGTTGGAGGAGGATAGCTCAGAAGATAATTCGAGAACGAAGGAAAAAGAGAGGTAAGAATGTAAAAGGACAGAAGATACTGTTAAAGCCTGTCACCTGCCTCGTTGGATCTGTGATTTCCGAGTGAAGTTTCTCTGCGGTTGATTCCATGCCACATTTCCACCTACTGCCGTCATTTTTATGTATAGTTGTGATTAAATACAGAAGTCTCACTTATTTTTCCAAGAGATCAGACAATGAGGCACTTTAGGAATTGAATGTGGTATGATTTGGTTACTAGTAAATTGATGTTGAAAAAGATAAATAATCTTTACTAAATTGATGGGGACAAGGAAGTTATTTGATTAGTTGTCCTGGTAATGAGATATATGGGAACATATAAACTTATTGCCATTCTTATAAAGAAATGTTTTTTTTTTTTTGAAATACTGAGTATTCTGATACATGGAGAATTAGTACACAGGGGAGCTAAAAGAGTTACTGACATTTTCATGGAAGCAGCTGTGTGAGTGTACAGAAAAGTCTTTTTGCATTAAATCCAAATTTGAGTAAAAATGCTCAGAAATTATAAAACAGTTTAGTCACTTGTAATTATAAATACACTACAGAAATTTCTGATTATATTCTTACGAGTTATACTGATTTACTCACAAACCTGCTTATTGAACAGTATTACTGATTTTCTGATGGGCATTTTGAACAATAAGGTCACAAAAGACTGAAGTGTTTAGAAGCTGTCCTCACTTGACTGTTCCTGGACAAACCCTACGCCGTAGCAGCCGTGCTGAATCCAATGGGTGCTCTGGATTAGAAAGTCACAGCAGTCACACTGTTGGGATTCCTTTAACCCAGGCATGTAGGAACTCAGCCCGGGCCCAGGAGACAGGGCTGTCTCAGTGTGAGGGAGACAGACTCCGCCATTTGCCATCTCATGCCCTTGGGTTCTGAGCCCACACTGTCACTTTTAGAGTTTCTTGTGGGTTTATAGATTTATTGTGTATTGTTGCAAGTTGGTTTTCTTTTTTTGGAAATTAAGTAACTTATAAATATTAAATGATTAATATTCCTGTTGCTGTGTCAGGGATCCTTTCTCAGACTTGATGATTCACTAAAAGGACTCCACAGGACTCAGAAGAGCTGTTAGACTCACAGTTGTGGGTTTTTACTGCAAAAAGGATGCAGATTAAAATTAGCCAAGGGGAGGGTGCCTGGAGGGAAGTCCAGAGGAAACTAGGCACAAGCTTTTGGTGTGTCTCTGCAGTGGCGTCACGTGGACGTGCTTAGCTCTCCCAGCAACAGTGCATCACGTCCTGTGCGAAGAATTGTTAACCAGCCAGCGCACCTGACCCTTCAGTCTAGAGGGTTTGTTGGGGGCCAGTCACATAGGCAGTGCCTGTGTGACTGACCTCAATGAATGACTCAGACTTCAGTGCCCCAGAGCAAAAACAAGTGGTCTGGCTCCCTCCCTCCCCCGCAAGTTACATCATTAGCATACACTACCTGGCCAAGTGCCACAAGGTCCTGGGTGTCAAGCATGCCAAAAAACTTATCCAGCAGGATGTTACAAGGGCTCAGAGCTCAGTTCCCAGAAGAAGGACCAGTCCTGAAGGGACAGACCTTCCCCGGCCGGTTAGCTCTTTACTGCCCAGGTGTATTATTATGTTGCTTATTTTGTATGTCATATGCTGAGGAGATTTAGACCAAGAAGTTTAAAAGAGAGAAAATATAGGGAGGAAATTCCACATATCACAGTGAATTCCGTTGATTCAGTTACACACTGAGAGAACCGCTGAACTTGACCAGGGTGGACAAGCCAGGAACCGTGGGCCAAATTCCACCACTTGATTGCTTTGTGTTGCCCATGGACTAAGACCTTTTTTTTTTTCCAGTTTGAACTTGTGTTTTTAAAATTTAAAGAAGTATATTATTTTTGACACACAAAAATTACATGAAGTTAAAATTGTAGTACCAGAAATGAGGTTTTATTGGAGCACAACCACACCTATTGATTTATCTGTGGTTACTTTTTGTGCTGCAACAGGAGAGTCGAATATTTGCAGCAGACTGCCTGGCCTGAAAAGACTCTAATGTTCCCTCCCTGGCACTTGAGGAAGAGCTTGCTGGCTGCCGGGTGCCCCTGCTTCAGGGCTTCTCCCTTGTTGCACTTTCATTTTGTCTTTCTGTTCTGACATGGCAATCATTTCACTTTTGTCATTTCAGCATTGTAGTTTATAATGTTCACATGTTTATTTGAATGAAGTATTTGTCCTTCATGCAAGTCTAAGTCTTAATTTAAAATTATATTTAAGTGTATGATTTTTATAGTGAATTATGTTTTAAAACACAGTTCCTAAGAAGCCAGAATCTACAGATGATGAAGAAAAAATTGGAAATGAAGAGAGTGATTTAGAAGAAGCTTGCATTTTGCCTCATAGTCCAATAAATGTGGACAAGAGACCCATTGCAATTAAATCACCCAAGGTGCAGTATTTTCTGTGATTCTGAGATTAGCTGAATAGAATCATAGCATGTAGCAAAGGAATCCACACATCTCATACCTCTGTACCTGAGCATCTGGAGGGAGGGTGGGCAGTTGTTAGAAAAAAGGCCCCAGTGATGCTTCATGAACTTGATGTATGATTCCCTGGTCAGAGCTGTAGCTGGAGAAGGGTTTCCTTTTATTTTTGGTACTACATTGAGTCATTATTTATTCACCATTAATTCCTTAAATGTATTCTTTGTTCCAGAAACAGTGCTGGGCCCTGTGGCTATTAATATGAACCATAACTTTGTATGTCAAGCTAGCCTGTCCCAACATATATCAGTATAGAGAGCCTAAAGTCACTTATAAGAATACTTAGAGCATTGTTTTTAAAGCATGTATTAGTTATTAAATTTAACATATTTTAACCAGTTTAAACCTGTGAGCATTGTTTATATTTTACTTGAATTACTTTTAGAGCATTGTTTAATATTAAGTAGGGTAGACCAATGATGAAAATTGTTTTCTTTTGTTAGGACAAATGGCAGCCGCTACTGAGTACAGTTACAGGTGTTCACAAATACAAGTGGTTGAAGCAGAATGTTCAGGGTCTTTATCCGCAGTCTGCACTCCTCAGTACAATTGCTGAATTTGCTCTTAAGGAAGAGCCAGTGGATGTGGAAAAAATGAGAAAGTGTCTACTAAAACAGGTAAAATTTGATGAGAAATGCTTCTCTGCACTGGGTAATACACGTAACACTCAACTGTATGCATTGATATTTTGCAGTTGGAGAGAGCAGAGGTTCGCCTGGAAGGGATAGATACAATTTTAAAATTGGCAAGCAAGAATTTCTTACTTCCATCTGTGCAGTACGCGATGTTTTGTGGATGGCAAAGGCTTATTCCTGAGGGAATTGATATAGGGTAAAACATTGTAATATTTTTTTTTCTTCATTAAGGAAGCTGCGGGCAACAAAATGTTCTGTAATAGTTAAAAGTCTGGCAGTGTCCTGAGTAAGCCTCTTTATCTTTATCTGAAAGGGAGCCTCTCACTGATTGTTTAAAGGATGTTGATTTGATCCCACCATTTAATCGGATGCTGCTGGAAGTCACCTTTGGCAAGCTGTATGCGTGGGCCGTTCAGAACATTCGGGACGTTTTGATGGATGCCAATGCCAAATTTAAAGAGCTTGGTGAGTTTAAAAAGACCTGAGGATTAAAAGGCTGTATTAAAATTGATGTTGCAATAATGTCAACAATTGCATCAATGTTATTTTATGGTTCGGCTTGAATTATATGCTGTGGAAACTTGCAAATGCCAATTTTTGCTTTTGAGAAGATTTTAATAACTTTGTATAATCTGTGCTGCTTTCAGCTTTCTCAGATTTTAAACGAAACTTTAAAATTTAGTAGGAGACATAGTGTTGAAGTACTCTAGTAAAACATTTTTACATTTTCACATTTTATGTGTATCAAGCGTCTTACCCTAAAGTGCCTGTGTCCTATATTAATATTTATGTCGTGGATAGTTTGAGCATCTACAGAGAGTGATTGGATTGGTTTTGTGGAGGAAATGTGCGACATAACTTTTATATTTCAAATGGAAGGAATGGAATAGGGCCCCCCAGGATATTCAGAGATCAGCATGCAAGTCCTGCAGATAGATGGAGCGACCTGTACGTGGAGTGCAGGGGGTAGACCCACCGTGCAGCACGACAGAGCTGCCCACTCTGTGGAAACCCACCGAAAAACAGTTAGATGCTTAATGTCATCGCCAGTGCTTTCTGAATTATGTATATTCTTGTATCCATGCACAAGAAATGTAAGTGGGTGCCAATGTTTGTTAGGTATCCAGCCGGTTCCCCTGCAAACCATTACCAATGAGAACCCGTCAGGACCAAGCCTGGGGACCATCCCGCAAGCCCGCTTCCTCCTGGTGATGCTGAGCATGCTCACCCTGCAGCACGGCGCCAACAACCTTGACCTCCTGCTCAATTCCGGCATGCTGGCCCTCACGCAGACCACACTGCGCCTGATTGGTAGGTCTGCACCGGCTTGAGAGCCTTTGGGACAACATCAAGATTTTGCTTTGATTTCTTTCTTTCTTTCTTTCTTTCTTTTTTAAAGCTTTTTGTAAATTGTGGTAAGAATTAGCAGGGAGTATATAATTTTAACTTTACAATTCAGTGGTATTAAATACATTCACAGTGTTCTAGAGTCATCACCACTGTCTGGTTCTAGAACTTTTTCATCACTATAAATGTACCCCATTTGTCCTGATTCCCCTGCCCTCCATCCCCTGGCCGTCACCATCTGCTTTCTCTGTCTATGGTTTTGCATATCCTGAATATTTCATATAAATGGAATCATACCATTTGTGGCCTTTGTGTCTGGGTTATTTCATTTGGTATATATTGGTACTTTATTTTTATGGCTGAAAAGGATTTCGTTGTATGAATATATAGCATTTTGTTTATTCATTTATTTGTTGATGAACATTTGGGTTTTGCATTTTGACTTTTGTGAGTAGTGCTGATAGGAACATTTATATACAAATATTTGTTTGAACACTTGTTTCTAGTTCTTTTGATTAGATACCTAGGACTGGAATTACAGGGTCATATGGCACAACTATGTGTAACTTACTAAGAAACTACCAAACTTTTCCATAGCACCGTATCACTTTACATTCCCACCATTAGTGGACAGGGTTCCAGAGTTTCAGTTTCTCTACTTCCCTGACAACACTATTTTTTTTTTGTTTTTTTTGTGTTTTTTTTTTTAATTAAGGCCATCCCAGTGGGTGTGAAGTGGTATCTCATTGTGATTTTGATTTGCATTTCACTAATGATGAATGACATTGAGATTCTTTACATGTGTGTGCTTTTTGGCCATTTGTATATCTTCTTTGGAGAAGTGTCTATTCAAGTTCCTTTCTCCTTTTATTTTATTTATTTATTTTTTATTTTTTTATGTTACAGATGGAATCTTACTCTGTCGCTCAGGCTGGAGTGCAGTGGCACGGTCTCGGCTCATTGCAACCTCTGCCTCCCAGGTTCAAGTGATTCTCGTGCCTCAGCTTCCTGAGTAGCTGGGATTATAGTCACATACCACCACACCTGGCTAATTTTTGTATTTTAGTAGAGATGGGGTTTTGCCATGTTGGCCAGGCTAGTCTTGAACTCCTGACATTAGGTGGTCTGCCTGCCTCGGCCTCCCAAAGTACTGGGATAACAGGTGTGAGCCACTGCGCCCAGCCCTTTTGTCCTTTTTAAGTAGGGTTGTTTGTCGTCTTTTTGTTATTGGCACCAATAGATGCACTATATAAGTATACCAAACGTTTAAAAAATAATTAACACCAGTCCTCAAACTCTTTAAAAATTTCGTGTATACTAGACCTTCACAGATCTGTAGACCTTTATCAGAGGCGACTTTATATAATTAGAGGATATTTTCTCCTGTTCTCTGGATTGTATTTCCTTTGATACAGAGAAGTTTTCTATTTTGAAGAGTTTGATTTGTCTGTTTTTCTTTTGTTGTCTGTGTTTTTGATATCATATCCAAAAAGCCATTTCTAAATACAAGGTTGATGAGGATTATTCTTATGTTTTCTTCTGTAAGTTTTATAGTTTTAGCTCTCATATTTAGATCTTTGGTCTGTGTTTAGGTAATTTTTTTTACACAGTGTGAGGTAAGAGTCCAACCTTTTTCTTTTGATTATCTGATAGTTTCAATACCATTTGCTGAAGACTGTTCTTTCCCTGAAGGTCTTGGTACCCTTGGCAAAAGTCAGTTGTCTGGAGATACTTAGGTTTATATCTGGACTCTCAATTACATTCTCATATTCTATATGTCTATAATTATGTGAGTACCACGTTGTTTTGAACATTGTAGTTTTGCATTGTTTTAAAATTGAGAAGTGTGAGTCTCCGACTTTGTTTTTCTTTCTCAAGATTATTTTGGCTACTTCGGGTCCCTTCCAGTTTTACATGAACTTCAAGGCTGGCTTTTCCATGTCTGTAAAAAAGACCATTGGGATTTTTGCTAGGGTTGGTATTGAATCTGTAGATTGTTTTGGGGAATAGTGCCATCCCCAATAGTGTGTCTGTTAGATCTGATTGGCTTATGGTGGCTTTCCTCGGCTAAAATCTTAGATGCCGCAGGGGGCCTGTTGTCAAGCGCAAAGTGAAAAAGCAAGGTTTTCCCAAGCTCTTTAAACCTCATCAGTCTTAGAGACCATATAATCCATTCAAAACTAGGTGTCAGGCCAGGCTGTAATCCTAGAGTCCACATTCATCCATTCAAAAATATGTGTGAGGCCAGGCTGTAATCCTAGCACTTTGAGAGGCAGAGGCAGAGGCAGGTGGGTCGCTTGAGCTCGGGAGTTCGAGACCAACTTGGGCAACGTGGTAAAACCTGTCTCTACAAAAAATACGAAAATTACCTGGGCATAGTGGTATGTACCTGTGGTCCCAGCTACCTGGGAGGCTGAGATGGGAAGACTGTTTGAACCAAGGAGGCAGAGGTTGCAGTAAGCGGAGATTGGACCACTGCACTCCAGCCTGGGTGACAGCACAGCGTGAGATCCTGTCTTGTGGGGGAAAAAATCTGTCTGTCTACATATTTGATATATATTTTTAAATTTACATATTTATATGTTGGGTTATGTTAAATATTTATTTTAATATACATATTACAGCTGAAGAGAATCATCCACTAAGAGTCATATCTGATTTCTTAAGGCCTCATTAGCAACCAAAAGTTGCCTTTAAAAATTACAAAAGCCTATTTCCATTGAGAAATGGCCTTTTTATGTTGTCTACTTTTACCCCAGAGGCTCCAATGAGTAAAAATCGTTAAGTATGGGGACTCGTTCTGTTGATAGCATTCATGAATTTAAATTCCACCTGGCCCCCTGGCTACTAAAAGCAAGGAAGTTGTGTCTCATGAATATCTGTCTATATTTGCAGCTTGCCCTGATCAGGGTATCTCTCTTATTTAAGAAATTATAAGCATATAATATTTTATACTAACTTAATGTACACATCTGCATGCAGCAGCCACAAAATGTAAAGCTATTTAAAATAAAAAATTCCCCCCATTTTTGGTTGCAAATTTATTGAAGCCCCTAGCAACAAATTCAGTCTACAGAGTTAACAGTGTAGCTGCCCAGGAGGTCCTGGGAGACCCACCTGGAATGCAGCTCCTGTGCCTTCCTGGGGGCCCAAAGCAGCAGCTGGGCTAAAGGAAAGGCTGTTTCCCCCACTAGCTTATCTAAAATTTTGCTCCAGCCTGGCAATTCAATTTCCTTTTTTACTCTCTTGGAAGAGAGAGAAACACAAACTTTTTACATTTTTTTTGGTCCACCCAAGCTCACCTTTGGGACTATTTGGATCCTTTTCCCTCCCACCTGGGGGAGAAAGCTACAACCAAGGGAGTTACTGGGACCGCACTCCCCACCCCCTCTCAGTTTAGCAAGTGGGAAAAGGGGTTAAAAATCTAGCCTCCTCTCCTGGAGTTAGATCTCCCATTTTCAAATCCATCAGCAAGTTTTGCTTTTCTCAGGTTCCAGGAGCTCAGCTTCTGTTTCATGCTGTGGGTGACTCTGTAGCCAGCCGGGGCACCAATTGTCAAGTTTGATGGTTGGCCAGGAGAACTCACAAGACTTAGCATGTAGCTGTTCTCAGTGCTACACAGAGAAAAATCATGAAAAGGGACACGGGTAAAGTCCAGAAGAAAGCAGGTACAAGTTTGCACAGGAGCCACACAGGACAAGCTTCACTCCCCCGGCACTGAGCTGTGTCAAGGGCTGTCTTCCGGGAAGCTGGGTAGAAACTCCAGGCCCAGGGTTTCTATCGGGGCTGATCACACAGGCACCCCCTGCCTGGTGCGTACCAAGTTCCAGACCAAGGAAAGCAGGTTTAAGCACAGACCACGTTGTTTCTACAGTCAGTTCAGGCATAGTGAACCACACCTACCACTCAGGGCATCGGGGAGCCCTCCGGAAATCCAGACTCCAGCTGAGGGCTGAGCCCGCAGCAGTCCTGTCTGAGGTTGTATCTCAGGCCAGCTGTTAGCTGTCTTTACAGAACCATGATTAAAGTTTGATAATTTCCCACTGTTAGATATTTAGGTAGTTATTTTTGTTTTTCTATTAATAAAAAATATGATGAGTATCTTTCTAACTCATTTATATTGGTTTTTTAGGGGGAGTCCTTCCTAGAAGTAGAGAAAGTAGCTTTTCTGAGCATTTTAATCTCTTTTATATCTTCTTACTATATTTAAGTATTTTGTCCTTCCCTTTACCTTCTTTTTATCCTGTATCACAGTAAAATATTCACAGTATTGTATTAGTTGATAAAACATATAGTATGGATTCTTTAAAATTATGATCTTCATTAGTACTTTTTAAATGTTGCATGTGTATTAGGAAGGGGACATTGTAGCTACCTGTTGGCTCAGCTGTTGTTTTTGACGCTTTGTCAGGTCCCAGTTGTGACAATGTTGAGGAAGATATGAATGCTTCTGCTCAAGGTGCTTCTGCCACAGTTTTAGAAGAAACAAGGAAGGAAACAGCTCCTGTGCAGCTCCCTGTTTCAGGGCCAGAACTGGCTGCCATGATGAAGATTGGAACAAGGGTCATGAGAGGTGTGGACTGGAAATGGGGCGATCAGGTACTCAAGAGATTTGATGTGAACACAGTAGCCACATGTTAGTTATCTTCTGCGCTGTTCTGTATGATACTGATGGGTGGAAATTGGAATAACCCAGGACGTATACGGTTGATGGATGATACAGGTCTTGGTTCCTGAGCAGCTGAAGAGAGTTAACACAAATAGGGCGTAGTCACGCCTGCTGCAGGGCATCTGAGCAGAATGAAGTCTAGAAAGAGAGGCAGCTCTACAGAAAACTAACTGGCATGAGGCTCAGTTTGATGGGTAGCTGTAACACAAGTGAGAGTGAGCAAGAGAGTACATCTCATTCTGAAAGTCAGTGTAGTGACAGCTCCGAGGCAGGAAACCCAGATGCTGCCTCTGTGGGCCGATGCCCATGGGCTGTGAAGTACCCCGAACCCGGTGGTTTGGGATAGACTTCATGGGCTTGTGGCCACGACTCCATTTTCCCTCACAGCAGGTCTCTTCTAAATCCCTGCCAGGTGCCCGCAGGTGGAAGTCACCTACCACAGCCCTAGCTAAGTCAGGGCAGGGCTCAGCTTCCTGTGGGCTGTCTAGCTTCCCCAGCCACACGGGAAAGCCTGGGCTTTGTCACAGTTGTCATAGAAATGGCAGTGTCTGGAGACAGCAGCATCCATCCTAGAAACAGCTTTCTCCTGCAGAAATGAGAGACAGGGCTTCCACTCTAGGGCTCGCAGGGAAATGAAGAAGAAGGAGTGTGGAGGTGCTGGTGCTGGTTTCATGTTTCCGCTCTGGCGAGGCCTGTGAGGGATTGAGGGGTCAGGACTTGCTGCAAAGCCCTGTCTGCATTGACTCAGAGAGGATCCTAATTGAGATGAGATTTCCCCAACTTCTTTGGTAAAGGAGCATGAGCACGTTATTTCACGCCATTTAATTTGAAATGATGCAAACGTGCTGCATTTTGTAATGAGAGGTGAAATGTGTGTGTGGGGGAGAGCGCCTTACAGACAGGGCGGCAGATGGCGATATCTGTGTGGCAGGTCTGGTGGGAACCAGGGAAGGACCAGGGCAGGCACACCCCCCTCCTAACTTTTATCTTTCCTCTGGCTTTCTCAGGATGGGCCTCCTCCAGGCCTAGGCCGAGTGATTGGTGAGCTGGGAGAGGACGGGTGGATAAGGGTCCAGTGGGACACGGGCAGCACCAACTCCTACAGGATGGGGAAAGAAGGAAAATACGACCTCAAGCTGGCAGAGCTGCCGGCCGCGGCACAGCCCTTAGCAGAGGACTCGGACACGGAGGACGACTCTGGTGGGTGACTCAGGAAGGTGTTTAGGCCAAGGCAGCCCACAAACTGTCCAGGTGCTGGCTGCTGCCACTGTCATCTGGGCGTTAGAAGGGGATGTCGGGACACACCTGCAGCTGGCAGTCTGTCTTGGAGCCTGCAATTTAAGTAAGCTCCCAGGCACCTCCGATGCAGGTGCGTGGAGTGGCTGTGGGGTCCAGCGACCTGGCTGGACCCGACTTTCTGCATCTTCCTCTCACTTGCGCACCCGTCTCTCTTTGAAAATGTGGTGGCTGGGCCAGGCAGCGGCACCACCAGTGGATCTCATGTGGTTGGCGCTGAGCCTGCGTCTGAGGGAGTGAGCTGAGGCTTGGTGGAGTTGCCCTGTGGTCTTGGTCCATCTGCCTCCTCCTCCAATGAGAGCCTCTGCCCAAGCACACCTCGCCTGCACCCTGCCTTTACGTTTCCTCTGCAGCCCTTGACTCTGAACTCTTCATGTAATGTTGAGTTAGTCAGCACTTTATCTCTGCCCAGGAAGCAGAGGTGAGAATTTAGGGGCGGGCTAAGAAAGCTCGATCCTATCTGAGGAGGTCCAAGGTTGTGGGAGGGAGGTTTCATGACATTTCTTAGCTGTTCCTGAAAGACGTGTGATGCCTCACGTGGCTGGGCTTGGTAAGACCATCCGAGAGGCTGGGGCTGCCTCCTGGCCCTGCGGTGCGCACTGTGGGTGCAGTGTCGTCAGGCTCAGACATGACTGTGACAGTGAGCACAAGACCTTAGAAGGTGCACTCACTAGAGAGCGGCTGGAAGAAACCATGCCTCAGCGCACCGTCTGGGCTTAGGGCACATAGCTTGGATCCTGATGCCACCACCTTGGACACCTTACTTCTGGGGCCCCTCAGGTGTGAACAGAGGTGTTGACTGCTGCGTAGGGCTGTTAGGAGCAATGCACGTGGCATCTGGAACCCTGTCCCTGAGGGTGGATGTGGTGCCGGCCACCAGCATGCTGCTTCACACCAGGTGCTGCTCCTTCCCTTGGGCCCCCTTGTATTCGGGAAGCAGGCCTGGCTCCCAGCCTGGGGCCTTGCCCCGTAGGGGCATCAGAGCTTGGGCAGGGGTGGCCCCATGACAGAGGGTGACCTCATTTGCCGCACATCTCCTCATCCCCGAAGCCAGCCAAGCTGGAAGCATGAGCACCTGGTCGTTGCGTTCCACAGATGCCAGTGCTTTGTCCTCATCCAGGTCATAGCTAGCTCATCAGAAACCAGCTTTTGACATTTGATAAACTGTCTTTCTTAAGAAGTGACACTTTGGAATCATTTAGTGCTTCTGAGTTACATGCTAATGCTGTTTTAAAAATTATTATTTAAAAGGTTCTTGAGGAAAATGTGAACAGAAATGATAAGGTGCACGTTTAGTGTATCCTGAGTTCCATCTTTTCTTCTTGTAAAGATCTGTTTCCAAAGTAGAAAAGTTGACAGTTTGGGGAGGCCAGGGTTGGAGGACTGCATGACCCTGGGAGGTCAAAGCTGCAGTGAGCTATGATCATGCCACTGCACTCTAGCTTGGGTGGCAGAGAGATCCTGTCTGAAAGAAAAAAAGAATGAAAAAATGTCTGTACTTTTAATTTTCCTGTGAACCTAAAACTGCTCTAAAATTCAAGTCTGCAAGAAAACAAGATATTAAAGCTATTAAATTATGTGCAAGACTGTCTTCCAGTTTTACTTGGGAATATAATTTGTTATTTTGATAATTTTTTTTAGAAGCCGAACAAACGGAAAGGAACATTCACCCCACTGCAGTGATGTTTACCAGCACTATTAACTTACTGCAGACTCTCTGTCTCTCTGCCGGAGTTCATGCTGAGCTCATGCAGAGTGAAGCCACCAAGACTTTATGCGGCCTGCTGCGAATGTTAGTGGAAAGCGGAACCACGGACAAGACATGTATGGAATGAGAGACTGAGGGCCCAGGGAGTCGCGTCTGGTTGTGCATGGGGGTGGGTGTGGATGTGTGTGCATTAGTCTCCTGTGGCTGCTGTAACAAAGTACTACAAACCTGAGGGCTTACACAGTAGAAGTTCTCATGGTTCTCCAGGCTGGAAGGCTGAGATCAAGGGTGGTTCCTTCTGGGGGCTGTGAGGGAGAAGCTACTCCAGGGCTCTGCGCTGGCTTCTGGTGTTTGCTGGTCTCTTTGGCATTCCTTTGCTTGTAGAAGTGTCCCCCCCCAACCTCGGCCGTCACCTTCACCTGGCGTTCTCCTTGTGTGTGAGTCGCCACCAAATCTCCCCTTTCCATAAGGGCATCGTTCAACCTCATCAAACCCATTATACCTGCAGCGGCCCTATTTCCAAACAGGGTCACCTTCTGAGGTAATGTAGGGGTTAGAGCTTCAACATGTGAATTTTGCAATTCATGATGTCACCTAAATTCTTACTTTAATGACGTCTCCAGAGGCCTCATTAAATAAGATCATATTCTGAGGTTCCGAGTGTATGTGAAGTTGGGGGACAGGCACAGTTTAGTCCGTAAAGTGCTTGAGTGTGGAGTGTGAGTATGAGAAATGTGAGCTGAGGGAGTGGGGTGAGTGTGCATGTGCCTGAGAGTGAGCACGTGTGGGTGTGGGTGAGTCCTTGGGTGGGCTTCAGTGTGTGTGAGGGTGTGTGAGGACATGCATATGTTAGTGGTGTGCCGGAGCGTCTGCATGTATTGAGTGAGTGTGGTAGCGGTTGATGGGCAAGCGGCTGAGAGTTTGTGTTGCAAGCGTGGTGTGTTTGAATTGTGTGGGTGTGTGGGTGTGTGCATGCATTCAAGCAAGTGGTGTGTATGTCCATGAGGGGCATACGAGTAGGCAGGTGACTGCATGCAGGTCAACTGGGAGTGAGAGCATCAGCACATTTGAGCCAGGGTGTGTGTGAGGGTGAGCAAGAGGGAGGCACCAGCATGTGTGTCAGGGGATTACTGGGTGTGTGAATGAGAGACGAAGTGTAAGTCAGGCTTGGTGAGTGTGAGGAAGTATGAGTGGGTGGCAGGCACAAGTGTAAGTGTGCAAATGAGTGTGAGCATTTGTGTAAATGTGTATGAGTGCCTTGCGTCAGTGTGAGCATGCATGATGTGTTACTGTGAGTGCATGTGAGTGTGAGCATTTTGCTTGTGTCAGTGAGTGGGAGGTTGTAACAACAGTACAGGTGTGAGTGTAAAGAGAAAGCGAGTGTGAGTGTGGGTACAGGTGTGAGTGGGTGAGTCATCGGTTATGACCAGTGTGTTTAGGAGTGTGAGTGCATATGTGAGTTTTGGGATGCATTGGGAGGGGTAAAATGTATGTGAGAGTATCTATGAGTGTGCATCAGTTTGCATCTTAGGTTGTGTGTGCATATGAGTGACTGGGATTGTGTGTGTTAGTGATTGTGACAGTGGTGTGAGTGCACCTGAGTGAGGGTGGGTGTGTGAGTGCCCATGAGTGTGTCTGAGTAACTTGCTGTGGGTGTGAGGATGCGTATGACGGTGTGAGAGTGAATGTGTGTGAGTGCACGTGAGTGTGCTGAAGGAAGGCGGGTGTCCTCATAAGCTTGGATGGCTGAGGGCAGGGTGGGGGAGGTGGGAGGCGAGAGCAGATCCTGTGGAGCTGTGGGAGGAGTTCCTCAGGAGGGCCCAGCCTCTGAGCCTCAGCCTCCGCTCAGGGAGTAATGGAGGCCTGGAGCCAGGCAGAGCAGAGGTGGACCCACTTGTGTCAGAATCCAATGTTGTAAACCTAGTGAAAACTTCCCATTGTGTTAATGCAGATATATTAAACTTAGATTTGAAACTTAGGGTGCAGATTAAATGTAAGCAAGATCATGGAGGTATTTAAAATAGGAGATTTTTAAAAAATCTAATAGATATACTGTTGCAAATTAATGCTATTTGGATTATAGATAATGTTCCTATTGCCTGGAAACAATACATAGGTAAAATTCCTTAACTAGCTTTAGGACACAGTTAGAAGGTTTTAGAAATGCCTATAGTCCCAGCTACTTGGGAGCCCGAGGCAAGAGGATCACTTGAGCCCAGGAGTTTTAGACCAGCCTGGGTAACATAGTGAGACCCCATTGCTAAAAAAAGAAAAATTCTGTGAATAGTTTCTTGAACTAACTTAAAAGCCTTCTTCCACTCCTCACTTTGAATTAGTTTGAATTAATTTACAAAGTGCAACATATTTGTAAAGGAGCTTATTGTAGAAAATAAAATAATAGGCCAGGCGCAGTGGTTCATGCCTGTAATCCCAGCACTTTGGGAGACTGAGCTAGGTGGATCATGAGGTCAGGAGTTTAAGACCAGCCTGGCCAAGATGGTGAAACCCTGTCTCTACTAAAAATACAAAAATTATCTGGGTGTGATGGTGGGCACCTGTAATCCCAGCTACTCGGGAGGCTGAGGCAGGAGAGTTGCTTGAACCCAGGAGGCAAAGGTTGCAACGAGCTGAGATTGCGCCACTGCACTCCAGCCTGGGCGACAGGGTGAGACTCCGTCTCAAAAAAAAAAAAAAAAGAAAGAAAATAATAAGTTGATTGAAAAAATAAGGTTTGCACTCATGATTTATCTTTAGGGATTTGTTACCAAGAGCATCTGTTTTCCTCCTGCAGCTTCTCCGAACAGGCTGGTGTGCCGGGAGCAGCACCGGAGCTGGTGCACACTGGGGTTTGTGCGGAGCATTGCGCTCACGCAGCAGGTGTGCGGCGCCCTCAGCTCCCCCACAGTGGATCACCCTGCTCATGAAGGTCGTGGAAGGGCACGCACCCTTCACTGCCGCCTCACTGCAGAGGCAGGTACTGTGCTGCCAGGCAAAACCAGTTCTCTGAGAGAGGCATCACACACTGAAGTTCCCTGCCCTCAGAGTCGGGGCCTTTGTTTAGTAATGAGTGCAGAACGGGTCTAGAAGTGACAGGATAGGTTCTCTGGAGGCAAGGGGCAGAGGTCTTTGACAATTGGTAAGCCGTTAAACTTTAGTTTGCTTGCTCTTCTCTTAAGTGGTAAATCCTGCAGCGACTCTCTGCTTCACAGGATTCATAGTGTAATTGTCCTAAGAAGAATGAAATTACAAATAATTTTTAATTAAAGAAACACATGCATCTCTCATGTCACTTTTTTCTAAAGTCCCTGACAATCCTAGTCACTCATCAACTTGAATGTAATTACCTGGCTGTAAAATAATGAATCTCAAAATTTTCACATGATTATGAGAAATTTTCACATTGACTTTCACATTTCAATTTTCACATTGCATTATGAGAACAGAAAATAAAGAGAAAATAGCAATCTGTAATGTCTTAATCAGACTTTTTTTAATGCTTGCCGTTTTAAATTGTCTTTTTCAGATCTTAGCTGTACATTTATTGCAAGCAGTCCTTCCATCGTGGGATAAGACCGAAAGGGCAAGGGACATGAAGTGCCTTGTGGAGAAGCTGTTCAGCTTCTTGGGGAGCTTGCTCACTACCTGCTCCTCTGACGTGCCATTGCTCAGAGGTGGGTGACCGTCTCCCTTCCCTGTGCCCTGGGGAAGAGCAGGGCAGCAGCTTCTCCCATGTTTCCTCCTCAGAGTCCACACCGAGGCGGCGCAGGGCGCGCCCACAGGCCTCGCTGACCGCCACCCACAGCAGCACACTGGCGGAGGAAGTGGTGGCACTGCTGCGCGTGCTGCACTCCCTGACGCAGTGGAATGGGCTCATCAACAAGTACATCAACTCCCAGCTCCGCTCCATCACCCACAGCTTCGCGGGAAGGCCGTCTGAAGGGGTGGGTTTGTGTTCTCAGAATTAATTTAGTTGAACGGTAAACCTGTAGGGACTGGGCAGCTCCGTGAGTGTCCCTGGTCGAGCTCGCTGTTTGCCGTCTGCACTAGGCCCAGTTAGAGGACTACTTCCCCGACTCCGAGAACCCTGAAGTGGGGGGCCTCATGGCGGTCCTGGCTGTGATCGGGGGCATCGATGGTCGCCTGCGCCTGGGCGGCCAAGTCATGCACGATGAGTTTGGAGAGGGCACCGTGACTCGCATCACCCCGAAGGGCAGAATCACCGTGCAGTTCTCCGACATGCGGACGTGCCGCATTTGCCCGTTGAATCAGCTGAAACCGGTAGGTGAACTTGTACTCAGTTAACTGTGCGAAAGGAATTCGACCTTACCCTAGAGGCCGACTCCAACAGGAAGGAAAACCACCTCTTCCCTCCCCTGAGCTTGGGCTTCTGTGGTAAGGAGGGCCTCTCTCACAGGGCATCGAAAGCAGTGGTTCGTGTGTCTTTTAGCCTCAGAGCCATGAAGAGGGCTTTAGCAGCCTAGAAGGTACTGTGCATCTATGAGGTAGTTCTAATTATTTTAAAATGTGAATTTATGAAGTTTACTTTTTATTGAACAACTCAGGTGTTAAAAAAACTTAAACATGAGTCCCTTAAAAAGAAAAAACAACTTTTCTTCATGTAGAAAATGCTTAGTTGTTTTGAGTGACATGACTTAATGTAGCAGCTACTGTCATTCATTCATGGATACCTATGAATCAGGGATGCACAGGGAAAAGGAGTGATTTCCATTATTTTGCTGTAACCCAAGTACAATCTTACTATATTTTCTTTTTTGAGTAAGAGTTTCACTCTTGTTACCCCGGCTTGAGTGCAGTGGCACAATCTTGTCGCCTCACTGCAGCGTTCACCTCCCAGGTTCAAGCGATTCTCCTGCCTCAGCCTCCCAAGTAGCTGGGATTACAGCATGTGCCACCATGTCTGGCTAATTTTGTGTTTTTAGTAAAGACGGGATTTCACTATGTTGGCCGGGCTGGTCTCCAACTCCTGACCTCAGGTGATCCGCCCACCTTGACCTCCCAAAGTGTTGGAATTACAGGTGTGAGCCACTGTGCACGGCCTGACTATATTTTCTATGAAGGAAATATATTTTTTATTTTAGGAATATACACGTTTTAGCAAACTTGAAATATATAGAAAATACCTAAGAAGATAATAACCACCACAATGATGTAATTACCGTTGACAGGTTTGTAAAGAAAAATTAATATAGATGATACGTAATGTGTAAGTCTGCATGTTGCCTTTAATGTCATTTAAAAAAATTATTCTCAGCTATAAAAAGGTTTAAGGGTATGTGTGGCATTTCAGGAGGAAGCCCATGGTTTTGATGACTTTGAGAGCATTTCATTTGTTATTCGTATTGGCTGCATGCTGACAGCTTCTGTGTTCTCTCCAGCTCCCTGCCGTGGCCTTTAATGTGAACAACCTGCCCTTCACAGAACCCATGCTGTCTGTCTGGGCTCAGTTGGTGAACCTCGCTGGAAGCAAGTTAGAAAAGCACAAAATAAAGAAATCGACTAAACAGGCCTTTGCAGGTCCGTATTTGGTGCTTCTTGTGAAACAGCTGCCGTCTTAAACTAGTGTTGTTTGTACTGTGTTATTTTATGAGTGAGTTCACGGGCCTGCTAACGTCCTGGGGTTCACGTGGGCTCACCGTTTGTTGAGTTGCGGTTAGAAGTGTAACCCTGTTTTCGTGGTAATGGGTTTTCAAGTCAGCCTTCATTGCCATGTTCCGAGCCACACTTTAAGAACCTCATGGCTCACCACCCTCTTCTCAGTGTCACCCTTTATCCCTGAAGAGAAGTCTCTATTCTCCTCTTCCCTGCTTTTCACCATCCCAGCGCCCTGTGGCCCAGTCACCCTGTTAGAGCATGGCTCCCGGCTTATTCCCTACCTGATCCAGGGGCCTCTGTTGTGGAAGCCACCTGGCCTGACTGTGACATTCAGGATGGCTGAGATTGTAACCCTGCTTAGCTCTGCCTTCCTTTGGGTCTAAAATGGAGCTCTCCTGAGTTTCTTTCAGTGTTCCTAGGGAGGTCTTCTCTCTGCTTGTTCTTCATGTCCTGGAAATCCTCATGGCTTCACCCATAACTTATGTCTTATTCTGCCCACTCTTCTTGAGTTTTCTCCCCTCTTGCTCCCACAGACCTATGATCGCTGCTTCAGCATTTATGCTGTAAACACCTTCAACTCTGGATCTCCCATTCATGTCTCTGCTTGGAGGTCCAGTGCATGTAAATCACAGCATTTCTGAAATTCAGCTGGCTTTCTCTGGTAGCTGCCGCTTCCCATCGTGGTGAATAAACCTATCTGCCAGTTAGTCGAGCCAGTGCCCAGGCAGCACATGCGGCCCTCCTTCTCTCCAACCCCATGCTCTCTGTGCTCCTTCTGTGGCCTCTGCCATCGAATAAGACTCGGGCATCGCTGCGATCTTCCTCAGTTAAAAAGCTAGTGTAGCTGACAGATTCTCTGAGAGTACTCTTAGAAGAAGAGTGAAAGTGGCTGAAACTTCGCAAGTTGGGGAACAGTTGATCATGTTAATAATAGCTAACACAGTTCTAACTATGTTAAAGCGTTGACTTCTGCATCCCATCAGTTTAGGTGCCTGGAGAGCAGGGAGGAAGACCCAGGAGGCAGAAGGTGCTTACCCAGAAGCACCAAGTATAACACTGGGAAAGGCGAGCTCTTTGTCACTGACAGTGTGTATGGTCGGCAGATTCCCAAAGGGCAGCGTTACTCATCACCATTCTCACTGAGTCTTCCTTCTATAGGACAAGTGGACCTGGACCTGCTGCGGTGCCAGCAGTTGAAGCTATACATCCTGAAAGCAGGTCGGGCACTGCTCTCCCACCAGGACAAACTGCGACAGATCCTGTCTCAGCCAGCTGTCCAGGAGACTGGAACTGTTCACGCAGGTATCTTTTTAAAAAGTTTTTTATGTTTTATTTTATTTTTTTTGCAGATAAGAAAGCTGAGAAGGCATAAAAAGTTCTTAAAGCTTTATAAGAAAGGCAGTAGAAAATAGACAAAGGATGTGAACAGTCAGTTCGTAAAAATGGACATAGATGGCTTAAATATGTGCGAGAAAGACACGTGGCCTGCCCAGCAACCACCAGCTGTAAATAAAATCATCGTCATCTTATAAGACAAATAAGACTGAGGGCATCTGGTGGGTGGGGGGAGGGAGAAAGGTATTTTCATGCCTCCCATTTAAAGTGTGGCACGTGGATCAGCAACGTTGATGGCACACAGGCATGTGTTAGAAATGCAGACTCCCAGGCTGCACCCAGACCAAATCAATAGAACCTGTATTGTAAGAAGAACACCCTAAGCTGGTTCTTCAAATGCACACAGAGCAGCACTCCATGAACATGCTGCTGGGAATTTAAGTTGGTGTAGCCGTCTAATGGGTGCTTTAGGAAATGAGTCAGACTTTGAAATGCATAGATGTATGTATGTATTCATATACTTTGACCCAGCAAGTCATTCTGTGGGAATTTATCACACGAAAAGGCATGTAATGATAATATATTCACTGGCCAGGCACGGTGGCTCACACCTATAATCCCAGCACTTTGGGAGGCTGAGGTGGGTGGATCACCTGTGGTCAGGAGTTCAAGACCAGCCTGGCCAACATGGTGAAACCCCGTCTCTATTAAACATGCAAAAATTAGCTGGGTATAGTGGTGGCCGCCTGTAATCCCAGCTACCTGGGAGCCTAAGGCAGGAGGATTGCTTGAACCCAGGAGGCAGAGGTTGCAGTGAACCGAGATTGCGCTACCGCACTCCAGCCTGGGTGATGAAGTGAAACTGGGTGATGAAGAAAAAAATGTATTCAACAATGTTGTTATGGCTTCCTTTTTGGTATTGTTTTTGTGTTGAAAAACAGTAGACATCCAAATACCCATTCTTATGTATCCATACAGTGTGATATGGTGTCATTCAAAATGATGGTACATTCATATAGTAGTCTTCACTCAGTATCCATGGGGATGGGTTCCAAGACCCCCAATTATACCAGAATTCACTAATGCTCAAGGCCCTTCTATAAAATGGTGTAGTATTTGCATATAACCTATGTACATCCTCCCACATACTTTAAACATATAAATCATATGTAAATAATTGTTATCCTGTATTTTTTATTTGTATTTTTAAGATTTGTTCTGTTTATTTATTCTGAGTATTTTTGATCTGTGGTTTGTTGAATCTTTGGATGCAGAACCCATGGATACTGAGGGCCAGCTGTATATGTTTATTGCCGTGAAAACGTGAAAATGGTACATAAGTAAACAGAAAAGCACATTGCTACATATATCCGTTTACAGATAAGCCATAGATTCATGTGTGTAGCGCAATAGTGACAAAGTAATCTTTGATGGAATTTTGGCTGTTTTAATTTTCTTTATATTTGTCTATATTTAGTTTTCTGGAATGAGCTTATGTCACTTCTAATAGAAAAAAACAAATATTTTTTCATCACCTACTTTTGAAAGACATTATGCTAAGTCTTTTTGGGGGAAATTCTTGTCTATGATCATTGCTCTCTAGGGTTCAGATGAGGTGAGGAAATGAATGCAGTGGCTCTGTTTGTTCTCTGGGGCCAGGGAGCGGTGAGGCGTGTGAGTGGTTCCATAGGCGTCTGGAGCCAGTGGCAGCTGAGCGCTGGACAGGCAGCCTTTGGAGGCTGTGGCAGACAGATGCCAGCAGACAAGGACTCTGCTGGTGGTGGAGCCCGGAAGAGCAGGGGTGACAGTAGCAAGTCTTTAGGAGCATGTTGAGCAGCTCTGCTTTGCTTGGAGTTCAGGGTTTATCGATGCTCAGTGGGTCTGAAGCTAGATGGGTGGTTGATGTCCTGCTGCAGAGTACCTTGGAGACCAGGGTGAAACTTGAGGCCCACTTGGAAAGCTGTGGTAGGGCCACGTGGTAAGCATTGACCTTCGGGTGATGCACCTGCTAGTAAGGTACAGCAGTAGCTGACACCGGAGATGACAGAGATGGAGAACTGCTCTTGTGTCAAGTGATGAGGGGGGAAGGCAGGAAAGGGAAAGAAGGTTCTGGTGGAAGGAAGGTGCTGTCCACTGTGATGGTATAGTCTTGTAGGTAATAGCTATGTGGGAATCCAGCAAAAAATGGAGTGTGACTGATGTTTCAAGCTTGAGATGAGGGGGAGAATACTGAGTAGTGCATTTGAAAACAATAAGCAAGTCCAGTAGAATGTGCAGTGTTTGGATTTGTTTCCTAATCTTAGGAGGAGAGTAATATACTGAACAGAGAAAAGTTGAAAAAAGAAAAAGGCAAGGGGAGAGGACATTATGAAATTAATTTTAAACCTGCTGAGGATGAGAGAAATTGATGGAAAGTATAATTCAGTCAAATAGTGGAGGTTGTAGGGAACATGAAGATTTCCCAGTTGTAGAGATTGGGAGATTGGAACCTGTGAACTGGATTTGCTGTTCTGTTCTCGGCTCAGCCCAATGAGCAGTTACAGCAGACCTGAATCAGGAGGGTAGAGCAGGGACTCCAGACAGAGCTAGATTGACAAAACTGCCATGCTCCTGTTTTTGTAAATTTTTAAGGGAACACAGGCACAACACTTGTTCACACCTCATCTCCAGCTGCTTTTGCTCTACAGTGACAGAGCTGAGTAGTTGGGACAGAAACTGTACAGCCCATCGGCCTATTTACTATCTGGCCCTTTAAGAGAAAGATTTCCAGCACCTGGTCTAGCTAGTTGAAATTTTCACCGAACAAAACCAGCACATGCAGATACTGTGAGTACCTGGCTGAGCACCTGGATTGTGTGAAGTGGCTTCAGGGCAGTGGATCTCTTGGGGCTGTGTCACACAGCGTCCTAAAGGCCACACCTAAAGCTACTCATAACAGACAAAAAGCCATCACCCTGAGGACATGACATATTTGGAATCGGGGTCACTTAATGATCTGAACAAGGCCTAGCTAGAAACCCTACAACTAGAAATATGCATATGGGATGTGTCGGTGTTAAGGGTTACTGGAGCTGTGAGTGAACAAGAAAGAAAGTGTGTAGGCCAGGCGTAGTGGCTCACACCTGTAATTCCAGAGTTTTGGGAGGCCAACGTGGATGGATCAGCTGACGTCAGGAGTTTGAGACCAGCCTGGCCAACATGGTGTAACCCTGTCTATACTAACTACAAAAATTAGCAGACGTGTTGGGATGTGCCGATAGTCCCAGCTATTGAGAAGGCTGAAGCTGGAGAATTGCTTGAGCCTGGGAGGCAGAGGTTGCAGTGAGCTGAGATGGTGTCATTGAACTCTAGCCTGGGCAACAGAGTGAGACTCCATCTCAAAAAGAAAGAATCGGACCAAGTATAGAAATCTGGGGTAGGGGCATTTGCTGGCTCTAAGACACAGTTGCACTAGTGAAGGACAGAGATCAAAAGCAGGAAGTGAAAGTGGTTTAGAGTCTAGCTTTTTTTTTTTTTTCTCTTTTGAGATAGAGTCTCGCTCTGTCGCCAGGTTGGAGTGCAGTGACTCGATCTTGGCTCATTGCAACCTCTGCCTCCCTGGTTCAAGCGATTTTCCTGCCTCAGCCTCTGAAGTAGCTGGGACTACAGGCACATGCCACCACATCCAGCTGATTTTTGTATTTTTAGTAGAGACAAGGTTTCACCATCTCGGCCAGGATGGTCTCAATCTCCTGACCTCGTGATCCACCCGCCTCGGCCTCCCAAAGTGCTGGGATTTGGGAGCCACTGCACCTGGTCTAGAGTCTAGTTTTTGTTTGATATCTGAACCTTGAAGATTTTGATTTTATATTACTGAATGGGGCAAAAGTCATACCTGATTCAGCATGCTCAGTGTATTCTCTTTAATAGTAAAGAGGCGTTTGCAGTTGAAAATAGAATCTTATACATATTTTGTTTTTAAATCCAGATGATGGAGCAGCGGCATCACCTGACCTTGGGGACATGTCTCCTGAAGGGCCGCAGCCCCCCATGATCCTCTTGCAGCAGCTGCTGGCCTCAGCCACCCAGCCGTCTCCCGTGAAGGCCATATTTGATAAACAGGAACTTGAGGTACAGCTATGCAGCCTTGACAGTTTTTAATCCAGAGTACTAAATTGTGAACCATTTTAATGATCTGTTCTGAATTTTAAATGATAGTATCCAAATAATTCTAGTGATTCATTAGGGTTTAACCATGTTTGTGCATACTAGTTAAAGAATGAGAGAGTTGAAGTTTAACCTTACTTTGGGTTTGTATAAATTGTTAACAAATACTAACTAGATGCAGCCTGGGTGAAATGCTTACAGCTTCATGAAGGGATCTTTTTCCAGGAAGTAGAATTACTGAAAGAGGCTCATCAGGACTATGGCACCCGCTTGTTTGTTTCACTCACTCGGGAGCCTCTTCGGGTATGCTCTGGTGCCACCAGGCTCTCAGCTCTCCCCATGTTGTGGAGCAGGTGAGGGCAGCCGTGAGGAGCATGGTCAGGGCTACGGGGCGTTCCCATAGAAGAGGCAGGTGATGTGACTGGGTCTAAGAGGATGGGAGCTTTCACGGCTGGCAACATGGAGGATTAGAGATGCTCCAAAATCTTTCTTGCTGCATAATACATAAAAAATCTGGATAGTATATCAAAGACAAAAATAAAACTATCAGTACTCAGTTTGGCAGTCAGAAATTACCCTAACAGAAACCCTCAGAGAGCAGGGCCCTTCTGGGAGCAATGGTCCAGATGAGGCAGCCACTGCCTTGGGCAGATAGAAGGGCTCCCCCTAGTCCTAGAATGAGCTTGAAAGATGGTGGGGGGGGTGCAAAGGGAGGGACCAGGAAATGGGTGTGGGCGGGGGAGGGAGGAGGATGACCAGGAGCTCTTCTGAACTCCAGCTTCTTCTCAGGTCTGGGAACCTCTGAGGTGAAGGTTAATTTTTGTTGTTGTTTGAAACAGTCTGGTTCTGTCGCCAGGCTAGAGTGCAGTGGTGCGATCTCCACTCACTGCAGCCTCCGCCTCCCAGGTTCAGATGATTCTCCTGCCTCAGCCTCCCAAGTAGCTGAGACTACAGGCATGCACCACCACACCCGGCTAATTTTTGTATTTTTAGTAGAGATGGGATTTCACCGTGTTAGCCAGGATGGTCTCGATCTCCTGACCTTATGATCTGTCCACCTCGGCCTCCCAAAGTGCTGGGATTACAGGTGTGAGCCACTGCACCCGGCTGGTGAAGGTTCATTTTAAAGGGCCTGGTTGTGTTTCCAGTCTTCCTGGTAGAGATGAAAAGAGGACACTGGGCAACGTGAGAGCATGTGGGTGGTGCAAAGCCCAAGTCTTGCTGGGAGGTGCCGAGTGTGCAGGCCTTGGAGGCCACGTAGAGTTGTCCTTCAGGAATTGGGAAGGGCTGTTGCACCAAAAAGGGACCCTCCGCTGTTGAGCTCCATGGATTCTGATGGAAAGTGACCGTTCTTACCTCTTCTGTATGGAATGTCTTTTTTCTCTGGTTGCTTCAAGTATTTTCTGCTACCTTTGGCTTTCTGCAGTTTCGCTAAGCCGGGCCCATGTATGCCATGGTGGCCCGCCCCACTGTCCTCCTTGAAATTCGCTTAAGCTGCTTGCATTTTTGGCTTGATTTTTGTTTCCCTAACAAATTTGGAAACTTTTGACTGTTATATTTCCCTGTCTTGCTCTTTTGTTCTTTTCTGGAAATACTATTATACATCCGTTATATTGTTAGTGAGTTTCCTTTTACGAGTTTAATAGAAAATCTTTTTTTTCCTTGTTAGTAGCTTGATTCGTTTGTCTTGATCTGTTTGAAAGGTCAAGATCCTTTGCTTTGTTGGGCCTAATCTGTTGTTATGTCCATCCAAGAAATGCTTTATTTTATATTTCTTACATCTCTTATTTCCATTTGGCTCTCATTTTATAATTTTAGATCTCTTCTGACAGTTCCCTTCTTCACCCCTTAAATCTATCTTTTTTTGAATTTTTTTATTTTTTTTGAGACAGAATCTCATTCTTTCGCCCCGGCTGGAGTGCAGTGGCGCGATCTCAGCTCACTGCAACCTCTGCCTGCAGGGTTCAAGCGATTCTTCTGCCTCAGCCTCCGAGTCGCTGGGACTACAGGTGTGCACCACCACACCGGTTAATTTTTGTAGTTTTAGTAGAGACAGGGTTTCACCATATTGGCCAGGCTGCTCTCAAACTCCTGACCTTGTGATCCACCCACCTCCCAAAGTGCTGGGATTATAGGTGTGAGCCACTGCGCCTGGCCAAATCTATCTTTTACTGGACATTTTAAAACATATTTTTGATAGTTATGTTGAATTTCTTGTTTGCTAATTCTAATGTCTGGCCCTGTTGGTCTGCTCAGCTCTTTGCAGTTTTTTTCCCTTGATTATAGTCAGTTATTGGTGGTTGTTCTTCACATATCTGAGAATGTTTATTTCATTCTGGATTCTTTGGATGTTACATTGTATTGGCTCTGGGTTCTGCCTCCTTCTCGGGAGAATGGGGAGTTTTCTTCTCACAGGCAGTTCGGTACCTGGCAGTCCTCCGTCCTGAGGCGGCTTGGTGCTAGGCTTTCTAATGATGTTTTACATTGCCCTTACCCTGGTTCTGGATCCTTAATTCTGAGGATTTAGAATCTCTTCTGGGTTTCACTGGAAGCCTCGACGTTTTCCTTCCCACCCCTAGTTGGTTGAGCTTGAGCCTCAGTTGCTGTGCTGGCCCTGGGCAGCTGGGGGAGCCCCTGCAGCTTTCCAGTGGTCCCTTTGTGCCCAGCCCAGGCAGCTGGGGAGCCCTGCAGCCTTCCAGTGGTCCCTTTGTGCCCAGCCCAGGCAGCTGGGGAGCCCTGCAGCCTTCCAGCGGTCCCTTTGTGCCCAGCCCAGGCAGCTGGGGAGCCCTGTAGCCTTCCAGCAGTCCCTTTGTGCCCAGCCCAGGCTCTTCAGTGGCGCTTCAGTTTAGATTCAGCCGTTAGATTTGCATTTAGTCTATCTGCACATTTCCCTCTGTGATTCTTTCTCAGGGGCCCTTTGCCTCGCATTCTGGTTGCTCTGGCAGGCCCGGATCCCCAGCTCCTGCAGTGCAGGAACGTGCTGCTGTCTTTGGTTAAATGTGCTCCTTGCCTGTCAGTTTCCCTGGGCCAGGAGTTGTGCTCGTTTTATTGCTGATTGCTTCAGCCGTTCTCCAGTGCTCTCAAACAGTTTTAAAAAATGTTTAATCCAGGGTTTTTTATTATTATTATCAGCCAAGGGTTAGTCCAATGCACCCTGACTCCCCTTTATCAGAACCAGTACTTTTGGCTTAATCTGGCTCTGAAGTTTAAACTTTTAGGATGAAACTTGTCAATTCCAAGTTACCCAGACTTCACTGCAAACCCCTAGGCTTTGATACTTCCTGAGCACTGGAGGACTCTACAGTGTCCTTGGTTTCTTCCTGATTCCTTCCTCGCAAGCTCAGTTTAACAAAATAGCAAGTCAGTGCTATGACAGCAGCTGGGGGAGGAGGACCAGAGAGTGCAGACAGATCAGGGAGGTGCTGTTTGTGCTGTAGGTGGGGAGTTGCAGCTGCAGACTGGCGGTTTAGGTGTTCACTGATTCATTGCAATGTGTTTCCTAACTAATACTCTTTTATTTCTCTTGTTTTTAATACCTTGTTTAACCCTCACCATGGTTATTTAACTCTTCAATAGTTGAGGGTTGATTTAATGGTATATGAGAGTCCTGTGTCATTTATGGCCTGTCTAAAACACAGGTGCCTGTGACCACCATCACAGTGCCTGATTAAGGCGTGGGGAATGCCTTTCTCCCTGCTCCATCGAGCCCTTCTGACTGCTTGTGTAGGGCTGTTAGGAAGCTTTCCTTAATGGATGTTGATACTTAGCTAATTTACTAGGCTGTCTGTTTGCTGAAACAGAAAAGTTATTTCACCATCAAATATTGGCTCTGCATTAAACAGTGAAACTTCGCTTTGTCATTTTCTAATATGTTTTAGGAAGTCATGAAAAATGCATATGTGAATGTGGGCTTTCTGTGCTTGCATACTGCAGTTTGCAGTGGAAGGCCACCATCCCCATGTTCCTGTGGGCTTTCTGTGCCTGCATACTGCAGCTGTGGTGGAAAGCCACCATCCCTGTGCTACTAGACTGTAAGCTAGCTGAGGGCACTCCCAAACCTCCCAGGACCCTCTTATCTGCCCAGGCTGCTGCCTTGGCCGTGTGCCAGTGCTTGGCTGTGGAGTCCACCCACCCTTCGAGCCCAGGATTCGAAGACTGCAGCTCCAGTGAGGCCACCACGCCTGTCGCCGTGCAGCACATCCGGCCTGCCAGAGTGAAGAGGCGCAGGCAGTCGCCCGTTCCTGCCCTGCCTATCGTGGTGCAGCTCATGGAAATGGGATTTCCCAGAAGGAACATCGAGTTTGCGCTGAAGTCTCTCACTGGTGCTTCCGGGAATGCATCTGGTTTGCCTGGTACTGGGTTTTCCTGGTCTCTGCTTGTGTTTATGTGGGTTCCTGCTTCAGTGTTGTGCGCTCACAGCAGCCTGTGGTGTGTTGTATGTGTGCTCACAGCAGCCTGTGCTGTGCTGTTCGTGGGCTCACGGCAGCCTGTGTGTGCTGTGTGTGTGCTCACGGCGGCCTGTGGTGTGCTGTGTGTGCTCACGGCGGCCTGTGTATGCTGTGTGTGTGCTCACAGCGGCCTGTGGTGTGCTGTGTGTGCTCACGGCGGCCTGTGTGTGCTGTGTGTGGGCTCACGGCGGCCTGTGGTGTGCTGTGTGTGCTCACGGCGGCCTGTGTGTGCTGTGTGTGGGCTCACGGCGGCCTGTGGTGTGCTGTGTGTGCTCACGGCGGCCTGTGGTGTGCTGTGTGTGGGCTCACGGCAGCCTGTGGTGTGCTGTGTGTGCTCACGGCGGCCCGTGGTGTGCTATGTGTGTGCTCACGGTGTCCTGTGGTGTGCTGTGTGTGGGCCCACAGTGGCCTGTGGTGTGCGGTGTGTGGGCCCACAGCGGCCTGTGGTGTGCAGTGTGTGGGCTCACGGTGGCCTGTGGTGTGCTGTGTGGCTCATGGTGGCCTGTTGTGTGCTCTGTGTGTGGTGTGTTGTGTGTGCTCATGGTGGCCTGTGGTGTGTTGTGGGCTCATGGCGGCCTGTGGTGTGTGGTGCATGCTCACGATGGCCTGTGGTGTGCTATGTGTGCTTCTCTTAGGTGTGGAAGCCTTGGTGGGGTGGCTGCTGGACCACTCCGACGTCCAGGTCACGGAGCTCTCGGATGTAGACACAGTGTCCGACGAGTATTCTGACGAGGACGTGGTGGAGGACCTGGATGACGCAGCCTACCCTGTGGTCAGTGCCTTCTGTCTGACTGCCCGTACATGGGCTGCCCTCTGTCTAGCGCTCTGACAGTCTCACACCTTGGGTTTCTCTGTACCTTGAAGGAACTAACTGTATCTATTCAACTTATGGTATTCCTGGGCACAGAACAAAGTTATGTTTTACTACTGAAGAGATGATTGAGTTTCTTTGTTGTAACTTTTAGCTTTAAAACAGACCCTTGTTGAAACATTTAATGATCTTCAGTAGCCATTAGAAGATATTTTATTAAAATACCATGTTTTGACACATTGATTTCTGATGTGAGTAAATTGTTCATTGGATTAATTTGGAAATGCCTTGGAAATTTTCTATACTTACAGCTTTTGAGATTCATTTCTGCCTACTGTGCTACTGGTATTAGTCTTAATTTTAAATGAAGGTTTTTATAAGGAAACTAAAGGATTTCATCCTCTACTTTTTATATTATAGATTTTACAGACTTCTTTCTTTTTGAGTAGGTTTATCGAATTCTCCTTTTTTTCCTTTGAATGTGTTTATTTCTTACAGTCTACCGGTGCTGTTGTGACGGAGAGCCAGACCTACAAAAAACGAGCTGATTTCTTGAGTAACGATGATTATGCTGTGTATGTGAGAGAGAATATTCAGGTGAGTAATTGTCTCAAGCTGGAGCCTTGATCTGTTTTTCATTCAGCAAATATTTGAGTGTGCCCTCTATGCCACGCCTCAGTGGACGAGACCCCTGCCCTCAGGGAGCCTGCCTTCTGGTGCTGGAAGACAGTCATACCCAGCCAGTGAGCTTGTGATGTGCTAGAAGGTGCTGCGTACCCTGGAGTGAGAAAGGGCAGACTACAGTAAAGGGACGGGAGTGGGGGCACGTTCCTGAGATGGGGGCCGCAGTGAGAAGGTGAGATGGGTGCAAGGCCTACAGGGTGTGACGGTGTCTCAGCAGGTCAGGTGGCCAGCCAGAGGCTGCTGCGGGCTGCTGCAGAGTAGCTAGAGGACAGAGGGGTAGATGGCGGGCTTGGGGCAGGTGGAGAGCACAGGTGGCCTGTCCACGGTGGACATGGCGCAGAGGCAGCGGTTTTCTGCCAGCCCCACTGTGACACTTGCTACATACCTTGTTTTTCTTACATAATTCTCGTTGCCATCAAATGTTAAAAATCTAACTATGTTTCATATAGGCCTTTATCTACTTTAAATCATTTCTTGTCCTAATGTTTTAGTATATTTTAGAGAAAATCCCCCAAATCATCTCATTTCACCTGTGTATGTCAGCATGTATCCCTATGGATAAAGGATCTTAACATAATGACATTTCCGTTAGCCAACATTACCTAACAAAGTAAATAATAATTTCTTAGTATCGTCTCATGTCTAACGCTTGCTCATAGTTTTCCAGTTTTCTAGAAATGGCTTTTATGGTTAGTTTTTGAACTTGGATACAACCAAGATTGTATGCCTTGACTACTTTTGGATGATGGCTCTTTGAAGTATGTTTCAACCTAGAGTGGCTCCCCCTTGTCTTAGCTCAGGCTGCTGTAACACAGCACCATAGACTGACGGCTTCAGCGACAGCAGATGTTTACTTCTCATGGGTCTGGAGGCTGGACGTCCAAGGTCTTTCTGGTGAGGGCCTCTTCCTGGCTCATAGGTGGCTGTCTTCTTGCTGTGTCCTCCTGGACGTGGGGCTGGGGGGTGGGGGCTGGAGCTAGCAGGGGAGCACTGGTGCTGCTTTTTTTTTTTTTTTTTTTTTTTGAGACGGAGTCTTGCTCTGTTGCCAGGCTGGAGGGCAGTGGCCTGATCTTGGCTCACTACAACCTCCGCCTCCCAGATTCAAGTGATTCCCCTGCCTCAGCCTCCTGAGTAGCTGGGACTATAGGCGCGTGCCACCACGCCTGGCTAATTTTGTATTTTTAGTAGATACGGAGTTTCACTATGTTGGTCAGGCTGTTCTCAAACTCCCGACCTAAGGTGATCCGTCCGCCTTGGCCTCCCAAAGTGATGGGATTACAGGCATGAGTCATCACACCCTGTTTGGTGTCTCCTCTTATAAAGACCCTAATCCTTTCGGGTCAGAGCCCCACTCTTATGACCTCATTTTACCCTAATTACTTCCTTAGAGGCCCTGTCTCCTACTACAGCCACGTTAGGAATTGGGACTTCATGATTTTTGGGGGGAGCACAAACATTCATTTCATGATAACCTCCTTCCCCCTTCCTCTCCTGTCGTGCTGTCTGTTTGTGGCTGAAACTGTGTGCTCCAAATGTCTCACAGTCTGGATTTGGTGGTAGCCTCCTTGTGGTGTTGGCTGACATCTTCCTCTCTCCCTGTTTCTCCGATGAAGTAGGAGTTAGAGTTGGAGGGTGATTGGACCCAGGCTGATCTCAGGCAGGAAGCTTGGTAGGCACGTACTCCCTCCTGCCCCATCTTAACAGGCAAGCAGTTGGGTGGGTTGGGTCTTGTCAGTCTGCTCCTTCCTTGATGGAATTCCGTATTAATTGTTCATCTCATAGCCCCAGTAGGCATTGGAGTCATCACCGAGACCTGTCATTAGGGGCTGCACCATAGTGATTTTCTAACTTCATCATATTTTCTGAGTTCAGGAGTTCTCTTCTGTGAAAAAAGATTTGTTATTAATCCTGGTTACTCTTGATAATACAGGGAGATTGTATCCGTTTTCAGAATGATGCATTGGTGTTCTGATATGTATAAAGATGATCAGGAAGCTTTGTTTTCCTTATTATGATGACCAATTCATTGGCTTTTAGGGTTTGATGTTTCCAATGTTATTTATTTATTTATTGGAGACAAGAGTTTTGCTCTGTCACTAGGCGCCAGGCTGGAGTGCAGTGTCACTATCTGGGCTCGCTGCAACCTCTGCCTCCCGGGTTCAAGCAATTCTCCTGCCTCAGCCTCCTGAGCAGCTGGGACTACAGGCGTGCACCACCACGCACAGCTAATTTCTGTATTTTTTAATAGAGACGGGGTTTCACCATGTTGGCCAGGGTGGTCTCGATCTCTTGGCCTCACGATCTGCCTGTCTCAGCCTCCCAAAGCGCTGGGATTACAGGTGTAAGCCACCACGCCTGGCCTCCACTGCTATTTTTTGGATGATCAGAGAATCCTTTTGAGTGATTCTTTTGAGTAATCTTTAAAAGCTCCCTTGCTTTATGGCACAAGTTGATCCAGGTTCTTCCTGTGTATTTCCAGCTTGAGACATAAAACCAGCCAGTTTTCTAGAATCCCTATTCCCTTTAGCATTAAATAATGCGTAGAACACACTCTGGGTGCTAAATGAAATTCTTTTTTGTTTTGAGATGGGGTCTCACTTTGTCACTCAGGCTGGAGTGCAGTGGTGCGATCTCGGCTCATTGTAACCTCCCCTTCCAGGCTCAAGCCGTCCTCTCACCTCAGTCTCCTGAGTAGTTGGGACCACAGGCATGTGCCACCATGCCTCGCTAACTTTTGTATTTTTGGTAGAGATCGGGTTTCACCATGTTGCCCAGGTTGGTCTCAAAGTCCTGAGCTCAAGTGATCTTCCTCCCTTGGCCTCCCAGAGTGGTAGGATTACAGATCTGAGCCACCATGCTGGGCCAAATTCTTAGAGTAATGCTACTTATCATGGCTCATTTGACCCGTGTACATGATGGACTGGATGTCCAATTTCATTTGAATTATAGGTGGGAATGATGGTTCGATGCTGCCGAACATACGAAGAAGTGTGCGAAGGTGACGTTGGCAAAGTCATCAAGCTGGACAGAGATGGGTTGCATGACCTCAACGTGCAGTGTGACTGGCAGCAGAAAGGGGGCACCTACTGGGTTAGGTATATTCATGTGGAACTTATAGGTGAGCACATTTTTGTCCAGACTTTTGCTTTTCTTTGAGACAGAATTCCCAGAAATGAAGGCTGATTATAATGCATTTGTTGTTGAAATCTGTAGGCTATCCTCCACCAAGTTCTTCTTCTCACATCAAGATTGGTGATAAAGTGCGGGTCAAAACCTCTGTCACCACACCAAAATACAAATGGGGATCTGTGACTCATCAGAGTGTGGGGGTTGTGAAAGGTAATATTATCTGGGTAATAAAATTCCTGATGTTAATTTTTTATTAACACACGTGTACTCAGTATTTCTTTTTGTTCAAGCACAAAAAGAAAACAAGTGTGAACAAAGAGATAGCGTGTCCTTTTGCTTCAGAGTGCCTTCTACTAAAGGCCACAGAAGAACTTGCCTGCAGCGAAAAGTCAGATTTATTAATATTAACTCATTGCAGTGCAGGAAAACACATACCTTGGGGAATGGGTATCTCCATCAGAGGGCGTGAGCAAGGACTAATGAGGTTTATGTTGGGTATTTGGGAGAGGGTTCGAGGAAGCAGGGATAATTCTAAGATAGGGTGTCTTAATAAATTTACCTAGCAGGCAGAAAGAATGGAGCCAGGCTGAAATCATGTTTGATAAGGAAGCAGTCATTCATATCACCAGGATGGGGGAATATGTGGTTGTTTGTGATTTGGATTAGATTCGACCTTAATCATACATGGTTAAGGAGGGATTTTGGTTGTGCCTTGATTCATCAGTCACAGAGTGGCCTTATCTGATGTTGGTGTTCTGTAAACTTGTCCTGTCAGTGGTTCTGTGAAATGGCCTAACATTGATATTAACAGGCCAGATCCTGAGTGTCAGGACTGCCCTTCTTTTTTTTTTCTTCTTTTTTTCCCCGAGAACCTGAGAAACAGTTTTCATGTTATATTTAATATGATATTATTGAGATTCCAAATCAAATCCATGGCTTACTTTGAAAGGCATACTATGTCTGTTTTAACAGTTGCATGAGAAATAAGTATGCATATAATCTTATGAACTCTTGATGCCACAAAGAGATTTTTTGTTTGAACCTTGTGGAAAGCTCTCTTTTCATCAAATCGCTTAGAAAATGGCCACAATTGGTGGTGGCCCCCCAGTGGATAGAGGTTCTTAGAGCTTGTCATGTTACGTAAGAGCAAATGGATTGTTTAATGTTTCACTTTAAGCATTTTTCTTTGCTTAAGAGATGGTTAAGGTATTTGCAAATCAAAACAAGACAAATTTTAAAAATAAGATTGGTTTCTTTGTTTTGAGTGACACATTGCTCTTATCAAAGGATTAAAGAAATCTTTACATCATGAATGTGGTTTTATTCCCTAAGATACCAAAGGTATTATACGGAATTGTTGACTTGGTATAATTAAAAAGAAACAAAATTTCTTATTTTAAACCTAATACAAAAGTAAAGAATGTCGTTTGCAGTGAACCTCCGTGTGCCCATCACCTGGCTTTAACAGTTGTTACCTCACGGCCAGAATTATTCATGCTCCTTCTTGTGATTATTTTGAAACCAGTTGCTGACATCATGTATTATTTCATCCATAAGTATTTTAGTACCTATCTTAAAAGACATGCTCTTTGTAAAAAAATAGCTACGAGTAGTATGATGTGGCTAGATGCAGTTCTAAGTCGAGGTTTTTATTGGTGATGGAGATGTGTCAGGTGATCTCTGTTGTGTCCCAGCTTTCAGTGCCAATGGGAAAGATGTCATTGTCGACTTTCCCCAGCAGTCTCACTGGACTGGCTTGCTGTCAGAAATGGAGTTGGTGCCCAGTGTTCATCCTGGGGTTACGTGAGTGATTTTTATGATTGCTAGATTTGCTTTGGGATGAATGGTTTTCTGTTGAATTAGGTTTAATAAATGACCTTTCTTAACTCAATGGCTATTTTACAAATAGGTGTGATGGCTGTCAGATGTTTCCTATCAATGGCTCCAGATTCAAATGCAGAAACTGTGATGACTTTGATTTCTGTGAAACGTGTTTCAAGACCAAAAAACACAATACCAGGCATACATTTGGCAGAATAAATGAACCAGGTATGGCAGAATGTTGGTATTCTCTCTTCCACCAAATGTTATTAGTGAAATACTTATTGTGGACCACAGTGAATTGGAATTTGTTATTTTAAGGTTCATATGTATACAGCGAGCTCTGTAGAGTGAGTACAGTGAGACGGAGTGATGGTCCTACCCTCTGATGACTGGCTGGCTTTTAAAAAAAATTAGGGATGGGGTATCCGGGAAGAATTAGAATAACTAGGCTTGTTTGCTTGTATTTCCATAAGGAAACAAAAGAATCTCAAGAAACTAGTAAGTGTTTAGTTGCATGGCATTTGGAATTGGTTAGATGGAGAGGTTTTTTTGTATACCTTTTATTATATTTTTCATTGGGGCAAAATATATATAACTTAAAATTAGGCTGGGTGCGGTGGCTCATGCCTGTAATCCCAGCACTTTGGGAGGCCGAGGCGGGCAGATCATGAGGTCAAGAGATTGAGACCATCCTGGCCAACATGGTGAAACCCCATGTTCTGTACTTTTTACTAAAAGTACAGAAATTAGGTGGGTGTGGTGGCACATGCCTGTGTAGTCCCAGTTACTTGGGAGGCTAAGGCAGGAGAATTGCTTGAACTGGGGAGGCGGAGGTTGCAGTGAGCCAAGAACGCACCATTGCATTCCAGCCTGGGGACAGAGTGAGACTCTGTCTCATAAAAAAAAAATTAGCCAGTTAATCATTTTCTAAGTTTGTAATTCAGAGTATTAAGTACCTTAAGTATAGTATTGCACACCCATCACAGCTGTCTATTACCAAAACTTCTCACGACTCCCATCAGAAACTGTGCCCATTAAGCACTTTAACCCCCTGTTTCCCCTACCCTACCCCTGGTAACCTTGAATCTAACTTTGCTCTCTATGAATTTGACTACTCCAGATACCTCATCTAGATGGAACCATGTAAGATTTATTCTTTTGTGTTTAACATAATGTCTTCAAGCGTCATCCATATTGTGGCATGTGTCAGAACTTAATTCTTTTTAATGGCTGATTAATATTTCATTATATGTATATATCCCCTTTTTGTTTTGTTTTTTG
Organism: Ateles fusciceps; assembly: GCA_036589455.1. Classification (NCBI taxonomy): domain Eukaryota; kingdom Metazoa; phylum Chordata; class Mammalia; order Primates; family Atelidae; genus Ateles; species Ateles fusciceps. The sequence goes on from JAZHEH010003346.1 coordinate 366,484, forward strand.
AGATGGAGTCTCACTGTGTCACCCAGGCTGGAGTGCAGTGGCGCAATCTCAGCTCACTGCAGCCTCCGCCTCCTGGGTTCAAGCAATTCTCCTGTCTCAGCCTCCCAGAATAGCTGGGATTACAGACCTGCACCACCACGCCCAGCTAATTTTCATTTATTCATTCATTCATTCATTCATTTTTGAGACAGAGTCTCGTTCTGTCGCCCAGGCTGGAGTGCATTGATGTGATTTCGGCTCACTGCAACCTCCACTTCCCCACTTCCCGGGTTCAAGTGATCCTCCTGCCTCAGCCTCCAGAGTAGCTGGGATTACAGGCGCGTGCCACCACATCCAGCTGATTTTTTTTTTTAACCCCAATCCCCGATTTTTGTATTTTTATTAGACACAGGGTTTCACCATGTTGGCTAGGCTGGTGTCTGAACCCCTGACCTCAGGTGATCCGCCTGCTTTGGCCTTCCAGAGTGCTGGGATTAGAGGCATGAGCCACCTCGTCCAGTCGTGTTTTCAAGAGTGGCTGTACCATTTTACATTCCCACTAGCAATATCTGAGAGTTGCAGTTTCTTCACATCCTTATCAATACTTGTTATTTTCCGTTTTTGGTTTTGACTGTGCTAGCAGGTAAGAAGTGGTATCTTGTGATTTTGATTTGAATTTCCCTAATGACAAGTGACATTGAGCCTCTTTTCATGTGTGTTTTGGTCATTTATATACCCTTTTTGAGAAAATGCCTTTTCTTCTGAGACGGAGTTTTGCTCTTGTTGCCCAGGCTGGAGTGCATTGGCGTGATACCAGCTCACAGCAACCTTTGCCTCCCAGGTTCAAGCAGTTCTCCTTTCTCAGCCTCCTGAGTAGCTGGGATTACAGGCACCTGCTACCACATCCGGCTAATTTTTGTATTTTTAGTAGAGAAGGGATTTCATCATGTTGACCAGGCTGGTCTGGAACTTCTGACCTCAGGTGATCCACTCACCTTGGTCTCCCAAAGTGCTGGTATTATAGGCATGAGCCACCGTACTTGGTCAGAAATGTCTTTTAAAGCCCTTCACCTATTGTAAAATTTTTGATGTCGAGTTGTATGAGTTATTTATGTATATTAAACCTCTATTAGATTTGTGATTTACAAATATTTTATCCCATTCTGTAAATTTTTTGGTTTTTTGTGAGACAGTCTTACTCTGTTACCAGGCTGGAGTGCAGTGGTACGATCTTGGCTTACTGCAGCCTTCACCTCCCCAGTTCAAGTGATTCTCCTGCTTCAGCTTCCCCAGTAGCTGAGATTACAGGCACCCGCCACCACACTCATCTAATTTTTGTATTTTTAGTAGAGACTGAGTTTCACCATGTTGGCCAGGTGGTCTTGAACTCCTGACCTCAGGTTATCCACCTGCCTTAGCCTCCCAAAGTGTTGGGATTACAGGCACGAGCCATTGCCCCTGGCCTGTAAGTTGTTGTTTTATTCCCTTGATAGGATCTGGTGATCCTCGAAAGTTAAAAAATTTTTTTTTGTTTAAGACAGAGTCTTTCTCTGTTGACCAGGCTCCAGTGCAGTGTCACAATTGTAGCTCACTGTAGCCTTAATCTCCTATGTTGAAGCCATCCTCTTCCCTCAGCCTCCCGAGTAGTTGGGACTACAGGTGTGCACCACCATGCCCAGCTAAGTTTTAAAATGCCAGTTGAATTCTAGATTTGCCATTAATGGAAGTGGAAGCACTTTAAAATTTACTTTTTGCCTTATATTTATAAAAGCATTTTTAATAAGAATGGTTGTTGTGAGTGCTGTTATTGAACTTTTCACACAGCTTATTTATGTCCTGTTTGGAAGTATAATAAAAATATATTTGGAAATACCACCTGTCAGTACTCATTTTGTGTTTTAATTTATAAGTTATTTCAAAGTTACAGAGTTATATATCATTCAACTTTATTGTCAGAGATTTTAAATAATATGCATAACAGACTTCTCACTGACCTGGGAGACTTTAACAGAGTAAATCATAGCATTATATGGACTACATCTCATAAATTGGTGGAGTATATCTTGACTAGGATTTTTGAAGCCATTTATGGCATTTATTAGCTCCTTTCAGTTTGAAACTTTGTTTTTCTTTAAGTAAGAAGCTCCTCACTATGTAATATTCTTGACTGCCTGATCCTGGTGTCTCTCCCCGTTTCAGCAAGGGTTAATTCTCTTTTTGACCATCATGAAATAGGTCAGTCTGCGGTATTTTGTGGCCGTTCTGGAAAACAGCTGAAGCGTTGCCACAGCAGCCAGCCAGGCATGCTGCTGGACAGCTGGTCCCGCATGGTGAAGAGCCTCAATGTGTCGTCCTCCGTGAACCAGGCGTCCCCGTCTCATTGACGGCAGCGAGCCCTGCTGGCAGTCATCGGGCTCGCAGGGAAAGGTAGCGTGTGACGGGGCATGGCCGCAGGCACTTTCACTCAGATGGTTTGGCGTCGTACATTTTCAAAATGAGCTTTGAGCAGCCTGCAAAGTTTTGCTGTTACCACCTGTCAGTGTACTCATTTTGTTTTAATTTATAAGTTATTTCAAAGTCACAGACATATACTATCCAGTTTTATTGTCCGAGATTTTAAACAGTGTGAGGAACAGATTGTATCTAACTGAGCGCTGGATAGCGGATGTGGTCAGGATGTTTTTCCTTGTCTCCTGCATAAAATGTATGAATTCAGTTTGCTTCTGCTTAAAGGCTTTTCTAGTATAATCTAACAAATTTGTGTTGCACGTTGGAGTGCCGTCGTGATGACACGGAGACGTGGGGTCCGACTTGAGGACAGGCCTTTCTCCATCGAGACTCTTAGTTTTCTCTCACCCACTTGGTGGGTATGAAAGGACCCCCCTAGGTTAGGAGTCTATAAATACATTGTTCCTGGGGCTTAGAGGGAGACTTTTCTCTAACGATCAAAGAAAGTGGGAGAATATTCTTGTTGCTGCTAGGGTGAGGGGAAAATTATCTCTCATGCCACATTTTATACTGAAAAAATCTCATGTAGATTCAAGCTTCAGTGATACCATTGGAGTAGCTAGAATATAGCTGAATTTTGCTAACTGAGAACGTGGGTTTTGTTTTTGTTTTTCTAAAGCACTGGATTCGTTTGGAGATTTTCCCTGATGTTCTTGTTCATAGATTAAAAATGATTGTAGATCCTGCGGACAGCAGCTACATGCCATCCCTGGTTGTAGTGTCAGGTAATTCAGTTATTTTACCTAAAAAGAAATACCTTCTGTCATAAAGATGCCTTTGTTTGATTCTTTACCCATTTTCTCCTAGGTGGAAATTCCTTAAATAACCTTATTGAACTAAAGACAATTAATATTAACCCTTCTGACACCACAGTGCCCCTTCTGAATGACTGCACAGAGGTAAGTAGCAATGGTAGTGTTCCATTTGGATGATTTGCAGATGACAAGGGAGCTGACTTGGCCGTTTCTATACTGGGATTGAGCCCAGTTCCCCCGCTTAAAATAATTGGTTGTATCTGTTTTAAAATTTGACACTTTAAAAGATAGAACTGATTTTACACAACTTGAATTTGCTGCTTATCAGCCGGAAGAGGAAACAAATTTCATTCTCACTCTCTTTGGTATCAGAGGTGTACTTGGTAAGTGCTCCTAGCAGGGGTTGTCACCAGGCGCCTCAGGTTGCTGTTTGCATCTGCACACTTTTGTTTTCATTAAATATCTCTTAGTTTCTGGTGGTTTTTCTGACCATGTAGGTGATGCTGAAGTTGGTTTTTTGTTGTTACACCTATTGGCATCAAGTGCTGAACTGGTCATGGAGTGGCAGTTTTTGGTAATAAGGCAACTTTCAAAATGAGTCTTAAGTTTATCTCTGGAAAAGGTTGAGAGAATCAGTGAAGGTTCTTTTAAACAGTACCCGTATACTACAGATCAGCAGTTCTCTCTCTGTCTCTCAAATTTTCAGTAAACCTTTCCACATAAAATGTCAACACTATTTTAATACATCAAATTTATGTAAAATAAGACAAATTAAGACAGATATTTGTACTGCCTATACTGTTGTCTTGTATGGACTAATTATAATGATAGTAGATAAAAATATCAAATAGTTGATTTTTGTATTCATTAAAGTTTATAACAGATGTTTATTTTTTAATTATTAAATGCAGTTTACCATTCATTTTTTTAAAAGTTTTATTTTAGTTTTAATTGACAGTAATTTGTAATAATTTGTATATATTTTTTGAGAACACTTGATGTTTTATTACATGTATACTTTGTGGAATGATCAAATCATGCTAAATAATATATCACCTCAAATGTTTATCACTTTTTTGTGGTGAGAACATTTAAAATCCTCTTTTTAGCTACTTTGAAATATGTAATGCATTCACTACAGTCACCGTTTATTCTGGAATGCCATCAAACCTCTCCAGCCCACTATATTTCGTAATACACTGATTTGTTATAGTCAATACCAATGGTGCTAATAACTGAAGAAATTGGCAGATTATAAAAATGAAAGATAATATTGACTTTTTCTGCAAAAAAAAATCTTGAATTTTAATGCATTTTACTGGTAACTTATTGCATTGAAACTGAATACAGCCTGTAGAGTGCCTTAGTTACATAGTTCAGAGTATTTCTTTACTCTGACCAAACAAATAACTACAGTTAATTAAATCAACAAGTGAGATTATCATTCATAAAATATATCTTTACTTAATCCAAGAAATTTTCAATTCAAAACAGTTTATCCTGTGATATGTAGTGTATGTCATTTACATGAGAAATACGAAGCGTTGTGAGTAAATGGAAAACTCCTGACCTAACCTGCATGCCCCAGCCCACCAAAGAGCTGGAATATACCATTCCTGTGGAGCCGCTGAGTCTTAAGCATGGCCTTTGCTGTATGAATAGTTTGTTATGGGAATTTTTTTTTTCTTTTTTTTTGAGATGGAGTCTTGCTCTGTCACCCAGGTGCAAGTGCAGTGGCGTGATCTTGGCTCACCGCAACCTTTGCCTCCTGGGTTGAAGCAATTCTCCTGCCTCAGATTCCCAAGTAGCTGGAATTACAGGTGTCGACCACCTTGCCCAGCTAATTTTTATATTTTTAGTAGAGACAGGGTTTTGCCATGTTAGCCAGGCTGGTCTCAAACTCCTGACCTCAGGTGATCTCCCGCCTTAGACTTCCAAAGTGCTGGGATTATAGGCATTAGCCACCACGCCCGGCTGGGAATTTTGTAACACGTAAATAAACAAAAATAGACAGAAAGTATACTGGAAACCCCACAAACCTGCCACCCAGCTTCAACATTTATCAACGTTTTGCCAGTCATGTTTAACTTTCTCCCACCTCACTTCCCTGCCCCAGCAAGTCCTAGACGTGATCTTATTTCAATAGCACTTGCTTCAGTATTCATCTCTAACAGGGCTTAAAAAAAGTAACCCTGATACCGTTATCACACCTCTAACAATTACTCTTTAATGTCATATAATATCCCGTCAGTGTCTAGATTGTCTAGTTATCTTGTAAATGTCCTTTTGCAGTTGGTTTGTGTGAATCATGATTCAGGTGATGTTTGCATTCTACACTTAAGTCTTAAGAGTACACTTAGGTCTTAATTCTCTTGTTTTTTTCCTTGCTAAAGGAAAAACAAAGAAACTGGGTAATTTTTTCCTGTAGCGTTCTTCATATTCTCACCTTGGCTTTTGCATCCCTGTGGTGGCGGCCAACCTGTATTTCCCCTGGAGTGGCACATCCTGAGGGTGATCAGGTCTAGTGTCGGCAATAAAAAAGTAATTGTTAGTGTGTCCCTCCAGACACATCCCTCTTGTTCACATGAAATACAGGGATAGAGGAATGTTGTCAGTACCATGACAGGCATGCAGTCTGCCACATGGGGTGTGGGGCATTTTCAGGACAAATACACCAACTCCACTAAATGCATGGCAAAGGCAGAACAAGGGGAGGAGGTTGAGTCTTGCTTGTGTTCTGATTTGAATGAGGCAACAATAAAATGACATGAGATGATCAGAAAAGTTTGATTACTGTTGCATATTAGATGATATGGGAATTATTGTTTGTGCTGTGATAATAGTAATGTGATATGTTTTTCAAAAAGCTCCTTAATTCTGGCCGGGTGCAGTGGCTCACGCCTGCAATCCCAGCACTTTGGGAGGCTGAGGTATATGGATCACCAGAGGTCAGGAGTTTGAGACCAGACTGGCCAACATGATGAAACCCTGTCTCTACTAAAAATACAAAAAATTAGCCAGGCGTCATGGCACATGCCTGTGTTCCCAGCTACTCAGGAGGCTGAGGTGGGAGAATGGCTTGAATCTAGGAGGTGGAGGTTGCAGTGAGCCAAGATCACACCACTGCACTCCATCCTGGGCAACAAGCGAGATTCTGTCTCAAAAACAAAACAGAACCAACCCCAAAACCTCCTTAATTCAGTGATACGTACTGAAGTTTTGAAACAACATAATGCTTGGAATTTTTTTTAATGATAATCCATATCTGAACAAGATTGGTCACATGTTAGTAACTGTTGAGCTGGGTCATGGAGTCATGGAGTTCTTCGTATTGTTTGTTCTAATTTTTGTATATTCAAATATGTTTTATGTTTTAAAAACGATGAAAGGTCTGTTACTACTTGACATTTAATCTCTTACTTAAGGCATCATGGTTCAAGAAAGTTCTAAGACAGAAGAGTTTGCAGTCATTCAGTAAGGCTGTTATCCTATTTTAAAATTTTAGGAAGAAAATCAGAGTCTCATGCTTTAGGTAGATGACTTGATCACTTCTTTTGAAGGCAAACGTTACTCAAATGTGGCTGCATTAACTTTGAGTAACTCAGGTGGTATTTCCAGAACTTTAAGTAAAGGAGCTCTAACTGTGTGCAGTGTACATGGCTCACACCTCCTGCTCTCCAGTTAGAGAATCTAAAATGCTTGTATCCACAAAGTCTGTAGATGATTGTTTTTGTGTCTAGTATCACAGGTATATTGAAATTGCCATAAAGCAGTGCAGGAGCTCAGGAATCGATTGTAAAATCCATGGTCTCATCCTGCTGGGACGGATCCGTGCAGAGGAGGAAGATTTGGCTGCAGTTCCTTTCTTAGCTTCAGATAACGAAGAGGAGGAGGATGAGAAGGGCAGCAGTGGAAGGTGAGGGCCATTTGTTACAGGTGCTCACTTACTTTCCTCATGACCAGATCCTCACTTTCAAAAGTAACCATTTAATTAGAGTGTGTCTCATACTGAGAGTCATTTTATGTCCACAAGAATGGTACATTTTAGTTGTTTTCAAAAATTGTACTTTTTTTTTAAAGAAAGTGTTTAATGTAGAGACACATATTTAGAAAAACACCATTAAAAGAGGGGAAATGAAAATGTTTAATACTTCTACCTGAAATGTTACTGTTACTATTTTGGTATATATCTTTGTAGTTTTCCTTTTTTTCTGTTCCTAAATGTATTTTCCTATGGAAGTTATGTGGTATATTTTAAAGCTCTTTTTGCTAGTATTTTATCATTAACTCTAAAAAAATCTATCTGTCTGTCTATCTATTGAGACGGAGTCTTGCTCTGTATTAATTTATTTACTGAGTTGGAGTCTCGCTCTGTATTTATTTATTTATTCTTTGAGACGGAGTCTCTGTCGTCAGGCTAGAGTGCAGTGGCGCAATCTTGGCTCACTGCAACCTCTGCCTCCTGGGTTCAAGCGATTCTCCTGCCTTAGCCTCCTGAGTAGCTGGGACTATAGGTGCACACTACTACGCCCAGCTAATTTTTGTATTTTTAGTAGAGATGGGGTTTCACCATGTTGGCCAGGCTGGTCTCGATCTCCTGACTGCGTGACCCTCCTAAAGTGCTGGGATTACAGGCATGAGCCACCGTGCCCGGCTCTATTTATTTTTTATTATAGTGAAATACAGATATTGGTTACTATTCTAAGTGTACAGTTCATTGGCGTTAAGTACATTCACATTTTTGTGCAACCACCACTATTGTCCATCTCTAGAATTTCTGTATGATTAAATCGTCTTCTGTAATTTTTGAGCGCAGTATTTTGTCTTACGACTATTCTCATTTACTCAATTCCTTATTTTGTATGAGCACTGTGATGATGACTGTTATTGTATTTATTCATTCAACATCTTTTGAACACCAGCTGTGGGCGATTCCCAGTTATGTATTCTGGCAATACTGTGGCAAACATGCAAAATAAAACAAGACAAACTCATGCGTCAGTGTGAGGTTACGGCTTTGGTAAGAGGCAGGAGGAGGTTCATGCAGTCTTGAGAGTCTGCAGTGGAGCATTTTGCTCTGTCAGGACAAGGAGAACTTCCCCCAGGCCCTACGTACAGAAGGCAGAATTACCGAAACCAAGTGGGCAGGCAAGGGCATTTCTGGTCAGGAAAACAGCACCTTCTTCCCGGGGGGAGAAGATGGTATCTGCTGAGGTTTTGCATGCTTGTGCATTTCCCAGGGCATGTGTCTGGAACTTGCATGTGCAGGGGCTGCTCTTAGCCTCGTTTACCATCCCAGCAAGCAAACAGTGGATAATAATGGATAATAACAATGGAGGACAGTCAGTGTCCTCATATCTGGTGTATTTTCGTAGATAAATTGCTGAAAGTGAAATTGCTAAGTCAAAGGGTATGCAAAGTAAATGGATATGTAGTTAACATTCCCAAGGCGCTTTGGATTGCTGGTGTGACCTGGGCCCTGCAGACAGGCACAGGAGGCAAGCCGCCAGTGCTGGCTGAACTCTGTTGACAAGACGCCCTGTGCTCAAGTGCTTTGCAGTGTGTGACATAGGGAGACAATGGAGCACTGCCCTGTGCTGCTGTTGAGCACATTATATAGACCGAAGTGGGTAGTAATTCTGGTAATCGGGTTATTCTAGGGCTCTGTGATCTTGGCTTTGGATTCTCTCCTGTTTTATTTCAGAACCTTTGTGTAGAAGTTGAAAAGAACATAGTATCTATACCATTACCTTATCTAGAGTATATGTTATATGCTATAGTTCAAACTGATTGCATCTATATATATTAATTAAAGAGAGAAAATACCAGTTCACTTAAATAAGGAAGTCATTGGGATTTTTAATAAAAGGGTTATAGATAAGCATTTTCTTACTTAGTAGCTGCTAAAATGAATTGGGCAAATAAAATTATTAATACATGTGTATGTGGAATAGCCAAAAATGTTTTGAGCTTTACTCATTGATAAAATTTTTATGTAATTGAATATATTGTCAAAAGAAAAGCTAGATATTTAAATATAATGGTTTTTTTTCTGGTAAGATATCGTTAATTAGCCAGTAATTTCAGGATGAGTGAATGGCCCAGGCAGTCTCCTACAGGGCTGGCACCCAATGGGATGTTCCCATGTTGACCATGTACAGCTGGCCTTTACTCTGGCTGATTGATACTTACATGGTACCAGACATTAAGTATCTTGAGTATCAGTCCTGGTTTCACACACACACACACACACACACACACACACACACACACACGTATATACATACAGAAACACACACGCGTATGGGAAATATATATATATATTTTGAGATTGCCCAGGCTGGAGTGCAGTGATATGATCTCAGCTCACTGCAGCCTCCACCTCCCAGGCTCAAGTGATTCTCCCACCTGAGTCTCCCCAGTAGCTAGGGTTACAGGTGTGTGCTACCACACCTGGCTAATTTTTTGTATTTTTTTTTTTTGTAGAGACTGGATTTCACTATGTTACCCAGGCTGGTCTCCAACTCCTGGGCTCAAGGAATCTGCTTGCCTCGGCCTCCCAAAGTGCTGGGATCATATAGGTGTGAGCCACCATACCTGGCCCCCATACATATTTTTAAGTAAAAATGTGTCACAAGATATTTCCATATTTTGTGCATATGCTTGCCCACCTGTGCCTGGTATCAGATGAAAGAGTTTTTCACTTCTATTCCAAAACATGAAACTTTGAACCTTTAAAGTAAATATGTATTAGTATATAATGTGTGAAAAAAGTGTGATACCTATCTAGACAGAAGCCAGTCTCTGGTGCCTTTGGGCATCTATCCTAGCTTATAAAAATAGAGCAAAAGCAAACAAAAAGTGAAACCCCAAATACAAAAGAAGCAGTTCCTTGGCAGCTGGCATCAGACTGTCAACTAAGAAAATCTAAGTGTCCTGTGTACTTTTCTCAAGTTGGAAGAACTGGAGTGTTTTGGATGCTGTTGATTAAACTTCTAACCTGCTGGGTGTGGTGGCTTCCACCTGTAATCCCAGCACTTTAGGAGGCCGAGGGGGGAGGATTGCTTGAGCCCAGGAGTTCAAGACCAGCCTTGGTGATATAGTGAGACCCCATCTGTACAAAAAAAATGCAAAAATTAGTTGGGGATGGTGGTGCACGCCTATAGTCCAGCTATTTGGGAGGTTGAGGTGGGAGGATCGCTTGAGCTTGGGAGGTTGAAGCTACAGTGAACTGTGATTGTGCCATTGTATTCCAGCCTGAGTGATAGAGCATGACCCTGTCTCAAAATAAACAAAAAATAAATGAAGTTGCTAACCTGTCGAGGGCAGGTCAGGAGATAGATGAGCAAGGTGGAAGGAGCAAGCCCTCTGGGAAGGACAGGAGATGAGGACTTTTAGCCTGTCTGGCTAGTGATGAGGTGCTTCTGGCAGGTGTCCTGGGCAGAGGGTGTAAAGGAAGAGATGCATTTTACATCGGACATGTGTCTGTACTAAAGCATCTGCATGGTCATGTGGCCACATCAGTTTTCTTCTTTCTGTTGGTATATAATTGGCCAAACAGATGTCTGGGTTTAGGGACATTGCCTCAAGGCCAGTCCCAGTGTGGCTCCTGGGAAGGTATCCTCAGTGTCACTACAGTGCCGTTTATAGGAGCTATGCAACTGTGTCCGTGACTTGGAATGATTGCCACCCATGTTCAAGTTGGTATTTAAGGTGAAAGAGAATGCGTAGTGTACCGTCATTTTCCATCAAAAATAAGAGCTGAAATTAAGTGCTGGTATGAAAAAGTAGCATGGTGGTATCTAGAAAATTTGACCCTCCCAGAGCACTTACTCCTGTACATACTTGAGGTTTTATTCTGTTAGAGCAAAATGTTAAGAGTTTCTGAAAGTAACCATAAAACCTCGAGTGCTTGAGGTTGCTTTTCTGTTTGTTTTTAAAATGTTTGATGCTGAATAACCTCTATTTCTGTTTTGTTGTTTTTTTTCCCCTTTGGTTAGCCTCATTAGAAAGAAGGCTGCAGGGTTGGAATCAACAGCTACCATAAGAACCAAAGTGTTTGTGTGGGGCCTGAATGACAAGGACCAGCTGGGCGGGCTGAAGGCTCCAAGGTACGGCTTGCCTCCTGAGACCAGCAGGGCAGGGTGCTCAGCAGCGCCCACACCTTGTGAAGTTTTGTAATAACTTTACTCTATATACGTTGTGTTTTAAATCAACATTTTGAAACTGTTTCTTGACACAAACTAACATACATTATCAAATTTAGTTTCTGAGAAGAAGTCTCTCTCCTTGAAAAATTGCACTTTAGGTATAATTGTCTTATTGTAGTCTTGTAAACTAGAAAATAAACTTGTGAAAAGATTTGACAAGTGCATAGGTGAAAATTATAAACTATCAATAGATGTACCTTCCCTCCCTACAATAAATGCTTTTGATGATCACAAAATAATGTGTAAAAAGGCCACAGTGGCACACAGATGAGCAAGTTGTGGTCCTGTCCTCCAGGCGCTTCATGCCTAAGATTCTTCAGGGTGAAGTAGCTTGTGCAGAGAGAGATTTGTTCCAGGACTTCCCGTGGATACCAAGATCTGTGGATGGTCAGTCCCTGATGTAAAACAGTGTAGTGTCTGCATATAACCTGTGCACAGCCTCCCACGTGCTTTCTATCCTCTCCGGATTACTCAGAATACCTAATACAATGTAAATGGTATGTCAGTAGTTGTTATATTACATTGTTTAGGGAATATTGGCAACAAAAATGTCTGTACATATTTAGTGCAGATGCAGTAAAAAATATCTTCAGCCCGTGGGTGGTTGAATTCATGAATACAGAATCTATGGATACAGAGGACCACTGTATTTTATTTTATTATGGAAATGTTCAGGTGTACCCAAATAGAACGAGTGGCGTCATGAACCCTCATGTCCCTGGTACCAGCTTCCATAGTTACCAGGAGCTGCCTATGTTTTTCTGTCCTTATCCCCCCATTCCCCCAGCTCTGGTTTAAAGTAAATCACAGTGTATCACTTCATTCTTAAAATACTTTAGTGTGAATCTCTAAGAGATAACCAACGCTTTTGGTTAATATAAGCATACATATTAGCAGTACAGTCATGCCTTACCTAATGATGGGGATACATTCTGAGAAAGCTATGGTCAGGTGATTTTGTCATTGTTAGAACATGATAGAGTATTCTTAACACAAACGTAGGTGGTGTAGCCTACTACACACTTCAGCTATGTGGTGTAGCCTGTCGGTCCTAGGCTACAACATGTTACTGTATTGAATATGGCAGACAGTTGTAATTCAATGGCATTTGTGTGTTTAAACATAGAAAAGGTAGTGTAAAAATGCAGCGTGAAAGATGAACAATGGAACACCTGCATAGGGCACTTACCATGAAGATTGGAGTTTGCAGGACTCAAGTTGCTCTGGGTGAGTCAGTGAGTGAGTGGTGAGTGAATATGAAGGCACAGGACATTCCTGCACATTACCATAGACTTTAGAAACACTATATGCTTCTGCTATTTTTCTCTCTTCAATAATAAATAATTTGTAACTTCACTTTATGAACTTTTCACTTTTCAGAAAACTTTTTGACTTATAGTAACACTTAGCTTAAAACACAAACACATTATACGGCTCTGTACAAAATGTTTCTTTACATTCTTATGCTGTAAGCTTTCTTCTAATATTTATTCTCTTACTTTTTAAACTTTTTGTTGAAACTAAGACCCAGACACATATATTAGCCTAGCTGGGGTCATCACTGTCACTTTCACCCCCACATCTTGTCCCACTGAAGGTCTTTGGGGCAGTAACACCCTGGGAGCTAGCTGTCCTTTCCTGTGACAGAATCCCTCCTGAAGCACCAGCCTCAGGCTGTCTTACAGTCAGAAAATAAAAAGCAGAAGGAATACACTCTAACAGAATGATAGAAAGTACAGGGTAGTGAATGAATAGTCCAGCAGCAGTCGTCTGTGATATTATCATTTAGGGATGGTTCATATGCAGCTGGCATCACCACAGACACGTGAGGAATAGGTCGTGCTGTGACGCCGTCATGGCCAGCTCATCACTTGGCAGTAAGGGGTTTACAGCCGTGTTGTGATCGAATGGGACTGCCATTGTCTGCGTAGCCTGTTGTGGAGTGAAATGTTATGCAGTGTGTGACTGTAATTCCTTGTATCATATAATAAGGTAACTTATAATTTTAAACATGCAAGTAAAAATTTGTTTTTTTTCTTAAAAAAAATTCTGTTCTAGATAAAGGTTCCTTCGTTCTCTGAGACGCTATCTGCTTTGAATGTGGTGCAGGTGGCTGGTGGTTCTAAAAGTTTGTTTGCAGGTACGATTATTCAAATATTAAAAAATGTTTAAATTACGCTTGGCACACAAAAAAAAGGTTTTAATGTTGTGAAAAGTGAGTCCTCTCCTGGCTGTCTTTCCTTGCAGTGACTGTGGAAGGGAAGGTGTATGCCTGTGGAGAAGCCACGAATGGCCGGCTGGGGCTGGGCATCTCCAGCGGGACGGTGCCCATCCCACGGCAGATCACAGCTCTCAGCAGCTACATGGTCAAGAAGGTGGCCGTTCACTCAGGTACACGCCAAGCACCAGCAGGCCTGTGCGGACCGGCCTGTCGCTCCTGCTCTGGGTTGACCACAGCCCTCATTGGTGCCCTCAAATTCTTTTTTAAGTTTTTACTCAGTAGGAATAAAATTGGATAGTGTAAATCTCTAGGTGGTCTAGAATTTAATTATTGCTGCTAAATAAAGTTCTTTGCCTGAAAGCAGGCTGTTTTTCTGAGAAAGAGTCTATAATTTCTTCAGGTTTTCAAAAGTAACTATGAACCCAAGAGATGAGAAAATTCCTTTAAGAAAATCAAACCACCCTTTCAGTGCAGGGAGCATTTATTTTGGAAGCATTGTGCTAGGTTTCTGAGGAACAAAACCAAATCAGACACAAAGCTCAGTTCAGGCCTATGCTGAACGGGGCTTGGTATAACCTGCAAAACAGGAAATCCAAATGACAGTGGCTTAAGCAATATAGAGTTTTACTTTTCTCCTTTGTAAAAGTCCTGAGGTGGGGTCAGAGTCCATTCAGCAAGGCTGTGTCCTTTGTGGGAAGATGGTCTTAGACTCGCTGCGGCCCCCAGAGTCCAGGCCCAGGCCTGGCAGAAGAGGCAAGCAGCACACAGCGTGCCCCTCCCGCCCAAGCCCCTCTCCAGAGCCCCTCTGAAGCCCCACTCATTTCAGGCACCATCTCCTGGGGGCCGAGGCGGCTGGGAAGTGGTGTTTAGCTGAGCACATTGTCGCCCCGGTAACATAGGGATTCTGTTGGTGAAGAAGAGGGGAGAATGAGTCCTGCTGTGATGTTCTCAGAGCCCAGGAGTTGGCAGGAACTCCGTGTATAGGAGTGGTCATGCCTTTAATCCTAAGGCGGGTTGTATGGACTTTGAGAATATTCCTTGCTGGGGAAAGAGTGTAAGCTGGTGTGTTTTTGGAAGAGTAGGTATAATGCATTCATTGCAAATGATTAAATACTTTCACTTTTGAGGTGTATTTCTCAAAAGCTTAAATTGACGCTATTTTTACATTTTACCTAATCACAAATTATTTTTACTTTTTTCATCTAAATTTTGTTTTTTTATGTATTTAACATGATAGGAACCCCATTAATAATCAGTATTATTCTAGAGTTAAAATTTTAACTTTCTAGAGTTAAAATTTGTAGTTTAGTAAAAATTCACTTGTTCAGCACATACGTCAGCCAGAAAGCTTTCCTGATAACCCAGCTGTTGATCCTGTTGAGTTACTCACTTATTAGCTCACACTCAGCAGGTGCGTGCTACATGCCAGGCAGCATAGGGAGCGACGCTGTGGGCTGTCTGTACTCTGCCCTTCAGCAATCTGCGCGTCTGTGAATGTTGCAGGTGGCCGGCACGCGACAGCTTTAACTGTCGATGGAAAAGTGTTTTCGTGGGGCGAAGGAGACGACGGAAAACTTGGACACTTCAGCAGAATGTAAGGGTATTTTCTTTAGTCTCATTTGCTAGTAAGAAACTGTTGCTGACTGATACTCTTGAGAGTTATTCTGCAGAAAATTAGAATAGATTATGGAAATGGATCTTAAAATTTTTTTAACATGGTTGTTTGTGTTTTGGTCTCGTTAGTTCCGCTTTAAGGTTTGATAGTTGATCTGTGGATCTTGTGTTGCCTGCATGTGATCGGTATAGGTGTCCTTTTTCCTTCTTCTCTAAGAAGGGATGGATTCACTGCAGGAAGCTGATTTCTTCTTGTTGTAGGAACTGTGACAAGCCAAGGCTGATCGAGGCCCTGAAAACCAAGCGTATCCGGGACATCGCCTGTGGGAGCTCGCACAGTGCGGCCCTCACGTCCAGTGGGGAACTGTACACCTGGGGCCTTGGCGATACGGCCGGTTGGGACATGGGGATAATACGACACAGCTAAAGCCCAAAATGGTGATTATACGCATTTTTGTTGCTTACAGAAAGCTTACCATCTAAAGATTTCAAGAGAAAATAAGCTCAAGTCTAGTAAAGTTCATAAAGACATGTGCATGGTTGGCTTTCAGTCTGTGGGGAAATTCCCTTGCTTGATTCTCTTTTTAAATTTGTAATTGAGTAGGTGAAAGTCCTTCTCGGTCACAGAGTAATCCAGGTTGCATGTGGGAGCAGAGACGCGCAGACCCTGGCTCTGACCGATGAAGGTGGGTGCCTGGCACGATCTGTGTTTCTGGGTGGGGAGGAGTGATACAAAACACTGGCCTGAAGCGTATGTATATTCTTAAACCTAGGTTTGGTATTTTCCTGGGGTGATGGTGACTTTGGGAAATTGGGCCGGGGTGGAAGTGAAGGCTGCAACGTTCCCCAGAACATTGAGAGGCTCAACGGACAGGGCGCTGCCAGATTGAGTGTGGAGCTCAGTTCTCCCTGGCCCTCACCAAGTCTGGAGTGGTGTGGACATGGTACGTAAACTTCCTCCCTGCCACAGCGTGCATGCTTGCGCAGGCGCGTGCAGGAAACCTGTCGCATTCTTTCTTATGCATGCATCTTTGTCCTTTAAAGGTTGTTGAGTTGGGATTAATGACAGTAGTACAAGAAGAAATTTCCCATTGTAACTGAGTCATTTGGAAAATACTAGAAAAATTTTAGGCTACTTACCTTTCCTGTTTGGATGAGACTCTTAGGAAGAGTTTCTTCTGCTGAAACCTAAGGATAAAATGAGAGCAAAATAGCCTTCTGAATCCTTTGACCCTGAAAAAGTTAACATGTATTTCTTGTAAAAGCTTGTTTTATTAATACGAGAAAGAACAGGTGCCCGGACTGGCCTTGGATGGTGTGTCAGGCCCTAATGCCAATGTTATGACCAGCGGCGGCTTGAGAAAGATGGATACCAGATAGGACTTTGGATAGGTGTTTGCAGTAGTGTGTCTTATTTTCAGTCTCTTTATAGGAAAACCTACAACAGTAACTTGAATATCATAAAACATGTATTAAGATACTGAGGTTTTTGCCAGCAGACTTAATAAGTTAATTTGAATTTAATGGTGTATGATTTTGAATATAAATTCAGAGACCTTGGGTGCTGTGTGTGATGTCATTGAGCTGGCTGTAAAAGATGTAAGACGGTGAGTGTTTCTTGTACAGCGTTACCAGACCATAACCATATTGTGACACTCCACTATTGTCTTTCTCTAGGGGGAAGGGGGATTACTTCAGGTTGGGCCACGGCTCTGATGTGCACGTGCGGAAGCCACAGGTGGTGGAAGGGCTGAGAGGGAAGAAGATCGTGCATGTGGCTGTCGGGGCCCTGCACTGCCTGGCAGTCACGGACTCAGGGCAGGTAAGGCTGCAGGTGGCCTGGGGGTGGCGTGCCATCCTGACTTGAGCATCAAGACACAGCCCTCGTCCTGTGGAAATCGCACCTGTGGATGAAATCAGCTGAGTCTTACTGCTTGAAGAACCATGAGGGCGGGACCCGTCCATTTTGCCCACTGGTGTATCTGCCCACTCGGCAGCAGGGGTTGTTGGGTGGGGTCCTCAGAAAAGAGGCGTTCCCACTCTGAAGCCCACGTGAAAGTGTGGAAAGATTGTTATCCTTGAAGATGCTCCTGCTGCAAGGTATTACAAGACTTTCCTTTAGAGAATTGCTGACTGGCGAGGAGGGATATGTGCCTCATTTTAGAGACAGAGCTGATGCCTGACAAATGTTATCTCACTTCTGCTTTGAGAAGCATGTGCCATGACTGGCTTGTGGATACTCCATTTTAAATTTTATGAAAACAAAATTACCATTACTGTTTTTTAGTCAAAATGAATTATGCTTTACAATTCTATAAGGCCAAGAAGCAACTTATTTGAAAAATGAACATATTGTTTTTGGTCATTTTTCTTTGCAAAATAAAAGGGGAAAAATTATTGCACTTAGTTGAAGAGAGGACCTTCTGTGTGTCTTGCAACAAAACAGAATTAACTGGATTAATATTAAGAAAATACTCCTTTCGTAGTTACTGGCAAGCATTTTTCAGGTTAATTTTTCTTCAGAATTGTAGTACACTGGTGCCATTTTGTAAGACTGCAAAATGGTTTATTTCTACCTTTAAGAACTCAATTATTTTAACTACTGTGGCATACACGTGAAGCATTTTGAAGTAAATTTAAAGAAGACGTCTTGAAATGTTGAAAAATTGTAAGCTTTTTTTTCTCTTAAACAGGTGTATGCTTGGGGTGACAATGACCACGGCCAGCAGGGCAATGGCACAACCACGGTTAACAGGAAACCCACTCTCGTGCAAGGCTTAGAAGGCCAGAAGATCACACGCGTGGCTTGCGGGTCGTCCCACAGTGTGGCGTGGACAACCGTGGATGTAGCCACGCCCTCTGTCCACGAGCCCGTCCTCTTCCAGACTGCAAGAGACCCTTTAGGTGCTTCCTATTTAGGTAACACAGATTTGTATCTTGTCTGAGATTTTTCTGTAGGTTACAGCAACCTTGTAGGCTGATTTGTGCCAGCACATTAGAGGTTGTAGTGCTGTGTTAGTTGCATTATGAATCTAAAGACACAGAAGAATTATGGTGTGCTCTCATACGATTTATGCGTGCTGGGATGAAAATTTTAGGAGAAAGTATGTTGCTGATTCCTGTATTTATGATCAGGGAAACTGGCTGTGCTGTATATGCGTATAAACAGGACTCCTAATAACTACCTGAGAGATACAGGCACTGTACTGGGCTCCTTTGTGTTCTTTAACAGCCTTAGTCGGTTATAATTTACATAGAATAAACTGCACCTATTTAAAGTACACATCTTGATCACCTCTGAAAATTGAAATATGTATGATCCATGAAGCATCACCACAGTCAAAGATACTGAACTCATACACTACTCCAGAGTTTCTGGCCCTTTTTAACCGTCCCTTTTGCTTTTAACTCCCCTCCTCCTCCCTGCCGTAAGCACCAACTTCATTTCTGTCAGTATAGATCAGTCACATGTTTTCTTGTTGTTGTTGTTGTCTGGTGTTTTTTTTTTTTTTGGTTGAGGTGGGAGGAGATGGGGTCTCACTCTGTCGCCTAGGCTGGAGTGTGGTGGCATGATCTTGGCTCACTGCAGCTTCCAGCTCCTGGGCTCAAGTGATCCTCCCACCTCAGCCTCCCGAATAACTGGGACTACAGGCACATGTCATTATGCCCAGCTAATTTTTGTTTGTTTGTTTGTTTGGTGGAGAAAGGGTTTTGCCATGTTGTTCAGGTTGGTCCTAAACTCTTGAGCTCAAGTGATCCTCCCACCTTGGCCTCCCAAAGTGCTGGGATTTTAGGCATTAAAACATCATCAACATGCTTACAGGCAAGCACTGAGCCACTGTGGCAGGCCAGTTTGCATGTTTTACAGCTTACTATAAGTGGAATCATACAGCATATACTCTTTTTACAATCTTTTTCCACTCAGCATAATAATTTTGGGATTCACTTACATTGCATGTATCAGTAGTTTATTCTTTTTCAGTTGTGGAATAGTACCTTAGGATAAACAGATGCAACTTGTTGATCCATTTATCTGTTTATGAATGTTTGGGCTGTTTCCAGTTTTTGACTACAAGAGAAATTGCTAATGGACTTTCTATACAACCTGTGTATGGATATCTACTTGAAATTCTCTTGAGTAAACTCCTAGGAGAGGAGTGGTTGGACCCTACGGTAGGTATATGTCTAGTTTCTGAAGAAGCTACATGGTCTTTTGCAAAGTGGATGTTCCAGAGGGCCAGGTCCTCCACATTTTTGTTAATACTTGATATGCTCAGTCTTTAAGTTTAGTTATACTGATAGATGTATAGTGGTGTCTCATTGTGGTTTTAATTTGCATTTCCTAAATAACTAATGATGTCAAGCATCTTGCTTATTTGTGAATCAGATACCTTTTTGGTGAATGTCCACTCAATTCTTTTGCCCATATTTAAAATCAGGTTGGTTGTTTTCTTCCTGAGTTTGAGAGTTCCTTATATATTCTGGATACAAGTCCTTTGCTAAAGATATAATTTGCTAATATTTTCTGTCAGTGTGGCTTATCATTTTAGTCTCTTCACAGGTGAATCTTAAAGATTAGAAGTTTTCAATTTTGATGAAGCCTAGTTTATTTGTTTTATTCTTTTGTAGAGTATACTTTTGCTGTTGTATCTACAAAACGTTTGCTTCCAGATTATAAAGATTCTCTATGTTCTGTTACAGAAATTTTACAGTTTTAGACATGTATATCTATGATCAGTCAATTTAATTTTATATTTGGTGGGAGATTCAGATTGAAAGGCTTTTTTTTTGGCATGATTTTCCAGTTCTTTCAGTTGTATTTGTTGAGAAACTTTGCTTTTCCTAATGAATTGCCTTTCATCTTTGTCAGAAATCAGTTGTCTATGGCTGTATGGTTCTATTTCTGGACTCTCAGTCCTGTTTCATTGATTTATTTGTGGATTTTTGTGGCAATACCATATTGCCTTGATTACTACAGCTTTATGAAAGCCCTGAACTCAGGTTGTAACAGGTCTTCCACTTTGTTCTTTTTCAAATATATTTTGGCGTTGTAGGCCCTTTGCATTTTCATATAACTTTTAAAATGAGCTTGTCAGTTTTTATAAAACCACCTGGTTGGAATTTTGATGAGGATTGCGTTAATTCTGTGTCAACGTGGAAAGGGTGGATTCACAGTGTTTAGTCTTCTAACCTGTGATCATAGTGTTTGTCTTTATTTGTTAGGTGTTTAATTTCTCTCAGCAGTGTTTTCTAGTCCCAGTGTTGCATAGGTCTTACATATCTTTTGTTAGATTATCTCTTAAGAATTTCAGATTATTAAATGGTCTCTTAAAAATATTTCTTCTACTGTATGGGAATATTCAGATTGATCCTTGCTAGCACGTAGAAATAAGTACAGTTGCTTTTTTTTTTTGTTTTTAAAGGGAACCTCATCTCCTCATACAAATATCTTGTTTTTTCCCCTTATCTCTCAGGAGGGGACATTTAGGCTCCAGCAGCATCTGCTTTTATGAATAACTGGAACGTGAGCTTCTGGCCGTGTCAGTTACTGGCTGTGTGAACTGGGGCGAGTGCTTTCGCCTTGTGCTGTCTTCTGGGGCAGATGAAGATAAGGCTTGACTCTGTCGGCTTTTTTCTGGTTCAAATTACTCAGTAGCTTCTTAACATACAGCCCTTTTCACGTCACATTATGTGTATAACTTTTGAGTCTGGCTTTTCCCACTCAGCCTAATCCTCTGGAGAGTCATACAAGTTGTTACATGTTATGTAGTTTTTTCAGTATTCTGTGGAATACTCAGCCATTGAAGATCGTTTGGATTACTTCTAGGTTTTGGCTATTACAAATAAAACTACCATGTCATTCATATACAGGTGAATGTGAAAATTCACTTTATGTGAAAATAAGTTCTTATTTCTTTGACATAGATGCCCAGGAGTGTGATTGCTGGTTGTATGGTATCTATGTTTAGTGTGATGAGAAGCTGCCAAACTGTTTCCCAGAATGGGTATACCATTTTATATTCTCATTAGCAGCAGAGGAATGATCCAGTTTTCCCATATCCTCATCATCTTTTTAAAAATTAGCCATACTGATAGAAGGGTCATGATATCTCATTGTGGTTTTAGTTTATACTTTCCTTATGGCTAATTACGTTAAAAATACCTTCATGTGCTTATTTACTGTCCATATCTCCTCTTCGGTAAAATGTGTCTTCATGACCTTTTCTAATTGGCTTTTTTTTTTCTGTTGAGTTTAAAGAGTTCATTGTATATTGTAGATGTTTCTAGTCCTTTGGCAGATGTGTCTTATGCAAATGTTTTCTCCTGGTCTGTAGCTTGTCCTTTCATTTTCTTTCATAATTATGATGAAGTCTAATTCATCAGTTGTTTTTCTTCATAGACCATACTTTTGGTGTCAAGTCTAAGTATACTTCTGCCTAGTGCTACATCCTAAAGACTGTCTCCCATTTTTTTCCTAAAAGATCTAGAGTTTTGTATTTTCTACTTAAGTCATGATCCATTTGGATCTAATTCTGCGTAAGGTGCAGACTTAGGCTGTAGTTTGGGTTTCTGCCCGTGGGCGCCCAGTTGCTCCACCACCATGTGTTGAAAGGCTGTCCTGCCTCCACCGAGTTGCTCTTGCACTTTTGTCAGCAGTCACTGAGGCATATGTGTGGTTCCATTTCTGGGTTCTCTGTCTTATTCCATTGATCCTTATGCCAGTACCACCCAGTTTTGGTTATGGTATCACAACCACTTTTGAAATTGGGCACACTCGTTCCTCCCCCTCATTCTTATTTTTCTATTTCTATTCTTGTTCCTTTGCCTTTCCATATACATTTTATTTATTTTTCTTTTGTTTTGTAATATTTTTTCCTTCATGGGCAATGTGATACTATTCATATACATTTTAGAATAATCTTGTCTGTCTACAAAAACGCTTGCTGGAAATTCTGGTAGGAATTGCATTAAATCTGTGTATCAATTTGGATGAGCTGACATACATGGCTCCCTCTCACTGCTGAGACCTGGGAGTTCACAGGGAAGTGAGACTGATCAGACTTCACTGGTGAACATCTTCGCTATTTGTTGTTTCGTATTCTTTTTTGTCTTGCCTTACCGGGGTAAGATAATACAGGTATTGTAGCGTTTTCATAGCTTGTATGTATATAACATAAACTGTTGTAAGTGCATTGTATAAAAGCACGTACATCTTTTTGCAGTTACAGTGAAACTTTGCTGAGAATAGCTTCTTTATGGAAGTATGGATAAGTGGTTTTCTTATTCTAAAGGCCTGTTAATGAGCCTGAGATGTGCTCTGCGAAATAGCAAAATGATGCAGATTGCAGTGTGTTTTGGAACAAACCTATAAGGTTAGACTTTATAGAAATAGAGCAAACTGTAAACAAGATGCCAATTTTATTTTCCTCTTATAGGCGTGCCTTCAGATGCCGATTCTTCTGCTGCCAGTAATAAAATAAGTGGTGCAAGTAATTCTAAGCCAAATCGCCCTTCTCTTGCCAAGATTCTCCTGTCATTGGATGGAAATCTGGCCAAACAGCAGGCCTTATCACATATTCTAACAGCATTGCAAATCATGTATGCCAGGTAGGCTTGTGTGCTAATTTTTGAAATTCTGCAATTATGTGAGCTTCAGGTTTTTGTGATTTTTTTTTCATTGATCAGATGTCTCCAAAAATGTCATATTATTGTCTTTAAATGCTGTGTGTTGTAAGTCACGTGTTCTTTGATGGTGATTGATGATATCTTTGTGCGTGTTTTAATAAGCATTGAAATATGAATTAGAAAACTAACTTGGACATGTTCATTATTCTTTTTGACCAGTAGACTCTGACCATTGATATTTGGGGGAAGAAAAGAAGAATTAGGCGATACTAATTTATAATGGTGTCTGAGACAACTTAGTGTCCCCTTTGCTGACTTGAGAAGGCTGAGTTTTGCTAACGTGGCCTTTGCAGTATTTTCTGCTGCTTTCCCACAGCCTACATAAGTTGCCCATCTACTAATATATCGCGCATGTGGACCTGACAGGTGTACTTACATAGGAAAATTAGTTTCGGAACAGAAACAGTCATTCATTAGAGGCCATTGAGTCCTTGCTGGTCAGTTTGTGGCTTTCAGTAAACACAGACTTGCCCGATGATCAGTTATCCAGCCCTCAGGCTCTCACAGCAGCCCAAGGGGATTTCTCGGGGAGAGCCAGAGTCTCATTCTGGTCTGGTTTTTATGTTTGTAAGTTTTTCACCTGCCATTACTCTGGTTTTTCAAATAAATAAGATCCGGAGTAAACATTTTAGCTATTAGCCAAAGGATACATGATAATAATGTTTGGTATTTTTCCAGAACTCTTTTACATGCATTCAGTAAAAATGAGAAAATACCTCAGTTTGCACTAGTCCTGCGTCGCCACTTCCTGTGGTGCAATGGAGCGGGCAGCTCACCACAGGCCTGGCTTTGTGTCCCGACAGAGACGCTGTCGTCGGGGGCCCTGATGCCGGCTGGCATGATCGCCCCAGTGGAGTGCCCCTCGTTCTCCTCAGCAGCCCCTTCTGATGCATCTGCCATGGCCAGTCCCATGAATGGAGAAGAATGCATGCTGGTTGTTGATATCGAAGACAGACTGAGTCCAAATCCATGGCAAGAAAAGAGAGAGGTAAAAGCGAAATCGTAAAGCAACGGTAGATCCGAAAGGAAAAGGTGGCTGCTTTGTGTCTGGGAAGGTCTCATTCCGTCATTTAGTTTAGGCTGTTTGCGTGCCTCCCGCTTTGATTTTTGGCTGTACTTACAAGCTCTGTAAAGGAACTTTTGAAGTGCTTAAGTGGAATTAGGTTTCTTTAAAAAAAAAATCATTAAATGCAAGTTCATAGTCTTTGTCTGCAGTTCTGAAACCTTAAAGTTCTGATAGTCAAAAATTTTAGTAACTTATTTTGGTGAAAGAACCAACTAGAAGATATGTGAGCTCATTTTAGTCTGGTTCATGTGACCTGCTGTGAATATTAATAGTTTTTCTTGAAAATATGGATGTACTTGACTTTGCACAGCTGTCCTAGGCCTGAATGGGGTGGTAGTGGCTATGTCGGGTAGGTGCCATGTTACCTCTATAAAATCTGGAACATTCCAAACAGCCCAGGCAGTTTTAGATAAGGCATTTTGGAACTTGCGTAGGAAATCTGTTGAGTTTTTCCACTTAAACTTTCCCTACTGTGCATTCTTCAACTAGATTGTTTCCTCTGAGGATGCAGTGACCCCCCTCTGCAGTGACTCCATCAGCCCCCTCAGCCTCCGCTCGGCCATTTATCCCAGTGACGGATGACCCGGGAGCCGCAAGCATCATTGCAGAAACCATGACCAAAACCAAAGAGGTGAAGAGGTGTTCTTTAACTTTGTATTGTGAAATTATCTTAAATGTACACAGATGCAGAAATACCTACAAGTAGAACACAGTCTATTCCTCTGCCGTTCACCTGGGCTCTCCACTTGGTAGCGTCTTCGAAGCATGAGTGGGAATCTGCAGGACACCGTCCCTGTCACTGCTCACTGCTTCCGCGTATATTCCTCAAGTACCACGACTGCAGCTCGATCCAGGGTTACTTTCAAATCCACCGACGTACTCGGATCTTGCTCATCCTCCCAGTAGTATCCTTATAGGTCTAGCATCCCGTCTAGGATTGCGCACTGTCTCTTTAGTCCTCGGTGTGGAACCGTCCTTCAGTTCTTCCATTTTGGCAGACACCACCGGAATGGTGCTGAGTTCTTTTCAGTGCCTCCACTAGGACTCACGCATTGTTGATTTGCTGCCTCACTGGTGATGTAGCTTATCACTTGGTTAAGGGTCTCTGCCAAGTTTGTCCACTGGAAGTCAGGAAGTGTGTTAAGTAGTCATGGAGAGATACCTTTGCGATTATGTCAGTGTCTTGCTCCTCATCATACTTTTACGTACCCATTTTTAGCATCTTAAAGATTCCAGCTGAATCCATTGTTACTGTGGTGGTTGTCACATTTTCATTTTTCACACGTATTGTTACTTCTGGAATGTAATTGTTGCCATTCTTTTGCAAGGGAGAGCTTTCCCTTTTCATCCGTCTGTCTCCAGCCACCTGCCTACCTGCCTACCTGTGTATTTACATTGCATAGATTCAGAAGTTTCTGTCTTAGTCAAATAGTGACATTTGTTACTATCATTATTTGACACCCAAGTTGTCCCAGTCTTGGTCACTGGGACTCCTGTGCACTGGTTGTTGGTACTCCTGTGGACTGGCTCCTTTGTCTGATGTGCCCCCGTAATCTTAAGGCTCTTCCTTCCTTTCTGGCACAACAATGTGCTCTAGAGTCATCTTTAACCTACCCTGCCCCTGCCTGGAGTCCGCCATTTCTCTAAGAAGCCATCGTTCCTGCTGGTGGCTTGTAGGGTTTGGAAACCAAGATTGGGTGCCTGCTAAGCTGATTGTTACCAACTGTCTTTGGTTAGGCCCTCTCAGCAAACAGACCTATACACACAAGCATTTATTTATCCTTCTGCATTTATCTATACCGTAAAAATTGTGAAGAGCCCAAATCAATACTTGTAATTCTAGTCCAGTACTACAGGGCTTATTCCTACTCTCTCTCTCCATATTTTTTGGTGTATAATATTTTACATGTGGCTAGATTTGGTTTGCTGCTATTTTGTTGAAGATTTTTACATCTGTGTTCATAAGGGACATGGCTCTGTAGATTTCTTGTGTTGTCTTTGATTTGGGTATTATAGCAATGTTGGCTTCATAGATTGAGTTGCAGGGTGTTTCTTTCTCTTCTGTTTTTTAGAAGAGTTAGTGAAGGATTGGGGTTAATTCTTCTTTAAACAGTTGGTAGAAGTTTGTCTGTCCTTCTGGCATAGTCCTGTCATTCTTTGAGTGGTTCCTGGCTTTTTGGCACAACACAGAATTCCAGGCTCGGCAAGATGTCTTATGCCCCAACACAGGAAGCAGCTATTGCCCGAGAAGTCCTGGCTCTTGCTAGTGGAGCAGGGCATTGAAAGGTTGAGATCTGGGCCCTTCGTGTGCTTGTTGCTGTTTGGGTGACAGAGCTGGAGAATGGCTATGTGTGTGTGTAACATAAGAGGTACATACGTCATTTTTTTTTTTTTTTTGAGACAAGGTCTTGCTTTGTTGCCCAGGCTGTAGTGCAGTGGCACAATCTTGGCTTACTGTAGCCTCAACCTCCTGGTCTCAAGCCATCCTCTCACCTCAGCCTTTCAAGTAGCTGCAATTACAGGCATGTACCACCACACCTGGCTAATTTTTTTTTTTTTTTTAGAGAGAGGGCTTCGTCATGTTGCCCAGGCTGGTCTTGAACTCCTGAGCTCAAGTGATCTGCCTGCCTCGGCCTCTTAAAGTGCTGGGATTATACGTGCGAGCCACCATGTTTGGCCTACATCAGTATTTATGTTGTTACATATTTACATATAAGGAAAACCACCAGTTCACACCAATATGATTGATTCTAATCCAACTGGGATTTATTCCAGTTTTCATCCTTTCTGTATTCGTAACTTTCTTCTCTGAATGGTGGTCTCCTGTCATCAACAGGCTGTTCACTTGCAGTTCATTCCCCTTAGATAACCGGCCTCCGATCTTGGCTGTCCTGCCCTCCGTGGTGGGCACCCTTCTTCCTCTGTGCAGCCTCCGAACCTCAGAACCAGTCTGCTTCATGGACCTCCATGGTCACCCTGTGTGACCTCTGGCCCTCCCCCCACCTCCATGTTGACCTCAGAGGCTGGCACCTTCCTCACTTGACCTGGCTCTGTCTCTCCAGCTCTCCATGTGTGGATGCTCTCCCCAGCATGCTGAGGCGCTTCCCACACCAGGCCGGGCCCTGCTCATGTGTGCTCCCATGCCAGCCTTCCCATCTTGGGGACAAATGCTTTATTTTTAGTTACATTTGGATCCCTTGATTTATTATGCTGTTACTACTGGCAGAAAATATGTCCAGCGGAAATTATTTATAACCATCCATGGTAATAAGAAAGTCTCTATTTATAAATTAGGTGTCTGGAATCAACTTCTCATTTTTGGCGGTCTCCTGGGATGAGGGTTTAATGCAGAACTTAATCTGAGGAAGGCAACATTTTTGTTTTTAGGTATAAGGATGATATGATTTATTTCTTCCAATTTATTTACGAGACATAGGCATTATCCAGATTGTAACCCTGAATTTCTATTATTTCAGTTTTGGTTTGACTCATGAATTTAAGGCAAAGCAATTTTAATGTTCATATTAACTGATTCATATTTAAGGATATGCTGCTAATGATTTTCTTCCTTAGCAATTCTTGTAGACATATTTTCGTGTGTGTGTGTGTGTGTGTGTGTGTGTGTGTGTGTGTGTGTATTTTAAGACACCTTCATCAGAAAAATACTGGGTACATTTCAATCTCAAGACTAAAGATACTCTCCTTGTATGTTGCCCTGAATGCTTTTGCGTCCTTCAGTGAGTTACGCTCTCGAATGTCATCATTTATGATGAATTTCACTTGCTCCTTGGGTCTCCATGCAGAGGCAGGAGCAAGGTTTGTTTCCCTAAAGGGAGAAGAACCTTGTTCCTAAATCAGAGTGATGTGTGTTTCCAGGGCCCACTGGTTGGGTCATTTTCCCTTAAGGGGAACGTGTGGAGCTCTTCTTCCCCCCACCTTGTTTACGTTTGTGGAAAGAGTTGCACTGGATTTGCTGAGGTCTGGAAATAGGAGAGAAAGAGGCACCTCCCTTAGCTCTCATTCTCCCTCTGGGGAGCCTGACTCTACCTGGGGGATAAGAAGGGCTTGGCCTACCCCTGCACAGCATCACAGCGGTTCCCATGCTGAGTCAGAAGTGGTGGGAGTCCCTGGCTCTGACAAACAGCCTTTCCCCTTTCCACTAGCACAGCCCCGATGCTGCCCTCCAGGAAGTTCTTGTGTGCTGACAGGCCGGGTGGGGGTAGCCATCCTGGGCAAGGCACGTCCATGGGGTGGGAGCTGGGGGTGAGTGATGCTGGGAACTGGCTCATAGCAAATGAGGGGGAGGTGAAGGATCAAAATGCCATGTGTTTAGGCTGACATGACAGGAATGGGAAGTGTGAGTGGTCACAAGAAGACTTCTTTGTGTGATGTTTTCAGTGAGCCCAAGGAGCAAGAGATTATGGACAGTGTGTTACATGCCAGTGAGTCTCTTAAAATAAGATCCTAGGAAATAATTATGGAGAGGATCTAGACACAATATGTAAAATTATAGAGTACAAATTTAGTTTATAAATGATTCCCAAGCATACCTTACAGGTAAGGGTAGATTTTATGGATGCAACTCCATTCCAAAACTCCCCCCTGTAGTATCTGCCTGTGATCCAAACTTGGTCATAGGAATAAATTGTCATTTCTTTATAGATTAAATCATCCCTTTTTGATAAATGCTATTGGCAATACAACAGTTAATTGATCTTGAAAACGTAATGCATGGCTTGGTGGAGATTTTAGGGGGCTGTCATTTCTTAATCTGTTTTCTTAAGGTCTTAAACACCTTCAAGTCCCTCACTTGTTGGTATTCATGTGTCCTCTGAGTTTATGGGTAAACTGGTGACTGTTTATTATCTCTAACGTATCATTTCTCATGTTAATTGTTGGATGTTATTTGACTTAGGATGTTGAAAGCCAAAATAAAGCCGCTGGTCCAGAGCCTCAGGCCTTGGACGAGTTCACGAGTCTGCTGATTGCTGATGACACCCGCGTGGTGGTGGACCTGCTCAAGCTGTCGGTGTGCAGCCGGGCTGGGGACAGGGGGCAGGGAAGTGCTCTCCGCTGTGCTTTCCGGCATGGGGGACCGCCTACCCGCAGGTGAGTCTCAGGGAGGGCAGGGCCGTCTGACTGCATGTCTTCCACGCTGGGCCAGCCTCCTCTCCAAGGGAGAGCCGCTGTGGGTCGCTGGTGATCTTGTGCTGGGTGTCATCCTAGTCGACGGCAGGTTAGGGGCACTCCTTTAAAACAAAACGTTTTAGTATCGACCCCAGTGACATCCTTGACCTGTTTTAGAACTGATTTGTGCATCTTTTAAAAAAATTATTTGTCAGAGTTCTTGAAGTAAGTCCCTTTTGTATCATATGTTTTTCAGTTTCCACCCGTTTATCTTTTAATATTAGTTTGATTTTTTTGTCATGTACAAATTTTTAATTATATGGTCAAATCTGTCAGTTTTTTTTCATTTATGCCTTCTAAGTTTTGTATTATGCTTTTAAAAATGCTTGTTTGTGTGACATTGTTTTGAATAAGTTCTTCTAAATTGTCTTCTGAGTTTTTGGAGACAGAGTCTCCTTCACACAGGCTGGAGTGTGGCGCCGCGATCTTGGCCTCCCAGGACCACGTCGGCCTCCTGGGATCAAGCGATTCTTGTGCCTCAGCCTCCTGAGTAGCTGGGATTACAGGCGTGTGCCACGCTTGACTATTTTTTATAGTTTTAGTTGAGACGGGGTTTCACCATGCTGGCCAGGCTGGTCTCGAATTGCTGACCTCAAGTGATCCACCCACCTCAACCTTCCAAAGTGCTTGGGATTATAGGCATGAGCCACCATGCCTGGCCTTCTAAGTTCACCTCGGATTTATCTTGTTACAAGAATAAAGTAGGGATCCAACCTTATTTTTTTCCTAGGCCGTAAACCAGTTGCCCTAACATCATATATTGAAGAATTCACCTTTTCCCTGGTTATTTAAAAACCAGTTTTATCATATCCTAAATTCCCATATGCATTTGGGTCTAGTTACAACACTTTTTAGGCTCTCATACTATGGTATATTAACTATTGCAGCTTTAAAATATCTTTTAATATTTGGTAGCACTGGGTCAGTAGGACTTTGTCATTGTGGAAATGTTCTGTACCTGAGCCGTCCAGGATCATTGCCACCAGCCACATGTGGTCACTAATGTTCTGTACCTGAGCCGTCCAGGATCATTGCCACCAGCCACAAGTGGCCACTGAGCGCTGAAACGTGGCCAGTGCACCTGAGGAACTGAAGGATAAAAAACTCAACGTTAGGCACATGTGGCTAGGAGCTGTTGAAGTGGTCTCCAGGTCTGCAGCATAAAGCCAGTATAAAGCAGTATAAAGTCTTACTAGTATGTCTTAGAAATAGGACTCATCAGTCCTAAAGGCCATGGGCTCTCCTTCCTTAAGAACTCTTGTTATGAGCAGCCGTGCTCTGCCCTGCCAGGCAGCCTGAGGCGTCTTTCCTGGCTGTAGATACTTCATCGGTTTCTCCGAGTGGTGACTTTGTGTGGAGGAAAGTCTTATTCTGTCACTTAGTTTAGGCGGTTTCTGTGCCTATTATGATTTTTGGCTTTAGTTAGAAAGAAGAATATTCTCTTTAAAGGAACTTCTAAAGTTTTGAAGTGAAATTAGATTGTTTTAAAAAATCATTAAATGCAAGTTCATAGTCCTTTATCTGCAATTCTGAAACGTCAAAACTCTCATAGTCAGAAATTTTGATAACTTACATGATCACCAAAATGAAAAAGAACTTAGGTAGAGTTGAGCAGTCTTGAAAGCACAGCAAAGGTTTGGTGGATATTTTAGGGGCTTGTTATTTCTTTATCTGCTGTTCATGAAGAACTAAAAAGCGATAGGTTTCCTTTTTTCTAGTTTTTTGAGGCAACTTACTTGGCATAATTCTACAAGATGAAATCAAGGTGAACTGCCGTAAGCACTGTTACTGTTTTTCATAAGTATTGCATTTGTGAGACAGAAGGATATGAATGAGAACTTCGACTTAAAATAATGCTGAGCATTTGCCATGCACATCCCCACGTTCTCAGTATAGAGGGTAGGGGTTACCTTTACATATGGAGGAGGAAGCTGAGGCTAAGAGGTCATTCTGGCTTGAGTACACTCATTTTGCTGTAGGTGGAAGAGATGGGTTGGAACCCTGAGTGCTCTGAGCCCCAGCTGTGTCGTGACCCCTCTGCAGATAATGGGCTTTGCAGAGGAACCTTCTGAAGGCCACAGCCCCTGGTCAACTCTGCACATGGGTGTTTGATGATGCCAACATCTGCTTTAGTAACTCAGCCAGGTTCCAGGAGAGGCAGGAATAAGGATATAGCCATTTTCAAACTGCCCTTGCCAGGTTGGCAAGATGGGAATTTCTGTGTCCTGCCCTGACCTGATATTTGGGACTCAAAAGGAGAGACAAATTTAGATTTAAAACCATGCCTATATGACAGTGATATAGTTTGTTATTAATATGTAATATATTTACCAAGCAAAGCTACTTCATACCTAAATATGAGGAAAAATAGAAAAAAAGAATAATCCATTTATATAAAGTATAGAATGGGCATTAGAAGAGTTTTATTTTTTCTGAATTAAAAATCTGGGGGTTGGCCAGGCGTGGTGGCTCACGCCTGTAATCCCAGCACTTTGGGAGGCCGAGGCAGGCAGATCACGAGGTCAAAAGATTGAGACCATCCTGGCCAACATGGTGAAACCCCGTTTCTACTAAAATACAAAAATTAGCCGGGCGTGGTGGCGCGTGCCTGTAGTCCCAGCTACTGGGGAGGCTGAGGTGGGAGAATTGCTTGAACCCGGGAGGGGGAGATTGCAGTTAGCCAAGATGGTGCCACTGCACTCTAGCCTGGCGACAGAGTGAGACCCTGTCTCAAAAAAAAAAAAAAGAAAAAAATTGGGGAGGGTTAATAGTTGGTTACTATTATGACGTATTCTCTCATTTGTTTTTAAAAATAACAAAGAGTTTATACTCTTAACCTTAATCTTAAAAGAGTCAATCACCAGTAATTTTTAAAAGAAAACCAACACACTGTGGATTGTTGAAAATGTGGCATGGGTCTGGCCCCTGGTGTCCTGGGTCAGGAGGCACAGCTGTGTTGGGATCGGTGGCCCCTCCAGTCAGAGACTCTCCCTGCCTCTATCTGGCCTGGATGGCTTGATCCCATCTCTCCCACCAGGCTCCTTTGCCTTCTAGGACTGTGGTCATTTTCACTTGCTGGCTGCTCCTTCCCTTGATGTTTTCTTTCCTAGGCTGACTTTCTTCACTAGGAAGTAATCTCGTCTTGGTGTAAAATAAGCTGTTATCACCATGGTGTTTCATTTTATCAGCTGGCACATATTAAGTGTGTGTGTTGGGAGCCTTCCAACTACTTTTTTTTTTCTTTTTATTTTTTGAGACAGAGTCTGTCTCTGTCACCCAGGCTGGAACACAGATCTCAGCTCACTGCACCCTCCGTCTCCTGAGTTCAAGCAATTCTCCTGCCTCAGCCTCCTGAGATTTGGGACTACAGGCGTGGGCCACCATGCCTGGCTACTTGTTTGTATTTTTAGTTGAGACAGGGTTTCACCATATTGGCCAGGCTGACCTCAAGTGATCTGCCCGCCTCAGCCTCCCAAAGTGCTTGTATTACAGGTGGGAGCCACTGCACCCCACCCAACGACTTTTTAATACAGATCATCTCTAAGCTTCACAGCACCTTACAAGCTCTCTGCTCTCTCTGTTTTATGTACAAGGAAGCCAAGCCATGATTTGAACTCAGTTTCTCAAACTCCATGCCCTCCACTCCACCCTGTCACTGTGGAGCTCCGGGGGCAGGACGAGCAGAGGGGGCATGCAGGTGACCCAGGTGTGGAGCCATCGGCCTCCTCATTCATGTCCTTGCTTCCTCCCCAGGTGGCCGATATGCTGTTGGAGCTCTGCGTCACCGAGTTGGAGGATGTGGCCACAGACTCGCAGAGCGGCCGTCTCTCTCTCTCAGCCTGTGGTGGTGGAGAGTAGCCACCCTTACACCGACGACACCTCCACCAGCGGCACGGTGAAGATACCAGGTGGGGGGGGGCCGGCCCCAGGGAGGAGCTGCGGCATTTCCCACCTTCACAACGGTGTGATTCTGTAATTGCTTCAGTAGAAACAACCATCTCCGTTTTATAAAAAGAAGTTACAGAATTGCTTTAGAATCACTTTCCTCCCCTTTCTAACAAACTTCTTTTGCACAATAAATCATGATACAGAAAGTCACGCAAAGTAAATGTTTAGCTTCATGATAATCAGGCAGATGCCCTAGTCATTATAACCCAGATCTAGACATAACCTGTGCCAGATCCCAGAACCCCTCAGTGTGTTCCCCTGAAGTCCCTCTGAGTGACGCTCTGACTTGCATTTCTACTTCTGTTACCCATGTGTGCATCTTTCTTTTCTTCCTAACAATTCAAGAAAAATTATTAAAAAGAAGATTGTTGAGGCCCCGGCCTTTCACCCGACAGGCTTCCCCACGGCCTGGCTCTGCTGACCGCACGCTCATGCTGCTGTTGGGTGTGCCTCAGCCGTCCTTCTGCAGATTACTGCCTGATTCAGAGGCACGTGAGTTCAGTGTCTGTGGCCAGCTCTTTAGTGGCTGAGACTCAGCCTCAGAGCACCTCCTGCATGCCTGCCTTTCCTTTGTGACATCAGCAGCCCCCAAGGCTTATTAGCACTGGAGGCCATTGGCCCATTCGGGGATGCAAATGGTGCTATTGTAGAGAAATCATTTCTTGCTTATTTAGGAGCTAGAATACTTTCTTATAAAGAGACATTTTCCCTCATCTGATAGTTGGTTGCCCAAGGTGCCGTTTGCCTGAGAAAGATAAGATGAAAGCTTTATTCTTCCTCTGTTTACCAGAGAATGAATTAATTTCCTTTCATTTCTTGAAGGTGACCTGTTTTTTTTTTTAATGTTATTATGAACTCATGGATGGAAACATATGTGAGGGTTTTACTCTGTTGTGATGATCTTTGTAGAAGCTGGGACAATCCTGTTTCTAGACAGTGGCAGCCTCTTTAGTGTGGCTCCGACATGATTCTGGTGGTCCTTCCGTAGAGTCCAGGCAGTCAACCCAAGCTGTCCTAGGTTTCTCTTCACCTGGGATCTGCCTTGGATCCTTCTGTTCATGCTAATACTTAAAAAATTTTTTCTTTTATTTATTTTTTATATTTTATTTATGAGCTTATTTGTTTAGAGACAGGATCTTGATCTGCCACCCAGGCTGGAGTACAGTAGTGCAGTTACAGCTCACTGTAGCCTCGAATTTCTGGGCTCAAGTGATCCTCCCACCTCAGCCTCCTGAGTAGCTAGGAGTGCAGGCACATGCCGGCTCGCCTTGCTAACGTGCTGATTCCTTCTACTCAAATAAAGTACAAGGTTGTGCCTCGTCTGTTACGTCTGCATCTCTTTGCTTCCATACCAAATCCTGGTTCCAAGATAGTGTTTGATAAAATATCTCATGATTTTTCATTTGCTTTGCCCATATTGCGTATACGACAGACTTAGGATATAATTTCAATACTGCCAATGTCGGTATAATTACTGAAATTCAGAACATGCCCTAATTTTCTCAAATTTATTAAATAATTATATTGTATCTACAAGAGCATAATAGCTGTTACATACTATACTTTCTTTTCATCTTTGAGTCTTAGTTTTACTGACTGGTCCTTGTGGGATCTGAAGTGCACTCTGGTGAATTCCTCAGTAGCCCCTGAGATCAGGCTTGTTCACGGGAGTGTTTGGCCTTTGAACCGAAAGGTAGTTTTCTGGGCATTAAAGCGTTGAATCATGTCTTTTTCCTCTGTGAAAGTGTGATACCATCTTTTCCCTTTATAAGTAATGTGAGTTTTTTCAGTAATTTTACTAGAATATATGTTCACGTGGGTCATCTTCGGTGATTTCTCAGGTAAGGGGTGCTCCTTGAGTCTGTCCTCCCAAGTCTGTGTTGTGGGGACGTTCTCTTGAATCGAAGTCTGCAATGTTTGTTCTGTAGCCTTGCCTAGCAGTTTTTTCTAGGGACACTTGGTAACTCTCCATGCACTGGATAGTTGGTGCCTTTTAGAGTTAATGTTACTTTCTCTTTCAAATACTTTTTACCTCTGTTTTTTTTTAAAAATTCCTTCCTTGTGCTCGCTTCGGCAGCACATATACTAAAATTGGAATGATACAGAGAAGATTAGTTTTTTGTTTAAAAAAAAAAAGTTCCTTCCTTTTCTCGTTTGTCTTAAGGTGCATCTGCTGTGTTTATTTGATTGTACACTCTGTTTTAGTCTCCACTGGAATGTAGTTTTGTTTTCATTTTAATTCTGTCTTCAGCTTTATCATTTCAGTTTTTGGTTTTCCTAAGTCTGATTTATGTGGTTCTTATTCATGTCTTGTATCATTTTTTCTAATTTCATTCAATTTGTTTTGAAATGATAGATTACAGGGCTGGTGCGGTTTGTGAGCTTATCTTTCTGGTCTGCTTTTATTGTCTATAGGGATGTTACTTTGTTCCTTATTGTCATTTTTCTTTCCCTTTTTTTTTTTTTTTTTGAGACAGAGTCTTGCTCTGTCACCCAGGGTACAGTGCAGTGGCGTGATCCTGACCCACTGCAGCCTCGACCTTCCAGGCTCAAGCCATCCTTCTCCATCAGCCTCCTGAGAAGCTGGGACTACAGGCTTGTGCCACCACAGTTGGCTTTTTATTTTTTGTGGAGCCGAGTCTCTCTGTGTTGCCCAGTCTTGTCTCAAAACTCCTGGGCTCAAGTGATCCTCCCAGCTGAGCCTCCGAAGTGTTGAGAATTATAGGTGTAAGCCACAGTGCCAAGCCCATTCCCTTTTTCTGACAATAACTTTTTATTGTTTGATCTTATACTTTTATCTTGCTCATTTTTATCTGAAATCATTTTTCTGGAACTTTTAGAATGAGGTGAGATCCAGAAAAGCTTTCTCACCATGTGGCCCAGGTTGGAGTGTACAGTGGCACGATCTTGGCTCACTGCAGCCCCAGCCTCTGGGCTCGGGTGATCCCCCCACTTAGCCTCCTGAGTAACTGGGACTACAGGCTGTATCCAGCTAACTTTTAAAATTTTATATCAAGAAAGGATTTTACTATGTTGGCCAGGCCTGTCTCAAACTCCTGAGCTCAAGCAAGCTGCCTGCCTCAGCCTCCCAAAGTGCTGGGATTACAGCCGTGTACCGCCTCATCTGACCCAGAAAAACATTTTTAAACTTTAAGCTATTACTTCATGGCAGAAATGTAAAGAACAAAGGGTATTTCTGGTTGGCATTTGCCTAGACAAAAATCTTGTGACCCCTTTCTCTTTTGTTTCTCTTTCGCTTTATATCCAGTCCACCAGCAAATCCTGTTTTTCTGCTTTTAAAATATATTCCAAATTCAACCATTTCTCCCTAACTGCAGACATTCTGGGCTAGAGCATTGTGGGGTCTCATCCGGTTTATCATCCTAGCAGTCACGTCCTAGCTGCCTGACTGTTCCTGTTCCACTCCCACCATCTGTAGCCCTCCACAATCAGCTGCCCACACAGCATCCAGAGATCATAGCTTAAAACCAGTCCAAGTCTCTTAACCCTGTAACCCTGGGAGAGGATCTGAACTCCTGCCCCGTGTCCCTCCTTCCTCCCCACCTCTTTCCCGGCCCCTTGGTGCCATCCTCTGCTAGTCCTTCAAGATCTTCCAGCCTGAAGGAAAACCCTTGTGCCTCTACTTACACACCTCTCACACCAGATGTGTAGGTTCTCCACACCAAGCGATTCTCCAGTTCTCTGGACACCAATTGAGTGCCCTGTAATTCAGTTGAATTCTGATGCTGACTACCTGGAGTTACATGAACCCCGCAAGTTGAGGTGCTCCTCACTTCAAATGCCCCCACTTCCAGGTGACCGACAGCTTCCATCTGACCTGGCTGCAGGTTGGGCATTCCCACAGCCCCTCGGCAGTGCAGTGTTGGCTGTAAAGCTTCATCGGGCAGTGGGGTTGCAGGAGGAAAGTCTGCCCAGGAATGACTGCACAAAACGCGTTGGCCAAGTGGAGATTTTTCTGGCCTTCCAGTCCACAGGCATAATCTTCTGTGGGGGATGAGTTGGGGGAAAAGGGTGGTCGGTCTGAGATGCTTGTCTTTGAGGCCAGTTCTTTTGGACTTTCTACTATTCATTAGCTGTTAAACATGGTTCAGTTTCACTGTTTCTCCTTGGTGCACTGTTTCTGCTTGGTGCACTGTTTCTGCTTGGTGCACTGTTTCTCCTTGGTGCACTGTTTCTGCTTGGTGCGCTGTTTCTGCTTGGTGCGCTGTTTCTGCTTGGTGCGCTGTTTCTGCTTGGTGCAGTGTTTCTCCTTGGTGCACTGTTTCTCCTTGGTGCACTGTTTCTGCTTGGTGCACTGTTTCTCCTTGGTGCACTGTTTCTGCTTGGTGCACTGTTTCTCCTTGGTGCACTGTTTCTCCTTGGTGCACTGTTTCTGCTTGGTGCACTGTTTCTGCTTGGTGCACTGTTTCTCCTTGGTGCACTGTTTCTCCTTGGTGCCCTGTTTCTCCTTGGTGCACTGTTTCTGCTTGGTGCACTGTTTCTCCTTGGTGCACTGTTTCTGCTTGGTGCACTGTTTCTCCTTGGTGCCCTGTTTCTCCTTGGTGCACTGTTTCTCCTTGGTGCACTGTTTCTCCTTGGTGCACTGTTTCTGCTTGGGTGCTGATCTGGAGTGGTTGCTATGTTTTGTGCTCATTTGTCTCTAGGTGCAGAGGGACTCAGGGTGGAATTTGACCGACAGTGCTCCACGGAGCGGCGCCACGACCCTCTCACAATCATGGACGGTGTCAACAGGATTGTCTCTGTACGGTCAGGTAAGGACAGGAGGTTGAGCAGTGCATGATCGGACCACCTGTATCTCCATAGACAAAGTCCTTCACGTTTGTAGGACAGAACACTGCTACCCTGTTCTCATGGAAGACTTGAGGAAGGGACAATACGCTATTCGGCTATGAAACGTATTAGGTTTGCTTGCCTCTCCCCACACTTTTGAATATGGTAATTATGTGTGATGTGTGCAGCACATCTCTGTCGGATGAGCCCTGCCTCACCAGGCAGCTGCAGAAGATACAGAAGACGTGTGGGGTGCCGGGGGCTCTCGCGAGCCATGGTTGGCATATGACAGAGCTTCTTCAAGGGCTTTGTGTCTTACTGGTTGCAGTGAGGGCATGGCCACGTGTGGAGTGACTTCTGTATGTAGGTGTAGGCGGCTATGTGTCTGGCTTGTCTCTGCTGCTGGGCTTCATGAGGCCAGCGAGGGGCGGATCAGGACGTCTGTGGGAGTGTGTTATATGCTCTTTCACCGAGCCTTTTAGAGTTGGCAGTGCAGGGTGTGTCTTCTAAGACCTCGTTATTCTTCATCTCGAGTGCTTCCTGTGAAGGGCCGGGTAATGCAGCCTGTGTCATAGCAGCACGCAGACTGGATGCCAGTGGAAGGGCGTGGCTGCGTCCCAGGAAAGCTTTATCCATACAGCCTTACTTAGTGAAGTGAAAGCTTTGCATGAAGTGCTATGATCCCACTGGGCGTGGGTTTTTCTGGTGCTTTGACAGATATCTGCCAGTGTAGTTTTCAGTAGTGGTGTTGGATGTGACAGTTTTTCTGTGTCCAGCAGAAAGCCCTTGCAGGCCATCCCTCAGCCGTTGCCAGATGGTCCTTCTGAAGCAGAAACCTGGTGGGTTCTCTTGGCCTTCTGAGCTGCTGTGATACACTACCCCCTCCTTTCCACAGCCGCCAGGCCTCTGCTCCCGGGGGGCTGCTCCATTCCTCCCTCGAGGGCAGCTCTTCCAGGCTATGCTGAGCCACACATGTGGGTCCTTTGTGGGGGAGAGCTAGGGTTCTTCCTTCTGCTGCCTGGCCACCTGGTTGTGTCAGAGCATTCCCGGGAAACGTCCCTGTGACCTGGCGTGTGTTGGCGACCCGAAGGCCTCTCACGGTATCCTGGCTATGTGGGATCATTTCCCCCACTGGGTGGTGGCTTCTGCCAGGGCAGTGCCCGCCCACCTGCCCTCAGTTTCACGGGTACCTGGTACAGGGGCTGAATGAGTGTCTGCTGAAGAAAGGTGTGTATTAAAATGTGAATCCCAAGAGTGATGTGTCGCTGTGCACTTCAGCTTGGGAGAGCTCAGCTTGGAGGAACTTGTTCTCGCACATGACGGAAATTGTTCTGCTTTGTGTCTAAGGAGGCTTGTGTTGCTTGGATGATGGATCGAAGCTAACCCTGGGTGCGCTTTCCTCCTCCAGGCCGAGAGTGGTCCGACTGGTCCAGCGAGCTGCGCATCCCGGGGGGATGAGTTAAAGTGGAAGTTCATCAGCGATGGGTCCGTCAACGGCTGGGGCTGGCGCTTCACCGTCTATCCCATCATGCCAGCTGCTGGTAAGGGAGGGGCTTATAGTGACCAGGGTTAGGTGACTGGCTGTGGGTTTTTTCCAGAACAACATGGACCTGTGCACACTCCCATGTGGTGCCTGACGGCCTGCCCTCTGCCATGTTGGAGTGCATGCTCCCGCAGGCCCCGCGGAGGCGTGGAGCAGGACACAGAGACCTGTCCCAGCTGTCTAGCTACCAGGCTCACACTCCTCTTCCCCTGGTGTGGAAGGAGTTGTTGCTGGTGCAGTTTTTAAGGCTTTTGGTTTACAGTGGAAGTGAGTGTGAAGAGCAGGCTCACCAACTCACTGTGGCATGAGGGGCATATCAGCTGTCGCCTTCCAGTGGGTGGGGCTGGGTGCAGCCACCCTTGTCCATTGTTGTCTTATGGGGTGCTCCCTAGCTTGTGAAGCACGGGGATGTTTACAGTGCTTATTCACAGGCCCTAAAGAACTCCTCTCTGACCGCTGCGTCCTCTCCTGTCCGTCCATGGATTTGGTGACGTGTCTGTTAGACTTCCGACTCAACCTTGCCTCTAACAGAAGCATCGTCCCTCGCCTTGCAGCCTCGCTGGCAGCGTGTGCACAGTTGAGTGCCCTAGGTAAATGGCGCCATTACAGTTAGGGCTCTCTGACTAGTTGGAAGAAACCACCAGACTTCTGATACTTTCTGTCTGCTCATTTCAGCCGCCAGTCACAGAATGTGGGCCCTTCAGAGATTGAGGAAGCTGCTTACAACTGAATTTGGGCAATCAATTAACATAAACAGGCTGCTTGGAGAAAATGATGTGGAAACAAGAGCTTTGGTACGGAACGTCCTAGTAAGATCTCTACACGCGTGACCCTTGGGGAATAAATGTTGCTTTAGTGGTCTAAACCTCTAAATCATTGAGAAGAGTTGGGGATTTTCGCATAAGAACAGGGAGGCCTTTGTCACATCCAGACTTTTCCTGTGTTGCAGTGTATACTGAGTTCAGGTTGGACTTTGTGAAAATATATGTCGACAGCTGTGAACGGTGGATTGTGTCGATTGGACTTTACAGTGAGGCTGACTGATGACCTCCCTTTATTTTGGTGACTAAAGTAGTCCGTTTTGATCCTACCCATATCAGGAGACAGACAGCATTTGCAGGCCGGAGAGGGACTATTTCTCTGGAAGCGGCTGTACTGAAATCAGTACCAAACATTCTGAGATGAGTCTTCAGACTCCTCTTTTTATTTTAGTGTTTATGTTCTTTTAGCTTTTTTCCTACTTGAGCATTTTGATTTTTTTTTTTTAACAAGAAATATTACCAACATAATAAAACATTTGACTGTAGAAACAAATGGTCAGCCTCCCCCTGTGTGCTGGATTCCCGTGATAGAATACTGTTCTGTTGTTTCTTAGAGTTTTACAGGTAGTGCTCTTGCTGCTTTGGTGAAAGGTCTTCCAGAAGCTTTGCAAAGGCAGTTTGAATATGAAGACCCTATTGTGAGGGGTGGCAAACAGCTGCTCCACAGCCCATTCTTTAAGGTAATGTTTCACTTATTTTTTAAAGTAACAGTAGAGCCATTTGACTGAACGAACCACTGAGAGCTGTCACGTCACGTGCAGTGTGTGTGTTTGAGGCTGCTCAGGGCAGCTGTAGGTATTGCTAAAGTCAAATATGAAAAGAAAAACTCAAATGATCATGTGATCTAAACCCTGAAACCATAAGCCTGTAACTGTTAGCATGACTTGAGATGCACAGGTGTTCTTGCCACTTGACGCAGGCAGCAAGTGTCTGATACATACATACAACACTTGCTGTAGCATTTGTATGGCACGTGGCTGGGAACTGTCGGGGATCGCCACATCACTGATGGCGGCCGTGTCCTTGCTATGGCCACGGCAGTCCTCCTGGAATAGGAGGTCCTGTGGCAGGAGGCACAGAAACCCCGGCCTGTTCACTGCATTTCTAAGTGTCCCTGTCTTTGTCTTTTTCGGTACCTACAGGTACTCGTAGCCCTTGCTTGTGACCTGGAGCTGGACACTCTCCCTTGCTGTGCCGAGACGCACAAGTGGGCCTGGTTCCGGAGGTACTGCATGGCCTCCCGCGTCGCTGT
Source organism: Ateles fusciceps (assembly GCA_036589455.1). Taxonomy (NCBI): domain Eukaryota; kingdom Metazoa; phylum Chordata; class Mammalia; order Primates; family Atelidae; genus Ateles; species Ateles fusciceps. Next base: position 408,065 of record JAZHEH010003346.1, read on the forward strand.
GGCTCTGGACAAAGAACACCGTTGCCCCGTCTGTTCTTGATGAGGTATTGCACAATATTTTGGAATCACTTTTGGGATGCAAAAACATTTTCTTTATTTAGCTATAGTACAACAAGATGTCTGTATTATGAGACACAGAAAAATTTTGCTTGCCAAGAAATATCAGAGAAAGTAATACATAGGTGAAAATGAGTGAGCTGACACTGAATTTCAGTGGAAGTTGATTTTCAGGAAGCTGCAGATAGAATGATGCTGTCTAGACGTTTTTATGTGTTAGACGTGATGCAGTCATTGTTGGCTTTGCCCGGTGACCACACATTGCAGTGTTGTTCTTCCCTCATGTTTTCAGGCAGGGATTCCTTCTGTCTGTCCTTAATATTTATCTATTTTGTTTGAGATGAGTGTTTGATTTGTAACGTCATGATGATTTTGTTTAGGTGGCTAAGAAAATTCGTGAATTAATGGCAGACTGCGAAAACATGGATGTTCTGCACGAGAGCCATGACGTTTTTAAGAGAGAGCAAGATGAGCAGCTTGTGCAGTGGATGAACAGGTGATTACAGTAGAAACAGGAAGTGCTGTTGATCGTGAGCGCGAGAGGTGGCGTGCGTTGTTCTTTCCCATGGCAAATGCTCACTTGATGTTTGTTGTAGGCGCCCAGATGACTGGACTCTTTCTGCTGGTGGCAGTGGAACAATTTATGGATGGGGACATAATCATAGGGGCCAGCTGGGGGGCATTGAAGGTGCAAAAGTCAAAGTTCCCACTCCCTGTGAAGCCCTCGCAACTCTCAGACCCGTGCAATTAATTGGAGGAGAACAGACCCTCTTTGCTGTGACGGCTGATGGGAAGGTAATGGTGCTTTTTCTGTTCATAGGATCATTGAGCCTGAGGCAGTTGTGGCTAAATGTGGTATATGGTTCTTAGCACATGCAAGGATCTGTACTAAAACATTTCTCAAGATTAATAGTACTGTGATATGCAGGAAGCAGCTAGCGTTCTAAGATACTTGTGTATAATCTTTCAATTTTTAACTTTAAAGTTTTAAGAAGCTTTTTAAGATGGAGTTTTGCTCTAGTTGCCCAGGCTGGAGTGCAGTGGTGCAGCCTCTGCCTCCTGGGTTCAAGTGATTCTCCTGCCTCAGCCTCTCTAGTAGCTGGGATTACAGGTGCCCACTACCACACCCAGCTAACTTTTGTATTGTTAGTAGAGACGGGATTTTTACCATGTTGGCCAGGCTGGTCTCAAACTCCTGACCTCAGGCGATCTGCTCGCTCTTGGCCTCCCAAAGTGCTGGGATTACAGGTGTGAACCCATTGCACCTGGCCAATGTTTTTTTTTTTAATTTTGAAAATGCATGATGTTTACAAAAGTATTACCATTTTTGCTTGTGTATCACTCGTTAGATGTATTTCTTGTTTGCTGTTGTAAATATTATTTTTCAAAGAATTTATTGCTGCTGGGTAGGCATGTGACTCGATACTTTGGGAGGCCGAGTCAGGCGGATCACCTGAGGTCAGGAGTTTGCGACCAGCCTGGCCAACATAGGGAAACTCCGTCTCTACTAAAAATACAAAAATAAGCTAGGCGTGGTGATGTGTGCCTGTAATCCCGGCTACTCCGGACGCTGAGGCAGGAGAATCACTCGAACCTGGGAGGTGGAGGTTGCAGTGAGCCAAGATTGTGCTACTACACTCCAGCCTGGGTGACAGAGTGAGACTCTGTCTCAAAAAGAAAAAAAAAATTATCACTGCTAATGTCTAGAAATATTGGATGTTTCTGTATTGACTTTATGTCTGGTGACCTACTTGACTCTTTTCGTTCTAATGTATCTGAAAATTTCTTGTGTCGTCTTTATAGTCCAGGGTACACTGGGGAGGGAGCTGTAGGCATACCCTGGAGGTGTGCAGGCTGGGTCTAGACCAACACCACAAAGCAGTGTCTCCGCAAAGCAGGCCACACAAATGTCTTGGTTTCCCAGTGGATATAAAAATGTGTGTGTGCTATAGTCTATTAAGTCACATCTTCAGACTCCACTTCTAATTCTAGTTCACTTGCTGTTTCCACCACATCTGTAGTCACTTCCTCCACCCGTCTTGAACCCCTCAAGTTCATCCATGAGGGTTGGAATCCGTTTCTTCTAAATTCCTGTTAATGTTGAAATTTTCACCTCCTCCCATGAATCACATATGTTGTTAATGGCATCCATAATGGTGATGCCTTTCCAGAAGGTTTTCAATTTAGTTTGTCCACGTCCATTAGAGGAATCACTATCTATGGCAGCTATAGCCTTATGAAATGTATTTTTTAAATAACAAGATTTGAAAGTCGAAATACTCCTTGATCCATGCATGGGGCTGCAGAAAGGATGATGTGTTAGCAGGCATGAAAATGACTTCAGTCTCTGTATGTGTTCATCAGAGCTCTTGGGGTAACCAGGTGCATTGTCAGTGAGCATTGATACTTTGAAAGAAATCCTTTTTTCTGAGCAGTAGGCCTCAATAGTGGGCTTAAAAGATTCAGTGAACCATGCTGTAAAATGTGCTGACTTCCAGGTTTTGTTGTATTTCTCAGCACAGCCAGAATGGAGTTAGTATAATTCTTAAGGGCCCTAAGATTTTCAGAATGGCCAATGAGCATTGGCTTCAACAAATTCTACCAATACAGTCACCAGCTGCATTAGCCCCTAACAAAAGATTTGAAGCTTTGTTTTTTTCCTTTGCCCACCTGCAACTGTCTTGATTGAGTTACAGCTTTTTTTTTTTTTTTTTGAGACAGAGTCTTGCTCTGTCGCCAGGCTGGAGTACAATGGTGCGATCCTGGTTCACTGCAACTTCCATTTCCCGGTTTCAAGCAATTCTCCTACCTCAGCCTCCCAAGTAGCTGGGACTACAGGCACGCACTACCATACCTGGCTAACTTTTTTGTATTTTTATTAGAGACAGGGTTTCACCTTGTTGGTCAGGATGGTCTCGATCTCTTGACTTTGTGATCCACCCGCCTCAGCCTACCAAAGTGCTGGGATTATAGGCTTGAGCCACCGCACCCAGCCAAGATTTGAAGCTTTGAAAGCAAACGTTGACTTCTCTTTAGCTATGAAAGTCCTAGATGGCGTCGTCTTCCCGTAGAAGGCTGTTCGTCTGCGTTGGAGGCGTGTTTTAGTGTAGCCGCCTTCACCACTGACCTTGGCTAGCTCTTCTGGGTAACTTATTGCAGCTTCTACGTCGGCACATGCTACGTTACCTTGCCGTTTTATGTTATGGAGATGGCTTCTTTCCTTAACCCTCAGGAACCAGCCTCTGCTAACTTCAGACTTTTCTTTGCAGCTTTCTCACCTCTCTTAGTCTTTGTGGAATCGAAGAGAGTTAGAGCCTTGCTCTGGATTAGGCTTTGGCTTAAGGGAATGTTGTGTCAGTTTTGATCTTCTGTCTATGCCAGTCAGACATTCTCTATATCTGCAATAAGACTGTGTTGCATTCTTATCATTGTGTGTTTACTGGAGTTGCACTTAATTGTGCTTCAAGAACTTTTTCTTGGCTAACTGGTTCAAGAGACCTGCTTTCACCGTGGCTTGGGTTTCAACGTACCTTCTTCACCAATCTTAATCATTTCTAAATCTTTTCACCTAAAATGAGAAATATGCAACTCTTCCTTTCACTTGAACTCTTAGAGGCCACTGTAGGGTTATTAAGTGGCCTAATTTCAATAAGTTGTGTCTTAGGGAATAGGGAGGTCCACGGAGAGGGAGAGAGAAGGGAGAACAGCTGGTTGGTGGAGCAGTCAGAAAATACACAACATTTATCATTTAAGTTCACCGTCTTGTATGCGTGCGGTTTGTGGTACCTCAAAACAAGTACAACAGTAACATCAAACGTTACTGATCGCAGATCACCGTAACAGATAAAATAATAATGAAAAAGTTTAAAATTTTGCATGAATTACCAAATGTGACGTGGAAACAGTAAGTCAGGACATGTTGGTGGAAAAGTGGTGCCGATAGACTTGATCAGTGTGGGGTTGCCACACACCTTCGGTTTGTAAAACACTATCTGCGAGTTGCAGTAAAGCAAGCCATAGTAAAATGAGGTGTGCCTGCATACAGGAGCCACGCGTATTTGGAAGCAAGGATCATTGTGAACCGTGTCAGAGGCAGACTGCTAGTACAGGTATCAAAGTGATCTAACCTCATAAACAGGTTTGAAATATAGTTCCTCTTTTTCTATTCTCAGGAGAATTCTGTTTCTTTTCCTTGTTTTTCTGGTTATTTTAACATATGTACTTAAAAACCTAAAGTTAATTAGTATTTCTCCCCCTCCTCCCAATCAGTGGCCCTTGCTACCCAGTGTTTGAGTTTTAACCTATTCCCCCTCTGCCATAGGCACTATGGTTGTTTTGGTTGTTTTTTATGGACCATAGCTTTTTTGGAGTTAGCCAAATGCTACACATCTTTGCTCGCAATCATTTCTTACCATCATTTGCTGCATCTCAGATCTTATAAAATCATTTCCTTCGACTTTAAGCGTATCTTTTTCAGTTTACTTTAGTTAGATTCATTCTTTGATTTGTTTCAAAATATCTTTATTTTGTCCTTTTTCTAGAATGGGGGTTGGCAAGCATTTTCTGTAAAGGGCACAGTAGTGTTTTCAGCTTTGTGGGCCACATGGTCTCTGTTGCAGCTACAAAAGCAGCCAGGGACATACTGTAAATGAGTGGGTGTGGCTGTGTTCCAATAAAACCTCACTGACAGAAGCAAATGAGGGGCCCGATTTGGCCGACGGGCCATAATTTGCCAGCTCCCGTTGTAGTTGTGAATTCTCAGGGGCTGGCCCCTCTCCCCCTGTCAGGGCTGAGGCTGAGAAAGGCCACTTTCTGTGTTGTTCTTACTTCTTATTCACAGTCACCGAGGGGCAGCCCTTTGGAGCCCTGCCTTCTACAGGAAGTCCTTGGAGGCGAGTGCACTTCCCTGCACCCTATACATCTGAGAGCCTCAGACCCTCCCCACCAGAAGCTGGCTTTGGGAATGGGGCTCATTTGTCCCCCTGAGTTTGGGCCTCACTTCCTGCATCGATCCCTGTGGCTTCTTTTCTATTATGTCAGTACAGCAGCAGGTCTGAAAGATGTCTAAAACAGCATGGAACCCCATTTAAGTTTTTATCAGCAGGGATGTTTACCTTCGTTTGGAAAGAGGCAGTCTGATTGTGTGTGTGTGTGGTTTCTTTTTTAAATTAATCATAGATGTTTTGTGTCCTAAAACATCCCACTTAGATGAAAAAAAAAAAGCATTTTTTCCTGTGTGGTTTGTATGCTGCCCTGCTGAAATATTAAAATGTATTTGTTCTTCTATATGTATGTTTTTGTGGCTGTTTTGTCAGAGATTTGCACATAGTAAATAATTAATTTTTTTTTGCTTTTCTTGGTATTAATTGTAGTTGGTATTCTAGATAAAAATGGAAGAGCTTCCAGGGAGAAGACCTTATTTTCACAATATGTTTTCTGAATTTGGAATTTTTAATAGTCCTGTTTTTATTTCATTTCTAGAACTTTGATAGAACATGTATAAAGTCGTAAACATTCCTGTGATTTTTAACTTTAAATTTCATTTTTGTGTGGTAAAAATGTCTAAAACATGGATTAGGTTTGTGAATTACTAAATGTAGGGGATGTTGAGGTTAAAACCTGATGTTGCTATTGCTTTTTCTTTTCTTAGCTGTATGCCACTGGGTATGGTGCAGGTGGCAGACTAGGGATTGGAGGGACAGAGTCGGTGTCTGCCCCAACATTGCTTGAATCCATTCAGCATGTGTTTATTAAGAAAGTAGCCGTGAACTCAGGAGGAAAGCACTGCCTTGCGCTGTCTTCAGAAGGAGAAGTTTACTCTTGGGGTGAGGCGGAAGATGGGAAGCTGGGGCATGGCAGCAGAAGGTATTATGTGAAAACATTTTTTCAACATTGTGTTTTTCTTTGTGTTTGTTTTCATGCTGGTACAGTGTGTTGGCATTTAGTTTTTCAAAGTAACATTTGCAATAATCTGCTCAAACTAAACAATGTTAACGACTCATTTGGCAGAAATAGTTTTATGTGCCAACATGAGGGCTTACCCGTGTGACTTCTCTGTTGGGAGGAAAAAAAGTCAGTTGTCAGTCGTTGATGACAAGTACTAAGCAAGCTGCTTTTGGTCCTTCTCCCTTAAATGATCCACTGAGTCATATTTGGCATTTTGTGTAACGTGCGAGATACTAGAACTGCAAATACAGAGGAAATGGCAAGGGTGAGGGGGGAAAGAACACACAATTCACACCATTTTTTAAACAAAGGAATCAAAATCACATGTTATAAAAAAATTAATGAGAATTACCAGCCAAGTTGGAGTGACAGGAGCCTTTTTATCCCAGGGATAACTGAAACACCACATAAGATAAACAGGCCCAGTGTGGTGGCACACGCCTGTCATCTCAGCACTTTGAGAGGCCACGGTGGGTAGATTGCTTGGACTCAGGAGTTCAAGAACAACAGCCTGGGCAACATGACGAAATGCCATCTCTATGAAAAATATAAAAAAAATTAGCCAGATGTGGTGGCACACACCTGTAGTCCCAGCTACTTGGGAGGTGGAGATTGCAGTGACCTGAGATCGTGCCAGTGCACTCCAGCCTGGGTGACAGAGTGAGACCCTGTCTTAAAAACTAATAATAGTAAATTAAATTTAATAGTACCTCCAAAGACATTGAATATCAGGCAACAAAATACAGTGTTCCATGAGTCATGGGAAACAAGCGAGTTCTAAGGGATGGTGGTTAATGGTATAAAAATACACTTAGATGGAATGAATAAGATCAAGTATGACAGCACAACAGGAGGCTACAGGCAATAATAACTTATTGTACATTTTAAAATCACTAAAGGAGTATAATTGGATTGTTTGTAACACAGGAAAGGATAAATGCTTGAGGCGATTAATAACCTGTTTACCCTGATGTGATTATTACACATTGTATGCCTAAATCAAAAATATTTCATATATCCTATAAATATATACATCTATATACCCACAAAAATTAGAAAACCAAGGCAGGTTCTAAAAATTGCCCAATGGACTTCCTGTAGAAAGTTTCCAGGCTGTGGCACAGGAAAGAGAACACCAGGCAGATCCTGGCAGACTCTCTTAGCATAGAGAAGACAGAACTGGAGGTCCAGGGAGGCTAAGACACAGAGCCTGCAGAGTACCAGAGCTGACAGAGCTGCACAGAGAGGACTGCTGAGGCCTGCAGAGCCTGATGGGGCAGTCACCGCCGTGAGGCTGAGGACCTCACCACCCGAAGGGATGAGAAGGAAGAGTCCCCAAAGCTTACGCAGGGCAGGGGATGGAGGCTGCTCTCAAAACCTCACAATTTACAGGGCAACTATTAAAGTACTCAGAAGGATGTTACCCCGTATTGGGGGAAAAATTGGCCATAGCCGAATTGTTGCTCTCATGCCACCAACAAAGCTTCAGAGCAAGACCCGAAAGGTTGAAACCACTTGCAAGTAACTTGTCAGAGAGATCAAAGCTCAAGAATATTCTTATGAATACAAACGTTAAGCACCCAACAAAGTAAATCTCACAATTTCCTGCATCTAATAAAAAATTAGCAAGCTTGCAAGGGAGCAGGAAAATACAACTTACATGAGGAGAAAAGTCATCAGTTGAAACTGTCTCAGAAATGATACAAGTGGTAGAATTACTCGTTAAGAACTTTATTAAAACGGTTATTTTAGTAAAGCTAGAAGAGAACTTGAATGTGTTAGGTAAAGCCTGGACGATATTTAAATGCCCAAATCAAAGTTCTAAAGGTGAAAAACAGTGTCAGAGATCAAAAATACGTTGGATGGGTTAATGGCAGCTTAGACATCGCAGGAGAAAAGGTGAGTCAACTTGAAGACATGATAGAAGAAACCAGAAGTAAACAGAAAGAAGACTGTACCAATGAACAGAACATGAGAGGAGAGACGAGCTGTAGGACAACTCCAGATGTCCTAATATCTGCATAATCAGAGCCACTGAAGGAGGGGCTAAAAAATTTCCAAGTGCGTTGAAAAGTATAAATCCACTGATTCAAAATGCGTAAAAAACCCTAAGCAAAAGAAACATGAGGAAAACTACACTAAGGTGAGTTGGTCAAGACCAGAGATAAAGAGAAAATATTTTAAAAGCAGCTGGGGTGAGGATGAGTGTGAGGGTGGGAGGACCAGACATATTACATACAGGGAAAAAGATAAGCGTAGCTACAGATGTCTTCTAGGAGTCAATGCAAGCTAGAAGACAGTGGATCTTCTACAAGTAAAAATTATTGTCAACATTTTTTTTTTTACCCAGCAGAAATATTTTTTCAAGAAAGAAGTTGAAATAGACTCATTTAGATAAAGAAAAACTGAAAGGACTTATCACCGCAGACCTGCACAACCAAAACCTTAAAGGAATTTCTTTAAATTGAAGGAAAATTATATCAGATGGAATCGTGAATCTACCAAAGAAATGAAGAAATGTTAATGATGTGATGTTTTTCCTTACTCTATAGATCTTTTAAAGAGATAACTGAATATTTCAAGGACATAATACAAATAAATTAAGGCGTTTAAAACACACACAGAAGTTAATTGTAACACAAAGACTGGGGGAGGAAATGGAAGTAGACTGTTGTGAAGTTACATTCGTGTTGCAGTATGTGACTTCGGAATAGACCGTGATAAGTTAGAGAAGTACTCCACACACCTTCAAGGCAACCAGTAAAATAACACAAAAGAGTTTTATCTGATGAACCAACAAAGAAGTTGCATGAAGTCATAAAACATAATCAGTTCATCTAAAAGAGAGCAAAGAAGAAGAAAAGAGCAGCAAAAAACAAATAAATAGCAAGATTTATTTATCTGGGGTGACAAAAGCAAGACCCCAGCTCTAAAAAAATATGTGTGTGTATTAAGGTTTACACACATATATTTTTTTTAGAGCTGGGGTCTTGCTTTTGTCACCCAGGCTGGAGTGCAGTGGTGTGATCGTGACTCACTGCAGCCTTGAATTCCTGGACTCAAGCAATCCTCCTGTCTTAGCCTCCTGACTAGCTAGGACTACGCGTGCATGCTACCAGACCCAGCTAATTTATTTTTATTTTTTGTAGAGGTGGGGTCTTGCTGTGTTGCCCAGACTGGTCTCAAATTCCTGGCCTCAAGCAGTCCTCCTGTCTCGGCCTCCCAAAGCACTGGCATTATGGGTGTGAGCCTCTGCACCCCAGCTGCCAAATATGTTTATAGCCACATCAAATGTAAATGATTCAAACAGCCCAGTTTAAACTCAGAAGTTGTCAGAATGGATATAAGAGCAGGATCAAACCATACACTGCCTTCAGGGGTCCCACTTTAAACACAGACCCATAAATGGGCTGAAAGCAAAAAGACAGGGAGAGACATACCATGCCAATGTGCCTCAGAACAAAGCTAGAGTGCCTGTGCTAATGTCATACAAAGTAGAATTCATAGTAAAGAATATTGACAGGGACAAAAACGATAGTATCTAGACGATGCAGTGGATAGTTCATCAAGGGGACATAATAATCCTAAACCTTGGCACACTTCATAATAGATCTTCTGGATACATGAAATTAAAATAAAGCTGCATGGAGAAACAGACACATCCACAGTTGTAACTAGAGTTTGAATACCCCTCCTTCAATAATTGATAGAACAAGTACATTAAAAAAAATTGATAGCAGATTTGAACAACTGTGTCAACTAACTTGACCTAATTGACATTTTTTAGAACACTCTACTAGATAAATTTTACATGCTTTTCAAGTGCATGAGGAATATCTACCAATATAGATCATGGTTTGGACTATAAGACAAATCTTAGACATCAGGATTCAAGTTATGTAAAATATATTCTCTGTCCACAGGGAAATTAAATTAGACATTAATAACTGATCCCTGGAAAACCCCCAGTATTTGGAAAGTGAAACATTTCTAAATAACTGATGGATCAAAAAATGAATCAGAAAGTAAATTACAGTTTTGAAGCGTGAAAATGAAAACAGTGTACCAAAATGTGTGGGATCCAGCAAAAGCAGAACTTAAAAGGAAATTTATAGCATGAAGTGCCTATTTTAAAAATGAAAAATGATCTCAGAACTATGACCTTAGTGTCCATCTTAGAAAACCTGCAATAGGCCAAGTGTGTTGGCTCACGCTTGTAATCCCAGCACTTTGGGAGGCTGAGGCAGACGGATCACGATATCAGGAGATCAAGACCATCCTGGCTAACATGGTGAAACCCCGTCTCTACTAAAAATACAAAAAAATTAGCCGGGTGTGGTGGCGGGCACCTGTAGTCCCAGCTACTCGGGAGGCTGAGGCAGGAGAATCGCTTGGACCTGGGAGGTGGAAGTTACAGTGAGCTGAGATCGCACCACTGCACTCCCGCCTAGGTGACAGAGTGAGACTTCGTCTCAAAAAAAAAAAAAAAAAAAAAGAAAGAAAACTTAAAATAAGAAGGATTGATACAATCCAAAGTAAACACAAGAAAGGGAGTGAGTTAGAAAGAGCAGAGCAGAATCCATAACATAGAAAACGGAAAAGCAATAGAGAGAATAAAATGAAACAAAAACTTTTTTTTTTTGAGAACGTCAATATAATTGTTAAAATATCTATCTAGACTGGTCAAGAAAAAAGGAGATTACAAATTGTAGAAATACTAGGAATAGGAGAGTTTTCGTCACCTCAGAGTATACAGATATTAAAAGATAATGAAGCATAATGAACAGCTAACAAATTGACTTTTTAGATGAAATGGACAAGTCCCTCAAATGGCACATACTCTTCACAGCTCACTCCAGAAGAATTAGATGACTTGAGTAAATAGTGGTGTGTTTAAGAAATTGAGTTTCCTCCAGGACCAGATGATGTGATTTCTAACAGATGTGTAGCTAACAGATAATACCAGTTCTTCTCAAATTTTTCAGAAAATTGGAGGACGGAATTCTCAAGTCAGTTTTTTTTGAGGATAGCTTTACTTATATCAAAGTCAGACTCAGCCATTTCTAGGAAAATACAGACCAATATCCTTTATGAACATAGATGTAAAAGTCTTTAATGTTTTAGTAAATTGAATTCAGTAATATATATTGTGGCCATGTGAGATGTTTATGCCAGAAATCACAGTTTTGGTTTAACGTTAGAAAAATCAGTCAGTGTGAAAAAGAAAACTATATGATCATCTTAATCGATAAAGGGGGAAAAATAATTTGGCAAACTCCAACATCCATCTCTGATCAAAACTCTGAGTAGTCTAAGAGTAAAAAGATCTCTTCCTTTACCTGATAAAGGGGCATCTCTGTTAACCTGTAGAGTTTACATTGTACTTGATGGCAGCAGACTGAAAGCTTTCCCCGAGTTCAGGCTCAAGGAAAAGATGTCTGCTATCACGACTTCTCTCCAACATTGTACAGGGTTAGTAAGGACAGTACAGCAATGCAAAGGAGTAAAAGGCATCTAGATGGAAAAGAGAATTAAAACTGTCTTTTTTGCAGAAAACATTGTTTATGCAGAGAATCTGGTGGTATCTACAAAAAGCTACTGGAACTAATAAGTGAGGCTAGTGTTGCAGGATAGAAGTTGCAGTGCTGCAAGATAGAAGATCAATAAGTAAAGGTTATTTGTATGTCCACACATATACATATACGAACCAGAAAGTGAAAGTTTAAAATAGCACTTACAGTACCCTCTTCTCAGAATTGGATAACTAAGGGATAAATCTGCCCCAAAAATGTGAATGGCCTGTAGACAGAAGACTACACAATATTGCTGGGAGTCACGGAGCAGAAGACTCAGTATTATTAATTTGCTGGTTATCCTCATGTCTATAGATTCAATACCTTCTCAATCAAGGTTTGTATAGAAATTCACAAGCCGAATATAAAATGTGTACGGAGATGCAAATGACCTAGAATAGTCAAATCAACTTTGAAAATGAGGACAAGGTTGGAAGACTTGCACTGCCTGACTTAAGTCTCATTTTAGAGCTGCAGTCATCAACTTGGTATAGTGTAGGCGTAAAGAGAGAGACAGATACATCCATGAAACAGAACAGGGAATCCAGAAACTGGCTGGCAAACACAAGACGAGTGTGGAAAAATGAAACTGGACTTCTCACAATTTCTAGTGCACAGTTTACAAGAGTGCACAGCCAGTTCATGGAGAAAGATACTCTTTTCAATAAGTGGTTTTGAATAATGGGATAGCCTATGGCAAGAAATTACTTAAATTCATACTTTACACCATAGCCAAACATTCATTCAAAATGAATTACAGTCATGAATGTAAAACCTAAAACCAAAAACTTCTAGAAGAAAACATGAGAAAATTTTTGTGACCTTAGATCAGAAAAGATTTTTCAATTGAACTCCAAAAGCGTAATTCATGAAAGAAAAATATAACTTGGACTTTATAAAAATTATGAACTTTTCTTTGAAAGACACTGAAGAGATTGAAACCACAAGCTGGGAAACGATATTCACAGTCATATAATCAAGGTCTGATAGCCAAAATATATAAAGAGCTTCTTTCAAAACTTAAAAAGAAATCAAAAAGTTTGTTATCAGTAGTCACTGTGTTACAGACTAGTGACATTCATGTGTTAAAACTCCTTAAATGAATTGTTAATTCATAATGGGGTTGAGGTACAAACTGTTTCCTACAGGGCCTGATGGTAACTATTTTAGGAGTTGCATATGATTCTTTGAGTTTTTTTTTTTAAACAACCCTGTAAAATGTAAAACCTGTTCTCAGCTCATAGACCTTTGAAAAATGGGCTGTGATTCGAACTTGGCCCAGTATGTGTGGTCACCTTCCAACCTCCCAGTTAGAGCTGGGGAAGCCCTGCCCTCTGGCCTTGTACAGGAAGGAGGTAGGAAGTGGTGACATTTGAGTTCAGGTCTGAATGATTCTTCTTGATTGATTTAACAATTAACTGATGAGGAAGGTGTAGACTGAGAGATAGTTAATAAGCTGGAAAATGTTTAAGAATAAAAATGTATTTCCGTCATATCTGGTGACTTTTTACAGTCCATGTGACCGCCCCCGTGTCATTGAGTCTCTGAGAGGAATTGAAGTGGTCGATGTTGCTGCTGGCGGAGCCCACAGTGCCTGTGTCACGGCAGCTGGGGACCTCTACACGTGGGGCAAAGGCCGCTACGGCCGCTTGGGGCACAGTGACAGCGAGGACCAGCTGAAGCCAAAGCTGGTGAGCAGGCGCCGCGTGCAGAGGCGGGAGGCCACACACCCCTCACTGCTGCTGTTGGGTGGGGGCGGTTTGCCAGCTTGTTATGATTTTAAAAGTCCAAAGTATTTCCTGTTCTAGATTATTTTATGATGGTCATAGCCCAATTTACAAGTACATGTTCTTTCTGGTGAAAATAAAAACCATCTTCATACATACTTCTTCCATGAGTCATTTAAACAGGATAGTATTTGAAATATCCTTTTCTTTGTAATGATAAATATTGCTTGGCGTCTAGAAAAATGCTTTGACTTCTAGAAGGTCCACTGTATTTTTGGGTACAAGAAGTGAATAAGCCTTCATGGTGGTGTAGGCTTGGTTCATCAAAGACATTAATATCTTCTCCTGTAGTTTAGATGCTCGTGGTTCAGATAGATGAAGGTATGTTCGCTTTTGTCTTATTTTAGAAATCACCTCTTTGTAAAGGCTTTAAACAGGTACCCCCATAAAGGAAGGATGACGGCATTGTGAAGCCACTCCGGTGGTGAGCCTTCTCGTGTCGTGCTCGGCCAACTCAGGTCCTTTTCTCTGAAGGTGGAGGCGCTGCAGGGGCACCGTGTGGTCGACATCGCCTGTGGCAGCGGAGACGCCCAGACTCTCTGCCTCACAGATGACGACACCGTCTGGTCCTGGGGGGGACGGCGACTACGGCAAGCTCGGCCCGCGGAGGCAGCGACGGCTGTAAAGTGCCCATGAAGGTATCCCCATGCTTGTCCTGCCCTGTGCTCTCCCAGCTCACCCCAGTTGGGGGTCCCCCGGAGACCCTCAGGAAAACACAGCCTCAGAGCCACCAATCTCCTCTTTACCTCCTTTCTGGTAACTGTAAGGGGTGATTGGCTAAAAGGTGTGTGGAGGGCCTAGAGGCAGCTGGTGTTCTACGTGCTGTGTGTGCTCTTGAGAAGTGGACGGGGTCAGCCGGGCACGTGGAGCTTCCCGGTTTGTTCAGCATGTAGGCCTGTCTCAGAAAAGGATATCACATGGCTCACACTCTTTCAGTTTGCAGGGGTGTGGAGTTGCCATCGCCCGTGCTTCGGGGGTGCCAGTGCTTGCTAAAGGGAGTGCGTCTGGGTTAGTCCGGGGCCACCTCAGGTGGGTGTCCTGTGAGGAGCGAGAGCAGGGCCTTGGGTCTGAGAGGGCTGGGACAGGCAAGGAAAGACACAGGGATTGGTGGAGTACTTTGCTGCTGCACAGAGAAGCAAGGTTCGCAGAGGCCATTCTGGGGAGAGAGGCTTGCAGGCCTCATCTGCAAAGCTCCCATTTCTGGTGCGATGTGCTGGGTCCCACTGTGCCAGCAGGCGTGCTGTGTGCTGGCACCTGCCTCCTGGGAGTACTGAGGTGAAGTGGAATATGATTTAAGTTGCACTAATTATTCCACATGGGTACAAGTTTTCAGAATTCCTGCTAGTTTAGTTAAATATCAGTGTGGTTATAGCAATCAGCAGGGGCCTTGATGCTGTCTAATTGAACTTTTTCCCCCTTCTAGATTGATTCTCTTACAGGCCTTGGAGTAGTTAAAGTGGAATGTGGATCCCAGTTTTCTGTTGCCCTTACCAAATCTGGAGCTGTTTATACCTGGTAGGCAAGATTGTGTTTGTTTAAACCCACCAAAACTAGATTTTAATTGGGGTATGTGCACCGGCTTTTCATGAATGGGAATGTAGCTTCTGCGACAGGCTGTGGTTGTGTGCTGAAGAGCAGAGCCCGCCCAGGAGGCTGGGCAGGGTGGTCAGTGATGACCTTGCCCCATAATTTCCATGCTTCCTTTGTGTGCAGGGGCAAAGGCGATTATCATAGGCTGGGCCATGGATCAGACGACCATGTTCGAAGGCCTCGGCAGGTCCAAGGGTTGCAGGGGGAAGAAAGTCATCGCCATTGCCACCGGCTCCCTGCACTGTGTGTGCTGCACAGAGGACGGTAGGTGGGAGCTCGGCGCCGCAGGACTGAGCCTGTGAACCTCAGAGGGTTGCTTGAGGCTGGATGACACGCACAGCCTTAAAAGGAGGCAGAGGTGGCCAGGCACAGTGGCTCACACCTGTGATCCCCGCACTTTGGGAGGCCGAGGCGGGTGGATCACCTGAGGTTGGGAATTCAAGACCAGCCTGACCAACGTGGAGAAACCCGTCTCTACTAAAAATACAAAATTAGCCGGGTTTGTGATGGCGCATTCCTATAATCCCAGCTACTCAGGAGGCTGAGGCAGGAGAATCTCTTGAACCTGGGAGGCAGAGGTTGTGGTGAGCCGAGGTCGTGCCATCCATTGCACTCCAGCCTGGGCAGTGAGAGTGAAACTCCATCTTTTAAAAAAAAATGGAGGCAAAGGCTGGGCTGATGTCATGTCCCGAGAGTCTGTCTGCAGTCAGCAGGGCTTTGGCCCTGTCGTCCTCAGCCCCTGCTGTTGCACCTGTGAATGAGTTCTATTTACTACTGCACTGTGCAGAGCAGAGCCAGCAGCCGGCCTGAGACATGGCCTTAGACCTGCTGCCGGCTGGCCCTCTGCTGGTGTCAGGAAACCTGGGTTTTGGGAGGGCTCCCCCTGTTTCTTAGGTGGTGAGTGTGGTTCACTGTGCCTGAACTGACTGTGCAAACAACGTGGTCTGTGCTGAAACCTGCTTTCCTTGGTCTGGAACTTGGTACGCCCCAGGCAGGGGATGCTCGTGTGATCAGTCCCACTGGAAACCTTGGGCCTGGAGTCTCTGCCCAGCTTCCCGGCAGACAGCCCTTGACACAGCTCAGTGCCGGGGGAGTGAAGCTCGTCCTGTGGCTCCTGTGGGAGAGGACTCTGGAGGCTTGCGCCTGGTTACCTCCAAACCACATCGCCCCAAGTCCCCATCCCTGTGCTGGTCTTGCTGTGTGTCCTCTTGCCGTAATACACTAATTGTGAGCAGGGGTGTGTGCTGAGTCTTGTGAGTTGTGCTGGAGAATCATGAGCGTCGGGGCAGTCTGGGGAACCCCCACACAATGGCGAAAGGGACTTTTCAGGTCGAATGAAGTTTGTGAATCAGCTGACTTGACGATATGGAGATTATTCTGGATTATTGAGTGGGCCCAGTGTAATCACACAGACCATGTGATGAGAAAAGAAGGCGGAAGTGTCCGTCGGAGATGGGACTAAAGAGGTAGTAGAAAGATTTTCCAAGTCCGAGAGCTCTCTACCCTTCGTGACTGGCTTTCATGGAGGAACAAGGCCAGGGAATGAGGTGACCCCTGGAAACTGGGAATATCTCAGCCTGCAAGGAAGCTGGACCTCAGTCCCACAGAGAACTGAGCTGTGTCTGAATGAGCAAGGAAACTCTCCCCCTGGGGCCTCTGGGAAGTAAGACCCATGCAGGACTTCTGACCTGCGGAGCTGAAGCATCCTAAGTGCATGTTGTTGAAGCCAGTTGGGCGGTGGGGATGTGTATGGCAGCAGTGGAGAATGGGGCGCCATCTTTCATTAACATGGCCTTCCCACAAATGGTGCTCCTTGTTAAAGGCTTTGGTGAATTATATAAACATGTCCTCTTTAATCATTTCATCGATGGAAGAGGCTTACGTAGGAATGGACAGCTGCTGTGGCCTGTAGTGGAAGGACATTGTCGTTCTTGATCCATAGCTTTTTATTTGATTTATTTAATTCTTTTAAATTTTGAGACAAATCACAGATGGAAGCAAACCAGTTGGAAGTGTATGACATGGAACTTCCTTATCCCAGTCCACATAAGCATGACTGTCGTGCTGCTGCACACTGAGTGTTCCAGTGTGTTTCCCACAGATCGCCACTCGTCCAGCCGGCCAGTTCACACTCCCCACTGCACATGGTGCCCACGCCCATTTGCGGCGCACTGCAGCCCACTCAGCTGGCGAGCTGTACCCTCTGTCCCGTGAGACTCTCAGCGCCTGGTATCATCGTTTCACGTCCCCCCGTCTTCTTGCAGCTTGACGGCAGTTATTTTGCAGCGCATTGTTCCGTCTGGGCTTTTCTAGTGTTTTGCATTAGATCGGGGTTGTATGTCTCTGACCATCACGGTTCATCCAGGCAGGCAGCATGCAGTATGTCACCTTGCTCACTTCGGCCGTTTGGTCGCTTTGCTGTCTGCCATGCTTTTCACTGTGAACGTTCTTTGTAATTAATAAATATTTGGTAGGGATATGCCGAATCTATTTAAGTATTTCTTTCTCATGCAGCCTTGAACCTGTTCATGTATTTGTTTTATCTGAATGGGAATCATGGATCCTAATGTGTTCATTGGGATATAGAGTCTTTTGCTGTTGATTTGGATGCTCAAGTTGTGCTCTGTTTGGCTGGCCGTGCCCCCTTTTCGTGTGCCCCATTGTCTGGGAGCACTTCCTTGCTCCGGCAGAAGATGATCAGCCTCCTCTTGTTCCTGCCATGCCCCATGCCTCCACCTGGCCATTTCTCCAAGGAGCCCTGGCGTCCGTGGAGGAGAATGACCTTGAGAAGACAAAGTCTGGATGACGAGAGTGCTCGCTGCTGTTGAGGCGTCACTGCTCCCCCAGGCCTCCTATGTAAACAGTACCCCGGTTTATGTGCGGTATTTCCTCCTGGATCTGCATGGGTATTGAAAACCATGAGTCCCACCAGTATCCCTAGTTCCAGTTTGGTACCACAGGGTACATTCTAGTTTTCTCTCGGCAACCTTGCAGCTCCTTTCTCTTCTGGCGATTTGGCCACTCCCCCCCATGCGTACCCAGCATCCCACCCTTGCTTGCTCCTCCCCTCACACGTGGGGGTCTTGGCTCACCCCCTTGAAGCCAGCGCCTGGGTGGAAGCCCTCCTCACTCTCGTGGACTTACTCCCTCTGCCTGGCTCCGTCTGTGCAGAGAAGTCCTCTTCACCCTGTGTGTGTGACACCCGCCTCGTGGCTCTAGGACCGACCTGTGGAGAGCAGGCAGGGGTGGGGCAGGGGGCACTGCCCTTGATCATGCAGGCATCACACTTTCCAGAGTAGCGCCCACTGGTTTCTCCAGGTGACATGAACCTTGTTTCCCGTCTAGTCACCAGGAACCTTGCCTGAGAATGATTTCCAGTGGTATTTCTTGGTCGAGGTCCCACACGGTGCACTGAAAAGTGTGCTGATGCTTGTGAATGGTGAATCTTACGTTGAGGATATGAACAGAAACTGCATGTTCTTTTTTGATGTTACTTTAAAATTTTTATGAACAAGTCTTTTGGGGAACAGGTGACTACATGAATAAGTTCTTTAGTGATTTCTGAGATTTTGGTGCACCCATCGCCCAAGCAGTGTGCATTGTACCTGCTGTGCAGCCTTTTCCCCTCACCCTCCTGCACTTTCATGTGTCTCCAAAGTTCATCGTGTCATTCTCACGCCACTGCACCCTCATCGCATGAGAACACACTGTTTCGTTTTCCATTCCTGAGTTACTTTACTTAGAATAATGGTCTCCAGACCCATCCAGGTTGCTGTGAATTTCATTATTTCACTCCTTTTTATGGCTGAGTAGTAGTCCATGATCTATATACCACATTTTCTTTATCCGCTTGTTGACTGATGGGCTTTTGGGCTGGTTCCGTATTTGTGCAATTGCTAATCGTGCTGCTATAAACATGCGTGTGCAAGTATCTTTTTCAAATAATGACTTATTTTCCTGTGGTTGGATACCTCGTGGTGGGACTGCTGGATCAAATGGTAGATCTGCTTTCAGTTCTCTGAGGAATCTCCACACTGTTCTCTGTAGTGGAGCATGGAAAATGCCTTCCATCACAGAGCATTTTCACAGATAGCTTGGTTTTAATTTTTATCACGGGGTATTTGGTTTTTCCCTCTAGTGGGGGAAAAATCTCAGTGGGTCCAGTTTCCATTCCCACCAGCAATGAAATTGTTCCCTTTTCACCACATCCATGCCAACATCTATTATTTTTTGATTTTTTTTATTATGGCCATTGTGGTTTTGATTTTGAAAACATGGATTTTGTTTATTTAAACATTTTTGCCCAGCACAGTGGCACATGCCCTAATCCCAACAGTTCGGGAGATGAGGTGGGAGGATCACTTGAGCTGGAGAGATTGAGGCTGCAGTGAACCATGATCGTGCCGGTTTACTCCAGCCTGGGCAACAGAGTGAGAACCTGTCTTAAAAAATAAAATAGATAAAGTGGACTTTTACTCTTCTGTTTCACATGCAAGAGCAGTTTGGGCTGTTAGGGACATTGCTGTGTGTCCCAATATTGTTCTTATGGAGAACTGCTGCGGCATGCCCAGTCCTGAGAACTCACATGGTTGGGGGCTTAAGACCCGAGTCCTGTGCTTTTCATAAAGAGGCCTCGTGGCCAGCAGGGGCTGTGGGGAGTGCTGGGAAGTACTTGCCTCTTCGGATGCGTGATTAGTGTGTACTTATGTCTAGGTCATACGTAAAGCTGACATTCAGAGAGGTGACTGTCAGCACCCAGCCGAAGGGCAGGGAGCATTGATACTGTGTGTGTCGGGAAGACATTGGCAGCTGTGCATTTGTTGGCCCTCGTACAGGCTCTGATTCTAAATGCACTTCATTCAGGTGAGGTTTATACATGGGGTGACAATGACGAGGGACAGCTGGGAGACGGAACCACCAATGCCATCCAGAGGCCTCGGTTGGTAGCTGCCCTTCAGGGAAAGAAGGTCAACCGTGTGGCCTGTGGCTCAGCACATACCCTCGCCTGGTCGACCAGCAAGCCTGCCAGCGCCGGCAAGCTCCCTGCACAGGTCAGTCTGGCAGGCGGGGTGGGTTGGGGGCGAGCAGAGTGCGCTCCTGCCACACGCTGCATCCTGTTGCGATGTGTTTACAGAGGCTTCTTGGTGAAAATAATTCAGGCCCAGTAAATGTTAACCAAACGGTGCTTTTAGGAACCGTGATATTTGGCTGGTTGTGGTGGCTCACACCTGTAATTCCAACACTTTAGAAGGCTGAGGTAGGCGGATAACTTGAGCTCAGGAGTTCAGGACCAGCCTGGACAACATAGTGAAACTTTGTCTCTACAGAATTAGCCGGGCGTAGTGGCGTGCACCTGTAGTCCCCGCTACTCGGGCGGCTGAGGTCTGAGGTGGGAGGATCACTTCAGCCCCAAAGGTCGAAGCTGCAGTGATTGCACCACTACCCTCTGGCCTGGGAGACACAGTGAGACCCTGTCTCAAAAGAAAAAGAACGTTAATATTTATGCCAACGCTGTGTGTGTACGGTGTGTATCACCTTCTATTCTACATCTTATAAACTACACAGAATTGTTCTGATAGTACATGCCTCACATTTCTTAGTCAATATATTTGTGTATATATATATATATATATTTTTTTTTTTTTTTTTTTTTTTACAAACTGGCCAGACAGTATTTTGAAAAGCATCATGGTGAGGTTTTGCAAACCAAACTCAGAAACCACAGTGCTTCTCTGTGTTTGAAACAGTTGCCACGCGTGGCCCCCTGGGCCTTTGGTGCCCACGAGCTGAAGGCCATGTCCGTGTTGCAGGTCCCTATGGAGTGCAATCACCTGCAGGAGATCCCCATCACCGCGCTAAGGAACCGTCTGCTGCTGCTGCACCACATCTCCGAGCTCTTCTGCCCCTGCATCCCCATGTTCGACCTGGAGGGCTGGCTCGACGAGACTGGACTGGGGCCTTCTGTGGGGTTTGATGCCCTCCGAGGAATTCTCATATCCCAGGGAAAGGTATTCGAGTGACAATCTTGGCTCTAGGGGAAACTGGTATCTCCAGTACATTGTAACCCAACAAAATTCCTGGACTGGGAATGTGAAATAGCGAATACACTCGTTCTTAAGCAGATGTTGGCAGGGTGCTCTCCTGCTGCCAGCCTCTGTTCTGGGCACTTTATATCAATGAGAAAACAAAGATGACAGACGGTAGGTGCTACGTCTCTCCTTCATACTCTCTGCCTCTTGCCACTCCAGAAGGGTGAGGTGGGGCCTTCCTAAACTAAGCCTTTGATCCTGCAGTCCTTCTCTGCCTGCCTGGCCTTGTGGCATTATGGCAGGTCCCCCACTGACACAGGAAGGAAGGTGACCAGGCAGTTTCTCCCAGCATGTCCAGCGGAGCGGCCCGAGAGTCACAGATAGCTAACCTGTAAGTCCCTGCCTGAATATGTGTAGAGATTGCTGGCCAAATGAGATTAGCAGGTAGTGAGTAATACAGTCGTGAGTGAGGGCATCTGAAAGTCATCAGACTTTTTGACTTGTAGATGTTGCTAATAATTGCAGCTTTCTAGAAGCTGGGTTAGTTTCTGGCAAGCAGCTTGGCAAGATAAGTTCGAAGGGGCTAATTATCATACGGTAGGAGCATCTCTATAGGGAAAAGGTATAGAATTGGATTGAGGAACGCTAATCCTGATTGTGATTCTGTTTTGTATTTTGTGGTCCGTTTTTAGTGATTTAATAAGATTTAGATGTTTTGGAGTCCTGTCCCCAGCAGGTTACTTTTTAAGGATTGGCTTTGTTTCCACTTGGCCACAGTCATGTCTGCTGAACAGGACTGGCGTGTTCATTTTACTTTCACGTGTGCCTGAGGGTGGAAGAGGTGAGGCTTGGGTTTAACGGAAAGATCATCTCTCCGATGAGACAGGCAGGAAGAAATCGTGGGCTGGTAAAATGGGTAGGAAACGTAATTTCAGTTACTTTTCAACGATAAAAAGTGGCAAACTTGATTAATTTTACCTTCATTTTTTTCAGTCCTTCAAAGTAGAGGTGATAATAAGCAGGGGAAGAGGAAAAAAGCCTTTCTTTGTAGGGAGGAATAAAAAGTGAGAGGTAGGGCATGTCCTACCTGAGCCTGTGCGAGCATTGTGCAGGCTGTGAGCGGGGCGTGTGTGGTGGGCGGCGGGGGGCAGCAGCAACGGAGTGCTGAGGGCATCTGAAAGGTGCCTCTGGTCAGGGCATGTGCAGGCAGTCTCAGTTCTGGTCCTGGGTGTGGTGAGGATTGGCCGCAGAGAGTGGGTGTTACTTACTACTCCTGATCCAGAGCACCAAAAAGGACTCTCCAGGAAGGTGGGCGGGCTGGTGACTGGGAGGAGAGGGGAGTCCTCCTGTGGAGGGGGAGCTGCCTTGGGGTCCAGGCAGGGCCCCCAGGAGCAGGATGAGCTGGGCTGTGCAAGAGGCATGGGGCTGGGGTGCCTCCAGGACGCCCTTTGGGTCTCCTCTGGCGCTTGGGGCCCTCACCTCCTGCCTTCAGGGTTTGGAGTTCTTAGACTGACCTGGGCAGGGGCTCAGCCTCCTCTGAGGGACTCTTGTGCTCCCACAGCCCACCCCTAACAGAAAGAAGGCACGATTGCCCACTTGGCCAAGAGAGCTGAGACCCCTGTTGACCCTCTGTCCTCCCCTTCCATTGGCACGGCTGTGCCCCTGCATCCCGTGCCCTTTCCCTGTGGGCATGGCCGACCTGCCCCCTCCCGGGGGAATGGCTGGTTCTCCCTGCGGCGCGTCGGGCTGCGCCCTGCTATCTTTCACCCAGGCACTCCTGGTTTCTTTTGCTGTGATCATAGCCAGGACTTTGTTCCCTTCCCTGGTCTGTCTTTCTGTCCTTACCCAAGGTCTGGCTGGGTCCACAGGGCTCCCTGGCCCTGTGGCGGCTGCGTCAAGTCAGTGATTTAACATCAGTCCCTGCGCTGGTGGACTTGATGTTTGGCAGGGGAGACCTTGACTGCGAGACCTCAGTCAGAGCAGGTGCTTGCCAAGCTCCAGCCCTCCCTCCCTGTTCTCAGCTTCCTGAGGGAACTGCCTCTTGCCCGGCCACTGGCACTGCCTGCCCCTGCCATCTGTCCTTGTGCACTTCAGTGCCAGCTTGCTCCCTCACACCTTGAGAAAGGGGAACTGGCCGTTTTCTGTTATTAAGAACGTCATCTTCAAAACAGACTTTAAACAAAACTACAGCATAATTTCCCCCCGAGTGATGCTTTCCATATCAGAGTCTAAATTTGGTCTGTTTGGTGTGTTTTAGGAGGCGGCTTTCCGAAAAGTAGTGCAAGCAACCATGGTGCGAGATCGTCAGCACGGCCCCGTCGTGGAGTTGAACCGCATCCAGGTAGCACATGGAGATGGCTCTCCAGTCTCACTGCCTTAGAAGTGGTGTTTTCCTGGGTACCTTGGCCGGGACGAGAGCACCGGTAGCCTAGCCTGCCATCTCGTGCACCCCAACTTTAGAGAGCAGGTGCCACCTTCCTTTTTGCGGGCTTCCTGTATGTGATGTGCTGGGGGCTTCCAGGAGTGTCAGTGTATTTCTCTATACAGAAGTAATGAAGATTTATCTCAGATAGTCCAAAAGCACAAACACAGCTCAGCAGGAATGGGGGATAAAGTCAGCCCTCTTCTCACTGCATGGTGATGCCACTGCTGTGACACTGGGAGGCGTGTGTATGTCTGCTGTGACACTGGGAGTTGTATGTGTCTGCTGTGACACTGGGAGGCGTGTGTGTCTGCTGTGACACTGGGAGGCATGTGTCTGCCGTGACACTGGGAGGTGTGTGTCTGCTGTGACACTGGGAGGCGTGTGTATGTCTGCTGTGACACTGGGAGTTGTGTGTGTCTGCTGTGACACTGGGAGGCGTGTGTGTCTGCCGTGACACTGGGGAGGCGTGTGTGTGTCTGTCGTGACACTGGGAGGCGTGTGTGTCTGCCGTGACACTGGGAGGCGTGTGTATACCGTGACACTGGGAGGTGCGTGTCTGCCGTGACACTGGGAGGCGTGTGTGTGTGTCTGCCGTGACACTGGGAAGCGTGTGTGTCTGCCGTGACACTGGGAGGCGTGTGTGTCTGTCTGCCGTGACACTGGGAGGCGTGTGTGTCTGTCTGCCGTGACACTGGGAGGCGTGTGTTCTGTCTCGCCGTGACACTGGGAGGCGTGTGTGTCTGTCTGCCGTGACACTGGGAGGCGTGTGTGTCTGTCTGCCGTGACACTGGGAGGCGTGTGTGCTGCTTGCCGTGACACTGGGAGGCGTGTGTGTCTGTCTGCCGTGACACTGGGAGGCGTGTGTGTCTGTCTGCCGTGACACTGGGAGGCGTGTGTATCTCTCTGCCGTGACACTGGGAGGCGTGTGTGTGTCTGCCGTGACACTGGGAGGCGTGTGTGTGTCTGCCGTGACACTGAGAGGCGTGTGTGTGTCTGCCGTGACACTGGGAGGCGTGTCTGCTGTGACACTGGGAGGCGTGTGTGTCTGCCGTGACACTGGGAGGTGTGTGTCTGCCGTGACACTGGGAGGCATGTGTGTCTGCCGTGACACTGGGAAGCATGTGTCTGCCGTGACACTGGGAGGTGTGTGTCTGCTGTGACACTGGGAGGCGTGTGTGTGTCTGCCGTGACACTGGGAGGTGTGTGTCTGCCGTGACACTGGGAGGCGTGTGTATACCGTGACACTGGGAGGTGCGTGTCTGCCGTGACACTGGGAGACGTGTGTGTGTGTCTGCCGTGACACTGGGAAGCGTGTGTGTCTGTCTGCCATGACACTGGGAGGCGTGTGTGCTGTCTGCCGTGACACTGGGAGGCGTGTGTGTCTGTCTGCCGTGACACTGGGAGGCGTGTGTGTCTGTCTGCCGTGACACTGGGAGGCGTGTGTGTCTGTCTGCCGTGACACTGGGAGGCGTGTGTGTCTGTCTGCCGTGACACTGGGAGGCGTGTGTGTGTCTGCCGTGACACTGGGAGGCGTGTATATCTGCCGTGACACTGGGAGGCGTGTGTGTGTCTGCTGTGACACTGGGAGGCGTGTGTGTGTCTGCCGTGACACTGAGAGGCGTGTGTGTGTCTGCCGTGACACTGGGAGGCGTGTCTGCTGTGACACTGGGAGGCGTGTGTGTCTGCCGTGACACTGGGAGGTGTGTGTCTGCCGTGACACTGGGAGGCATGTGTGTCTGCCGTGACACTGGGAAGCGTGTGTCTGCCGTGACACTGGGAGGTGTGTGTCTGCTGTGACACTGGGAGGCGTGTGTGTGTCTGCTGTGACACTGGGAGGCGTGTGTGTCTGCTGTGACACTGGGAGGCGGTGTGTGTGTGTCTGCTGTGACACTGGGAGACGTGTATGTGTCTGCTGTGACACTGGGAGGTGTGTGTGTGTCTGCTGTGACACTGGGAGGCATGTGTGTGTGTCTGCTGTGACACTGGGAGGTGTGTGTCTGTCTGTTATAGCCGAGGCAGGGCCACTATCTTTTGAAGTTTGCTGCGCTCCTCCCTGCCATGGAGTAGGGTTCTGTGGGCTGCTTGTGCTTGGCAGCTGCCTGCAGCTAGCTCCTCTCTTGCAGGGGTGTGTCCTGCTTTACTCTGTCAGGTTCCTCTGGTGGGGCTGGGAGGCCGTGCCCACTTTTCTGTGGTACAGGCAGTGCCATCTGTGGCTGTGTCTTCAGTCACCCCTTTTATTAAATTCGAGAAATGGACTGGGTCAGAGGCTTAGTGGTAATGTGATGATACATTCGATTACAGGTTGTAACAGTTCATGTTCCCCACCGTCCTCACACCCTCCCTACTGCTGGTAGTTGTCTTTGCCAATTTCATAGGCCGGAATTACTAATACTGTCTCGTGGACAGTAATCAAAGAAATGGCAAGTAGGCCCTTTCTACATTTATACTGCTTCAAGGGTATATAAATTCACAGTTAAAAACAATTAATTAAAAAAAAGAACCTCAGCCACTGGTGATGATAGCGTGCAGAACTTGACATTTAATGCTGAAATGAAACTGGCCTCGCCTCTTGGATCAGACACACAGCACCATGAAGAACAAATTCTTTGTTCCTGTACCTTTGTGTTAACACATGATCTTTACCGTGATGTTGATTACATGACTAGAAGTTTTTTCAGAGTTATACTTGGGGGCATTTTGAGTTAAGACCCGAAACTCTTGTCGTTTGTTGGACAGCTCATGTGACCACACTGATGGAACTGGTCTCTTCACTGACGTCAGAGTGTTTAATGCTAAGCTGTCAGTCAGTCATGTCCTCAAATAAGTAGGTTGTTTAACTAGGTTCATAAAAAAGCTTTTATTTGGACGGTTACTTCTATTTGCTCTGCATCATAAGCACTGTAGCTTGTAAGCACGGCCAGCTGATGGCTTCCGTGTCTTCTAACCCCAGTGATTGAGTGCTCCTCGACTTGCACCTCCCTCAAAACCGCACAAAGACTTTTTGAGCTGGGGGCTCTCAGGGTGGGTGTTCAAGCCTGGGGGCCTCTGGCCGTCACTGAGGCTTCGATTAACCAGGATGCAGGTTAGGCACCCCTCGTTTCTGTGTTTGTATCATCTGAAAATTTTAAGAAGTCATTATATGATGAACACCCTCTTTCCTACTCACCTTGCTATCCCCAGCTTGTGTTGCGAAAATATTCAATGTGCGATTGGAAAAACAAAATTTATATTAGTCCTTCTGGCCAGGTGTGGTGGCGGCTCACACCTGTAATCCCAGCACTTTGGGAGGCTGACGCGGATGGATTGTTTGAGCCTAGGAGTTTGAGACCAGCCTGGGCAACATGGTGAAACCCTGAATCTACAAAAAATACAAAAATTAGCCCAGCATGGTGGCGGGCACCTGTAGTCCCAACTACTTGGGAGGCTGAGGCAGGAGGATCACTTGAGACCGGGAGGCAGAGGTTGCAGTGAGCTGAGATCACACCAGTGCACTCCAGTCTGGGCGACAGAGCCAGACCCCGTCTGAAACCAAACAAAAAACAACTTACGTCAGGCCTTCTTTTTTTTTGAGACGGAGTCTCACTGTCGCCCAGGCTGGAGTGCAGTGGTGCAATCTGGGCTCACTGCAACCTCCACCTCCCAGGTTCAAGTGATTCTCCTGCCTCAGCCACCTGAGTAGTTGGGATTACAGGTGCACACCACCACGCCTGAATAATTTTTTTTTTTTGTATTTTTAGGGTTTCACTGTGTTGGTCAGGCTGGTCTTGAACTCCTGACCTCAGGTGATCCACTCGCCTCGGCCTCCCAACTGCTGGGATTACAGGTGTGAGCCACCATGTCTGGCCTCAGGCCTTCTAAGAATCAGATAAACACCCTTCAGCCTAGTGTGCAATGTGGATTGACGTCAGCCACGGCCCCGGATGTCAGAGGCAGGCTCCCTCCCGTCCCGGGTAGCACGCCCCTCCCAAAGCAAGGACATTTTCCAGAAATGTGGAAATAGAAGTGATTTGCTGCCCAAAAATAGAACATAGAGAAAAACATTCAGCGAATTCAAGGTGTGCACAGGACACCAGCATGGAGCCAGAAAGGCTGCACGGGCGC
The DNA here is from genome assembly GCA_036589455.1 of Ateles fusciceps. Taxonomy (NCBI): domain Eukaryota; kingdom Metazoa; phylum Chordata; class Mammalia; order Primates; family Atelidae; genus Ateles; species Ateles fusciceps. The sequence goes on from JAZHEH010003346.1 coordinate 435,573, forward strand.
CGCCAGCACCCCCCCAGGACTGTGGCGATGCACTCAGGGTACCCCCTCCTGAGGGGACGCCGTGGGAGGGGCGCTCACAGCTGTCTGACACCAGAACACAGGTCAGCTTCCTGGAGGGTTTTGTTTGTTGGGAACTATATTCATTTTTATAACAGGATCTGAATGAACATCAGTACATAAAAACTTTTTTATATACTTTAACATTTATTACAGAATTCTTGCATGCACATTTCTGAAAATGTAGGGATTCCGATTAAAGACAGTTGAAATCATCTGAGTTTCTGTTGAGCAGAGAAAGAGCTGTCCTGCAGGGCCTGTCTCCTTCCAGCGCCTTAGCTGCACCGCATGGCTGCTGTTTCCTGCAGCCTCTGTAGCACAGACAGCTTCTCCTACTGGGTGCCGTGGGGCAGGGAGGCAGCCCTGTGGGATTAAGGGAGCTGGAGTGCCTCTCCTCTCACACAGCGGCCTTGACATGGGACACATCCTGTTCTTTTCCGTAGCTCAGTCTCCTCTGGGCATCATGGAGCCTTAAAAAGCTGGGGCAGGTTTGGAGGAACTTGCATCTGCAAACATCTAGCCGAGTGTGTGACGCTCAGAGAATTTCCTTCTACAGGCAACTGTGGTTTTTGTCATTCTTGTATTTTTAGTCTTGGTTATGGCAACCTGTGCTGTAAGTTGTTTAAACTCAACCTGGAACTCACTTTATGTGATCTAAAGATGAAGAGAGCTTCACTGGAGGAGTCACCATAAAAATACATTCTCGGGACCATTTCTCTTCGATTTTTCTTTCTGACATCCTTTCAGACTGGGCTTCCCAGATGATTCTGACGCACATGCCCGGCCAGCTGCCCTCCGGTGCACTGAGGTCCCGCTGCGGCGAGGGCCCTAGGGCTCCTTCCCTGATGTCTTTGGGAATGGTAGCTTAGGATGAGAAGGATGGGCAGGGAGAGTGACTGCCTGTGTCGGGGGAGGCTGAGTGGCCCCGAGGCTTGGAAGAGGGATGGGAGCATCAAGCAGATGTGGTGGAGGGGAGGGGTGCTCCCGGCTGAGACACTGTCTGTTTCAGTCTCAGGGGCACTGGGTTGAATCTTTGAGCACCAGAGTCTGTTCTGGTCTGTTGGGAGAGCTGCTTTCGGAGTTCCTGGTGTCTTACTCTGTCTGTGAGGTCATGGCAGGACGGCTGCGCGTGGGGTGGTGCAGCCACTACTTCACCATGTCCGTGCCATGTGGTGCTGCCAGGCTGCCGCTGTGGGTGTGGCGGTGGCGTGAGTCATGTTGGAAAGTGTGTTTGTTCAGACCCACTAGTCCTGGGGGCTGTTGGGCACATCACGGGTGACATGCCCAGTGGGGTGAGGTCAGTGGCCTCGAGTGTTCAGAGTCGAGCACCCTGGATGGCAGGGTCTGCCACGTGAACAGGTGCATGACCAGGGAGGGGCCATGCATGGTGCCGCCTCCTCGAGCACTCGCCAGCACCGTGCATCCTGGCCGTGTGCTTCCTGCTGCAGCAGTGGCCTCATGCTCACTTGCTTTCTCCTCTGCAGGTCAAACGATCAAGGAGCAAAGGCGGGCTGGCCGGCCCCGACGGCACCAAGTCTGTCTTTGGGCAGATGTGTGCCAAGATGAGCTCCTTGGCCCCGACAGCCTCCTCCTCCCTCACCGCGTCTGGAAAGTCAAGTTTGTAGGTGAGAACTGGCTGCGCGCTGGAGAACCCATGTCCCCCACAGGTGGTTGCCTGAGCCCACAGGGAGCACAGAGGCCACGTGGTGCGGGAGCATGGGGGCTCTTCACGCAGAGCTGTGCGAGGGACTCGGAGTGGCTGCTTCTCCCTGCAGGTGAATCTGTGGATGACTGTGGGGGCGGCTAGAGTGAGTCCATTGCTGAGATCTGTGAGGAGCTGCAGAACGGACTCACACCACTGCTGATCGTCACGCCCAACGGGAGGGACGAGTCTGGGGCCAACCGCGACTGCTACCTGCTCAGCCCGGCCGCCAGGGCGCCCGTGCACAGCAGCATGTTCCGCTTCCTGGGTGAGCGTCCCCGGCTGCTCGGCATTTCGTGGCTGCAGACTGGGCCGCCTCTTGAGTTAGAGTATTTCATCTGTCCGAGGAGTCACGGTGGATGTTGTGAATATTTGCTTTTAGCTTTTGAGACTCTTACCAATAAAAGTGACTTTTAATGTCGATCGTACATTTCACCAACATTACGGCGTCCGTGCCTAGCACGGAGGGCTGACAGTTCGGGGTGTAGGAAGCTCTGTGCACGGCCCCGGCCGCATGCTGAGGCCTGGAGACTGCCTTGGGCACACAGGAGATGTGAGATGCTGTTTCTGCATCTTCAGCGTATTTGAGACTTGGTATCAGAGGGGGCGGGGTCTTCGGCCTGTCCTCCTGTCCTGTCCCACTGAGGGTGTGCAGTGTCCCCAGCTGCGCGTGTGGTCAGCACTTCCTGGGTGGGGCTGTAGCTCCCTGGAGGACACCCCCATGGGGAAGTTCCAGCTCTCTGCTGTTAGAAGAATAGGAATTGGCTTCCCTGTGGCTTAAACCATTGTGTGGAAAGAATGTGAAGAGCTAGAGGCTTAGTGCAAAAGGAAACGACAGATTCAGAGCAGGACTGGCCGTCTTGAGGATGGGCCTAGACCTGGAGTTTGGGTCTTGCTGCTTCCGGAGACTCTGAGGCCTCCGAGTGGAGCTGCTGCCGGCGGCGTGTGTGAGTGAGTGGGAAGTTTGGCCGTCCCTTTCAAGCATCCTCTGCCACTTGTGTTCTGAATGAGCAGGTGTGTTGCTGGGCATTGCCATCCGAACCGGGGAGTCCCCTGAGCCTCAGCCTCGCCGAGCCTGTCTGGAAGCAGCTGGCTGGGATGAGCCTCACCATCGCGGACCTCAGTGAGGTAACTCCCTGGGGCGGCGGGCAGGGCCTCTGGGGTCTTGCGAAGGGGCACAGTCTGTTCTGGGGTCCAGTCAGGCTGTGAGCTCTGGCCTGCCTCATTGCCCAGGTGACATGGAGGCTGCTGGCTGTGGACCGCCTTTGAGTAGCAAAGGTCTGTGGCTATGAGGCCAGTTTGCTTCTAGAACTTGGTAGACCATCTATTTTCTGGTGTTTTATAACATATACTGTCTTGTCAGAGAGGGAAGCTCACTGCCTCTCCTGTGGAGAAGCTGAGATTTTGGGCGGCCGGGGGCGGTGAGTCAGGCTTGAAGGAGAGGCTCTGTCCTGGAGTGACCACAGCCAGGCTGTCCCCCCGTGGCTGCGTCATGCCTCAGCTGCAGGGAGGGGAACCCTTGCTAGCCAGTTGCTGTTAACTTCTAGGTGGTTAGTTTTAAGTACTTGGCTGAATTGTGGATTCTTCGTTCAGCTCCTTGGGTGAAGTCCTCTCTCATTGCTCCTCTTACACCTTGGTGTGTGCCATGTACTTGCAACCTTGAGGTGCACGTGAGGCTGACCCTGGTTTCTGCTTGACAGAGTGTGCTGGGTGGGCCGGGGTCTGGGATGGAGACCAGCCCCGAGTCGACACATGGGCTTTCTTTTTCTCCTGGAAAGGTCGACAAAGATTTTATTCCTGGACTCATGTACATCCGAGACAACGAAGCCACCTCAGAGGAGTTTGAGGCCATGAGCCTGCCGTTCACGGTGCCGAGTGCCAGCGGCCAGGACATCCAGCTGAGCTCCAAGCACACGCACATCACCCTGGAGAACCGCGCGGAGTATGTGCGGCTGGCGATAAACTACAGGTTGGTGGTCCTGTGTCTCTGTTGCACTGACATAAATAGCAGAAGTTGCAGAAGATGGTTGCGTGGACATCTGTGTTTTCAGGAGTGTCAGACACAGGGAGGTAATGGATTTGGCTCTGGCTGAACTGTAGGTACGAAGCTTATTTTGTGATCAAGGTCGGTATTTATGCTCCTCCAAAATTCCAGGCTGTAACTAGAATACCAAGAGCAATAAACTCTACCCCTGTGGGGCCCTGAGCCTGGAGAGGCCACCGTTTGTGCCCGTGTGCTCTCTCCCCTTGTGAGGCCGTGCGCCTGGAGAGGCTGCCGTTTGTGCCCGTGTGCTGTCTACCCCTGTGGGGCCCTGCGCCTGGAGAGGCCGCCGTTTGTGCCCGTGTGCTCTCTACCCCTGTGGGGCCGTGCGCCTGGAGAGGCTGCCGTTTGTGCCCGTGTGCTGTCTATCCCTGTGGGGCCCTGCGCCTGGAGAGGCCGCCGTTTGTGCCTGTGTGCTCTCTACCACTGTGGGGCCGTGCGCCTGGAGAGGCCGCCGTTTGTGCCCGTGTGCTCTCTTTGTTGGCCTCCCTGGGACAGGGCTGCGTCTGGGGCTGTCTCGGCCCCTCCAGGTGGCTTGTGTGATACAGAGCAGCCTTCACCAGGTGTCCGGGTGTGACTTGCACAGGGCTTGGGGTGCCGTGATTCAGGCTTGGGAGGTTAGCACTACCACCCACAGCTTCCACCGCTTGTCCTGTGTTCCCTGGAGCACCTGCGAGTGTCTGGATGAGGCCCTGTGTGGTGGGCGGGCCCTGTGGGCTCTGGCGGGGGTGGTCCCGGCATGTGTCCTGTGTAGTGCTGTCCCATATCATGTCTGCTGCGGGTCAGCACGGTGTCTCGGTCCTGGGGTGGAGGCGCATGTCTTTCCCCTTTTGGTGCTGGCTTCTCCTGGAGTGTCCAGTGGGTGTTGAGGGTGATGTCTTGGGGTGTGTGTAGGTGATCATTAGGCTGCACTCCGACCACCGGACGAGATGAGCCCAGTGTCGGGAGAGCTCTACAGTGCCGGGCCACTAAGCACGCTCGTGCCATCTGAAGCTGCGCCGCTGTCCTCCCAGCTGGGAAGTGTACGGCTGCAGTGCTGCGTGCTAAGGACTGGTGTGAGCAGAACAAAGTCAGTGTCACTGAAGGCAGAGCGTAAAGTGAGCTTTTCCTTCCAGGCTCCATGAATTTGATGAGCAGGTGGCTGCTGTTCGGGAAGGGATGGCCCGCGTGGTTCCTGTGCCCCTCCTTTCTCTCTTCACTGGCTATGAACTGGAGACGATGGTATGCCAACCCCCAGGGTGGGTCGCCCTGGAGCTGCCTTGTGCCCGCTGGCCCACAAATCAGTGTCACTAGTTAGTTTGTGAGTCAGAACCTTGCCCTGTGTGTTGACTGAAGTGGGGGCGCTCTGAGCGCGTCCCTCCACCCCGCCCGCAGGAGGCTGTGTGTGTGCCCTCCTGGGGACCCCGGACATTCCCCCACCTCTAGGCAGGCCTTGGTGTGTGGAGAGGGAGCATGATGGAGTCTTGCTGAGATGCCAGGGCGGGAGGCATCACATGGCCCTGACAGGCATCCTCCCGCAGGTGTGCGGCAGCCCTGACATCCCCCTGCATCTTCTCAAGTCAGTGGCGACCTACAAAGGCATTGAGCCTTCCGCGTCACTGATCCAGTGGTTCTGGGAGGTGATGGAGTCCTTCTCCAACACTGAGCGCTCTCTCTTCTTCGCTTCGTCTGGGGCCGGACGAGACTGCCCAGGACCATCGCCGACTTCCGGGGCCGAGACTTCGTCATCCAGGTAGGCTTCCAGCCGGCCTTGTCAGCCTGGGCTCATGTCAGCTGATGTGGCCAGCTCCTCAGCACGGTCCCACAGCACACAGAAAAACAGGCCTCTTGTGTCTTCCTGGAAATGAAAATGCAAAACATCCAACTTCTCTGATGTGAAGGCTCAAAATGTTATGATTATATGTTTTGGGTACCATTACGTATTTTAAAAAAATGTATCTGGCCATCTCCAGAATACACCACTGCTCTGTCAGCTCCCTCTGGATTTCAAACACACACATGTAAAGCACTCGTTCAGTTCTCTGGTTGAATTAGGTGAGTCACTAAGTTACATGCTATATACCGAGAGAAATGAGACCACTCGTCAGATTGAGACAAGAGTTTTGCTTTGGGTTCCAACTCTTTGGGCCAATGGTCAGAAACAAGCTCGATGGATCTGCTGGGTCACTGAGAGGGATGGCCTAACGCCTCCAATCTCCACTGTGACCCTCGCGGTAGCGCCCAGGCGGATGGATCGATGGGGTCCACTGTTCCCGGCACACGCCTGGCACAGCCTGACCTGCATCTCTGCCAGGGTTAGAAAAGTGGGTGTTTTTCAGCACCACCGTGGAGAGCATGCATAGTTTTTTATCTTAGAGGGTCGGTAATTCTTAGTTTTTGTCCATAATTCTTGCTGTTTCCGAGTATCTTAGGCCAAGGCTGGGCTGGTAGACTCGTGAAGAGCTCCCTCCCGCTGTGGTCCCACCCGTCAGCCAGGCCGCCCCGCATCCGCAGGGGTGCTGTGGTCCTTGGGCCCTCTTCCTGGGGTGACCGTGGAGAGTGGCGTCTCCATAACAAGGTGCTGTTTCTTACTCTAGGTTCTAGGAGTTAGTTGCTGCTTGTTATTCCCAAAGTTGGTCAGGTGATGTTTTCTGCTATTTTGTTCTTAGCATAAAATACGGTTTTATGAGAATGAAGAGTCTGATGAGCACGGTAAAGCAGACCGCAGTTGTGCTCAGTCTCCGATCACTTCATATTTCTGCTCAACAGGTGTTGGATAAATACAACCCTCCAGACCACTTCCTGCCCGAGTCCTACACCTGTTTCTTCTTGCTGAAGCTGCCCAGGTATTCCTGCAAGCAGGTGCTGGAAGAGAAGCTCAAGTACGCCATCCACTTCTGCAAGTCCATAGACACAGATGACTATGCCCGCATCGCGCTCACGGGAGAGCCGGCCGCCGACGACAGCAGCGACGACTCGGACAACGAGGATGTCGACTCCTTTGCTTCCGACTCGACGCAGGATTATTTAACAGGACACTAAGACGGGGAACCGTCCTCGTGAAACGAGAGCCTGAGCCCGGCGGCAGAGCGCTCGCTGCTGTGGAGACTGAGAAGCATCAGCCGAGTGGGAGGAGCCGGGCGGGAGGAGGGTGGAGAGACGGACTGCCCCTGATGGGAAGGACAGAGGAAGGTCCGCCTGCACGCGTGGAACACTGTGGACGCTCGACTTACAAGGGTCTTCGCACCCGTAATGCTGCATTACATGTAGGACTGTGTTTACTCAAGTGTGTAAATGTTTCTATAAATACCGAATTGCAGCATCCCCAGAAATGAATAAAGCCTTTTTACTTGTGGGTGCAATCGATTTTTTTCTTTCTTTCTTTCAAGTGTCGTGAGTCGTCTTGATTGTATATTGGAAATAACTGTGTAACAAAACATATTATAAATATTTCAATGAATTTTACTCTGAATCTGTTGAAAGCCTTTTGAACATTAAATGATCAGCATTACTTGAACGAATCCAGAGGATATTTAAACCAACATGAAAAACCGGAAGGCCATTTGGTGTCCCCCTCTCCTGCGTGTCCCATTCCAGTATATGCCTGTGTCATCTGAATTGAGGCCTTTCTGTGAACAGCGTTGTAACTTCCATCATGGAAAGTGTACTATATATAATGTTTGTGTCATGTATATGCCTAAATTTTAATTCCCTATAAATAAAACATCTGTCATAAAAGTGTAGGCTGAGCTTTCTTAACCAGTTAGACAAGCACCAGTGGGTGTACTACAACCAAATCATCAGTTAGCCCTTGATACAGCCGTAGTAAGATTTCAGCCAACAGTAGGTTTTGTTTATTACAAAAACCAGCCTTAAGTCAGAAAGAAGTGCTCATTAGGAGAATGGAAGGTTCCAGGGGACCAGCTGGTGCCAGGGCTGAAGGCTCTGGAGCCTCAGGGTTTCCTCCAGCTCCCTCCCCAGCCCCATCTGTCTGCACAGCCTTGGCTTCCACTTTCCTCGGCCTGGGCTGAGTCTTCGGTCCAGGAAGCCATGGTGTAGGCTTTGGGCTGCTTGTGTATGGCACACACTCTACAAAGGGTCGGACTGAGAACAGGCTGGGAAAACTGGCTGGCAGGTCTAACGCATTAGAACTTGAGCCGACCTGTCTTAAAAAAAAGAAAAAAAAAGTAAAATAAAAAGGCCGGGCATGGTGGCTCACGCCTGTAATCCGAGCACTTTGGAGGCCAAGGCGGGCGGATCACCTGAGGTCGTGAGTTCAAGACCAGCCTGACCAACATGGTGAAACCCCGTCTTAAAAAAAAAAAAAAAGTAAAATAGAACTTGAGCCGAACAGTATGAGATTGAGGCAAAACTACGTATTTCACATTGGGAGACAGTTTATTCAGGGGACGCAGTGTTTAGCACTGGCATAGAAGATCCCAAGAGGGAAGGGATTCTTTTTTTTTTCTTCTTTTTTCCTGAGAAGCTCTCCATGGCTGAATTGGTAAATGCCAGGATCAGTGTATTTTCAGCTTAGCTCAAAACTTTGAGAAGCTGTGTGGTATTGCTTTTGTTAATATCACCAACGCTTTTGTTGTCAGCTTTTCCTGCATAACAGAATTGCCCTGAAGTCGGTGACAAGTACACATGCGCCTGGCTCGGCTGGCCTCGGCTGAGTAGCCCCCGGCCTGTGGTTAGGAGGGGGCTGGACTTCACGTCTCTCCTGGCTTCGGGCGTGTATGTCATGCTGGTGACAGATGTAAGAGGGTCCAGAGCTGCACTGTCCCCTCCACCCACTTTCCATTGGCCAACCCCCCCCATCAGGCTGGCAAATGCCTTCTGCTTCTAGAACATGGGTTCTCTGAGGATGCCTGGGGTTCCTCAGGCCCTTTCAAGGTGTCCGTGAGACCCTCTCTGTCCTACTACATCTCTCTGTGAGGTCAGATTTTCTTCACCTCCTTCCATCAAGACAGAAAACAATGTAGGATGCACAAACAGAAATGAGAATTCAGCTGTCTTATGTGAAAGCAAAGGAAAACCTCCACCCAGAAGCCTAGGATGCCAAAGAAAAAGGGTGAGCTTGGAAACAGTCACGCTGCCTTTTGTTCTGCAAACTGCCTTTTCATTCTGCACCTAAATGGGTGTCTCTCCAGGTGGCCTCCCCCACCGGACAATGTGAAGTCACAGCTCATCACTCCGTAAGAGACTGGAGGAGACTAGAAGCTGTCCGTCCGCCCATTCCCAGAGCAATGTGTATTTGGCTTCTTCCTTGACTCGAGGTTGACTTTATCTGATGTTAAGTGCAGATCTGCTGAGCAGGAGACGAACGCATCAATCTACTCTTCCTCTGCGGCCTGCCACTCCTGGAGCACATGAGCCTCATGAGGATGTACCCACTTGTCTCATTTTTCCTACCCTCCCTCCTTTTTGTTCTTTCCTCCTTCCCCTCCTGCTTTTCCCCTTTAAATATTGAAACCTTCAAAACTCTCTGGAAAAAGTTCTGGACACAGATCCTACTGTGGCTTGTGTCTCTTTTTTCCCTGGTGTGTCCTCAGCTGTGGGAAAATCAACCTCTAAATTGATTGAGGCCTGTCTTAGACCCTTTTTTTGGTTTACATTTCCACTAAGCCAGACAGAGAGACTAATAAAAGTGTTAATACCATTCTCACTTTTTTTTTTTTTTTGAGACTGAGTCTCATTCTGTCGACCAGGCTGGAGTGCAGTGGCATGATCTCAGCTCACTGCAACCTCCGTCTCCCGAGTTCAAGCCATTCTCTGCCTCAGCCTCCCAAGTAGCTGGGATTACAAGTACCCACTACCACGCCCGGCTAATTTTTGTATTTTTTGTAGAGACGGGGTTTCACCCTCTTGGCCAGGCTGGTCTTGAACTCCTGACCTGGTGATCCACCCGCCTCGGCCTCTCAAAGTGCTGGGATTACAGGTATGAGCCAATGCGTCTGGCCCTCGCTATTTTTTCGTTTTGGAAAATAATTTTTCAAAATTGTGTCCATGTTAACAAGTCATGGGTTTGTTTTTGTTTTAAATGTATTCAATATTTTAAATTTTTTCAGTTGTAATTTCCAATGTGATCGATAAGACCCAGATGAAAATTATTGAAGATCCTGAGAGCTTTGCAGAGTAAGCTCTCAGGATCTTCAATAAAATTAAAACAGTCCTGAGAGTAAAGCTGCTATGCCAGAGATGGGCTGCAGCAAGGCCAGGCCCCCACACGGCAACCCTGCCGGGAGGGGGTGTGTCTCTGCTTTCTGCAGTTAAAGCAGCGGCCTAAGTGTTCTTTTTTTTTTTTTTTTAACTGAAAGACTACTGGAGGGCTATTCTCTTACACCACTTCATTCCTACTCAAAAAAAAAGAAAAGAGAAAAGACAGGTGGTAATTTTCATGGCCACCGCTTCATTTTTGCACAAGAGGACAGTTCCTGTCATCTTCAGTGTAACTTTTCACTCTCATCCAGCTTTTGAAGCCTGAAGTTACACAGTTCACTTTGACAGAGAAATGTGTGTACCAGAAACCATTAAACTAGAAAGACAGACCCATGTGTGCTGGGAGTGGAGACTCTTCAGTCACGGTGACACTTGTTTGGAAGCCACAGCCCGGTGAATTGGGGGTGAGTTCCGTGGTTTCCGCCTCGCGTTTGCTTTTCTGCTGATGGAGGTGACCGTGGCTGAGCCTTTCTGTGCAGGAGCCTGCAGTCTGGATATAGCTGGAGTTTTACATGGTGCCGACACCGCGGCGCCCTCAACGTCCCCAACAGATTTTGGTGTCGTCCCAATACGGTCCCGCGTTTCCCCCGAGGGCGGGCGGCCTCCCCTCCCCGACTTGCTCCCGAGCCGGCGGGTGCCGCGCGTTCTTCTCCCGCCTGCGGGGCGCATCTGCGCGCACAGCCCACGCGGCCTGGCCTGGCTCTGCCCCAACGATGCCCCCGGTGCATCCTCCCCGCCCGAGTCCGCGGGGTCCGCGCAGGTGCCCACCCGAGACAGCCGGAGGCCGGCAGACCCAGCTGCAGCCCCGGCGCAGAGGGTGCGGGGGGCGCGGGGGCGGATCCGGGACCTCAGGAGGGGCTCCCGGCGCGGCGGTCGCTGGTGGCACGTGGTGCTGGGCCTCGGCTGGCCCGGGCTGGGGGGAGGGGGGAGGGGATGGGGGGAGGGGGGAGAGGGAGGGGGAGGGAGGCGGCCCCGCGCGCGCGCACCTGCTGTCTCCTTTCCCAGCGGAGAACGCGGTCCGCGCTAGGGTGGCCGCTGAAGCCTCGGTGTTTCGCGCTCACCCCCCAGGTTTCATCAGGGAAGAGCCTCGGAGCTCCCAGCGCTGCGCGCGGTCTTGACCTGCCAAGAAAGACGCGAGAGAAACACCCAAACCGCGTTCGTTTGAAGAAGGGAAGGGAGAAGCGTGGGGTCTGCCCTCCCTTGGAAAAGCCGAGGTTCGCGGTGAAAGCCCCTCGGAGCGGCCCGAGCGGCGCTGGTGGAACGCGGGGGTCCCGGCCGCTGCGAGGAGCGCCCCCCGCGCCGGCTGCGCCCGGACCTCGGCGGGGATGAGCCCGGCGGGCGAGAGCGGGGGTCCCCCCCGGGTTTCCATCGGCCCTGGCGCTCGGGACCCTCCGGGCTCTCCCCCCCAGCGGCTGCGGAGCGTCTCCCAGGCCCGGCCTTTCCCAGCAGGACCCCGCGAGGAAGTCACCCCCAGCCCCCCGCTCCTCCCGCAGCGGGACCCCTCGATCCTCGGTACTCTCGGGGCGACGCCTGCTCCGCTGCAAGGCCCCCCACACAGCCCCCAGCGCTCGCCGGTGCCGGCATCCGTGGGACTCGGGCCTGTGGCGTCGCCGCGGTCCCGGGAAGTTCCCCGCGTGCGCCGGGGGCCCCGCTCTGTTGTGCGCCCCCGCCCCGCACGCCCGGCGGGGCCGAAGCCGGGGGCCCTTGGGGTGAGAGACCCTTGGAGACCACGAGGTCTTAGAGCACAGACGCTCAGCGCCGCAGGGGGACACCGGGTCCCAGCCCCGGAGCCCGCGGGTGGGGCCCTCAGCCTCGCTCCCGGCTCCGCCCAGTCGGCAGCGCTGCCTGGGGTACAGAACCCTTCTGCGTGAGGGGGTGAGGGGCAGCACCCCGACCACACGCATGCACCCCGCACCCCAGACACAGGCACCCCCCAACATTCATACACTCCCACGCCCCAGACAATCGCACCCCCCACACTCTAGACACATGCACCCCCATACATACATACACCCCCCACACCCAGACACACGCACCTCCACACATACATACACCCCCACACCCCAGACACATGCACCCCCCACACATACACCCCCCACACCCAGACACACGCACCCCCCACATACACCCCCCACACCCCAGACACATGCACTCCCCCACACACACTCCCCACACCCCAGACACACACACCCCCACATACACATATACCCCCACACCCCAGACACAGGCACTCCCCACACATACACACACCCCCACACCCCAGACACATGCACCCACCACACATACACACATACACCCCCACACCCCAGACACACACACCTCCCAAACATACATCTTGGCCCCCCCGACATACACCTACCCTCCCACACAACCACACACACCCACACACAACATCCTCCCTCCCCCCTCCCCACCCCCCTCCCCTCCTCCCCATGCTGCTGTGTGGAGCTGGGCAGGTGGGCAGGATGGGGAGCGCTGGGCCTCTGCAAAATTGGAACAAGGAAGGCCCCTGAAAGGCCTGCCCTGCATGGCCTGGATGGGAGGGTCAGGGCCTCAGGACATCCCTGGTCACTGCTAAGGACATACCATGATGGGCCACAGTGTCAAGAAGGGTCAGGCCCACCGGCAGCTGGTCTGGCCAGTAAGTCCTACCCAGGGTCCCCCAGGCCCCGAATTCCGAAGACCTCACTCTTCCGTGAGAGTCTACACTTCAAACGGTATCGCTCAGGGCTGCAGTGAGCTATGACCATGTCCCTGACCTGCAGCCTGGGTGACACAGAGGGGCCTGGTCTCTAAAACAAGAAAATAAAAAACAATGTTTAAAAAAGTTGAAGGGGCCCATTCTGCAAGGAAGCCATCTCCACAGGGTGGGAGGCATTTGTCTGCAGGACGTCCTGGGCCTTGTTTCTTGTGGCATCCGAACAGAAATGGAAACACGCACACAGATACCAACTACTCCACATCCAGAAACAATAGCAGGAACGTTTGTCCCCTCAAGCTGCAGACTCCAGTGTCCAGCTTCGCTCCCAGACAGACACATGCACACATACCCCACGCCCCAGAAACACAAGCACCAGCTCTCGGGACCCCACTTTCTTTCTACCTCCCTGGAGTTGGGGGCCGGCCCCTCCGGGTCACAGGGCCCCCCCTCCTCAGGAGGAAGTTTATGATCATTTTTATTCCTAAGTCGCCCCTGGAGTTTCTGCCCATCCCAGTCACTTTTCAAAGTGGATTTTTTCCCCCACACACAAATGAGACCTATTTTCCTCTAACTTATTAAAAGAAAGACATTTTTGGTCAGATGGTAGAGGGAAGTCCCATATACACCCACCCCACACACGTAGCCTGCCCCACGGCCCATGATACCCACCAGATTGGTCATGGGTTGGTTACACCGACACACAGCATTACCAGAGACCTCGGCTTACATCTGGGCTGGCTTGGGCAGCGCCTTCTGTGGGTCTGCACGAAGTCTAATGACCTGTACCTACCTTGCAGGTACAAGGGACTGGGGCTGCTGCCCTGAAACCCTCCATGCCCACCCAGTCATCCCTCACTCCCACCCACCCCTGGCAGCCAGCGATCTTTTTGCTGTCTCCATAGTTTTCCCTTTCTAGAAGGTCATCTAGTTCAAATCATGCGATATGCAGCCTTTCAGATTGGCTTGTTTTACGCAGTAATCTGCATTTAAGTTTCCTCTGTGTCTTTTCATGGCTTGATAACTCATTTCTTTTTAGCTTCCAATAATATTCTGTTGTGTGGATGTATCTCGTTTGTTTATTCATTCACCTCCTGAAAGGCATCTTGGTTGCTTCCAAGTTTTGGCAATGACAGACAAAATTGCTCTAAACAACAGTTTGCAGGTTTTGTGTGAACATAAATTTTCAAATCATTTAGGTAAATACCAAGGAGCATTGGTTGCTGGATTACATTCTAAGAATGTTTAGTTTTATAAGAAATGACCCAGCTATCTTCCAAAGTAGCTATACCATCTTGCGGTCCCACCAGCAATGAATGGGAGTTCTGGACTCCACGGCTCATTACATTTAAACGTGCCTTTAAAGTCCAGAATTTATGTTTGAAGCTACAGCCCTCATCATTCAGCTCCTGTGTCCTTGGCTATGGTAACTTGAAAACATGGCTCCAGTGTTCTCTGACATTCTTTCCCACAAGAACTGCTGTCTGTGTCCTTGGGCTCTTTGACTGCTTGGCCAATAGAATATGGCAGAAATGACACCTGCCAGTCCTGGGTGGAGGCCGTAAGGGACGGGTGACTTCTATTTCCTGTCTCTTGGGCTCCAGCTGCTGTGCTGTAAGGAAGTCCAAGAGCTGGAGCAGGGGCCACATGGTGGAGCCAGCAGCCCCACCCTAGATGAGAAGTGTGCCTCTGGGTGCTCCAGACTCAAGGGGCTTCCAGACTTCACATTGCCCTGGCTGCAGTGGGTGCAGATGAGCTGTTTCCACTGTACTTTTTGGAATTCCAGACCCAAGGGAGCTGGAAGCTTGATAAAATGCTTGCTGAACCAAGCCAGCTTCAGGCAGGAGTGGGTGCATAGGGTTTGTGGGCTGAACCATGGTAGGAACAGGCAGAGGCTGGGGACTGCACACCCTGCACGGCAGGTGGCCCCGGGGGACCCCGGGAGGGATTCATAAAGGGGAGTTGCAGACAGATTTTCCATGAAGCGGGGCGGGAGGCTGGGCTGGGAGGCGCTTTCTTCTCTCTGTATGCTGTGGTCCGGGGGAGGCAGCACTTCCCTGGCCTCTCAGGCCTGCCCAATTCTGAGACCTTCTGACTTTCCTGGACCATTGTGGTCTGAGTCACAATTGCCGTCCAGCGCAAGAGGCCAAGGGTGGCTTCACTGGGTCAGCTACAGACATAAAATAGGCACACACACGTACACAGAAGCCGCACTGCTTTCCAGCCCTCTGCCTCAAAGCAGCCACCTTTGGCTTTCGTGTCTGATTCCAATGATGCTGCTGTTTGCCAAGAACTTTTAGGGGGGGATTTATTTTGGGATTTCCTTCTGGGATTTCCCGGGCCAGCCAAGAAAGTTATAATTCTATGATCAGATCTTGTTTGGGACCGAAATCTTCATGCTCAGCTTAGGAGAAACCACGTCACTTCTGAGCCTGCCCCCAATCACTTCTAACGGAAGAAGCGCGGTGCCCCTTGAAGGCACCTTTGGCCATTGATGCCATCTGCAGGCAATGCTAACTCTCCGCCACCAGGAAAGGAAACCCCATCTGGGCCTGACTCCAACAACCAAGGGGACTGACTGACAGCACGTGGCTGTGCCGGGTGTGGGTGCCTGTTGCCCCACAGCTGCCCCCAGGGCTGGGACACATAGATTTGGTTGACCTGAGCCAGTCCCTGGCAGGGAAGTGGGGTTTGCTCCATAAGTGTGGCCACTCAGGGTCTATCCCTGGAGCTGGGGTAGGTTGCTCCCTCCCCAGACATTCAGCAGCTACAGAAAGATCTGTGACCTGCGAGACACAGGGAGCCACATGCTTGGCCGTGGTGCCTGCCCTGCTGGCGTTTCACAGACCTGCCTGCCCAGGGAGCCTCCCCCTGACCCCGCTCTGTGCCCCTGCCCCTTCCTGCCCTGGAACAGTGTCCTCAAGGCACTGGAGGGGAGCAGGTGTATGAGCGAGGATGAGATGGCACGGGATGGGTGCGTCAGTGGTCACAGGCTCCCTGGCGCCCCCATCCCACAAGTATGGGTCATCAGGCAGGCTGCTGGCCAGCTATGTCCACACCTAATTCACACAGTGGTCTGAACCGATGTGTCTGCACACGCGACAGTGAAAGTGACCTCAGAGATTTTGCGCTCTCCTGCGGTCAGATCCCTGGCTGGGAACCTCTGTGTCCCGGAGCTGGCCATGCTGCGAACATCCTCAGTCCCTGCTCCCAACCCTGTCGCAGTGCAATGTGCTTTGTTATAAGGCAGGAGACCTCTTTCAGCTCTGCTGTTACACTGTGGATGGAGCCTCTCACTTCCTGCCAACCCCTGTGCAGGGGCTGGCCACTGCAGCTGTGTGTGTGTGTATCTGTGTGTGTGTCTGTGTGTGTATCTCTGTCTGTGTATATCTGTGTCTGTGTATCTGCGTGTGTGTATCCGTGTATCTGTGTATCTCTCTTTGTGTATCTGTGTATCTGTGTGTGTCTGTGTATCTGTGTCTGTATATCTCTGTGTGTGTCTCTGTATCTCTCTGTGGATCTGTGTGTATCTCTGTATCTTTGTGTATCTGTAGGTCTGTATATGTGTGTGTCTGTGTGTATCTGTATGTCCGTGTGTGTATATAGCTGTGTGTGTCTCTGTGTGTATATCTGTGTATCGGGGTGTATCTCTGTGTCTGTGTGTATCTGTGCATCTGTGTGTGTCTGTGTATCTGTGTGTGTATCTGTGTGTCTGTATCTGTGCATGTGTCTGTGTGTATCTGTGTGTCTGTGTATCTCGTATGTGTATCTCTGTATCTGTGTATGTGTCTGTGTCTCCATGTATTATCTGTGTATCTCTGTATCTGTGTGTCTGTATCTGTGCATGTGTCTGTGTGTATCTGTGTGTCTGTGTATCTCATATGTGTATCTCTGTATCTGTGTGTGTGTCTGTGTCTCCATGTATTATCTGTGTATCTCTGTATCTGTGTGTCTGTATCTGTGCATGTGTCTGTGTGTATCTGTGTGTCTGTGTATCTCGTATGTGTATCTCTGTATCTGTGTGTGTGTCTGTGTCTCCATGTATTATCTGTGTATCTCTGTATCTGTGTGTGTCTCTGTCTCCATGTATTATCTGTGTATCTCTGTATCTGTGTGTGTATCTCTGCGTATATCTCTGTGTGTATGTGTGTGTGTGTATATCTCTGCGGTGTGTATATCTCTGTGTCTGTGTGTTTCTCTGTGTCTGTATATCTGTGTGTCTGTGTATCTGTGTATCTATCTATGTGTGTATGTATCTCTGCGTGTATCTCTGTGTCTGTGTGTATATCTGTGTCTGTGTGTGTATCTCTGTGTCTGTGTGTGTATCTGTGCGTCTGTGTGTGTCTGTGTATCTGTGTATCTGTGTGCCTGTATCTGTGCATGTGTCTGTGTGTATCTGTGTCTGTGTATCTCGTGTGTATGTGTATCTCTGTGTGTATCTGTGTGTGTGTGTCCGTGTGTCCGTGTATTATCTGTGTATCTCTGTGTGTATCTGTGTGTGTCTCTCTGAGTGTGTGTATCTCTGTGTTTCTCTGTGTCTGTGTATCTGTATGTCTGTGCATCTGTGTATCTATCTCTGTGTGTATGTATCTCTGCGTGTATCTCTGTGTCTGTATGTGTATCTGTGTGTGTCTGTGTATCTTGTGTGTGTGTGTGTTGCAGGAGGGACTGTCAGCAGGTGTGACTGTGGCGTCCTGGCCTCGAGCGCCCGCTGGGAGAGCTCTGAAGGAAATAGAACATTCACTGCGCCTGTCCTGTTCTTGTTCTTGTTTGTAGGGAAAAACCTGTCCGCGGTCCTGGGCCGCCTCCTCCGAGGTTAAGCTGGGAAACCGGCCCGCGGAGAGCGCTCTTGGGCCGCCTTAGAGCTGTTCTCCGCCCGCCCGCGCCCAAGGCGGGATGTGGGGGTGGCAGCGGGAGGATGGGGGGATGGGGGTTGGGGGAGGGGGGTGAAGGTGGAGGTTGGGGGAATGAGGGGGATGGGGTGGAGGGATGGGAGTGCGGAGGGGGGCGCGCGGTGGGCGTGGCCGAGTGGGGCGTGCCGTGGGTGGGGCCGGGCCTGGGGCGGGCCTCGGTGGGGACCCGCTGCGGGAGCGCGGAGCTCCCCCGAGTTCTCACTTCGAGGCCTGTGCTCCGCTCACCATCCAGAGGGGCTCGGACCTTAAACTCACTCCTGGAGAAAGACCGGCGAGTGCGCAGGTAAAGGGCAGGTGCTCCGCGGTCGGGAGGGAGGAGGCGAGTAGCCGGCCTCGCCTGGGAAGCCCAGGGAGGGCGTGCACGGCCCGGCTGAGCTGAGCGGCAGCTTAGAAGCCAGCCAAGTTCCCCTAAGGGTCCGGGTGCACCGACGGCGCGAGCACAGGGCCGACAGCCACCTCTGCCTTGCGCGGCTGAGTCCGCCCGGCCTGCAGCACAGCAGCTGCCCCCCGAGCCCCCTGGCTCCCTGCCAGGCTCCATCCCAGGAAAATTCTAGCCGCCGCCGGGTGGGCCGTGAGGTCATGGGTGGGGGGAGTTTGGAAGCGTTCAGACAGCAAATACTCCACTTGAACTCCAGGGCAGCGTCTGGCACTGCGGGGGCCTTCCAGCCGTGAGCCGCGGTCAGGCGCTTCTTTAGAATGGAATGCACTGGAGTGAAAACACTAAATCCCTCAAAGCGGCTTCTCTTTACTGTGGTCACACACAGCGAAATAAGTGGGCATTAGTGCAGCCAGCCCTTCTCCAGGACACAATGTGAAGCACAGCCAGGCTGGTGTGTGGGCGTCCTGGGTTTGCAGACCCAGGCAGGGGCCGGGGCCTCAGAACAAGCGCCCGGTGCTCCCTTCCCATGGGGTGAATCAGAGCCTGGGGCCCGGTGGTGAAGTTCCCAGGAGACTGTAACGTGGGTGCACTTGGAGGAGCGCTACTTACACTAATGACAGTCTACAGTGTGTAGATTTAGGGCGAGTGATTCTGAGGAAAAGAAACCCCAGGCTGTTAGCAGTTGCGGGCCGCTGCTCTCTACCTAACCAGCTGCGCTTTGCTTGCCTGGTGACCTGAGCTTCGCGGGCGGGGCGGGCATGGTGTCTGCCATTCAGGACCCTGGGCCAGGGCCTACCAGAGCAGGGAGCTGGGCACTGAACGCATCTGGAGATAACTATCTCTCATGAAGGAACTGAGGACTGAGCCCGAACACGGAGGTGGAAGCGCTGAGTAGGCTGCAAAGAATTGCACAAAAGCTGCTTGTTCTGCAAATTTAGTTCACAACACTTGACTGCAGCTCACACCGGTGTAATGTGATTTAGGATCATAAGTTCCTAAAGTTTCATTACCCTGATGAAAAGCAAATGCCCATACTGTTCTGGTTTTATGAGAAGACCACAACCTCCAGCCCCTGGGGCAGCTGGGATCTGAGGATATCAAAAATACCAAAAAGGGGGAGGCCCTGGCTGTCCTGGAAACCCAGCAGCATGACACCTGTGTTACCTGGGTCCCGTTTCTATGCTGGAGTGGCAGGAGCAAGGAGAGGTTTTGAGTTTGAGGCCATATGCATTTTGGAAATCACTGTAGCTGAGTGGTGGGGAGCAGCTGGGGGGTCGAGGAAGCCACTGCCAAGGCCTGCCGACTGAGTGTGCTTGCCAGGCTGGGGCAGGGAAGCACTGGTGAGTTGTAGGGGGGACTCCCCCGTGGGTGATGGGTTATGGATGGTGGGATCAGACACCAGGGCCCCTGGGAAAGGCCAGGTGTGGCTCTAGCACTCTGGGAGTTTGGGCCTCTTTATGTCTAAGGACACAGGAAAGTGGATGGACACAGTAGTTTGGGCTGCAGAAGAGAACTCAGGGAACACCTGTCCACAGGTGAGGATGAGGTCTCTTGAGAGAGGAGAGAGACAGGGAGGCTTTTAACTGCTAGTAGTAGAAGCGGGCTGCAAGGGAGATAAAAGCTACCAGAGAGGGGAGGAAAGCTCAGAGCTTGGAGACCAGGGGCAGGATGGGTGGAGAGGGGGCGGCTGCCCAGTGCGCGTTCCCCACATGCTGGAAATGCGAGGAGAGACTCCACAGGCCGTTTCCCTCTGCTGCTGGGGCCGCGGGCTGGACCAGCTTACTGGGAAGTAGGCACGGCGCGCAGTGCCCTTGGCCCGGCCACCGCTGAGGCGCGGCGGGGGCGCCATCCGCAGGGAGGCGGGGAGCCTGGGAAACGGTTTCCAAACTGGCCTGCAGGACGGGCGAAGGGACGCCGAGCTACAGCGGCACAGCCCAGGCCAAGCAGCCGGCAGCGGGGGCAGAAGCGGGGCTCGAGACCCGGGCGCGGCGGGGAGCGGGGCTGGGCGGCCGCGACCCCGGGTGCGCGTTTGTTGGCGCGGCTCATTCCTCCCCGAGAGGTGCGTCTGGCCCCTGGGGTCCTGCGAGCGCGGCCCTCGGCAGAGCGCACCCGCGGCCGCCCGAGGTCTCTCCCGCCCCCCGTCCTCCCAGGCTGGAAGGAGGCGGCCTCTTTCAAACAGGAGCAGAAAACGACGGAAAGCCGTGATGTTGGGCTTATCGTTCTAGAAGCTTTTAAGCAAGTTCACATGTTGCAGAATCCACGTGAAGGCACAGACGGCCACACGCGCGGCCTGGGTCCCGGCCCGAAGTTGGGTGGGGCCCCGCGCCCTCCGCTGCCCTCGGCGGGACTCGTCTGTCTCAGCTCGGGGCGGGCTGGGGAGGAAGCCAACCCCGGTCTTCTTGGCCGCAGAGCTTCTCCTGCCCGGTCCCTGGGATCCGGGAACTAGAAAGAGAGCTTCAAATGCCGCGGTCACAGCAGCGATCCGGGGGACACGGCCGGGCTCCCGAGACACGGCCACGCCCCCCAACTCACAGCCACGCCCCAGAGACAAGCACCTCAAAAGATAAGCCACGCCCCCGTAGACACGGCCTCACCGAGACGCGACCACGCCCCGGAGACAAAGCCACGCCCCCAGAGACACGGCCACGCCCCCCCACTGACAGCCACGCCCCAGAGACCGAAGCACATCAAAAGATAAGCCACGCCCTCGTAGACACGGCCTGGCCGAGACGCGACCACACCCCGGAGACAAAGCCACGCCCCCAGAGGCACGGCCACGTCCCCCACTCACAGCCACGCTCCGGAAACCACCTCCGAAGACAGGACCACGCCCCAGAGAGAAGCCACGCCCCGGAGTCACAACCAGGTCCTGGAGGCACGACCACGCCCCAGAGACAAGCCACACCCCCCGGAGACACGGCCGCGCCCCGGAGACAAAGCCACGCCCCTGAGACACGACCACGCCCCGGAGACACGACCAGGCCCCAGAAGCAAGCCTGGCGTATAAGGGCCCAGGTGTGAAACCCGCTCGCACCCGGGCCCATTGGGAGGGCAGGTGTCAGGTCACGCCCGGCGCCGCGTCCCGGCCTCCGTCCTGGCGTCGGTGCCTCTCCCGACCCCGCCCCGGCGCGGCTGCGGGAGGCGGGGCTCGGGCAAGTTGGGGCGTCCGGCGCCCACTGGAGGCCACGCGGGGCGGCGAGGGCCTCGGAGGGACGGTGCTGGCGGCAGGGGCGGCGGGAGGGGCCCGGGGGCCGGGCTCGCAGGGTCCGAGGCGGGGCGGGCCGCAGGCCGGGAGAGCGCAGAGCCGACGCTGGGGGGGCGGCAGCGGCCACACGAGCGATTTGGGGCTGGCTGTGAGGACTGGAAGCATCTTTTTTTTTTTTCTAAAAAGCTACAACCGTCTGTGCTTTCTGAAATTTGGTGACATGTTCACTTCGGTGTGAGTCTTCTTGGAAGGAGGGGCCTGGGTGCCGTCGCGGGGAGGAGCTGGAGGGTGGGCCGGGGCTGTGGGTGTGGTTGGGGCGGCAGGTCACAGGCCCCGTCCCTCTCCCCGCCGGCTGCAGTGTCTCCACGGGCGGGAGCTCTACCCAGGGTGGCCCTGCCCTAGGCAAGTCAAGGGCATGGGCCCAATAAGGCAAAGCCAGGCTGAGGCTGCGGTTCCCGTGAGAGTGCAGCCACGGGCTGGGGCGAGGGGAGGGTCGCCCCAGAGGACGGGCTGTGTGCTGGGGTGTTGGGGTCCCCCAGAGGACGGGCTGTGTGCTGGGGTGTGGGGTCCCCCAGAGGACGGGCTGTGTGCTGGGGTGTTGGGGTCCCCCAGAGGATGGGCTGTGTGCTGGGGTGTGGGGTCCCCCAGAGGACGGGCTGTGTGCTGGGGTGTGGGGTCCCCCAGAGGACGGGCTGTGTGCTGGGGTGTTGCGGTTCCCCAGAGGACGGGCTGTGTGCTGGGGTGTTGGGGTCCCCCCAGAGGATGGGCTGTGTGCTGGGGTGTGGGGTCCCCCAGAGGATGGGCTGTGTGGTGGGGTTTCCCAGAGGATGGGCTGTGTGTTAGGGTGTTGGGGTCCCCAGAGGATGGGCTGTGTGCTGGGGTGCTGGGGTCTCCCAGAGGATGGGCTGTGTGCTAGGGTGTTGGGGTCCCTCAGTGGATGGGCTGTGTGCTAGGGTGCTGGGGTCTCCAGGGATTGGGCTGTGTGCTAGAGTGTTGGGGTCCCCCCAGGGGATGGGCTGTGTGCTAGGGTGCTGGGGTCTCCAGGGGATGGGCTGTGTGCTAGGGTTCTGGGGTCTCCAGGGGTTGGGCTGTGTGCTACAGTGTTGGGGTCCTCCAGGGGATGGGCTGTATGCCAGAGTGTTGGGGTCTCCAGGGGATGAGCTGTGTGCCAGAGTGTTGGGGTTCCCCCAGGGGATAGGCTGTGTGCCAGAGTGTTGGGGTCCCCCTAGGGGATGGACTGTGTGCCAGAGTGTTGGGGTCTCCAGGGGATGAGCTGTGTGCTAGAGTGTTGGGGTCCCCCAGGGGGATAGGCTGTGTGCCAGAGTGTTGGGGTCTCCAGGGGATGGGCTGTGTGCTAGGGTGCTGGGGTCCCTCAGGGGATGGGCTGTGTGCTAGGGTGCTGGGGTCCCTCAGGGGATGGGCTGTGTGCTAGGGTGCTGGGGTCTCCAGGGGATGAGCTGTGTGCCAGGGTCCTGGGGTCTCCAGGGGATGGGCTGTGTGCTAGAGTGTTGGGGTCCCCCAGGGGATGGGCTGTGTGCTGGGGTGCTGGGGTCTCCAGGGGATGGGCTGTGTGCTAGCGTCCTGGGGTCCCCCAGGGGACGGGCTGTGGGATTGGAGTGCTCCATCATCTGCATGAGAGGCGATGACCAGGTAGGACCAGGAGGAATTAGGATGTGTTTGAAGAACTGGATGAGGAATGTGTGAGAATGAGGGAGAGGTCTGGGTGAGCAGAGGTCTCTGTCTCCCAGGGAAGAGGCAGGAAGTGGGGTGGAACAAGAGCCCCTACTGAACCCCGGACAACCACTAATCTATTCCCCCATTTATATAATTTTGCTGTTTCAAGAATGCTGTAGTCATGGAATCTGAGTAAACAGTTGGTTGGAACTTGCTTTTCTTCACTGAGGATTTTCACTCTGGATTCCTCTGGGTTGCTGTGTATGAATTGTCTAATCCTTTGGATTGTGGCATGGTCTCGTAGGGCATGCACACACCACAGCCTGCTTTCCGCTGCCTGGTGGACAGACGGCTGGTGGCTTTCAGTTTTCTATATAGCTGCTGTGAACATTCGAGTGCAGGGTTTTGCGTGAATGAAAGTTTCATTTATCTGGGATTAATGTCCAGGAGTGCAATTGTTGGCTGGTAGTTGCAATTTTAGTTTTTTTTTTTTTTTTTTTTTTGAGACAGAATCTTGCTCTGTCACCAAGCTGGAGTGCAACAGCATGCTCTTGTCTCACGGCAACCTCCGCCTCCTGGGTTCAAGCGATTCCCCCTGCCTCAGCCTCCTGAGTAGTTGGCACTACAGGCGTGCACCACCACATCTGGCTTTTTTTTTTTTTTTTTTGTATTTTAGTAGAGACAGGGTTTCACCATGTTGGCCATGATGGTGTTGATCTCCTGACCTTGTGATCCTCCTGCCTTGGCCTCCCAAAGGGCTGGGATTGCAGGCGTGAGCCACCATGCCTG
The DNA here is from genome assembly GCA_036589455.1 of Ateles fusciceps. Taxonomy (NCBI): domain Eukaryota; kingdom Metazoa; phylum Chordata; class Mammalia; order Primates; family Atelidae; genus Ateles; species Ateles fusciceps. The sequence goes on from JAZHEH010003346.1 coordinate 459,232, forward strand.
GCCGCAATTTTAGTTTTTTAAAAACTGTCAAACTGCTTTCCAGAGTGGTGGTACCATTTTACATTTCCATCGGTGATACAGGAGTGAGGCAGCCCCTCAAGTCCTCTGCAGCCTGAGGTGTTGATTTCTTTCCTTCCTTCCCTTCCCTCCCTCCCTCCCTCCTCTCTCTGTCTCTCTCTCTCCCCCTATTTTTACTCTTGTTGTCCAAGCTGAAGTGCAATGGCACGATCTCGGCTCACCGCAACCTCTGCCTCTGGGTTCAACAGATTCTCCTGCCTCAGCCTCCCGAGTAGCTGGGATTACAGGCAAGCACCACCATGCCTGGCTAATTTTGTATTTTTCGGTAGAGACCAGGTTTCTCCATGTTGGTCAGGCTGGTCTCAAACTCCCAAACTCAGGTGATCCGCCCACCTCAGCCTCCCAAAGTGCTGCGATCACAGGCGTGAGCTACCCGCCTGGCTTTCTTCCTTTTTTTTTTTTTGAGATGAAGTTTTGTTCTTGTCACCCAGGCTGGAGTGCAATGGTGCCATCTTGGCTCACTTCAACCTCTGCCTCCTGGCTTCAAGGGATTCTCCTGCCTCAGTCTCCTGAGTAGCTGGGATTTCAGGCACCCACCACCATGCCCAGCTAGTTTTTGTATTTTTAGTAGAGATGGTGTTTCACCATGTTGGTCAGTCTGGTCTCAAACTCCTGACCTCAGGTGATCTGCCCACCTTGGCTTCCCAACGTGCTGGGATTATAGGTGTGAGTGAGCCACTGCGCCTGGCCGTTTTTCTCTCTCAACCTTTCTGATAGGTGTGCAGCGACAGCTCATAGTTTAATTTGCATTTCCCTAATGGCTCACCATCTTGAGCATCTACTTGCATGCTTATCTGCCATGTGCATATCCTCTTCAGTGAAGTCTTTGCCCATTTTACGTTTCTTTTTTTTAACTTTTGAATTTTGAAAATTGTTTAGGAGTGGTGAGAGGGGAACCTTCTTGCCTTGCTTTCAGTCTTCAGGTTTCTCACCATTAGGCATCATGTTAGCTCTACGTCTTTTGTAGATGTTCTTTAATAGGTTTGAGGAAGTTCCTCTCTATTCCTAGTTTTCTTACAGTTTTTGTTTTATCATGAATGGGTGTTGAATTTTGTTAAATGCTTTTTCTGCATCAATTGATATGAGCATGTGATTTTTCTTCTTTGACTTCTTAATATGTTAGATTACATTGATTGATATTTTTCACAGTTTTATAGAGATTATATAATTAAATACCATGTAATTCACCCATTTAAAGTGTACAAATCCACACCTGTAATCCCAGGACTTTGGGAGGCTAAGGCGAGAGGATCCCTTGAGCCCAGGAGTTTGAGACCAGCCTGGGCACCATAGTGAGACCCTGTCTCAAAAAAAAAAAAGGTACAATTTAATGTTTTTAGCATATTCACTGAGCTGTGCGACCACCACCATGATCAATTTTAGAACATGTTCACGAACTCGAGTGAAACTCCATGCTCATTAGCATTTGTTCTTCATTTCCCTCCAACCCTGTCCCCTCCCCTAGCTGTAGGCAGCAACTGTTTTATTTCCCTATGGATTTACCTGTTCTGAAGATTTCATGTATACATGGACTCAGGCAATACGTGGCGTTTGTGACTAGCTTCCTTCACTGAGCGTGCTTTCAGAACTTACCCATGTTTTCGCATGTCTCAGACACTATTTGTTTTTACTGTTGAATAATCCACTGTGTGTGTATACCACATTTATCGATTAATTAGTAGTGGACATTTGGGTCGTTTGCACTTTTTTTTTTTTTTTTTTTGAGACAGTGTCTCACTTTGTTGCCCAGGCTGGAGTGTAGTGGTGTGATCGTGGCTTACTCCCAGAATCAAATGATCTCTGCCTCCAAGAATCAAATGATTCTCCTGCCTCAGCCTCTCAAGTAGCTGGGATTATAGTTGCCCACCACCATGCCTGGCTAACTTTTGTATTTTTAGTAGAGACGAGGTTTCACCTGTCAGCTAGGCTGGTCTTGAACTCCTGACCTCAAGTAATCCCCTCCTGCCTTGGCTTCTCAAAGTGCTGGGATTATAGACATGAGCCACCATGCCCGGCCGCGTTGTTTTTGGCTATTTTGAATAATGACCCTGTTAATATTGTTGTCCACACTTTTGTGTGGACATATGTTTTCATTTCTCATGGACATATTCCTACAAGTGGAATTGCTAGGTCATATGCTAGCTCCATGTTCAACATGGATTGATTTTTGGATACTAAACCAGCCTTGCACCCCTGGAACAAACCCTACTTAGTTGTGTGTGTAGTTGATATACTAACTGAATTCCCTTTGCTAAAATTTTGTTAAAAGATTTTTGCACCATATTCATGTGAGATATTGGCCTGTAGTATTTTTTCTTTGTAGTATATCTGATTTTGGTATCAGGGTCATATTGTCTTCATAAAACTCACTGAAGGTATACCTCATCTTGTATTTTCTGGAAGAGATTGTATAGAATTGGTGTTAAATGTTTGGTAGAATTCTCCAGTGAAACCATCTGACCCTAGAGATTTCTTTTTAAAAAAATTCAAATTTGGGGCGGGGTGTGGTGGCTCACGCCTGTAATCCCAGCGCTTTGGGAAGCCAAGGTGGGCGGATCACCTAAGGTCGGGAGTTTGAGACCCACCTGACCAACATGAAGAAACACCGTCTCTATTGAAAATATAAAATTAGCAGGGTGTGGTGGCACATGCCTATAATTCCAGCTACTTGGGAGGCAGAGGTTGCGGTGAGCTGAGATTGCACTACTGCACTTCAGCCTGGGCAACATGAATGAAAATCTGTCTCAAAAAAAAAATTCAAACTTAATTTACTTAATAGATATTACAGAGCTATTCAAATTACCCATTTTATATTGGATGAGTTGTCATAATTTGTGCTTTTCGAGGAATCGGACTAAGCTTTCCAACTTATGTGTGTAAAGCTGTAAAATGCTAATCTAATATACCATCGTTTTTCTTGGGTGTCTTCAGGGTCTGTAGTGATAGTTCCAGTTTCATTCCTGATATTAATAACTTGCATTCTCTCTTTCTTCTTTTATTGGCCAGTCTTGCAAGAGGATTGTTAATTCTACTGATATTTTTCAAAGAAGCGGCTCTTTGTTTTATTGACTTTTTTCCTACTGTTTTTGTTGATTTGTTTTCTGTTTCACTGATTTTTAATCTCACCTTTGTTATTTCTCACTTCTGCTTGCTTTGGGTTTATTTTCCTCTTCTTTTTCTAGGTTATTGAGATAAGAACTTATATTATTTTTTGAGACTTGCTCTCCTTTTGATACTAGCATTTATGCTGTAAGTTTTCCTCCCACCACTGACTTAGCTGTGTTCTGCTCATTTTGGTATGTTGTATTTTCACTTTCATTCAGCTCAATGTAATTCTGATTTCCCTTGAGACTTACTTTTGGAATCCTGGATTTTTTGGAAGTGTGTTTGATTTCCAAGTGTGCAGATTTTCTTCCCTGCCTTTCTGTTATTTATTTCTAATTTGATTGCGTTGTGGCTACAGAATACTCCGTAAGTTTTCAGTTCTTTTAAATTTGTTGAGGTTTGATTTATGGTCCAAAGTGTGGTCTATCTTGGTGTATGTTCTGTAGGCACTTTGTAGGAATACTCTGCCGTTGTTGGATGGAGAGTTCCGTAATGTTGACTGCATCCTATTGGTTGATGGTGTTGTTCAGTTCTCCGTATCTGCACTGATTTTCTGTCTAGTTGTTCTATTAATTGCTGAGAGATAAATGTTTAAGTTTCCAACTATAAAACTGTAATATAAATGTCTTTCTCCTTTTAGTTCTGTTCGTTTTTGTGTTAGATATTTTGCAGCTCTGTTGTTTTCTGCATGTGTGTTTAGGATTTCATGTCCTCTTGGTAAAGTGACTTTTTTTTTTTTTTTTTTAAATCACTACACGATGTCTCTCTCTGTGCCTGGTAATTTTCTTTGCTTTGATGTCTACCATATGTTATGTGAATATAACCTCTCCTAGTTTCTTCGGATTGATGCTTGGATCATCTATCGTTTTCCATCTTTTTACTTGCAGCCTACCTATATTGTTATTTTATTTTTCGACTTTTATTTTAGATTCAGGGGTACATCTGCAGGTTGTTACAAAGGCATGTCGTGTGACACTGAGGTTTGGGGTACCACTGAACCTGCCACCCGGGGGAGTAAGTAGTTTTTCAAGGTTTGCCTCCAACCCTCTCCCTGTTCTAGGAGCCCAATGTCTGTTGCCCCCTCTTTATGTCCATGTGAGCCCATGTGTTGTTCCTTTAGAAGTGAGTTTCTTGTAGACTGTGCATAGTTGCCATATTTTAAAATCCACTCTGACAATCTGTGTTTTAGTTGGTGCATTCAGACCATTTATATTCAATGCATTTTTCTGATATGTTAGGGCTATGGGTAGCTTGAACTTTCTTTAGAATTCCATTTTGCTTTATGTATAATATTTCCTGGTATATCTCTTTTATAGCTTTTTAAAGTCATTGCTCTAGGTATGAAAGTATATAACAGTCTACTGATGCCATCATTTTATCAGTTTGAGTAAAATCAAGAAAACTTAGCTCCCTTTATATCCTTGACGTCTCCCATTTGTGGTAGAGTTGTCTTCACGACTTCCTCTGCATTGATAAACACATCAGAGGGTGTTATAATTTTTGTTTCAAACATCCAACAAAATTTAGGCAAATCAAGAGGAGAGGGAAAATGTATTTACCTATGTATAAATGTTATTCAATAGCATGTTATCAGCAGTAGATGACAGAGTTATTCCCCGTTAAGCACTTCCATTATCTGAATGAAAACAGCACATCATATGTCTGTTAAGAATCTTGCTTGTGAGGTTCTGGATGGAGAGAAATGCAACAGTGCAGTCTGGGCTAGGGTGGGAGCAGGTGGGGCTCCACTGTACCTGGCAGGGCTGTAAACAAGTGTGTCCTTGAGAGGCTGGGCTTTTATTCTCATTGCCTCTAGTTTTGCCAGCATGGCCATTCTGGGATGTATTGCTCTTGGAGATATTCCTCATTCTTGCCCTACTGCATTCTGAATCTCAGTGTCTGACTCCAGCTTGGGCTCTGGCTTGGGTTCAGCCAATAGGAGATTCTTCTGGGAGACTAGGGGAGGGAGGATGCCCCACTTCTCTTTGGGACATCTCTTCTGGGGCTCCAGCTCCTTCTAGAAGTGCTCAGAGTAGCTTCTTTTCCTTCTTGGACCCTGGCTGATTCAGTCAGTGTAGGGAGCAAGAGGCAGAGGCAGCAGCTGGGAGTGAAAGGGTGATGGATGTGTGGGGCTTAAGCGGGGAGGGGAGGAGAACAGGCATGTATGCTGCATGGGGAGGTGCGGTGGGATTGCGGGGGCAGCACTGGGGCCCACCTGGGGTTCCTCACATGATGTCATCTGCAGCCATAAGCAGCACGAAAGGTTTTCTATAGCCATTTTCTGCTGCTGAGCGGGGTTGGGATTTGGCCATGGGTGGCAGAGTCCAGGGGCCCATGGTCCCCACCTCCTGGCATTCACACCCTGGTTTAGTCCTCTCCCTTTGGGAGTGGGCATGCAGGACCCAGGACTGACCTCCAGCTGACAGAATATGGCAAGGTGGTAGATGCCCCCAACACGTAATAGTCTGTGAGACTCTGCCTTGCTGCTGCTCACTCTCCAGATGCTCCTTGTTGCCTGAGAAGGTGAGCAGATGTGCTGGGGAGCACACATGGTGAGGATGCAGGAGCCTGTTGGGGTGAAGGGGGCCTCTGAGGGGGCCTCCAGCCCCCAGCCAGCCAGAAGCCAGGGCCCTGAGTCCTGCAGCCACCAGGACGTGGATCCTGTCTGCACTGAGTGACCTTGGCAGCTGATTCTTCCCCATTTGAGCTTCCAGATGAAATCACAGCCTAGTGGCCCCTTGAGATCCCAAGCAGGCAACCCAGCTGAGCCACCCTGGCCTTGACCCACAGAAACTCCGAGATTATACACGTGTGTGCTTTTAAACCCATGCATTCTGTGATGATTTGTTTTGCAGCAATAGAAAACTTGTATATCAGGTAAGTTTGAGAGAATGAGTTGGGGCAAGTCAGAGGAGGGTGTTTGCTGGACCACAGAGGCTCCACTGGGAAAGAGGGGAGCGAGGCCTCGGAGAGCTTGGCTGATGTGTGGGCAGAGAGGGCTCTCTGCCAAGGACTGGTCGTGTGCTGAGGGGCCGGGCAGTGGGGAACATCACCTCTGTGGATGTTGAAGCCAAAACGTAAGTGTCGTGGTCAGCGGGGGAGAGAGAGAAGGGCTAGAATCTTCCAAGAAAGAAGGGACATGGCCTGAAAGCGTGGACGTTTGTTGCACCAAGGGTGGGTGGTATGCTCCTGTGTGAGTCCATTCATGCTGCTGTAACAAAACACCATAAACTGATGACTTATGCCACAAACATAATTTCCCACAGCGTGGGAAGCTGTGGGATCTCAGATCAGAGCGCCAGCAGATTCAGCACCTGGAGAGGGTCTTCTCCCTGCTGCACAACAGCGCCTTCTCGCCTGGTCCCCACAGGCTGGAGAGAGGAAGCGAGCTTTCCCATGACTCTCAGAGGATCTGGAGCTCATCCATGAGGGCTCTACCCTCAGGCGTCTTCAGATCCCAACTGCAGCCCCAAGACCCCACCTCTGAACACCATCCTATCAGAGGGGGAGGGTTTCAGCCTCTGAATTTGTTGGAGGGCACATCCGCATTCAGCTTTGCCTGGGGGCAGGGTTCAGACAGTTCCAACGGCATGTTCTCAAGAAGCTGGCTGTTTTCGGAGGGGCAGTGGTGCCCTGGAATTGTCAGTGGAGAGCAAGAGGACCCCTCTAACATCGCAGCAGGACCAGTTACATAATTTGTGGGGCACTTTGTGCAAAACCCAGGAAAAATGCCATTAATAGTACTCAAATATGAAGTTTTTTCTTTTCTTCCATGGTCTCTGTCTCTTGGCTTGTCATGGTGTATTTTAAATTGGTATTTAATATCATTATTCTAAATAAAAAGAAATTTAAATTTTAAATTGTTAGCATGACTTTTACTAGTCATCTGTATATTGTGCCACATCAGTTTTAAATGCAAATACTGAAACGTGCAGCTCGTGTGTGGAATTTGTGAAACCAGACAACTTTTTTGTAGCTGGTATGCACATCTGTACTTTGTTCTTACCAGACAGTGGAACCATCGTATAAAACAAATGCAACTGCTTTATCTCACTTTAGGATACAAGTACATTCTGCCCACATGGCTGCCTTCGGCTCCCTGGTTTGTGAGTGATCACTCTCAGCGTAAGTGTTGGTTAAAGCAGGGAGATAACCGTGGTGAGAAGGATGTATGGGCTTTCTTGGTTGTTGGGGTTTCTTCAAATGTCATGTCTTTCTGTAATTGCAGTAAGTTCTGGCTCCACCGGGAAGTGTGGCGTCTGGGGCTGTGAGGGCCCTGGGTTACTCAGCTGTAGACTTGACACTCCTGTACTTGCTTTGAGTCTCCGCAAAACTCGCGCCATCCTGGGTGCCCTGGAATTCTGTGCTCACGGGGCGTTGTGAATACTGTGTGTGAATCAGGGGACTGGGAGTGGCTAATGCACGTGTTCTGCTAACTCCAGCCCCAGTACGTGCCTCTGCTTCTCAGCGCCAGAAATCCTACTCGGCCAAAGTGCAGAATGAGTCCTGGCTTCACAGCAACCCTGGACAGCAAGCCAAGCGGCCTCAAGGCCAAAGGTCATTTCTGGTGCTGTAGATTGCTGGAAAATGTAAAAAATAAAATGGTAAATGGTTTGAAATATAAGCCTCAAAGTAGGACCATATAACCTTACAAGTATAGTGATAGTTCTCACTTTTATAGTAGGTATTATATTCTCACCACAAAAGTATTAATTTGCTAAATGCAGAAAATGTAAAAATCATAGAAGAGACAAAACCAAAGGAAAAGGACCCTGTGGATACCTTCCCCATCCAGAGTAGCCATGTTTTGGAGGGTGTGTCTTCTGGGCTTCTGTTCTGGGCATGTAACTTACACACGTTCATTTCAATAGTAACATCGCAGTGAACCACGTGTCCCTCTCTGGCCACATCCTTGGCACTTCCCCATAGATCATTTTTAATGCAGCACAGAATTTCATGCTGTGCACACATGATGATCCACATAACCGGCGCTCCGCTGCTGCGCACGCAGGCCATGACCAGTGCAAAATGTGTGGGCGCGTTCGTGGGTGGGGATGGGCGTGCCCTGCTCCCGCGTGGTAAGGGTGCTGGAGCTCTGGGAGGGCCTCCGTGGAAGCAGCCTTCCTACTGCACGGACTCCCATGGTGCAGACGACGTTCCCAGTGTGCCTCTCACCAAAAGTGGTTTCTTTCCGGCTGCCCTAGAGGGAAGACGGCGCGGAGCATGCACCTGGAGGGCCGAGGCGGCGGGCGGGCCCCGAGCGCGCACGTGGTGGAGCTCCTGCAGGCGTCTCCGCGGGGAGCCGGCGGCGCAGACCCCTCGCACTCCTGCCTCAGCCAGGAGGTCGCCTCATTCCTCGCAAAGGGGAGGTGAGTTTGAAACAGTGTCATCATGTGAACGTGGAGTTCACAAAGATTGAGTTTCCATGAGCGTCGTTTCCCCACCGGTGTTGTGGGAGAAATTTCCAGAAATTTTACAATAATTTCTCTAGCATTAGATCACTTTCCTGGCTTAGTTTTTGATGAATGATATTTGTAAAATATGGTGAACTTAATTTAGCTGTAAAAGATAATAAAAATAGAAAAGAGAGTTTGCAGCATGAAGACTTAGCACTTAATATATTATTTAAGGTATTGCAATTACTCTGCAATGTTGGAAAGCGTCTCTCTCTTAAGACATGCTTTGTTTCTATACATACAGCAAGTGAATTAACTGAGTATTGTTTTTCATGTGAGAAGGTCAGAATTTACATAAAAAGGAATTAAAAAAATAATTTCAACTTTTATTTAAGATTCAGGGGTTAAACGTGCAGATTTGTTACCTGGGTATATTGCGTGATGCCAAGATTTGGGGTACCACTGATCGCCCAGGTAGTCAGCATGGTACCAAATAGTTACTTTTCCACCCTCCCTCCTCCCACCCCCCGTGGGGTCCGAGTGTCCACTGCTGCCGCCTTTGTGTCTGAGTGCACCCAGGGGTAGCACCCACTTCTCATGAGAACATGTGGCATTTGGTTTCCTGTTCCTGCACTAATTTGCTTGGATAGTGGCCTCCAGCTGCATCAGTGTTGCTGCAAAAGACATCATTCCAGTTTTTAAAAAAATTTTATTTATTATACTTTAAGTTCTGGGGCACGTGTGCAGGTCATGCAAATTTGTTGTAGAGGTACACACGTGCCATGGTGGTGGTTTGCTGCATCCATCGCCCCGTCATCTACGTTATGTATTTCTCACAATGCTATCCCTCCCCAATGCCCCTACACCCTGCTATTCCTCCCCTAGCCCCCCACCACCGAAGCGCCAGTGTGTGATGTTCCGCTCCCTGTGTCCATGTGTTCTCATTGTTCAACACCCAATTATGAGTGAGAACATGCAGTGTTTGGTTTTCTGTTCTTTTGTCAGTTTGCTGAGAATGATGATTTCCAGTTTCATCCATGTCCCTGCAAAGGACATGAACTCATCCTTTTTTATGACTGCATAGTATTCCATGGTGTATATGTGCCACATTTTCTTTATCCAGTCTATCACTGATAGGCATTTAGGTTGGTTCCAAGTCTTTGCTATTGCGACTCAGCATTTTGTATGCTGATCAAAAATTTTGATCCATTTTTAAATACTTACTTAGGTAAAGACAATGAATGGATTTTACATGCCAGTGCTCATACTCCAAATCCGTACTTTGCAGTTCACACAGATGTGCTTGTGATGAGAAAGGCAGCATCTTCTGAGTAGGTGTCTCTGCCTGCCTGTGCTGGGGAATGTCGATGACACTGCAGATCTGAGCACCCTTGTTCCCACAGCCAGAGTCCTGCAGTGCTAACGGTCTCTCCAGCCTTTACCAAAGCACCACAGAACTGCACGTGGGTGTGGCTCCTGCTGCTGCTGTGACCCCGCCCCTCCGAGAGAGCACCCTGGCGTTCGAGTACTTTCACTGGATGTTTCTATTCTCTAATAGTCTATGCTGTCATGTTGCAAATGGGGGAATCTTTGAGCTGCTCTTTTTGCCAGCGTGTTTCGAGACTTCTCTGTGCTAATGCCTGTAGCTCTAATTCGTTCATTTGAACTCCTTGCATAGAATTTCATTATGGGAACATGCTACCGTTCATACATGTTCTCCGATTGGCGGCTTTTCAGTTTCTGCTCCTCACCCCCCCAGTATGTGCTGTTAAAAACGGCCTGCAGCAAACGTTCTCTGTTATATACTGAAGGTGTCTGTCCCCCAAATTCAGATTTAATATTCTGTGTATTCGCCCCTCTCTGGTCCTGTGTTGCAGGATCTTCTCCCAGCAAAAGACTTCCCTTTTCCTCTTCTTTAAAGAGTATTTTGTTGGGAAGTGTTTAATATGGCCAGAAGGACTGTGTGGGCGTGTGCCTTGGCAGGCAGTTGGGGCAGCAGGATTGTCCTGGCCAGGGTGTGAGTGATGGAAGGCTAATGTTCAGCTTCCAGTTTCTAGAAAAAGGCCTCACAGTGAGACAAGAATCGGGAAGACCAGAAGACCATATTTTCCAAGTTCTTTGACCTCACTTCTTGCTTCGATGTATGGTGTACCAGGGGGTACCCTGGGGCCCCCATCATGAGCTCCACAGGCAGGAGGCCCTGGATACTCAGGCAGGATTCCAGGTGGAGGAGGAGGGAGGGCGTGGAGAGGTGCTGACAGATGTGGGCACTTGGGGGCAGGAGCTGGCAAGTGTGATGGTCCGATGAACGGAGGGCTGAAGGTGCCCCCGCCCCACAGCCTGCCCAGGGCACGGGGAGGGGTGTTGGGATGGCACTGGCAGCTACTGGGGCTGAGTGTGGAGATGCCAGAAGGTGCCAGCCTTGCCCAAAGGCATGAGCCCTCGTGAGTGAGTGGCACCTCCCTGGTGGAGCGTCTCCCAGGAGGAGGAGCAGCAGGGAACTGCAGCCTCCAGGGGCAGCTCTCAGCACCATAGGCAGAATGGCGTGTTGGCTCAACCCACCCATAGTGAGGGCTCTCGGGGGAAGGGCCCACTGATGTGAGTGTCTGGGTGTGGAGGGCACAGGCTGTCGTCCATGTGCTTCCAGGTGAGCCCCGGAAACAGCATACTCCTGGGCAGGCGTGTGGCTGGTTGCCTGGTGGCCACGTATGCAAGATCCCAGCACTGTCATCTCAGGCTAAAGGTGACTGAAGGGTTTCATTACATTTTGCTCTTCTTGTTTTATAAAAATAGGTGGAAAATGAAAAAAAAAATGGTATTCTTATCAGAGAAAAGATATGTAAGTCTTTGCACCTAGCGTAGGTGGGAGTCTTAGGCGTGTGGAAACCAGCAAACCCCTTAGCCTCAGTGAAGTTGAACTCATCTATTACGGGTTCAGTGGTGATGAGAATGAGCAGAACGAAAGAATGCTATGAGATGCTGTAAACAGACTGTATTGAAAAGGTGATTTGGGGTGCTGTGCTGGCCTGTGTTTTAGCTCTCGGGGCATCGTCCCCTTGTAGCCTGCTTTTCTGCTGTTTTTGTGGGAAACATGCAGGCCGAGGCTGCAGCCTCTGTGCTCCCTTTTCCTTTGGCTCCCAGGCATCCAGGCGCAATTTCTTGGGTCAGTTACTTTACCTGTGCACAAACTGATTACTAAGTATTTTTTTAAATGATGAAAATCTGTGTGGCACAAGGCAGGCTATAGATACAAAGAAAGCTGGAAGGAACAGTGAACTCATGATCAATTGCCATGTAACAAATTTCTCCAAGACTTAGCAGCTTAGAAGAGTACATATTTATTTCCTCAGTTGCGTGGGTCAGGAATCTGGGCACAGCTGGGTCCTCTGCTCAGGGTCTTCACAGGCTCGGACAGGTTGTCAGCTGCAGCCACAGCATCTCAGGGTTCAGCTGGAGCAGGATGCTCTTCCGAGCTCATCTGTGTGACTGCTGGCCGGGTGTGGTTCCTCCTGGGCTGTGGGACAAATGGCCTCAGTTCCTTGCTGGCTGTTGACTGGAGGCCACCTCAGCTCCTTGCCAGGGGTCCACTCCATCTGGGCAGGACGAGGGAAAGTCTTTTGTGACCTAATCACGGAAGTAACACAATCCCTTCTGCTGTATTCATTTGGTTAGAAGCAAGTCACTAGGTCCAGCCCACGCTCGGGATGGGGTTGCTGGAGTGTGTGAGTACCAGCAGGCCGACCCCTGGGAGCCACTCAGACACTGCCAACCCCAGAGGTGAATAGTGACGAAGGAAAATTTTGTGAAGAAGTTGGAAGTGGAACACAAAGATGATCGGTGTCTTTTATAGGAAGTGAAGGGAGGTCTGGGGTCCTCCCAGGTTTTCTGCGTCTTTCACTGTTTGCAGCTGATCCGAAAGCTGACAACAATGCAAATGGCTCTTTTTCCTAGAAGTAAAGTTGGCTTGTGTCTGTGGATTGCATTGTCCAGTTTTGCACTGATTTGTAAGTTCAATTCGGCATTTCTTTCTTCCTTTTTTTTTTTTTTTTTTTTAAGACAGCGTCTCGCTCTGTCACCCAGGCTGGAGTGCAGTGGTGCGATCTTGGCTCACTCCAACCTCCGCCTCCCAGGTTCAAGTGATTCTCCTGCTTCAGCCTCCTGAGTAGCTGGGACTACAGGTGTGCGCTACCACACCTGGCTAATTTTCATATTTTTAGTAGAGACGGGGTTTCACCATGTTGGCCAGGATGGTCTTGATCTCCTGACCTGATGACCTGCCCGCCTTGGCCTCCCAGGGTGCTGGGATTGCAGGCGACAGCCACCGGCGCAGCCCAACTCAGCATTTCTAATGGCCCATGTATGTGTGGTTCTTTGCACCTTACCACTTTCCTCTAATTGCGGAGTTAAACAAAATATTGACCTGCATTCATTTTATATTGGGATGAGAGTCATGGTTTTACCCCCCTTTACCAATTGTCCTCTAACAGAGAGAACCAACCACAAAGACATAAGGGGAAAGCAGGCTTCATTCTTGGGGCAACTCACCCCTTGTCTTTGGGACCCCGGACCTGCTCTGTATCTCCAGCCCGGACACTGCTGGAGACTCCTCAGGGCCGTTCTCCTCATCCTACTTGAGGACTTCCCCCTTTTGTTAGCGGAATTGTTCTCGTCCATGCATGTGTAATGACATGGAGGAAACTAAAGAGGAATTTATTTGTCTGATACGCTGATTTCACTCATGAAGAAGTAAGCACAGAGTGACACATGGCCTTCCCACTCTCTTCACTCTCTTTCCCATTCCCTTTGCCTAATTTAATCTTAGAAAAATTTTGAATCAACCCTTTTTTGTATCTCAAAATAGTATGTAAGAACTACAGACGCACTTAAATACGATTGGTTGTCAGGTTGACAGACATCAATTTTTTTTAAAGGCAAGATTGTGTGGGAAGGTTTATATCTAATCAGTAGAAAATGTAATTAATTTTTTCTAGTTGTTTTCACAAATCATGAATTAATTGGCCTTAAAATTTGCCCTTTCAAAATTAGCTAATTACCTTTCAGTCTTCCACTTAGCAGGAATATATTTGATAGCAGGTTGGACAGGGAAGCAAATTAGAGAATATATTGAAAATAATGAAGATAAATTGTTTTAAGACAGCATTTACATCTGTCATGGATTGGTTACTGTATTTCATTATTATCAAGTGAAAATAAACATATTGCTGAAAATTTGGAGGTTGAAGGGAAAACACAGCTCGTGACCCTAATGCTATCATTACTGTCTGCTTGCATTTATCTGTGTTCCCTTCTGATCTTTCCCATAAATAATACAGATTTTTACGTAATTATGCTCAGAGTGTATCTCTTACTTTGTGGTTTCTGAAATGTAACAGTATGTTGTAAACACTATCAGAGTTGTCACAGATTGCTCAAAGCTACTATTTTATATGTTTGTAATTGAGGTATAATTTCACCAGAAATGGCGTATAGATCTGTAAGTTTTGAGAAATGCATACAGTTTTTCATTGTCAGCAAATCAAGATCTGGAACATTTCTCTCACCCCCACAAAAATTCCTTTGGCTGCTTCCTCCTCCTGTCAGCACGTGTTAACCATCAATCTGTTTTTTGTTTCTACATTTCTGCCTGTTTCAAGCATGTTAGATAAATGGAATCATTGAGTTTGGTTCTTTTACTTAGTATAACGCATTCAAGGTTCATCCAGGTGGTGGTCCTTTTTATTGGTGAGTGGAGTTGTGTGGACGTATCACACTTTGTTTACTCATTCTCCGCTGAAGGGCTTGGTTGTTCCCAAGCTTTGGTAGTTATGAATAAAACCACCATAAGCATTGGCATACAGGTTTTTATGTGAATGTAAATTTTAATTTCTCTTGGATAAATGCCTAGGAATGAGATTGCTGAGTTATTTGGTAAGTATATGTGTAACTGTCTAAGAAACGGCCAAACTGCTTTCCAAGGAAGCTGTACTATTTTGCATTTTCACCAGCAATGCGTGAGAGCTCCAGTCCTTTGCATCATTGCCAGCACTTAATATTGACTGTACTTTTAATTTTAGCTATTCTAATAAGTATGTAGAGGCACCTTATTATAGTTTTATATGTTTGGAGAGTGAGGTCTGCTTGTTTTCCTGTTATGGGGTTTGTGATTCATTATATATACTCAACACAACCTTTTTTAATAGAATGCAATTTTCCCAATTATTTCCCAACAGTTTGTGGCTTGTCTTTGCCTTTTTTTTTTTTTTTTTTTTTTTGCATTTTTGGTCTCTTTTGGAGAGCAGAAATTTTTAATTTTGATGTTGTCCAATTTATCAATTATTCTTTCATGGATTATACTTTTGGTGTTGTATCTAAGAAATCTTTTCTTAAACCAAGATCAGAAAGATTTTCTCCTGTTTTTTTCTTTTAGAATTGTTGTTTTAGGTTTTACATTTAGGCATATAATACATTTTGAGTGAATTTTTGCCTGTGCTGCTGGGTTTATTTATATTTTGCTTATAGATGTCCAATTGTTTCAGCACCATTTGTTGAAAAGACTCCTTTGTCCATTAAATTGCCTTGTGTCTTTGTCAAAAATAGATTGTCCATATATCTGTTAATTTATTTGTGAATTCTGTATTCTGTCTTGAGACGGAGTCTCACTCTGTGCCCAGGCTGGAGTGCAGTGGTGGGATCTTGGCTCACTGCAACCTCTGCCTTCTGGGTTCAAGCGATTCACCTGCCTCAGCCTCCTAAGTAGCTGGGATTACAGGCACCCGCCACCATGCCTGGCTAATTTTTTTGTATTCTTAGTAGAGATGGGGTTTCACCATGTTGGCCAGGCTGGTTTCGACCTCCTGACCTCAGGTGACCCACGCGCTTCGGCCTCACAAAGTGCTGAGATTACAGGTGTGAGCCACTGTGCCCGGCCCCCTGAATGCTCTACTCTGTTCCATCAACCTGTGTGACTATCATGTCGTTGTATCACGCTGTCTTGTATCTTTATGAAGATTTCTGAAATCAAATGGTGTGAGTCCTCCAACATGCTTCTTTTTCAAGATTGCTTTGGCTATTCGATGTCACTTGCCTTCCATATAAATTCTATCATCACTTTGTTGATTTCCAAATTTTCTGCTGGGATTTTTTTTTGTACTCTCCCTCTCTCTGTCTCTCTCTTTGTGTGTGTGTGCGTCTGTCTGTCATTTTATCGCTTGTGTAGCTTCGTGTAACCCCTATTATAATCAAGATATAGACCTATTCCATCACAATCTCAGATTCTGTACAGAAATCCCTCATACAAACCCTTAAGTTACATACCCCTCCCCCTGCCATCTCTAATCCCTGGAAATCTCTAATCTGTTTTTATCTCTACAATTTGACCATTTTGATAATGTTATATAAATGAAATCATACAGTGTGTGTGAAAATGTAAAATTCAACTTTTATTTTAGATATGGGGGTACCCATGTGCAGATGTTACATGGGAATATTGTGTGATGCTGAGGTTTGCCGTAAGGATCCCCGTCACCTAGGTAGTGAGTCTAGTACCTGATAAATAGGTTTTTTTTTAACCCACTCCCCCCCTCCCTCCATCCTCTAGTGTTTGACACAGTGTCTATTGTTCCTATACTCGTGTCCATGTGTGCTCCAGGGTTAGCTCCCACTTATAAGCGAGACCATGAGGTATTTGGTTTTCTGTCCCTGCATTAATGGAGCCATAATTGGCCTCCAGCTCCATCTAGGTTACTGCAAAGGAGATTATTTCATTCCTTTTTATGGCTGCATAGTATTCCATGGTGTATATGTATCATATTTTTTTTAATCCACTCTAGCATTGATGGGTACCTGGGTTGTGTACATGTCTTTGCTATCATTAATAGTGCAGCGATGAACGTACGAGTGCGTATATTTTTGTTAGAATGATTTTTCTTTTGGGTATCTACCCAGTAATGGGATTGCTGGGTTTAATGGTAGCTCTATTTTAAGTTCTTTGAGAAATCTCCAGACTTCTCTCCAGAGTAGCTGCACTAATTTACATTCCCCCCAGCAGTGTGTAAGCATTTCCTTTTCTCTGCAGCCTCGACAGC
Organism: Ateles fusciceps; assembly: GCA_036589455.1. NCBI lineage: Eukaryota > Metazoa > Chordata > Mammalia > Primates > Atelidae > Ateles > Ateles fusciceps. Next base: position 475,895 of record JAZHEH010003346.1, read on the forward strand.
ATCTGTTGTTTTTTAAGTTTTAAAATAACAGCCATTCTGACTGGTGTGAGATGGTATCTCACGTGGCTTTGATTTGCATCTCTCTGGTGTGTAGTGATGTGAGCACCTTTTCATGTTTGTTCACCGCTTGTATGTCTTCTTTTGAGAAGTGTCTGTTCGTATCCTTTGCCCATTTTTTAATGGGGCTACTTGTTTTTTGCTTGTTGATTTGTTTAAGTTCCTTATAGATTCTGGATATGAGGCCTTTGTCAGATGCATACTTTGTGAATATCTTCTGTAATTCGCGAGGTTGTCTGTTTACCCTGTTGATAGTTTCTTTTGCTCTGCAGAAGCTCTTTAGTTTCATTAGGTCCCACTTGTCAATTTTTGTTTTTTTTGCAGTTGTTCTTGGGGACTTAGCCAAAAATTATTCGCCAAGGCTGATGTCAAGAAGAGTATTTTCCTAAGTTGTCTTCCAGGATTTCTATAGTTTGAGGTCTTATATTTAAATCTTTAATCTATTTCTATAGTTTGAGGTCTTATATTTAAATCTTTAATCTATTTAAATCTTTAATTTATATAAATAATCTATATATATATTTTTTATTCCATCTAGGTTCTGGGGTACATGTGCGAAACGTGCAGGATTGTTGCATGCTGCCTCCATTGCCCTGTCACCTATATCTGGCTTTTCTCCCCATGTTATCCCTCCCCAACCTCCCTACACCCTGCTGTCTCTCCCCTAGTCCCCACAACCAACCCCAGTGTGTGATGCTCCCCCTCCGTGTCCGTGTGTTCTCATTGTTCAACACCCGCCTATGAGCGAGAAAATGTGGTGTTGATTTTCTGTTCTTGTGTTAGTTTGCTGAGAATGACGGTTTCCAGATTCATTGATGTCCCGACAAAGAACATGAACTCATCGTTTTTGGTGGCTGCATAGTATTCCATGGTGTATATGTGCCACATTTTCCCTATGCAGTCTATCATTGATGGGCATTTGGGTTGGTTCCAAGTCTTTGCTGTTGTAAACTGTGCTGCAGTGAACATACGTGTACATGTGTCCTTATAATAGAATGATTTATAATCCTTTGGATATATACCCAGTAATGGGATTGCTGGGTCATGAATGCCAGTGCTGAGGAAGAAAGGCTTCTGTCAGTGGGAATGTTTGAGAAATCATGGCCAAGTGAACTGCCTCCCATCAGACTTCTGTGCATATGAAAACGCTGTTTCTCCATGGGAAGCATGCAGGCAGGTCCCATGGCGGGCTGTGGAGCAAGGCTCTCCCTCTGGTCATCCGCGCTGAACTGGCCAGCCCCAAATCAGCATTGCAGGCACTTGCACAGCAAGGTGGCCAGAGCCCAGGGCTATGAGGCTCCAGAGGCCCATGGAGTGCAGGTGACCAGGGGACCGTGTCCTAGGGACAGACACTGCCCTGGTCTGCTCTCAGTGTTCTTGTGTCTCTCCTTTCCCTATGGCCTTTTCTGCACCACCTCCCCGCCACCACAGTCAGATCCCAGTTGAGTTCTGGAATCCCAGGGCTCCCAGCAGGTCCTTGGGGACCACTTGTTGTCTCTTCTGGAAATGAGGAATCCATGCTGGGGAGCTGGGGTTTCTCTGCATCTGAAGCAGGGATTAACCTGGGTTCCCAGTGCCATCTGTCCTGCTGTACCCTGAGGGGGGGCCAGGCACCTGGGGGGTGGGGGGACATAGCTGGGGAGGCAGCCCTGTGGGGAGGTGGCCCTCGGGGAGGCTGCAGGTGAGGGAGCCGGACTTCCCTGCTCAGCTGGGCTGGGCTCTCCGCTGGCCATACTCACTCGACTGAGGAGGCCAGAGCACCCTGTGATGTGGCCTGGGAGGGGCTAGGCCCCAGGGTGTCCACACATAGCTTTCCGAAGCCTCGGAAAACATAAGGAAGACACCCACTGAGGGTACCAACCCAACACACCATCTGGGAGCGCGGTTCCATGGATGTTCAGGACCTACACGAAGGGCCGACTCCTCCCAAAGCCTCAGACTTCTGCAACGAGCGGTTCTCAGGGGAAAAACCAGCACTGAAATGAGGGCAACCCTGGCAAGGTCTCAGTGCAATTGTTTCACAACCTGATAAGGCTTTTTTTTCCAGATACAAGTTTTAGGGAGAAATACAAGTGTGAGATCACACATGTAAAAAAACAAACGTGTGAAGAGAAACATGAAAAACAAGAAAGAATGAAGGAACTTTGTCCTGTAACTGACCATATTTTATGTAATGCCACACTAACACAGGAACAACAGGAAAGCCCCAGATAGAGGGGTACAACGAACTCAGCAAACCCAACTTCTTAGACAACTGCAAAAGTGTGGCTCACCCATGTTACGAAAGTGGACACACATTTGGGGGGGACTGATACGGTTTGGCTGTGTCCCCACCCAAAGCTCGCCTTGAATTGTATTAATCCCCACGTCAAGGGTGGGACTGGGCGGAGATAACTGAATCATGGGGGTGGTTCCCCCCCCATGCTGCTCTCGCCAGTCTCAAGCAGTTTTTTATAGCAGCATGAGAACGGGCTAATACAGGAACAAAAAAGTTACATTCAGTCTTTTGCCAAGATAAATCCTGGACTGAAGTGTAAACAACAATAACGTAAGAGTGCTAGAAAAAGCGCATGCGCATAAACCCTTACGCAGTTTTGGGAGGGGGTGTCTCTAACTATGGCGGCAACATAGAATTGCCTTCATGAAATGTGATGTCTTGAGGTCTCAACATTTGGGCCGTGTGCCAGGGCAGAACCGACCAGGCTCTGGAGCCAGTGAAGATGGGTGTGGGGGGTGTTGCCCAGATCAGAAGATACACTGAGGTGGTGCTCCTCCTGGCCACAGATGCTGGTGTGCCTGCAGGAGCCATTTGGCCATCTCTGGAGGACCAGCACACACATGTATATAGCTATGTAAACACATAAACATACACTTATTTATGTACGCATGCATACATATCCACACAGTCATACATTGCATATATGCATGCATATTTATATGTGTCCACACACATACATGCATACACACGTGTATATATACACACGTGTACACACATGCATACACACATATACCTACAATACATATATACACAGTATTTACATACACACATTTACATGCACACGTACCTATATACATGCCCATATTTACACATACTTGTGTATATGCATTTACACATACACACCCACATATATACATGCACATATTTATGCACAAATATATACACATTCCCACCCCCCACACTCACAGTGATTCCTATCTTCTGTTACTCCGGACCCTCATGAGTTTAGCAGAGGGTCGGCCAGGCCAGGGCAGGGGCTCCCGAGACAGCCGTCCACATGCCTGCCGAGCAGTGGTTGGGAGCAGATGACCTGAGCTCGGTGGGCTGCCACTTTCGCCAGGTATTGGTCTTGTCGTTCTGAGATGAGCATAACAACAATCCCTGCCCCGTGATTGCCCTTAGCATTGCGAGGCAAAGTGCCCAGAACAGGCTCAGCTGGTGGCAAAAGCTGAGAGTGTGATCTTGTCCTGGGAGGCCCTCCAAGGTGGGGCCTTTCTGTGGGGGACCTGGTGGACTGGGGCAGCGTGTTTGGACTCCGGTGGCCTCCACAGCAAGAGCCCAGGCTTGTTTTGGTAGCCTGGAGGGGAGGTGGCCGTGGTAGCAGCCCTGAGTGGAAGAGCTGTGGCCAGCACAGTGACCTCTTGGGCAGTGTGGGCGATGCCTTGAGAAATGCCTGGAGTCAGCCAGGGACACTTTGAGGGCCTGATGTCTGGCACTGGAGCTGGGGGAGGGTTGTGTCATGTGCTTGGTGGTGACATAAGAGTGCCTCCCCCTTGGTCAGGCTGTTGAGGTTGGGGGCGTTTCCTGGTTCCCTCTGCCCTCCCCACACCTCCCAGGAGGCACCTTCCTTCCCAGGTGTGTGAAGGTGAATGTGGCTGTATGCCCTCCATGGCCCACCCATTTGGGTGCTGCTGCCTGGAGGTACACCCCGTGTGTGCCAAGGAAAGGTACCACTGAGTGTAACGGCGACGCTGTGGCCACAAGGCTCTCCAACCGATTCTGGTGATTTTATGGTATCAGTGTACTTACATACACACACAACTGAGGCTATATCAGAATTGCCTTTCAGTCTTGCTTTTGAAAGTGGAATCCCACTAAATATTTTCATTCTGATCTACATGAAATTCGATCCTGCCTTAAAGACCCGCCTCGAATTCCCTCTGTGAAGCCTCACCTGGCAGCGCAGTCACCGCCGTCGCCACCCCTGTCAGCTTCTGCAGTCTTCACCTTGCGTCATGCTTGCTTATTTGGTCGTACGTGCCTGAGTAAGGGGATAGACCAGCGATTCACCTGTCCATTACCCACTTCCTAGGACAGCACCTGGGGCTGAGACCCACTGAGGAATTATTGGTGACACTCTGATAAAATACAGACTTGCAAAATTTAACATTTCTCATTTTAGAATGTTGTCAAAGCTTGTCAAGCTTGCTTAATGTGGGGCATTAGACCCCTGTGAAAATGCAGAAATAGTATTCTAGTATTACATCGTATCATAGTGCCACTATTTGCTTTGCATCTGTTCACAGTTTATAGAGTATCTGATGGAGTGGAATTATTTTGGGGGTTTATGGATTTATTCTCATGTTTCCCAACCGGCTCCTACTGGTTTCCCTTTTTAACTTGTGGATTTGCATTTGGGTTGATTAGCTCGGAGGCCACCAGTGCTCAGAGCTAGACTGAGGTTGATCCCTGCGTGATTCTGAGTTTGGAAGGGTCATGAACGACCTCTCAGCAGAAGGCGGGATTATTTTTATCTGTGGCTGTACTGTAATTAGAACACAGCTGTGAGAGTTGGTAGTTTACAAGTTTCTAATGAGCTATTTCCTTCCCCAATCACATTAGTTGGGAGTTAATTGGGTCCATCTGGTGCATAATTCACAGTATCTCTAATATCTGTGATTTTATAAGCCTGTAGCAAACTTGGACTCTTGATTCACAAGGAGGAGTTTTGGTGCTTGAGTTCAAAGGCAGAGTTTAGTGAAATGCAGGGACAGCAAAGCTGAGCTGGGGCTTTGCAGGACACATGCCCTGGGAAGCAGAGCTGCTGGATTCCAGCCAGGAGGTCAGGCCGTTCAGCGCCCCAGCCAGCCTCAGGGATCTGGTTCCTGAGGGTGGTCACCGATTTGTGGGTTACATGGCCAGGCCCAGACTCTGATAGGAGGAAGCTCTCCAGTTCAGTGAAGCAGAGAGGGGTTAGACAGTAGCTACAAATGCTGGCTTTCTTCTTACAATGAATGTGTGTTTCTGATTTTTTGCAGAATAGTGGGCTAAAGGGCATAAGCCTATGGGAAAGATAACATAGGCCTATCAATAAACCCCTGGTCACATTAGAACCAAATCCAACCCGGCCAGTGCCCAAGCCTCCCAGGTTCCTTGCCTGCACCCTTCAAAGACTACTCCTGTTCTGGAGGCCAGGGCAGGAGGATTGCTTGAGTCTGGGAGTTGGAAGCTGCAGTGTGCCATGGCCTGGTCTGTGAATGAATAGCCACTACACTCCAGCCTGGGAAACCTAGTGAGAACTGTCTCTATTAAAAAAAAGGGATCTTGGTGGAAACTTCTTCATCAATTGTTTGAATTTTAAAATACTATAAGGGGAAATGTCTGTAGTTTCCCAACTGTAGTTCCTTGCCCGGGAGCACAGCATGGTGGTGCTGGAAGACTGTGAGCCAGGATGTCCTTTTGAGGCCAGCACCCTCCACAACATTCTCTCAGCGTGAGAAAACTTGCCCCCTTGCTTCAGCACATCCCTGCAGAAGACGTGCAGAGGTCCCAGCCCCAGAGGGCTCCAGGCAGGGTCCACCCTCACAGGGGTGTGAGGCGGGCACAGCCCAAGTCACTGCTCCGTGCAGGGCCATGCATGCAGCCCAGCTCCAAGTGGCTGTGCGGGGTGGAGGGCAGTGTGCAGCGCAGGGCAGAGAAGGGGTGCTGCAGTGCAAGGATGGGGCAGGATGGGTGGGAGTGGGGTGGAACCAGTTTTATCTCCCCCAGGGGCATGAGGGAGAGTAGTGCTGGCTTCTCAGGGTCTGCTCATCACCAAAAGCCACTCCATGCCACGTGTTTTACCTGCACTCGACATGTCTGTGTGACCTCATGTCCAGGAGACAATAGTTCTCCCAGCAACAAGGATGACACAGCAATCATGATGAAATGCATTAAAGACAGCCTGAGCTGTGTGAAGCGACAGGTGCGTACCACGTGTGTCTCCTGGGTGAAGAGGTTGTGAGGGCATGCTCATTCCCACGCTTTCCCAGCACTGGAGCGTACTGGGTTTTTTTTTGCTTGTGCTTTTTTTTTGTTTTTGAGATGGAGTCTCACCCTGTCACCCAAGCTGGAGTACAGTGGTATGATTTTGGCTGTCACTGCAACCGCTGCCTCCCAGGTTCAAGTGATTCTTGTGCCTTAGTCTCCTGAGTAGCTGGGATTACAGACCCCCACCACCATGGCCAGCTAATTTTTGTATTTTTAGTAGAGATGGGGTTTCACTATGTTGGCCAGGCTGGTTTCTAACTCCTGACCTCAGGTGATCTGCCTGCCTTGGCCTCCCAAGAGGGTATCAGTCTTTTCCTTTTTTTTTTTTTTTTGTGAAACAAGGTCTTGTGCTGTTGCCCAGGCTGGAGTGCAGTGGTGCAATCAGAGCTCACTGCAGGCTCAAATTCCTGGGATCAAGGGATCCTCCCACCACAGCCTCCTGACTAGCTGGGACTACAGGCATGTGCTACCACACCCAGCTAACTTTGAACATTTTTCTGGAAAGATGGAGTCTTGCTGTGTTGCCCAGGTTGGTCTCAAACTCCTAGCTTCAAAGGATCCTCCTGCCTTGGCCTCCTAAAGTATTGGGATTACAGGTGTGAACCACCACCCCAGCCCAATTTTTTCTATTATTTTTATTGTGGAAAAATATGTATCATAAAGTTTGCCATTGTAGTCATTTGTAAGTATACAGTTCAGTACTGTTAATTACATTCATAATGGGCAACCATCAACACTATCTAATTCTAAAACTTTTTCATCACTCCAAGTACAAACCCTGTCCTCACTAAGCAGTAACTCTCCATGCGCTCCTCCCCACAGGCTCTGAAACCTCCAGTCTACTTTCTGTCTCTGTATTTGCCTTTTGTAGATATTTCATACATGTCAATAATGCAGCATTTGGCCTTTTGTTCCTGGCTTGTTCATTCAGCATGATGTTTTCAGTGTTCATCATATTCAGCATGTGTCAGAATTTCATTCCTTTTATGAGTAAATGATGCTCCATTGTGTGTCTATATACCGTATTTTATTAATCTTTTATTGATGGGCACGGGTTGTTTCCACATTTTGGCTATTTTGAATAATGAGGCAATGGATATTGGTGTATAAGTATCCGAGTCCCTGCTTTCTGTTATTTTGGGATATACATCTAGGAGTGAAATTGCTAGATTATGTGGTAACCATGTTTAACTTTTTGAGAACTGCAAAACTGTTTTTCATAGAGTTTTCCACACCTTGCATTATTACTAGCAATGCATGAGAGTTCCAGTTTCTGTATATACTCAGCAACATTTATATTCTTTTTTTCGATTCTAGCCATCATAGTGAGTGTGAAGTGATATCTCACAGTAGTTTTGATTTATGTTTCTCTAATGACTAATGATGTTGAGCATCTTTTTATGTGCTTATTGGCCTTCTGTAGATCTTCTTTGAAGAACTGTTCATGTAAGTCTTTTGCCCATTTTAAAATTGGGTTGTATTTTTGTTGTTGAGTTGTAAGAGTTTTTAAAATATTGGATACTAGACCCTTATCAACATATGATTTGCAAGCAATTTCTTTCATTCCACAGGTTGTCGTTTCACTTTTCTTGAGAATGTCTTTTGTTCTTTTTTTTTTTTTTTGAGACAGGCTGTTGCTCTGTCACCCAGGCTTGACTGCAGTGGTGACATCAGGGTTCACTGCCATCTCTGCCTCCTGGGTTCAGGCCATCCTCCTACCTCAGCCTTCTGAATAGCTGAGACCACAGCCTTCATGCCTACCTAATTTTTGTATTTTGGGTAGAGACGGTTTCACCATGTTGCCCAGGCTACTCTCAAACTCCTGTGATCAAGTGATCTTTCTGCCTTAGCCTCCCAAAGTCCTAGGATTATAGGCATGAACCACCATGCCTGGCACTGAAATGTCTTTTGAAGCACAAAGGATTTTAATTTTGATGAAGCTCAGTTTCTCTATTTTTTCTGTTGTTGCTTGAGCTTTTGGTGTCATAGCTAAGGAGCCATTTGCCAAATCCAAGGTCGTGATTTGTTTTTGTCTAAGAATTCTATGGTTTTGTCTTTTAAATAAATGATCTATTTTGAGTTAATTGTTTTATAGGATGTGAGGTAGGGGTCTAATTTCATTCTTTTGCATGTGGAAATCTAGTTATACCAGCACCATTTGTTGAAGAGACTATTTTTTCTCTGTTGAATGGTCGTTGCACCCTTGCCATGAAACTGGTTGGCTGTAAGATGTATGAGTTTATTTCTGGACTTTCATTTGTATTCCATTGGTCTATATGTCTATCCTTATGCCAGTGTCACATGATTTTGACTACTGTAGCTTTGTAGTGAGTTTTGATGTTTGAAAATGTTAGTACTGGAAACTTGTTCTTTGTCAAGATTGTTTTGGCTGTTCAGAGCCCCTTGAAGTTCTATATGAATTTGAGGACCAGCTTTCACATTTTTTTTGGAATTTTGATAGGTGTTGCATTGAATCACTTTGGGTAGTATTAACATCTTAATGATATTAAGTCTTCTTATCCATGAACATAGGATGTATTTTAATTTATGAAGGTCTTCTTTAATTCCTTTCAGTTATGCTTTACAGTTTTTAGTGTACATGTCTTTTACCTCTTTGATTAGATTTATTTTTAGCTATTTTGTTCTTTTGGATGCTATTGTAAATGGAATTGTTTTCTGATTTCCCTTTTTCAGATAGTTCATTACTGATGTATAGCAACACAACAAATATTTTGCATTGATAACTGTATTTGCAACTTGATGAATTAATTTATTAGCTCAGTAGCTTTCTTGTGGATTCTTTGGGATTTTCTACATATAGGTTCATGGGATCATGTCTGCAAATGGAGATATTTTTACTTCTTCCTTTCCCATCTGGATGTCTTTTATTTCTTTTTCTCATCTAATTACTCTGGCTTGAGCTTCCAGTACAATGGTGAATTAGCATTAGTGAAAAAGGCACCCTTGATTTCTTCCTGACCTTAGAGGGCAGTTTTTAGTCTTTTACCATCGAGTATGATGTTAGCAGGCTGTGGGTTTTTCATACATATCCTTTATCATGTTGAGGAAGTTCTCTTCTATTGCCAGTTTTCTGGGTAGTTTTTTACCCTACTCCCAGAGACCTTATGCTTAAGATGGAAGATGCCAGGAAGATGTAACCAGTGGGGGGAGAAGCCTGGACCACATGTTTCCCTGGGAGTCTTTCTGTGTGACATGAAGTTTGTTTGTATGTCGTAATGGACATGAAGCTGATAATGTTCAAAGGATGGCGCCATGGACAGACACTCATGCCAGGCTGGAGAGGTCCAAGTCCATCCTCTGTGTCAGTGTTTTTCATAGTGTGGTAGTATGTCAGAATCTTCCAGGTGTTAAAAATATATCTGTTCGAGCCACACACTCTTCTGAGTCAGAAACTCTGGAGAAGGATCCTAGGAAATTGTCTTTGAAGTAAATTCCTTAGGTGATTTGACTGTGGGCTTATTTTTGGAAACCACGGCTATAGGTCATGGAGAGACAATGAGGTGAGAAGGGTGTTTTGGGGGGTCTGAAGTTTGTGAGATGGCCTGGGATATAGGCCAGGCCTATGTCAGGGCCTGACCGAAGAGAGGGATGCACAGGCAGGCAGGGGAGTGTGTGCGGCAAATTTCCTCAAAGGGTGGAGTCCAGATCTGAGTTGTTCCCAGTAATTCTAGGATCCCAAAGTTTTCAAAGAGGATGACAAGAGGGAAATCTTGAGCAGGTGACTTTTAGGAAAACATTCATTTTCAGGCATATCGATTTGAAGTGAGAGTAAAGCCAGGCTTGCGGCTGTCTACCCTGTGTGAAGAGGCACAGCCTCTGTGAAAGGAATAACCCTGAATTCCCAACACAGTATCAGTTCATTTCTTGCTTGTATGCATGAAGTCGCTTGGCAGTGTGGTGGCAGTGCTGCGGTCACTGTTCAGAGCAGGACGACGGGTGCCCTGTCCTGTGCTTGACACATGCTTGCCTGCCCCTTCCCTCCTTTTTCCCCCTGCCCTGTGCCCTGGGATACTGACCTCTAGGGATTTCTTAGAGCTCCCCTGGTGGCTTCTGGGTGAGTTCAGCCCATGGGAACATGGCAGGAGATGGAGCATGATGTGACTGGGGTTCTTATTTTTTTAGTCCTCCCTCTCCCATCCTCCCAGAGAGACCCTTGTGGCTGATGTGTCCTCAGCAAGAGACCTCCATTCATGTCAGAATGGCCCTTCCGCAAGACTCTTTTCTTCTGGGTTCTGAAAACTGCCTTCTCCCTTTATGCCCTTCAGGCCAGGGGTGGTAACAGGTCTGCTGTTACTGCACGTGTCCCTAACTGCATAATACTGCATGCGTGGTTTCCCTATACTCTGCCTATGTTTTTGCACATTTTCCCTTTATTGAATTCTCTTTGAATTGTTCAACTTACTGAGCTCCCATTTCCTTCTGGTATGCAGACTGGTAGAATAGCTTCCAAGACAGCACTGCTGGTAAAGGTCACCTGGAGTGTGGGATAAGAGAGTGGGTGAACAGGAAGAGAGAGCCTAGAGTGTCATCCATCGTGCCTCCCACCACTGTCTGTGACTTGGTTCTGTGGCCCCCTGAAATGGAAGGAGTGGGACATGTGACCCCTGACCAGGCAGCCATTTCATAGCAGCAAGTCCACACTGAGTAGATGCCCTGCTAAACAGCTGGTGGTCTGTGTTGGAGGAAGGCGCAGTTCTCAAGACTGGGGGTCTTGTATGAATATTCAGTATCGCTTAACCTGATACCACCAGGATAGTTTAGGTCTCTTAAGAGTGATTATAGCACAACCCCTTGTTTTAGAGACTGATATATGTGAGTTTGGAGGAAACTGTGACAGATAACTAAGAAGTATTTGTTGGAGAGAAATGCTGGATTTCTCTGTAAAATACTGAAGCCTGATCTTAAGTAGTTCTGGCATTTTCTGTGCTATGTGCCAGATGCTGTGCTGGGAGGTAATTACATAACCAAGTGGCCCTGATATGTTGCTTTAAATGTGGCAGCGGTGAGTGTGAGGTCTGGCCAGGCAGAGGGTGCATGAGCTCCAGCTCCATCAGAGGAAAATGGGTCTGCCCAAAGGAATGGAGGGTACCAGAAACATTGACAGCTTTGTAAAGCTACACATTTCTTATCATTAAAAGGTAATTTGCCATTGAAGTAAAAATAATCAAAATGCAGTGTGGGTCTCATATCACATGTAAAAGTGTGACAGCAATGACACAAAGGCTGAGAGAGAGAGAAATGGAAGCGCACTCTTCCTGTATGTGAACCACGAGGTACCACAGAGGTACAGTGTTATGTACTGTGTATGTGTACATACATGTAGATATTCCTGTTGTATGCTTATAGCAATGGGTATACTATCATTTTAAGTTGGACTGTGGGAAGTTAAAGATGTATCCTGTAAACCCTAAAGAATACCTAGAATGAAAAAGAGTTATAACTCATAAGCCAACAAAAAGATAAAATGGAAGCATACAAAATAATTAATGCAAAATAAGGCAGAAGGGAAGAAGGAACATATTGACAAATAGAAAATGAGTATCAGGATGGTGGATTTAAACCTAAATATATTGCTCATCACATTATATGTGAATGGACTGATTATCTCGATTATGAAGTAGACATTGTCATACTGGGAAAGAAATCAAAATCAAACTATATGCTACCTATAAAGGAACCCATTCTAAGTATAAAAGCATGGATACGTTAAATACAAAAAGATGAAAAAAGACATACGATGCTAAAACTGATACTGTCCAAAGAAAAACAGGATGTCTACGTTAATATCAGAAAAAGTAGGTTTTGGAGCAAAGAATATTATTAGGGACAAAGAAGGCCGTGCCATAATGATACAGTGGTGAGCTGATCAGAAGGACATAATTCACAGTGCTTACGGACTCAGTACCAGAGCTTCAAAATACACGAAGCAAAAACTCGATAGAGCACAAGAAAGAATCGTAGTTGGAGATTTCAACACCCTCTTCTCGTAACTGATAGAACTAATAGACGGAAAATCCTGTGACGCCATGACTTGTTCAGATGCCGGTAGCACGTGGCAGAGAGAATTGCAATGTGCAGAGTAATGTGCTGTCCATTATTCACTGGGCGAGTCTCCAGGCCGTGCACGTGTCAGTTCCACGCCAGGCCACTGGGACAAGAATCTCCTGGACAAGCATCCTGGACAGGTATCCAGGAAGGCTAGGTTTTCGAAGAACAGTGTAGGAAAAATGTACCAGTGTGTCACTGGCAGCGTCTACCTAGGAACGTGAGACAGGGACAATCTGCTCTGCCACCTACTGTCATTTCAGAGAATGCCCTCGAATGTGTCATTGATTTCAAATTAGTGATTGGTTAGAATAATTTTTCAAAAAACATACTTCCCCCTTTTTTATGTGGGATATCACTGCTGAGCAAGTGGTACGCACGCACATATATAATATGAAAAATGTTAAGTTGTAAAATGGTCTTTCAGAGAGCTGTCTACTCTGGCAAAATGGAATAACCTCAGGCTTCACATGGTAACATATGGAGGCACTGTCTGCCCGTGTGTGTTCCTGTTGACACTGCTGAATGTTTTCCTTCCCAGGACTCAAGCATTCATCAGTCTTTCTGTGAAAGTGTGGCTATTAGGAAAAGACACAGCTTTTAACCCAAGGCCTGCACCCCATTCGTTAAAATGAAGAATCTTATCTTTCTTCCTTGAAAAGCATAGCCCATCTGGTTTGTTTTGGGAGGAGTATACTTCTGTGTTCTATGCAATAAAAATGATTTATCTCTTCAATAACCAGCCCAGTCACAAGCCCATCTAATGGTAATAATTAATTTGGGGGCTTCCCAGCTAACTGGAGTGAACAGTGGTCTGATTTCTTCCCTCGGGTTTTTCTGACTGAAAACAGTCGTTCTAGCACTGATTTCTTTGCTCGCTGGGCTGAGATTTGAAAGCTTGCTTAATTACACTGCGGCGGTTCTGTGAACAGGAGTCTTTCACATTCCATCCATTTGCTTTCAAAAGGGAGGATTGTATCCTTATGTCTGAGGAATTACTGAAGCCCAAGGATGGAATTTTCTGTTTTACTGCATGTAAGCCTCAGAAAAAATGGGCACCAATCATCTTTATTGTGATTTTTGGACATTTATTGAGCGATCACCAGCTTTCACGGCAAGCTGGATAGAAACGGCCACGCACGTTTGGCTTTATTTCTGGGACGTTGGCTTCTTGTGTCTCCCTGGGCTCGGGCACTACCCTCCCATCTTCCCCTCCCTCTACTGAACTGTAAGCCTCAAAATCGTGCCACCAGGCCCACTAGATGTTTAAACTACTTTCCTTAGGTGAAAGGACAATTGAAATTAGACCTTAAATACACATGATGTTCTTACATCCAAAAAGTCCTAAAACTGCTCCTGTAAATATTTCTCAGTGAATACTTCCCCCAGGCTTTGGGGACTATGATTATGCTTTTTGCCAATTATTAATATCCCTTTATATTCAACATTTCTTGTGTTAATTCTCCTTACAAATTCTCTAGAAGCATTTTTAAAACAGTCTGCCGACATTCTTTTAAAAATATTAATTTGCACCATCTGTAATGAAACTAGTTGTTCAAACAAAAGTTAACATCAACTCAAACATATTTTCCAATTAGGGGACTTCTAAGACGGGTGGAGTATAAACAAATAAAATTTTATTATGTTGGCAGGGAGAAAAAGTGAAAGGACTACTCACCTGTAAACCCTGCGTTCTTTTAATTCCCTTTTCCACTACTATTAATAGATAATGTACAGGGCATCTTGGTTTGGCAATTCATTTGAAACTTTAATATTCCAGTGAATATCCACTTTCCTTCCAAGTCCCTTAAGTTTTAGAAAGAAAAATATTGATTGATTTATTTAGAGACAGAGTCGTGCTCTGCCACCCAGGCTGGAGTGCAGGTGTGCAATCCTGGCTCACTGCAACCTTTCCCTCCCGGGTTCAAGTGATTCTCCTGCCTCAGCCTCCTGAGCAGCTGGGACCACAGGTGTGCACCACCACGCCCAGCTATTTTTTTTTTTTTTGGTATTTTTCATAGAGATAGGGTTTCGCCATGTTGGTCAGGCTGATCTCAAACTCCTGCTCTCAAGTGATCTGCCCACCTTGGCCTCCCAAAGTGCTGGGATTACAGGCATGAGGCACCGCACCCATCCAGAAGGAGCTGTTCGTATTTGGCCACCTTGCCAGCCACACACCAGCCTACTGTATATCTTTACCTATCATCTCTTTTCCCAGCAATCTGTGATTCTGTACTCTTCGTGTTCTGTGACTCTATCTCCTGACGTGGACTTGAAGTATTAAAATGTGTGCATAGGGCCACGACACAAAGCTGTTTTCTTTCTGCGTTACATTACACTGAAAGGGCTGACCTTGCTTTTACAGAGTGATGCCAGACTCCCGGAGGCTCTGCCTGTACATGGGTGAGGAATCATGGTCTCCTTCCAAGCCTTCTGAAAAACCGCCCATGAGGGCCGGCAGCTTCCCCACTCATGTTTCTTCCTTAGATCTGCTTTCTGTCCATGGGAAATATGCTTGGCTGTTGAGTGTGGTTGCTTTTGGGGTCAGCGTCGCTTTACCACTGCCTGCTAGTTTGCTTCTTCCTCCTGGAAAGGTAGCTTGCTTCAGTGAAGCCAGGATGAAAACAGGCCACAAACAAGAGTCCCTGTCAGAGAGAGGGAGAGGAGGAGAGACAGAGAAAGAGAGAAGAGAGGACATAGGGGAGAGAGAAAGAGAGAAGGGAGGAGGTAGAGAAAGAGAAAGAGAGAAAGACAGGTGAAACCTTGCGAGTCAGCCTGCTGGGCACAGGGGCTGCAGGAGGGCTGTGCTGTGCCGGCTTGCTGTGCCTTCCTGTGACTGCTGTTTCATGCAGAGTACATCTGCATAGAGAGTCCCCTGCCTGGCACAGTCCTCGGGCTGGGATGTGTTGCCTCCTGGTTGGAGGGAAGTGCTGGGAGATGACATTGGGTGCTGGACACATGTTGGCCCTGCCCTCAGCAGCTGGGAGCCTATCCTGAGCCTGACTTCTCTGAGTCCCATTTGTTCCTTTTAAAATGGGGGATCATATTATCCACCTTCAGGGTTATCATGAGGGTTAAATGAGATAAAAATGTAATAGCTTCAGCAGGAGCCTAACACAGAATGCACTCACTTAAATGACCATGGTTGTTAGTGATACTCATCAAATAAAATCCTGGTAATAATATGGTGGGGGAGAAGGCCTTTTCTCTACAGGACACTTTAGAGATACTGTCGAGTAACTGGGACAAAGAGAGTGAAGGGCCCCAAGTAGAAGGCCTAAATCCTGCCCTGCTGTCTGCAGCCTGTCTCTTGCTCTGGGAGATGCTTCCCATGAGGGACCTCTTCTGGTCACTGCAGCACAGGCTCTGTTACAGGGAAGGCCTCATTACTCAGCGTGGTTTCCCCACAGCTGATCTCCAATGCCACCAACCATTGAGGTTCCTCCCATTACAGACCTCCTGACCTGGGCGTAGAAGGACCAGCTGCCTTCCTGCCCCTCTGACTCCTACTTGATTTCTCTTGGTCCCACTCCAAGCAGTTCTTCCACAGGGCTCTGCTTGGCTGATGCCATCTGCCACCTGCCTTCCGTCTTTAGCCCGCGGCCCTCAACCTTCCTGCCTGCTCTGTGACCTTCCTGAGTGGTGCCTGGGAAAGGGCCTGCTCTGTGACCTTCCTGAGTGGTGCCTGGTCCTGCCTGCTCTGTGACCTTCCTGAGTGGTGCCTGGGAAAGGGCCTGCATATGACTTGGCAGGGCATCCCTTGGAGAGTCATGGCACAGGGTGAGGTAGTGAAAGCACTTTGCACTCTTTTTACTGGCTCTGCACCATCTTGTCAAGCAGAACTGACCTCAGCCGCGGCTGCATAAATGGTGCCTACGTGGTACAGGGCCTAAGAAAGGCTGAGGGAAAACCTTTCCCTCCATCGCTGGTACCCCAATCACCACCTCCCCAAGCTGTCGTTTCTACTAGTCGTCGTCTTTTTTGGCCCTTAATAATGTAAATTCTCTGGGCAGTGTTAATGTATTAGGTACTCAATATTCAACATTTTTAGCTCTGTTTTTCTCCGTGTGATGATATAAGCATCATAGGACTGTTACGTGTTTTGATCTAGAAAGAACTAAGGGGTCTAGGGATGAGGAAACTGTTGAAGAAGAGGGGCAGAAGAGGCAGAGGCGTGGGCAAGAAACTTTCCATCTCACAGCCTGGTATGAACCTGTCTTGTTAATAATCATGGTAGCAAGGGTTCTTGACAACAGTGGATGTGACTCAGACCCATCAATTCTGGCTGTTTAAAACTTACGACCTGAGGATTTTAAACATGTCTAATACCCGGGACTGGTGGGGATAAGGATTTGTTCCTGCCTGTAACTGAGACGTGAAGTAATGGGGATAGGCTCTCCTCCCGCAAGAGGACCACGGGCACCAAGAAACTTCCTGAGCCAGTGACCTCACTTCTAGGAGCCTATCCTGAGGAAATAATTGAAGGCACACACAAAGACTTATCTACTAGGACTCACATAGTGTTTGTCATGTATCTAGGTAAAAAACCAGAAATCCCCTAAATTTCCGTCAACAGACAAGATGGTCGGGCTTAATTTGATGATCCATGTAATGGAATATAATGGCTGACATTAAAATCACGTTGTAGAAGAATAGCTACTATTTAATAACCTGAGAAATGCTAATAAGATAGCTGAGTTTAACAATTAGAGGACAAATAATTTTGTGTATGTGAATACGCGTGTGAATGTGTGTCTCTGTGTATGTGAATACGTGTGTGAATGTGTGTCTCTGTGTATGTGAATACACGTGTGTGTGAATGTGTGTCTCTGTGTATGTGAATACACGTGTGTGTGAATGTGTCTCTGTGTATGTGAATACGCGTATGTGTGAATGTGTCTCTGTGTATGTGAATACGCATGTGAATGTGTCTCTGTGTATATAAATATGTGTATGTGTGAATCTGTGTATGTGAATACACGTGTGAATGTGTGTCTCTGTGTATGTGAATACGCGTATATGTGAATGTCTCTGTGTATGTGAATACGCGTATGTGTGAATGTGTGTCTCTGTGTATGTGAATACGCGTATGTGTGAATGTGTGTGTCTGCATGCATACGTGTGATCTGACCTAAAAATATTCATTTATATGTGGGGAAAAAACACTGAAAGGAATTTATCTAAATGTTAACATTGGGTATTTCTGAATTATAGAATTATGTACAGTTGCAGTTGTTTTATGTGTTATCTTCTGTAATTTCCTTTAACATAAGTATCACCTGCTTATAAATGTATAGGCACATATGGATTTTGCAAATGTATGTACAGAGTTTGTTGAGACATAGGGGAAATCAGACAATGTGGAAATTAGTAAAACTAGATAGTGCCCAGTCTTAGAGTGAAGTCAGAAAAATGTCAGTGGGATTTCTTTCTCAGTAGAAGAAAAGTCAGGAATAATATAGATCTCATCAATCTTTTCTACCTTATTGAAGTCAAAAGGAGAAAAAAATTGGGCTTTCAGCCTTGTGGAATGCCATTTTTATTTCTAGCCTCTGGAAAACGTTTTTGGGTAATCCTGAATCTTCTCTACATGTGAGCTGTGAGCTCTCTGAGTCACAGGCTAGGGATTCTGTCAGGCAATAGGACCCCAAGTCCTCCTTGATGCTTCCCCTATTTGCAGAGAGGAATGGATTTGGAACATTGAAAATGGTATCTGTATGGTGTTCAGTTTAAATTGGAATGGCCCAAAGTCTCTTTAGGAAATTTCCTGGTGAAACTCATTTTATTTTTGGATTTTTAGAAATACGATTACATAAAAAAGCTCAGAAATGATTACCTATATGCTTAACTACAATTATAAAATACTTTGTGTACACAAAGTAGATAAATGTAAATGTTAAACGGTAATAAAAATCAGTCAGATTTGGCATCACAGAGAAGATAAAATGGAACTTTGGATTTTTCCCCATTTCTCCTTTTCCTTCTTAGTGGCAGGAAGGTGAGTCCTCCACATTGTGCAATGTGGTGCTGCTTTAAGACCCCAGGGGTCATGCTTTCCAAGGAGCAGTAGTGCCTCCACTCTCCTGAGCACTGACTGTCCTCTCTTCAGAGGGTCAATATTGAGTCTACAAACATTGTTGATTTAATGATTTAGAAAACTTGTTTTGAGTTAAAAAACCAATCTCATGCAAATAAGCTATGATTACTGGGTTTTAACCCATTCATTATGAAGTATGTATGTGTGTACTTATTTTTGAGACAGGGTCTTGCTTTGTTGCCCAGGCTGGAGTGCAGTAGCACAATCTCAGCTCACTGAAGGTTTGACCTTTCAGGCTCAAGCAGTCCTTCCACCAGCCTTCCCAGTAGCTGGGACTATAGGCATGCACCATCATACCGGGCTAATTTTTGAATTTTTAGAGACAGGGTTTTGCCATGTTGCCCAGGCTGGTTGTGAACTCCTAGGCTCAGGCAATCCACCTGCCTTGGCCTCCCAAGGTGCTGAGATTACAGGTGTCAGCCACTGTGGCTCGCTCATTATTGAGTATTTATTAAGAACCTACTTTGAACTGGGTACCACTAACAGTAGCAAAGAAAACAAGGTGAAATCAACATGGCAGCCATTCTTAAGGAACTCACAGTCTAATGAACCTCAGTGAATCAACATCCACAATCATCTTTTATGTTTTCCATTTACATCTCCTTAGTTAATGTAACAAAACCAAGGGTTTTGTTTCTTTTTTAAAGCAAGAGGGTCTCCTCCAGGCTGGAGCGCAGTGGTTCTATCATAGCTCACTGCAGCCTTGAACTCCAGGGCTCAAGTGATTCTTCTGCCTCAGTCTTCCAAGTAGCTAGGACTACAAGTGCATACCACTATGCCTGATAATTTTTTATTATTTTTATTTTCCATAGAGATGGGGTCTTATTGTGTTGCCCAGGCTGGTCTTGAACTCCTGACCTTATCGATCCTCCCACCTTGGCCTCCCAAAGTGCTGGGATTACAGGTTTGAATCACCATGCTCAGCCTTGTTTTCTTTAATCTACATTGCATGACTGAGAAAATAATGTGAGGGAGGTCACCATCTCCGTAACACTCGGTTTTCCCAGACCACCCCAGGGAGCATCAGAAAACATCTGGTTGTTTGGTCCACTCACTGTGACATTTATGTAAATATACCTAAGGAGTTACAGTTACTGATTTATAGTTATGGGAAACAGGGGTGGGAAGATCTCAATTGTAAGCCAGTTTGAGCAGCTAAAAGCATGCAAATTATTAAATCTCTTGGGCAGAGAGATTCTTCCACCTCTCTGCTTTCATCTACCAAAGCTAAAGCACCTACTTTATAACTCTGTTCCTGCCGTGCGGCCCTCTGCTGGCTGTTAAGCCTCTGAGGAGAGTCCTCAGTCACCTGTGTTCTCCATGGGAAGTGGCCCAGGGCTGCCTAGAGATGACACCCAGAGGATACTCACTGGCCCCTGACAGACTCCTTTTCCGACTTCTCAGAGGTGTGGCGCTGGTGTTAGACACAACTCAGGGCCCCAGGTTTACTCATGCACAGGAGTCTTCTTGTCTATGTCACAGGTGAGTTCTTGAACGAGAAAGAAGCAAGCAAAAATATTTTTCTTAAAATTTCTTCCTTTGTTGTGCATTTGTGGTTGGAAAGAATGTTATTTCTGCAGGTGAATGTTTCATAGCATTGATAGCATCTCTACCTGTCCTGGGACCCTTTAAAAAAGGTAGTGCAGCTGCATATAAAATGACGTATTCCCAGTGATCAGGAACGAAAATTGTTCCTGCAGCTTCTCATGGAATCTGGCTGTCTTTTAACATCATGTGTCCTTTAATGAGGGTGAGCATATATGCTGGTGGGCTTCGTTGTGCCTGTGCAGTTAATTCCCTTTCAACAAGCTCCTGATTTGGATGATACATTTATGGTGGTCCTTCCACATGGCGGGCAGGCCAGTGTGATGGAGGACCATCCTGCCGGTGTGAACCTTTGCTTTGCTTCAGGTGTGGCTGCTGTCCTTGGAGAGCCTCCTCCTTGCCTTTCTGGTTATCGTCTTATTCCGGTCCCTGGGTCCTGACTTCTGCTGATTGGTCTTCCAATGGAAGCCATTAGGATATTTAAATGTGAATTTCTTGTGATTTTAGGAAACAGATATTTTTTTGCCTATGAAAGGGCCAACCAGACTCTGAATGTTTTTCTTGATAAGAAGCTGTGCATGAAACAGCAAAGGTGGCCTGAATCTTCTGCTAATGCAAAAGTGAGCCTAAAAGTGTCATCCCACAGTGTCTGGTCTCCTGTGCAAGTTTCTGCTTTGCATTTTCAGTTGAGTTGGGGAGGAGAGTTGTTTCTAATGGTCTCCTCTAAAAACCTTAGCCTTTTACAGTTCAGACTGACCCATAGGCGAATTTCCTTGTAAGATTTACCACAGAATCTTGGGCACATTCTTGAATCTGGCGCCCAAGTGCTGGGAACACATTATTTCTGTGCTGGTGATTCTGTTTCCTTCCCTGTGTCTTTCAGGTCTCGCTCTCCTTTGCTCCAGATGTCCAACTCCAGGTCTAAAGATCCCTGCTTTACTGAAAACACTCCTTTGCTGAGGAATTCCCTACAGGAGAAAGGGTGAGTTATGTTCCCCCTCATATGAAAGAAAGAGTTTCTGGGCATCGTTCTTGGCACGTATGTTAGAGAACTTGAGATGTGAACTTTTACTGGACATGTTTAACCTCTGCCAGATCTTGACAATTTATTGTAGTAGACATTTCATGATTCCAGTGGTTATATTCTGTGGGTATTAATTTCCTGACGGCCTTGAGCATAAACCTGCAGTGATGACACAGCACACATGCACACTCATGCATGCACGAAACTCTGATGGGCCATCTTACCAGGCTGGGGTTTCTCAGCTAGGGCGAGCTTGGAATTGCCTGGAGACATTTTTGGTTGTCACGCTGAGGGCTGAGGTGCTTCTGGCATCTAAGGGCAGAGGTCAGGGATGCTGCCAAACATTCTGCAATGCACAGGACAGCCCCCACCACAAAGAATTATCCAGCGCAAATGTCAGTAGTGAAGAAGTTGAGAAACCCTGTGTATGTGTTTCACAAGAAAACTCAATTTCCTGCAAACTTGCAGGTCCTTTTTGGGCACAAATCAGGGTGGTTCTGGAATTGCCTGAGCAGAGCTGACCTGGAGGGTAAGTTACAGATACTTCCTTCTGGATGAACAGCCCTGGGCCAGGCCTGCAGCCTCATCTTCTCTTCTTTCTGCAAGCAAATTGCCACAAGCCCAAGCCACCTGCTCCATGTTTCCTGGCTCCCTGCACATCACACACTTGGTGCCATGAATACCCACAGAATATAACCACTGGAATCATGAAACATCTACTACAACAAACTGTCAAGATCTGGCAGAGGTTAAACATGTCCAGCAAAAATTGTCACTATCAATCTGATCAAAAGTATCAGAACCCAGTTTAAAATCATTTATTCAAGCACAAAGCTGAGGATAGCCATCTGGGAAACATAGAATCCAAAGAAATGGGATCAGTGCTCCAAAGCTGAAAAGATAAGGTCTTACTCTTATTAATATAGGCAGAAAACAAAGAAATGTAGAAGGACTACATTTTCATACAAGGCTGGTTTATGAGTTACGGCTTTCCCGCCAATTTAAGAGTCTATTTGACATTCCATGTTAGACAATGTGATAGTCATGAGGTCTTTGTGTGAGAGAAGAAGGAAGCTAATCTATCAGTGAAGATCAACAGTGAAGAGGAAAGGGGTCTTCTCTGGTGCCTGTTAGTCTTTTACAACATTCTGTAAAACAATGTAGGTAAGGAAAAAGGCTAATCTAGAATCAGAGAAAAAAAGGCCACAGCTGCCTCTTATGTGACTCATTCCATAATCACATTCTTTTAAGACTCAAAATAATGTAAACTTCCAACAGCTTTGATTTTGAATCACCTATTTGCACACTGTGGATTCTCCTTTCCCTGCCCACTGATGGTGTGCACCTGCATTGACAGGCAGGCTGCTGTGTCTCCTTCACTCACCTCTGAGCCTCTGAGGAGCTGCCTCCTCTCTCCCGAGCCCAGTCTGCAGCCAGGGCGGGGGAGCAGAGGGCTTCACACTTTAGGGGGCTTTCCATGCCATGTGCATTCCTGTCCTCAGCCTCCAGATACTCTGGCTCACAGGATTTGGATGGGATGCAGATATCTGGATTTATCACTTCTCAGTGCAGGGATGATTTGTTCACACAAAGCCCTTGACTAGAAGAAACTCCTTCCCTCCCTGGCTCTCCAGGGCAGTCAGTACTATTCCTGTCAAGGGATTCAAATATCACTTCCTTTGAGAACCCTTAGTAGTCTCTGCCTCACCCACCAATGCTTCTCCTGTGCTCTTACTTACATGCCCTTACTTACAACCTAGTCCTTGTGCTATCTATGGTTATTTCAGCCAGGCTGTGCCCTCTTCATTGTACATCCTGGCACCCAGTACAGTCCCTGCCACCAGCACCTCAGTGACTGGATGGGTAAGGAGTGTAAGCTGAGGCATTTCCACTGACCCAGCTGCTTCCAGCTTCTGTACTGGGGGATAACTTAATTCTCCTCCATTGCTCCTAATCAATAACTTTTAAGACAAAGACTCTACACAGCTATTCCCTTAATGCTTTCTCTTGAATTACTTGGTAAATTGTGAAGGCCTGTGACTTGAAGTTCACTGGAAAACCATTAATGTGTAAGCATTTGTCCTGGCATGCGGAGCACAGAGACATGCCCTGGGTGGCAGAGCTGGGCCTCATGTCACAAAAACCACTTCAAGGGAGTAGAACATGGGTCAGCTTTGCTTACAAAACTTCTCCTTTTCTCTTTTTGCATGAAGTTAATTAAGGTATTGGTGGTAGGAATGTCTTTTTCATGCTTTACTTTTATCAGCTTTATTTTATTGCAGTTTTAGTTTGATCAAATGGCTTATTAGGATAATATCCATTGATTTACATCTTTTCAGAGCTGTTCTTTTAAGGGTGTTGAAAGCAGGAATGTGGTACAAAGGTCAGAGCATGCCCTGTATCTGCACTAACAGTTGGTAGCCACTCTTCAGGGATGGTTATTTTAATTAAAATTAATTAAAATTAAAAATTCCCTTCTTCAGTTGCACTGGCCACACTTTAGGTTACCTCACATACTGGACAGGGCAGCGAACATTTCTATGAGCACAGAAAGTTCTGTTGCACAGCACCGCTCTAGACAGGGCAGCGAACATTTCTATCACCACAGAGAGTTCTATTGCACAGCACCGCTCTAGACAGGGCAGCGAACATTTCTATCACCACAGAAAGTTCTATTGCACAGCAGTGCTCTAGAAGGCAATGACGCTAACTTGTTTTTCTCTTTCTACTTACAAGAAAAGGTTCCAGTTTTGGTTCGGTTTTTGCTTCCAATGTTGTTACAGTTGTGTTATTTTCAGCAGTTAGAAAGTATATTATTTCTCACACACCTGAGCATTTTCCAGTCACAAAATTGGTAGAAAGTATTACTGACTATTTTCAGTCATGTGTTATCTTGTTACACATTGGTTATACATGGCTTAATTGGCATCTCTGGGATTCTCCTTGTGAGTAACATTTTTTCCTTGTGAACCACTGCTAAAGCAGTCATGCATTCAGGAGAATCACAATGCTCCATTGATCTGGCTCTGTTCCAGTGTATCACAGATCACATCTGTTGCTGATGCCAGTATTGTGGTCTCATGAATATTCCATGAGATACATGAAAATTCTCGCTTTTGGTACAGCCTTTTAAGAGTCAAGTGCATCTATGATGAAGGAATTGATCAGAACGTCAGGGATTCAACTGAAAGTAAGTGGAGGCTCTGTACAGTGGCTCCTGCCTCTAATCCCAGCACATTGGGAGGCCAA
Source organism: Ateles fusciceps (assembly GCA_036589455.1). Classification (NCBI taxonomy): domain Eukaryota; kingdom Metazoa; phylum Chordata; class Mammalia; order Primates; family Atelidae; genus Ateles; species Ateles fusciceps. The sequence continues at coordinate 500,180 of JAZHEH010003346.1, forward strand.
GGTGGTCAGATTACTTGAGATCAGGAGTTCAAGACCAGCCTGGTCAACATGATGAAAACCTATCTCTACTAAAAATACAAAAATTAGTTGGGCGTGGTGGCAAGTGCCTGTAATCCCAGCTACTGGGGAGGCTGAGGCAGGAGAATTACTTGAACCTGGGAGGCAGAGGTTGCAGTGAGCTGAAATCACACCACTGTACTCCAGCCTGGGGGACAAGACTCTGTCTCAAAAAACAAAACAAAACAAAAACAAAAATCCCAGAAGTAAACGGATGTATTCTCAAGTAATTCTGAGAAAAGTTTATGATTCCACTTGAGTCATCCCTCTAGATACTGGCCCCATTCTTGGCCTGTCTAGTCAGGTATTAATGTTCCCTCTTCCTGCTCATGCTCCTGTAGATGTTGTGTGGGAAGCCAGGGAGGCCACCTCCCATACAGCTCCATTGCAGAAAGAGATCTGTCTACACAGGATAGGAAACACTGGCACCATACACCCTGGACAGGTCTCACAGATCTAGGTATTGGCTACTGGAGCCCATACAATGAGAAAGCAAACACTGAAATCAGCGGGAACTGGTCTGAGCCAGAAACAGTTTTCTTGGAAAGTCCCAAACTCAGAAAAAGCTGGTTTATTGAGGGCCCACAATTCATTTTGAAGACTTTAGTGATTCCAGAAAATTTCCTTTGAGGTAAGTGTTCTGTGAGGCCACAAAAGGACCATTCCCACCAGCATGAGAGTATGCCATGGTCTGTGGTCCTTTGAAAGACCAGGGTTGATTCGGTGGCATTTCACACGTCAGGTCAGAGGAAAGGAAAGCTTGCTTTGCAGACATTACTATTTCAGGAGAAAACAACCACACCTCTCTTGCTTCCCAGGTCACCGCGCATGCCCGTTACCATCCCGAGTTCATCGCCGCTGAAGAGTCTTGGGAGGACAGCTCTGCTGATTGGGAGCGAAGATACCTGCTGAGCAGGGAGGTGTCTGGTCTGTCTGCATCTGCCTCTTCCGAGAAGGGGGACCTTCTGGACAGCTCGCACATCCGACTCCGTCTTTCCAAGCTGAGGTAGGCGGACCTGGGGTGCCCAGCCTGGCAGCAGTGGCGGTGGCCGCACATAAGGTCCTGCGTGCCCCCTCCATCCTTCAAACCTGCAGGGTGAAGACGAGGATGAGCTTTGCCTCATCTGGCCAGGCTGCACTTTTCCTCCAAGGTGATTTATTTTCACCGAGGCCTAGGGAGACATTGAAGGCGGCCTGCAAACCATGCAGCGCCTGAGAGGACAAACCTAAATGATTCATATTGTACATTCCTCTTCTTCCTGCTTCTGTGGCTGGGGTCTCCATGGCCAGGGGTTTGCAAATAGGATCTGTCTGCTTCAGGGGTCCGCGGCGTTTTCGAATTTGATATGCCTTCGTAGTTATTGAGGAAGGAGTGGGTCTGGCTCAGTGTGCAGCCTGAAGGGTGCAGTTCCCCTCCTGTGCTGTGGGCCCTGGAAACCTTGTTAAGGCTCAAAACATTTTAGAAGTTGCAATCCGTTGGAAAACCATTAACGTGTAAGCATTTGTCCTGGGCACGTGCAGCAGAAGACAACTACCTTGCTCCAGGAAGCAGAGCTGCCTAGAGAGAATGGATGGTGCGCATGCGTGCCGGAGGAATGAGGGATGCGCATGCCTACGGGAGGAAGGGGGGGGGGATGCGCATGCGTAGGGGAACGGCTGTGCGACTGGGGGTGCGCATGCGTGGGAGCTCGCGGGTGGGTGTGGGCAGTGGCGGTCTCACCTTACCAGGCTGTTTATCAGCTGGGTTTCCCCACATGTGCACTTTCATTTGAAAGGATTCTTTTGAGGGGCAAATGTTTGAAAGCATCATCTCCAGGACACAACAAGGTTTGGGAGCCAGGACCAGTGGGCTTCCATTCTGAGCCGCCGTGAAGTCGCCGAGCGCCCATGGCAGGGCCTGGTGTGACCACGCGACTGTCCCATGTCGCGGGATGCCCTCCTCGCTGCATGACCTCTCGCGGACCTACACTAAGATGATACGTGCGAAAGCCCCAGATCAGTGAGAAAACACTACTCAGTCATCAACTACTGGCGGCGCCGTGTCTGTGTGTGTGGTGACCAGCCTCTTCTGAAGATGCTCGCGGCTGTTCGGAAGCGCACCCGCCTGCACGCTCCAAGGGCACCTCCTGGGGGGGGAGAGGCCCGCCTCCGACTCCCTGCGGCGCACGGGGGACCCGCTGCCCTGTGTGTCTTCCCAACAATCCTGGGAGGTACACGGAGGGTGCCTCAAGGAGGGTAAGGCTTTTGGCCCAAGGCCACATTGTGAGCCAAGCCAAGCGGCAGGGATTCGACCCTAGACTCCCACACCGCTGCTTGACATGGAGCTGTCTCTTCCCACCGCCTGGAGCTTCTTCATGATGAGAAGAAGAGGTCTCGGCTCCCGTCGTCGGTGCAATAAACATCTGGCCAATGAATCCGCTATGAGATTTTGTGAGTTGGGTGAAGTTGTGTGAGTTGGGTCAACAAGATGGCAAACCTGATACTGTTCACGCCTTTTCCCAGCTGGCTAGGCAACCACTCCGGAGAATGCCGTGTCCTCAGCTGTCCTGCAACATGGATAGACTCAAGTCCATTTGAGACGTTTGCGTTCAGTGCTTGCTTTATCTTCTATGATTCATGGGATATTTGCCTTTGAGCTTGCCACTGAACTAAAAGACGTTAGTGCCGTTCTTTATGTCTAAAAAGTACCATGCGTGATCAGTGGAGAAGCTTGTAAAAAACCTTTTATTTTGGGTTGTCAGCGCTGCTGCAGATGTCAGTTATGTAGAAAAAAATTTGTATTTAGAATAGCTCAATTAATGTTTCATGCTTTAAAAAGAAATGTCATTTTGATTCCTATTTAAGTAGGAGCTGTTGAGTCATAATTTGGAAGCGTGAACTGATTATTCATCAAATTCATTAAATCTAAGAGAATGCAAAACAAGATTTTACCATTTTCAAAGGATCAGATTCAAAGACAGTTGAAACGTAACTGAGGAGAGTATTAAAAAGATGTTCCAACATAGAGTTTCTTACTCTCTTTCTACTCACATACTCAAGCATGGGCTATGTACAAGCATCCTTCCACGAGTGGGGACAAAGCAGACACGCTGTAGTGCCTGCCTTCATGGAGCAGCTGGTGAGAGGGTACACCCTAAACTGGGTGGTGATGGTGCCACTGGGAGACAGGGTCTCGCTGCTGAGTGAGCAGAGACGGGCATGATGGGTGGACTGCAGTCAGGGGCACCCCAGCAGGGCAAACGCCTGTGGTCTCGTCTGGGAGCAGCAAGGACATTGGTGGGGATGGAAGGGCAGCAGAGTGCAGGCCAGGCTCAGGTTCATGTAGGGCCTAGGGAGTCATGGTTAAGAAGTGGGTAATGGTGAGGGGCCGGAATGGCTTTGGAAGTCCTCAGTGGGGGCTGAGTGTGTAGCTTGATGCTTTATTAAGTTACTGCCTAAGGAATTCTTAAGATCTGCTAATACAACCAGTAATGGCATAGCAATTTTTTCTTAAATTACTTGTTTTTATATTTGATGGTCAAATCTGTATTTCTACCTTTCAGAGAACTTAGGGGAAAAGAAGTGGTAAATATGAATCAAAGAGACAAGATAAGGCATTCAGTTTACTTTTCCCCCCCCCCTCAGGAAATGGGAGCCTTTAAACAGCTCTCAGAAAGTGTCGAATCTTGAACTTCAGTTTCCCCAACAACAAGCCATGTGCAGACACTTCGGTTAGCTGTGTTCACCTCTGGAACCTCCACCATACTCCCTTGGATGGGGTTGTAGGTTTGGACGGGGTGTTCTCCCTCATATCATGTTACGGAAATAATTCAAAACACATGCTTTGAGATGGAAGTTACTCAAAGCTGCCATAAAAGTGTCTGAGTTAGGGAAGTCTGGGCAACAGGACTGCCACCCCTTGCACTAAGGCCCTACGTTTCTCTTGCAGGTGCTGTGTGCGGTGGCTGAAAGTCACGGGCCTGTTTTTCTTTGTGGTGCTGTGCTCCGTGAGTACCGTGGCTGCCCCAACACTGCTGTTGGGTCAGTGGAAGCCCTGCATGCCTTTGGCTGTACAGCAGGGGGGGCCTGAGGTGTGGGGTCGGTGCCTGGCCCTCTTCGCCTGATTCTTTGACTTTCTTTGATGCTGAGGGGTGTGGGGCAGCAGGCTGAGGGGGTTGAGGGCCGTAGCAGTGCTCCTCTGTGGTGGTCCCGTCACACAGCAGAGGCCAGGCAGCCTGGAGTTGCCCTGTGGAAGGCTGGGTAGCTGGCTGTGGGCTCCCTCCCCCCACTGAGTGGTTCACCACTTCCCTGTTGAGCCCCACACAGCAGGACTCTTCATGTGTGTTGGGACACATCTGGCGATCGTGGATGCCCAGACAGTCTTAGTGCCCTTTGAGAGGGGGTGTTGAAGTTCTGAGGTTTGCCCCCTCTGGGGAGGTGTCTCTGATTTTATTTGCCCAGATATCTCCATCCTTCCAAATACATGAACACTCACAACAGACTCATCCTGCAGCTAAACCAATGTCAGATGCCCTTGTAGGGAACAGGGTGTGGGAATGAGGGGGAGGGCGAGGGGCTGCTTGGCAAGCCCAGGGCAGTGGGCGGTGCTGTTCTTCATTGGAGGGGTCCTGGCAGATGGACCCGCCAAGGGAAAGGTACAGGAGCCTGCGCAGTGAGGGTGGTAGAGCCAGGGCTGCAGGCACGCCCTCTGAGGCGACAGTCACAGGTCCCACTGCCAGCGTTGGTGTGCTTTGTGGCCTGAAGTAGCCCGAGCCACAGTCACATAGTGGCACTCAAAATACGTTTGCCCAACGAGTAGGTGTGTGGTCTCCTGTCTGATTGTGTGTCTGTGTGTACGTGGGTAGGTGTGTGGTCTCCTGTCTGGTTGTGTGTCTGTGTATGTGCAGGTGGGTGTGTGGTTTTCTGTCTGGTTGTGTCTGTGTGTGTGCAGGTGTGTGGTTCCCTGTCTGGTTGTGTGTGCAGGTGGGTGTGTGGTTCTCTGGTTGTGTGTGTGTGCATGCAGGTGGGTGTGTGGTCCCTGTCTCTGGTTGTGTGTGTGTGTGTGGTCTCTCATTGTCTGTGTGTGAGCAGGTGGGTGTGTGGTCCCTGTCTCTGGTTGTGTGTCTCTGTGTGTGCAGGTGGGGCATGGTCTCCTGTCTGTGGCTGTGTGTCCTTGTGTGTGCACGTGGGTATGTGTGCACTTGTGTGAGCTGTGTAGTTTGTTTGTGGTCTGTGGCCATGACAGGTTGTGGCTGTGCTTTGTGGAGTTATTTTGGGTGAGTGCCACTTTTGAGTGCTGCTGTTAGATGGTGTGCATGGGCAGTTGTTGAGAGGCCACAGTGGGTGGGAGGTAGTGCTATGATGCGGTGTGATTGTGGGCTAGGGCAGTCTGAGTTGTGTTCCACGACGTGCACCAGCTGGGGGCAGTGCTTTCCCATGCAGCCAGCCTGTGACAGGCCCCCTGTGCATGACGTCTGTGGCTGTTGCTGGTTGGTTTCATGACCTGCACACGTGGCATGTGGGTTGGGGCTCCGTGTGCGTGCAGGACTGTCTGTGGCCCTGGGTCAGCCCCTCAGCTGCAACACGGGGACAGCAGGGTAGTGTACGAAGTCAGTGTCGACTGCATTGAGCTGAATACAGTCAACTGTTAATAACCAACCCATGAGGGAGGAGATCTGTGACCCAGAGAAAGGAAACCCATGCTGGAAATGGAAAGCCAGTTACACTGAGCTCTGAAAGCTTCACGATTTGATATTTTTGGCTACCAATTTGGCTCCCCCACCTCCTACTCACAGGAATGTGTGGTTCTGAAGTCCTGCTGGCAGCAAGGCCTGGTAGGTGCTCTGGGATTTCAAAGGAACCAGGCAGGGCGGGCCAGGTCTCCCTGGTCCCCAAGAGCTGACCTGAGCTCTGTGTCCGGTCTTCAGCATTCTTCTGTGAGATGGAGTTTAGGTGATTTGTAGATATATCCAAAATGGAATTTGAGGAATTTCACTTGAACTTCTGTAATCTCACTTTATCGTCAGTTTAATTTACTTTTTGATGGTGGATAAAATGCTTTGCAAATTCCACAAACACCTGCTACCATGAAGACGTGCTGTAACCATCACAGGGGTCATGTTCCTTTATTCTCCAATGTGGGAAAACCACATTTGTCCCTCTTTGATGATTTAATTTTATGGCCAGGTATTTAATCCTTAAAATTGGCAAATATCAATAATCAGGGCCCATTGTAGCTGAACACTGTAATGAATCAGAATATTTTAACATTTAAGACAAAGCTATCCAGAGTAAGCAAGCTGGGGTCTTCTAGATACACACACTAGCCTCATCATCACATCCGTTTTCAACTGTCATATCAAAATGATTTCTACCTGATTGCTCTCATACCACACCTCCATCATTCGGCATTTCTGATTGTTACAGATTTTGTTCAGCCTGTATCCGGATCAAGGAAAGCTCTGGCAGCTGCTGGCCGTGTCACCACTGGGAGAACTACTGTATCCAAAATCCACTCTGAGATGGCCGGCCGCCTGGCTGACATCTGAAATGCAAGGAGACACTTGCGGACTGTGACTGCTGCCAAAGGCCGAGGCGCAGGCCATTACCATTCCCACCCCACCTGAATTCTGTTTCTCCAGGATGTTTGATGAGAGATGGAGTCTCAGGACAGAGGGGCGGGGAGCTCCAGGGAGACAGTGGTGGGGGTCCCTCCAAGTGAGGAAGGGGGACAGCAGGGCACGTTCCAGCCAGGGCCTGGCTTTCTCTCGCTCCTGGATACTCCATCCCTCCCCCTGCCCCTTTTGCATTGAGCTGACCCGTCTTCCAGTCCCTGCCATCTAGGCTGTGTCCCCTGGCTCCGATGACTGCTGCAGCGCCTCCTACGGTGTTTGCTCTGGCCCCTTCTTGCCTGCCTCAGAATTTTTAGCTAGAGGTCATACACATCCTGTAGGACAGCAGATACAGAGGCCAGTGGTGTTTAAGCTTGGAGATGAGCATGCCTTGACTTCTGCAGGCCGTAGTTGGAGGGTTCATGTAAAGCTAGCGAGACATCAGCTGTGTTGAGGTTTGCGGTTGCTGTGGCAACTTGCGGTGCACTAGACACTCAGAATTACTGGGCGCCCTGCCAGCTTTTCTGCCAGACCTCGCTCTGTGCCCACGCCTCCCACTGGGGTAAGAGCTACTTTTTTTCCCCCTACCTTCCCTCGGCTGCAGGGATTTCCACTGCACCCTCTGGCTACCAGATTTGATCCGCTTCCCAAGCAGATGAAGGCTTTTGTTCCTTAGAGGAGATAGAGGCAGTGGGACACGGTAAAGTTTGGCATCACTGAGGGATGCTTTCTGGGGATCTTCCCCAGGCTTCCTGTTTTCCTGGGAGCGCCCAGTGGGTTTCCTGGAAGAAAAGCCTGCAAGAAGACGTGAACACCTCCATCTGGTGGCTCTCAGGGGCTCCCACTCTCATGCGAGCCCACACTTGACCCTGAGCAATGTGTACATTTTCTGGTTGAATCCTGTCTGCTTCTGAAGTGCAGTGCTGGAACCTGTCCCGGGGAAGCCGCCTCTCCCTACAGTCCCCTGTCTCGCTCTAGATTTCAGGCGCTTTCTTTCTTCTACAGCCTCATTCTGGAATCAGGAGTGGGCGGCTAACTGCTGTCCACCCAGCCTTTTCTGGGTGAAAGGGTGGGGAGTAGTGGTTGCCAGTTCTCCAGCCAAGGTTCAGAGTCTCTTGTGGAATGGACGTGCTAATTAAGGTGTCTGTGCATGAAGGCTCCTGAAGCCCCCAGTGCTGCTAGGGCTGCGGGCATCCGTGGAGAGTCCTGGAGAGGTTGGACTCTCCAATGGGGGAGGAGCTCCAATTGGGCCAGATATTTTTGACGATTATCATTTAAAAAGGGATTAGTTCAATTAGCTGAATGGCAAGATGTTTTTTCTTTAGTCTACTTGATAGTCTGAGTGAACTGGAATCTTAGGAAACTGGCTTGCTTTCCTTGCAGTCGCTGTTATCTGTTGCATAGTCTTGTTTTTTGTGGTCCTTCCAGGAAGTCTCACTACACCTTCCCAGGACATCCTCTCCTTGCCAGCCACCTGCCCAGCAGGGCACCAGGGAGAATTGCCTGGCACTTGAGGCTCTCAGGTGAGCCGGGGGCGTACTGGTCACAGTTTGTGCCTCCCTCCGCTCGGTGGATGGAGTCACCCACCATTTTAGAAGCACTCCACCTCCACAGGGTCAGGGCGGTGCCCATGTCAGCTGAGCGCGTGTGCACGTCTTTGTATATCCTTCATCACTTTAAAACTGCCTGAGCTTTAATGAAAGTGTCTCTGTGTGAGACTGAAGAGCTGCCTGATGTTGACAGACTGTTTATCATTCGCGTGCCTGCCTCTGCATGACTTCCCTGGGTGGGAGAAAGCCAAGACTCCCTCTGTGTTCCTGGCTCCCCCTCATGAAGTTCCCAGGATACGGCGCCACCCTCCTGGGCAGAGGGGAACGGGAGACAGAGTAACCTGCTGCCAGGCTGACCCAAGAACCTGAAGGGGGAGGCTGGATCCTGTCCAGAAACCGTCTTCAGTGGGACTCAGACAGGAGGGGGAGGTTTCGGGGAACACTGGCACCCAAAGCTATCAGTGCGTAGAGATCCCAGAGGAGCACAGCAGCTTCGCGCACTCAGATGATGACCTCCGCCCTCCGTTCATCCCACCCAGGACCCGGTGTGCCCCCTTTATTCTAGGGCATTTTGCTGCGTTCCTTCCCAAGCAGCCTGAGTGCATCAGGCCCCACGCACGCACGGCCCCTCGGACGCACGCACGGCCCCACGCACGCACGCACGGCCCCACGCACGCACGCACGGCCCCACGCACGCACGCACGGCCCCACGGCCTGAGTCTGTCTCACCATGGGGCCGGCCGGCCTGCATTTCTCGGCAGCGGTGAGGGTTGGGAGCTCTCTCACCTGTTCCCAGCGTGGGCTTCGAGTTTGGATGAAGAAAGAGAGACGGAGGCAGCAGGGGTTGACAGGGGCGCCGTGGCGCGTCCTCCAGCCTCCATGAGGGCTGACTGGAGCCTGCAGCAGGCTCCTTGGAAAAGGTCAGTGTTCCCAGGGGGCAACCGCGGTTTCCGGAAACTCAGGGACCCTCTCAGAAGTTCCTGGGCTTCGGGAAAGCTGCAGGCCTGAGCCTGCCTGGGGAGCCGGGGACGCCAGCTGGATCCCCCTCCACCGCGAAGGTGGTTCTCGGAGAAAGGGCGTGCGCTGCAGGCCGAGGTAGGAGGGCGTCGGCTGGCTTGGAAAGGCCTGCAAGTGTCCTCGGGACCGTCCTCCGAGCCGGGGGCTCCCGGGCCTCCTCGGGGTCTGGGCGAGGCTGCAGGGCTGCCTGCGGTGAGGGGGAGGGGCTCCTGGTTTAGCCGGGGGACCTCCGAGTCCGCTGTGTCAGCTCAGTAGTCGCAGGGTCTGTTTTAGAAGCAACTGCAGCACCTCAAGTTCTCTGTCCCCGAATTGTTGTGTGAGGGAGGCCTGTCCGAGGCTCCCAGGGCATGGAGCAAATGAACAGAAGCCAGCAAACTTCTACAGGGAGGTCGGTTAGGGGCGACCCCTCTCGCCCCCCCCTCGCTTCCTCCCCCCCCCTCCGCTCTCCTCCCTCCTCCCTCGCTTCCTCCCCCCTCCCTCGCTTCCTCACCCCTCCGTCGCTTCCTCTCCCCCTCCCTCGCTCTCCGCCCCCCCTCCCTCGCTTCCGCCCCCCCTCCCTCGCTTCCGCCTCCCTCCCCTCGCTCCGCCTCCCTCCCTCCCTCGCTTCCTCCTTCCCTCCCTCCCTCGCTTCCTCCCCCCCACCTCGCTTCCTCCCCCCCACCTCGCTTCCTCCCCCCCACCTCGCTTCCTCCCCCCCACCTCGCTTCCTCCCCCCCCACCTCGCTTCCTCCCCCCTCCCTCGCTTCCTCCCCCCCTCCCTGGCTTCCTCCTCGCCTCCCTCGCTTCCTCCCCCCCCCCCCCGCTTCCTCCCCCATTTCCTCCCTCCCTCTTTTCCCTTCCCTTTCTTTCTCTCTTCCCCCTTGTGATGCATTTTCTATCTAGTCTGGGCTCTCAGAGAACGTGAAGGAGACTGTGCATTCAGAGGGGAGGAGAAAACACTGTTCCTCCCACTCCCTGCCCCAGGTTCTCCAACCAGGGCCCTGCAGATTAGGCACAAAGGACAGGTTAACAAGAAAAAGGCTACTCGTGTATTTAACATAAGCGTTGCCTGACGAGAAATAGCTGAGCTTGGTGTTTCTATGCTAGGTTGGATGAAGAGTGGAGAGTCGTTAAACGCGTGATAGGACTGGAGCACATGAGCAAGGGCAAGAAACGGGCCGGGAGGGGCCCTGGGGATGCCTGTTCATTCGGGTCCCTCTTGCCGTCTTGGCCTCCCTCCATCTTTGGAGCTGCGGATGCACCCTTCTTCCGGTGTGGGGGCACCTCTCCACATGAGGGTCACGACCTGCTTCAGGAGAGTTAGGTCCTGAATGAGGGCTGAGATGTGGGTATTGGAAAGGCGGGAAGATCAGGGTGATGGCCAAGGGCATGGGGCACCTGGGGAAACGCATTTCTTCGGGCACTGTCTAAGGAGGGTGTGCATCTGGCGGGCGTTGGGGACACTGGGTTCCTCCTGCCTGCTTTGTGGTTCTCCTTGACACTCCCCGAGCCGTGAACCTCAGCAGCCGCATGGACTCCACGCTGCTGCAGGTGGACCTGGCGGGGGCCCTAGTGGCCAGCAGGCCGAGTCGTCCTGGGAGGGAAGAGCACATCGTGGTGGAGCTGACCCAGGCAGACGCTTCGGGCTTCAGGCGGCGGCGGCCACAGCAGGTGATGCTGATCATTTATTTGAAAAGGAATGGTGAAATCCCATTTCATCTCATTATAAATTGAGTTTCCTCTTGAATGGGTTTGACGGGGAGCCACAGGCGAGGACACGATTCTTAGTCAATCCATTGGCTCTTCTTATTGTTTGCTTTGTCTTTGAAATTCTTTCTTCCATTTCTCTAAATTATTTGTAAAAGTCACGCCATTTCAGTAAAATCAGGCTTGCAAGTGCTTTATTCAAAACCATTTTGCTGGGCCATTTGGGAGACATACATTTGAAAGTAGGGTGTGTGTGTGTGTGTGTGTGTGTGTGTGTGTGTTTGGTTGGAGGTTTTTTTTTTGGTGGTGTTAAGTCTGGGCTTTACGCATGGTTGAGAAGACACTTCCACAGCAGTGACTATGTTTGTGGACACCTGCTGAGACGGTGCCTACCTTCTGAGCTGCTACGTCTGGTTTCGGCCTGTGCTCAGCCTTGTCTGTGAGCCTTGTCAAGCATTCATTCACATCCTGCAAAGGCAGCCAGGAAGCGGTAGCTTCCATGACAGCCCAGAGCCTAGACTCCAGAGGCAGGGCCCCTTCCACGCAAGCCTGACTCCCCCGAGCCCTGGCCTTGGAGGCTCCACAGGATCATCACGGCGACATCTGCATGGAAGTCAACCCTTGGTCCATGGATGTTCCCCTGTTATAACTGGCAGAAGGAGAGCCTGCTGTACACAGGCTGTGTCTCCTATAATGGAGCATCTGAGGAATGAACGCACTTTACTTTTTCCTGCCTTGCACAGCATGGTCCACAGAGCAAAGTTCATGATGAACTAGGATGCGCTGTTCTGGACCATGGCTGATGCAGCATCAATGTTCTACACCCCTTGCCCTGGCCAGGGTCTTAGGGTGTCAACTTGGTTCACCTGTGAAGAGCACATCCCCCCTGGCAAGGGCCACTTGGTGATGAGACCTGAGCGTGGTCTGGAGAAGGGCAGGATCCTATGCAGCCGGCGGTTCCACTGCCTCCCCAGCACTTGCATATTAATAACGCAGATGAAATGAGCTGTATGGCGCCTCCCTGCTCTCTCGGGGAGGCTCTTCCCAACATGCTGACGCACCCAGAATGCCCACAGCCAAATCCAGCCCCAGAAACATGGGGAACACAAGACATCTTTAAAAAGGATTTTTTTTTTCTCCAGACACACTCTTTGCAAACACTGAAGTACTTAAAAGGAAATTCTGTTCTCTCATGCATGTGCGTCCCCTGCTTTGACTAGTTTCAGAGTTTCTGTTTTCTGTGTCCTTTGTGATTTGTAGGTGAGATTCCCATCTTCCCATTGAGAGTCCCCCTCCCTCTGCAGGCTGCTTGCCCAGCTGGTCACCCCCACGAACCTCAGCCTCAGGGGCAAGAACGTGCAAGGCAGGACTGCCTGCAGCGAATGAGGCTTCACCCTGGGACCCTCCCTTGCAAGGCTCCTGTTCACAGGGCTGTGGAAGGTTTTCTGAGGGTGGGTTTGTTGCCTCCAGGTTGCAAGCAGTTGCAGAAGCAGTTCTCAAGACTCAGAGCACTCAGAAGAGTTCTCCAGGTCTCTAGGAACTTGTAGAAATTCATTTTTTAAATTAAAAAAATTATATTAAAAATTTTTAGAGTGGGAGTCTCACTCTGTTGCCCAGGCTGGAGTGTAGTGGTGTGATCACAACTCACTGTAACTTTGAATCCTGGGTTCATGGGATCCTCCTGCCTCAGCCCCTAAGTGGCTGGGACGACAGGTAAACGCCACCAGGCTAATTTAAATTGTGTGTGTGTGTGCGCGTGTGCACGTGTGTGCTCGCGTGTGTGCGCGCGCACGTGTGTGCACGCGTGCGTGTGTGTGGAGACGGGTCTTGTTCTGTTGCCCAGGCTGATCTTGAACTCTTGGCTTCAAGTGATCCTCCCACCATGGCCTCCCAAGGTGTTGGGATCACAGGCGTGAGCTACTGCATCTGGTGTGATTTATTTTCCTCGTATTAAATCACTATTTACTACTATGCCTTTTGTAGTTTTTGTACACTAATTCTGCATTTTTTCTTTTTTTTTAAATTTCATTTTACTACATCAAGTCTAAGAATCATTTTTTTTTCCAATCTTTTTTCTTAAAGCTGTCCAAATTGTGGAAATTCCCAGCTCCAAACCACCTGCACTGGCTCCTAACATCAGAAATGTGGGAGCCCAAGTAAAGATGCACCCCCTGTTCCTTTTTTTTTTCCTTTTCTTATTTGAAACAAATAACTCGATTGATCAGTGCCAGATCCCAGATGGTGTCTCAGGTGAGAAGCCTCACTGTGACTTTACGCTTTGACTTGTACAGGTTGCTCACAATTGGACGGTGTATTTAAATCCGAGGAGAAGTGAGCGCTTGGTGATGAGCAGGACCTTTGAGGTACTGAGCAGGTGGGTTCTGTGAGTGAGGTCCTGGGGCAAGCTCTCTGGGACATGCTCGTTTAAAGGAGTCTAACCTGCAGGACCCTGAATTTCGGCCCACACAGCACCAGGTCAGCATGTGACTTGGACACGGCACTCATGCTATGTAGACAGTGAGCTCAAAGGCTGTGGGAGGGCATCATAGCCATGGGTGTCAGAATGTAAGAGGGTTGACTGCAGAAGCCGCTTTAAAACAAATGCTATTTTTTGGTTGATGTTCTAATTTCATTAATATCGAGAAGCTGTACAATGGAGAATTCTAGGAAATTTAGGATTCTTCTTCCTTAACGAATGCCATTTTATATTCAGTCTGTACTTTTGGCTGCTGTATTAGATGGCTAAGGCCACCATATCGAAGCACCACACACTGGGTGGCTGAAATGTCATTGCTTGCTTGTAATTCTAGAGGCTGAACATCCTAGGTCGAGGTGTCGACAAGCCTCTCGCCTGGCTTACAGGTGGCCATCCCTCTGTGCGTGCCTGTCTTCTGACCTCTCCCTGTTTGGACACCGGTCCTCCTGGATTAGGAGTTATCCCTATAACCTCATTTAAACTTCCTCACTTCGTTAAAGACCCCATCTCTACCTACAGTCCCATTTGGAGGTACTCGGGGTTAGGACTTCAACAAAGAAATTGTTTTTGGAGGATCGGGACACAATTCAGGCCGTGAAACATATTGACTGGACTTTAAAAAAATGCTTCAGTGCCGGCCACAGACCTATGGTCACTTGCAGGCTGCTTGTCTGTAGTGCGTTTCCCACTCAGGAACTGGAGTTCAAATAGCTGGCTTGCTCTTAGCAGGTAACGTGGTTGGGCATGGTGGAGAGGAGGAAGAGGCAGGTCAGTTGCTGGCGTCTTCTGTGCAGGCTCCTACCCACTGTTCATTGTCATTGATGCTGCAGGAGGCTAAGGGGTCTGCTTGGACTGGCTGGGCTTGGCCACAGGGAGGCTGTGTCCTGTGTCTCTCGCCACTGGCCCGTGCTCACAGCTCTTCCAGCTGTGAGGTTGGGCATTGGGCTGAATCGTTCAGAGATCCACCTGGACTCTGATGAATGCCATGGCTGATACAGAGAGAGGTCCCTTAGCTGTTGATGTGGATTTGTTCCCCTTGTGAACTGTAAGGTCGTTGCTTCGTTATGCAGAGAGACGGTGTCCATCAGCATCCGGGCCCCTCCCTCCAGCAGACCCAGGCTGTGCCTCTTTTGATGGCTCATCAGTACCTCCCTGCAAGTGTGGAAGCCCAAGTGACCATCGCGACAGCCATCCTTGCGGGTGTCTATGTGCTGATCATATTTGAGGTAACTTTCACACCTGCTCCCCTGATCCGTCTGGGCCCACAGTCGGGGAGGCTTGAGACCCGTGAGATGCTCTGGACGGGCTCGGTCCTGGCTCCTGAATCAGACTGGACGAGCGTCATCATTCTGAAGATTGGCGGATCCTTCTCTCTAGGCAGAAAGGGAACCGTACAGGAATAGTTGGTGAATCTTGACAACTGATGTGAGCAGGATGGGTTTTGGGAGCAGAAGTGTATCTGAGAAAACAGAATGCACTTACAGTGTTCTGCCCACTCTTTGCTGCTCACTCTAAGTGGGACCTTGAAGGAACTCAGAGTCTGCATCTGTGTGCTGGGTGTGCTCATTTGCGTCCACCTGCACCATGCGATTGTGTGTGTGAAGGACACAGATGCCTGGGGCTGTGTGCTTGGAGGGGTTGTCTGTTCCATCTACCAGCTTGGCTCGTGTGCATTTCCATCTGTGATCTTAAGTCTGGTCAATTTGATGTTTCTGGGAAGTTGTGAGTGTGGCTATGCCTTCAACAGCATGAAGCAACGTGCAAACCCTTCCTGGGCTGGGCAGGTCCATTGTTGATTTAACTATGAAACCAAACTTCCCCACAACACAGACAGGAGCCTGGAAGGTTGGTGCATGATGTGTCCGTTAGAGGCGCGTCCCTAGTGACCTTGGGACAGGTCTGAGAAATATACCTGGGGATGTTGAGGAGATGGTGGGGGTGGAGGAGTGGCCAGGAAAGCTCCAGAACTTTGCCTGCAGTTGTTAAGTCCACCTGCTGAGGAATGATGACCCAGTAGGTTGAGCCCTCAACGGTCTAACAAGGGCCATTCACAGGATTGTTATTTCTTATGTCTCTTCTGTTCTAGAACAGTTTTCCCCCCCCATTTTCTATCCATTTTCTTTTAAATCAATATTATTGTTGTTTGATGGTTCCCATGACCACTCTGTGATTTGCTGCAGGAACTCACAGACTCAGGGGCAGTGTCCTCTGGGCTGTGGCTTATTGCCATGCTGGGCAGCGGAAACCTGCTGAGCCTGGAGGAAGCCAGGAGTAGGCTTCTTAGAGGTCTTCTCTCCCAGGAGGGCCCACACAGAGCACGTGCCTCCCTCCAGCAGACAGAGACAGACATGCAGTATTTCTGTCTGGGGCACCCTGTTGGAGACTGAGTTTTGGTCAGGTCTGGTTAGATAGTTGCCCTCAGCCTACCAAGATCCCAAATCCCGGAAGGCAAATAGGTGCTCACCATTTATATATCACATTTTATACAGCCTGGGCCCGCAGGTATAGCAGAACGTGTCACATAGTATACAGCCTGGGCATGCAGGTACAGCAGAACGTATCACATTATATATAGCCTGGGCCCCGCAGGTACGGCAGAACATATCATATTGTATACAGCCTGGGCCCACAGGAACAGCAGGACGTATCACATTGTGTACATCTTGGGCCTGCAGGTACAGCAGAACGTATCACATAGTATACAGCCTGGGCACGCAGGTACAGCAGAACGTATGACATTGTATACAGCCTGGACCCGCAGGTATGGCAGAACGTATGACATTGTGTACAGCCTGGGCCCGCAGGTACAGCAGAACGTATGACATTGTGTACAGCCTGGGGCCCGCAGGTACGGCAGAACGTATGACATTGTGTACAGCCTGGGCCCGCAGGTACAGCAGAACGTATCACATTGTGTACAGCCTGGGCCCGCAGGTACAGCAGAACGTATCACATTGTGTACAGCCTGGGCCCCGCAGGTACAGCAGAACGCATCACATTGTATACAGCCTGGGCCCGCAGGTACGGCAGAACACACTGCCCTGGGCCACAAGACAGCCTTCTCCTGGGTAACGAGGGAACAGTCCTGAAGCTGAGTACCCAGAAGCCAGCCAAGGGTCCTTCTAAAGGTGGCGTCCTCAGGTCAGGCGAAGTCTTTACTGCTTCACCATCTAGTTGACAAACACTATTCTGTTGTTCTGCAGAATACTCTGTACCCTGGATTCAGCTGCTGGGTTCCTCATGGGATGAATTGACTGCTCTGTCCTGTTTCCTATAGACTGTAACTGAGATCTGAAGCTTCAGGTTCCACTTTGGGGCACCTGTGCTTCACAGGTGTGCAGGGGTCTGGACTGCATCCAGGAGGAGGACCCTGTGTCTGGATGTCCTGCTTTCAGGGGGTGCAGAGAATGCCCGGGGAGTTGAGGTAGTGGAGAAAGGTGCCCAGCTCCCTGCCACCTCTACTCTTAATGGTTTTAATACCCACCAGGGCCCACTGCCTGCCTAAGGTAAATCCTTAGTCTGTAATGATCAACTTTAATAGTAATGAGCTGTTGCCTTAGTGACTTCAGTGGTGTCCACTGAGTTTATTTAGTTTCTCTCTTCCCCCTTTTTTACTATTTTGCAATTATAGATTTAATAAATTCATTGTGCTTTAATTAGTTACAGTCATTATTAATTTAAAAAATACAATACAATGCCAATTATTTTTAGTGGGCTTCCTGTTCTGGTTTTTTTTTCACCTTTTTTGTAAAATTGTTCAACCTTCAAAAATGACATAATTTGCAAAGATTTCTTAATTTCCATTAATTAATGGTCGTTATTATTAGTCATTTAGAAAAACCTCCCCCTTCTCTACCAAAAGCCATCTCTAGATTTTAAAAGTCCTATAAAGAGGCCAGTTCGACATGGTTTCTACCCTTGCAGAAACATAAAGCAGAGGCCACAGCACAGAAACCAAACACACGGAAGGGAACATGGCGGGGGTCTCAGGAAGTTTGGCAGGGTCTCAGGAAGGGCCTTGGGGGCCATGACAGGGTCTCAGGAAGTGTAGCAGGGTCTCAGGAAGGGCCTTGGGGGCCATGACAGGGTCTCAGGAAGTGTGGCAGGGTCTTAGAAAGGGCCGCGTCAGACGTGACAGGGTCTCAAGAAGGGCCTTGGGGGACATGACAGAGTCTCAGGGAGTGTGACAGGGTCTCAGGAAGTGTGGCAGGGTCTCAGGAAGGGCCTTGGAGGGGAAGTCCTTGCATCCTGCAAGCAGTGTGGCTACCCAAGCCCTCCCAGAGGCTGCCTCCCCATGCCACCTTTCAGTGGGTCTCCCTACACACTTGCTCCTCACATCTGGTGGTCCAAGGCTGTCCTGTTGTAGCTGTCCACATGCCCCTGCCTATGACAGGGTGTGGTCTTCCTGTTGGTGTATAGTGATATCTTACTGTGGTTCCAACTTTATTTCTCTAATGATGAGATTGTTGGACATATCTTTTCATGTATTTGTTTGCCATCTGTATATCTTCTTCAGTGTGATGTCTGTACATACCTTTTGCTTATTTTCTAATTGAATTGTTTTTTTAAATGTTGAGCTTTGACTGTTCTTTATATATTACAGATATAAAGACTTTGTTGGATATGTGGTTTGCAAATATTTTCTCTTAGTCCAGTTTATAATTTCTGTCTTTTTTTTTTTTTTTTTTGGAGATAAAGACCTGGGATTACAGGGGTGAGCCACCATGGCTAGTCCCCCCTGGCTTTTTTTTTTAAGACAGAGTTTTGCTCTTGTTGCCCAAGCTGGAGTACAATGGCTCAATCTCGACTTACTGCAACCTCCATCTCCTGGGTTTGAGTCATCTTCCTGCCTCAGCCTTCCAAGTAGCTAGAACTACAGGCACATGCCACAATGCCCAGCTAATTTTTTTATATTTTTTGTAAAGGTGGGGTTTCACCATGTTGGCCAGGCTGGTCTCAAACTCCTGACCTCAGGTAATCCACCCACTTGGCCTCCCAAAGTGCTGGGATTACTGGTGTGAGCCGCTGTGCCTGGCCAATTTTTTTCTTTATAGATTGTGCTTTGAGTGTCAAGTCTAAGAACTTACTGCTTAGTTGCAATAATTCCAAAGAGTCCAAAGATTGGTTTTCCTATTTTCTTTCTCTTTTTTTTTTAGCTTTACTTTTAACACCAGGATCTATTTTGAGTTAGTTTTCTTTTGTCTTTTTCTTTGAGCCAAGGTTTCACTCTGTCACCGAGGCTGGTGTGCAGTGGCGTGATCGCAGCTCACTGCAGCTTCAAACTCCTGGGCTCTAGTGATCCTCCTGCCTCAGTCTCCTGAGTACCTGGGACTACAGGCATGCAATAGCATACTGGCTAAGTTAAAAAAAATTTTTTTTTTTGTAGAATCAGGGTCTTGCTATGTTGCCCAGTCTGGTCTTGAATTCCTGGCGTCAAGTGATTCTCTTGCTTTGGCTTCTTAAAATGCTTAGATTACAGGTGTGAGCCACTGTGCCAGGCCTTGAGTTATTTCTCGTATTTGAGGGTTTTTTTTTTTTTTTTTTTGAGTTGGAGTCTCGCACTGTCACCCAGGCTGTAGTGCAGTGGCACGATCTTGGTTCACTGCAATCTCTGCCTCCTGGGTTCAAGCAATTCTCCTGCCTCAGCCTCCTCAGTAGCTGGGACTACAGGCATGTGCTGCCATGCCCAGCGAATTGTTTTGTATTTTTAGTAGAGATGGGGTTTCACCATGTTGGCCTGGATGGTCTTGATCTCCTGACCTCGTGATCTACCCGCCTTGGTCTCCCAAAGTGCTGTGATTACAGGCGTGAGCCACCGTGCCTGGCCTTATGTAAGTTTTAAGTCTAAGTTCGTTTTTAAACCTGTGGATGTCCAACTGGGCCAGCACCATTTACTGACAAGACTATCCTTCCTCAGTTGAATTGCATTTGCTCCTTGGTTAAAAATTGATTAGACATATTTGTGGGATGTATTTCTGGGTTCTCTGTCCCATTGGTAGTGTGTGTGTAGTCAGTACCACATAATCTTGATTACCACAGGTATAAGTTTGGACACTGGGAAGAGGGATTCCTCCTACTTATTACTATTTTTTTTTCCAAAATTGTTCTGGCTATTCTGTGGCCAGTCTTTTTCCCTATACATTTTCCCCTTTTCTTCCTCCAGCTTTATTGGAATAAAGTTACATTTCTGTTTTCTCGGACTTCGGTTGCTTTCTCATGTGGTGCTTTGGCATACACGTTGTAGAATGGCCTTCTAGTCCATAAAAATATTATTTATTTTGGTCTTGATTTCTTTTATAATTTTCATGTTACTGATCTTGTACATCTTCCTTAAATGTTTCCTTTTCTTTTCGAGCAATTATAAATGGTACTGAGTTTTTATTTTGGTTTCCACTTGTCTGTTGTTAGTACATATAAAAGCATTTTTTTGTGTTAATCTTGTACCTTGTTATTTTATTGAATTTATCTATTAGTTCTCAGAGTTTTTTAAAAATATAATTGAGATTTCCTCTGTAGACCGTCATGTCATTTGCAATGAGGACAGTTTTACTTCTTTTTTTTTTCCAATCTGTATGTCTTTATTTTCCTTTTCTTACCTTACTGCAGTGGCTAGAATGAGAATGGTAAGACTGGCATTGTTCCCAGTCTTAAAGGGGAAGCATTCAGTCTTTCACCATGAAGTGTGATTTTATTAGTTTTTTTAGATGCTGTTTATGAGACTGAGGAAATTCTTTTCCTAATGCACCAAGAGGGTTATTTTTGTTGTGTTTTTTCTTTCTTTCTCTCTCTTTGAAACCATAATTGGGTGTTGAGAATATCTTTTCTGTGTCAGTTGATGTGATCATATGGTTTTTTTCATTAGCTGCTTGATATGGTGGATTACATTGATTTATTTGAGAATGTTGGACTAGACTTGCATACCTGGAACAAATCCTTTTCTAATGTGAGCATTTATTACCATAATTTTCCCTGTCAGCACTGCTTTTGCTGCATCTTACGGATTTTGATCTGTTGTGTTTTCAGTTTCAGTTAGTTGTAATTCTTAAATTTTCCTGAGACTTCCACTTTGACCCATAGATTATTTAGATGTGTGTTGTTTAAATTCTAAATGTTACAGATTTTCCTGTTGTCTTTCTATTACTGAATTATAGTTTGATTCACTTACATTAGAGAACGTACACTGTATTTAATTCCTTAAATTTGTTAATTTGTGTGTGTGTGTGTGTGTATGTGTGTGTGTGACAGAATCTTGCTCTGTTGCCCAGGCTGGAGTGCAGTGGTGTGATCTCAGCTCACTGCAGCCTCTACCTCACAGGCTCAAGTGATTCTCAACCTCAGTCTCCCAAGCAGCTGAGACCACAGGCGTGCACCACCATGCCTGGCTACTTTTTGTATTTTTAGTAGAGATGAGCTTTTGCCCTGTTGGCCAGGTTGGTCTTGAACTCCTGGCTTCAAGTGATCTGCCTGCCTCGGTCTCCCAAACTGCTGTGATTACAGGTGTAAGCCACTGTGGCTGGCCATTGTTGACTTTTTTCTTAATGACTCAGGTTTATGGTCTATCTTGATATATATTCTGTATGCTTAAAGTATTATGATTTTTCTTTTCTTATAATACTAGTGTGACTTGCAGACAGAAATTTTATATAAGTAGTCTAAGCAACAATTTGTGAAACCCCAACACTGTCCTTTTGTTGTGTCTGTAATTTGATGTGGAAGGTGGAGACTGCAGGGGTGCTAAAGGAATAGTATGTTCTACCTTATGTTTCTGTGACTCCTGTGTGTCCAGAACTCCCTAGGGGAGGGTCCATGTGATGAGGAGAGGGCGGGATGCAGTTGCCAGCCCTGTGGGCTTTCCAGCAGTGGAGCCGACATTGCATCATTCCTAGGATCTGTTCTAGGCTTAGAATTTGCCTTGGGCAAGGACTCAAAAGTTGTCCTGTTTTGGGCAAGGCTGCTTTCCCAGAACTGGAGGTCTCTAGATTCTGCAGACAGGCACGCTTAGGCTGTGCCACTGCTGTCTGCATCCTGCTCCACTCAGGAGAGTCATTGGGTGGCCTGCAGATGCCCCTGTCTATCCTCCCAATCTGCTGCTGCCAGCTGCTCCCCAGATGCTGTCGCTGTTGCCTCAGACTGTGGCCTCCTTCCTGATCCCTCCTCACCTGCTCTGTCGTGGGTGCCCCATCTCACTGATTGTGTCTGTTGTTGGTTGCTTTTGTTCAACGTTGATTTCCAGTGCCTTGGACACTGCCTGGCATAGAGAAAGTGCTCAATAAATATTAAATGTTTCCAGAACATCTTCAGATATTTGAGACAGGTGCTAAGGTCCTCTGGGTCTGGTCTAACTTGGATCCTGCGTGGGGGGCACTGTCCACCCCTGACTTTGTGCCTCGCTGACCCATGAGTGGGAACAAAGGATCAGCCAGGGTTCCCTTAGGGCTTTTAATAGCTTGATGGGATGAAATTATTTCAGGAAATACCTTGGGTTATTTTTACTTGTCCTACAGATAATCCTGATTGACACTTTCTTGCCCGAGGATTTGGGGTTGTATCTTTCACCTTTGTAAAGTAGTTCCGTAGTTCCTTTTTTTTTTTTTTTTTTGAGACAGAGTCTCACCCTGTTGCCCAGGCTGGAGTGCAGTGGCGCAATCTCGGTTCATTGCAACCTCCACCTCCTGGGTTCAAGCAATTCTCCTACCTCAGCCTCCTGAGTAGCTGGAATTACAGGCATCTGCCACTATGCTCGGCAAATTTTTTGTATCTTTAGCAGAGATGAGGTTTCACCATGTTGGCCAGGCTGGTCTCAAACTCCTGATCTCGTGATCCACCTACCTTAGCCTCCCAAAGTGCTGGGATTACAGGCATGAGCCACCACGCCTGGCCCATCCTTGTAAAGTAGTTCTTGTTGAAAGCCCCAAAGAACACAGTTGGAGGATCCTCCTAACTCTTACACTTTGCATCTATAATAGAGCACTGGGAGATTTCCCAATGCAGCATTCTAAAACTTCCATTATCAGAGCTAAGGTTTCTATGCTCTTATATTATATAAAATTATATTAAAATAGGTCTGACACAGTCTTAATGAACAATATTTCACAACATAAATGAGACAATGCATTTTCTCCACGTGTCTTTTATCCAACCCCTGGTATTGTGTCTTGAGAAGGATTGCCACCACGGCTCCTTTCTGCTGGAGACAAGCAGGCGATTTCTTTCCCTTCACCTGCTTTATGTAATTGAAGCAAAATTATACAGCCTTTGTGTAATATTGTGTTCCCTTGCTTTGGATCCTTTCACGTTTAATTTAGGAGTTCATGTCGTGTTTGGTTTAAAATTAACTGTGAAATTAAATTCAAGAGAGATGAATAGAGAACACCTTCCATCTTCCAGGGAGTCTCCACTTTAATTTACAGAAATGGGAAGCATATTTGGAGAGGGAAGAGGCTGCACTTCAGAACCCAGTGCATATACCATAACACTGCATACCTCCAAGTTAGGTTTTTCTAATTTCTGTACACAATGCTCTGCAAGGTTGCAATTTAAATTATAGCTGTAGCCAGTGGCTCTGCCCCCTCATTCATTTCCTTTTGTCTGCAAGCCTCTTGTTACTGCTGATTCATGGAACATACTGCTTCCTGTAGCACTGACAAACTTGCTCCATTACCTCGTTCCAGAGATACCTCTCCTTTTCTTCCTTGAAGAGGACTTCTTCAGAACTGCAGGAAAACTGGCAGACTGTGTAATACACTCCCTCTGCTTAACACATACACTGAATTGCAAAGACACTTTTGCAGTTAAAGGAGTCAGGCTGGGACACAGGTCTTCTGGCCACTGGGCCATGCTACCCACGTTTTTTTCTGGCAAGCTCACAATCCAGCATTTCAGTGTTTCTCAAAGTCAGCAGCCACATCATTTCTTAGAAAAGTTGCAAGTATTTTGCAGAAGGAGGTGGACCCTTTCCAAGCTTGTCATCCTGGGTGGCTCTTTGCGTGCCCTTGGCTGTTCCTGCACATGCAGTGAGCTCTGGAGCATGCTGTTGTTTGAAGCCAGAGCCAATGAGAGGTCAGGGGTGGTGGGGCGAAGGAAGCCAGTGCAGGGAGGAGGCTACAGTGAGCCTTGAGGGCTCCGACTTCAAAGAAAATAATGTTGCTGATAACCACAGGAGCTAACATGTGCAGAGGGGCCAGCCCTGTTCTGGGAATCCTCTGTGTGTTGATGGACAACCGCACAACCCCACAAGGCAGGCTTTATCACCACCTCCATTTTCTAGATGAGGGCATCAAGCACAGAGAAGTCAGACCGCTTGCCCAAAGTCCCCAGCTGGCCAGTGGCTGCCTTTGGAGTCCACATTTCTCACCAGGGTGTGGCACTTCTCAAGGAGCTGGAACTTATCTGTAACCAGTGCCCAGAAGGCTGTGCAAGGTGAACAGATGTCAGTCATGGTCCTACCATGGGTCTGGCTCTATGTTTTCATCATCTATGTTATTTGATTCTGAAAAGGTGCACTAGGCTGATTAATGACCTCTCCCCACTGTTGTCCATATTCTAACCCCCAGACCATTTGCATATGGCACCTCACATGGCAAAAGGGGCTTTGCAGAGTGATGATGCCAATGGCCTTGCGATACAGAGATGATCGGGTGAGCTCAGTGGGTCCTTACCTGGAGATCCCTCCCAGCTATGGTCAGAGGGGAGATGTGACTGTGGAATAAAGGGTCACAGAAGTGTGATGTGAGGGCTTGATTCACCACTGAAGGTTTCAAAGCTGGAAAAGAGGAATCCTGTTGGTAGGATTGGGGTGGTAGGGGGAAGGTGAGGGCTGGATTCTCCCCTGGATCCTGCAGAAGGAAGGCATTCCTGCGAGGCCTCGATGTAGGATGTAGCGCATGGCTGGATGTCTGACCTGCAGGACCGCAGGAGGGCGGGTTTGTGATGTTTGGTGACAGCAGCCCAGGAAACTCGTACAGAAGGTCCGAAATGCCATTTCCTTTAGATACAGACCCAGGATTGAGATATGCTCAATCGTATGGTAGATTTGTTTTAAGTTTTGAGAAAGTTTCATATTGCTTTCCATGTGTCTGTGCTAATTTACACTCCCACAGCATGCTGGGGTTCCCTTTTCTTCACATCCTCACCAACACTTGTCTCTTCTTTTTTTTTTGATAACAGCCATTCTAACAGGTGTGAGGCCATATCTCATTGTGTTTTTGACATGCATTTCTCCGATGATTAGTGATGGTAAGCACCTTTCACGCACCTGGGGGGCCCTTTTATGTCTTCTTTGGGAAAATGTCTATTCAGATCCTTTGCCCATTTTTTGGTCAAGTTTTTTATTTTTTTGCTCTTGAGTTGTATGAGTTCCTTATGTATGTTCGATATTAGCCCCTTATCGGGTATATGGTTTGCAAATATTTTCTGAGTCTGTAGGTTGTCTTTTCATTTTGTTTCCTTTGCTGTGGGGAAGCTTTTTAATTTGATATGGTTCCACTTGTTTATTCTTTGCTTTTGTTACCTGTGCTTTTGGTGTCATATCCAAAAAATCATTGTCAAGACTAGCATCAAAGAGCTTTCCCCCTGTGTTTTGTTCCAGAAGTTTTACAGTTTCAAGTCTCACATTTAAGTCTTTAATCAATTTCAAGTCACTTCTGTAAATGGTGTAGGATAGGGTCCACTATCATTCTGTTGTATGTGGTTAT
This sequence comes from Ateles fusciceps, assembly GCA_036589455.1. Taxonomy (NCBI): domain Eukaryota; kingdom Metazoa; phylum Chordata; class Mammalia; order Primates; family Atelidae; genus Ateles; species Ateles fusciceps. The sequence goes on from JAZHEH010003346.1 coordinate 525,249, forward strand.
CCACCTTCCCCAACGCCATCATTTAGTGAAGAGACTATCCTTTCCCCCACTGTATTCATGGCATTCTTATAAAATATTAGTTGACTGTAACATGCATGACTATTTCTGGGCTCTTGATTCTTCCATTCTATTGGTCTATATATCTGTTTTTATGCTAGCCATACTGTTTTGATTACTATAGATGTGTAATATAGTTTAAAATCAGGAAGTGTCATGCCTCTAGCTTTTTTTCTTACTCAGTGTTGATTTGGCTATTTAGGGTCTTTTACAGCTTCATATAAATTTTAAGATTTTTTTTTCTATTTTTATGAAAAATGCCATTGGAATTTTGATAGAGATTGCATTGAATCTCTAGATTGCTTTGGGTAGTATGGACATTTTAACAATATTAATTTTTCCAAACCATGAACATGGGATATCTTTCCATTTATTTGTATCTTCTTTGATTTCTTCATTCATGTTTTACTGTCTTCCATGTAGAAATCTTTATTATTATTATTTTTAATAATTTTTTTTACTTTTGGTGCATACTATATCTGGCATTTCTCCCCATGTTACTCCCTCCCCACCCTCCCCTCCCTCCCCCACCCCCCAGTGTCTCTTCCCTACCCTCCCCCGCCACTGTCCCTGTGTGTGATGCTCCTCTCCCTGAGTCCATGTGTTCTCGTTGTTCAACACCCACCTATGAGGGAGAACGTACGGTGCTTGGCTTTCTGTTCTTGGGTCAGTTTGCTGAGAATGATGGTTTCCAGATTCATCCATGTCCCTACAAAGGACACGAACTCATCGTTTCTTTACGGCTGCGTAGTATTCCATGGTGTATATGTACCACATTTTCTTTGTCCAGTCTATCATTGGTGGGCATTTGGGTTGGTTCCAGGTCTTTGCTATTGTACACAGGGCTGCAGTGAACATTCATGTGCATGTGTCTTTATAGTAGAATGATTTATAGTTCTTTGGGTATATACCCAATAGTGGGATTGCTGGGTCAAATGGAATTTCTATTGCTAGATCCTTGAGAAATCGCCACACTGTCTTCCACAATGGTTGAACTAATTTACACTCCCACCAACTGTGTAAGAGTGTTCCTATTTCTCTACATCCTTTCCAGCATCTGTTGTCTCCAGATTTTTTAATGATTGCCATTCTGACTGGCGTGAGATGATATCTCAGTGTGGTTTTGATTTGCATTTCTCTAATGAGCAGTGATGATTAGCATTTTTTCATATGTTTGTTGGCCTCATATATGTCCTCTTTTGAAAAGTGTCTGTTCATATCCTTTGCCCACTTTTGAATGGGGTTGTTTGTTTTTTTCTTGTATATCTGTTTTAGTTCCTTGTAGATTCTGGATATTAGCCCTTTGTCAGATGGGTAGATTGCAAAAATTTTTTTGCCAGTCTGTGTCTTTTGATTGGGGCGGTTAGACCATTTACATTAAATGTTAATATTGTTATGTGTGAATTTGATCCTGCCATTTTGTTACTGGCTGGTTTTCTTTCTCATTAGTTGACTCATTTTCTTCATTGCATTTTTGGTCTTTGCCAACTGGTTTGCTTTTGCAGTGACTGGTACTTGTTCCTTTCCATGCTTAGTGTTTCTTTCAGGAGCTCTTGTAGGGCAGGTCTGGTGGTGACAAAAATCTCTCAATAATTGCTTGTCCATAAAGGATTTTATTTCTCCTTCACTTATGAAGCGTAGTTTGGCTGGATATGAGATTCTGGGTTGAAAGTTCTTTTCTTTAAGGATGTTGAATATTGGCCCCCACTCTTCTGGCTTGTAGGGTTTCTGCTAAGAGATCTGCTGTGAGTCTGATTGGCTTCCCTCTGTGGGTGACCTGTCCTTTCTCTCTGGCTGCCCTTAGCATTTTTTCCTTCATTTCGACCCTGGTGAATCTGATGATTATGTGCCTTGGGGTTGCTCTTCTTGAGGAATATCTTTGTGGACTTCTCTGTATTTCTTGAATTTGAAATTTGGACTGCCTTGCTAGGCTTGGGAAGTTGTCCTGGATAATATCCTGGAGTGTGTTTTCCAGCTTGGATTCATTTTCCCCATCGTATTCAGGTACACTGATCAAGCGTAGATTAGGTTTTTTCACATAATCCCGTATTTCTTGGAGGCTTTATTTCTTTTCACTCTTTTTTTTCTCTTGTATTGCCTTCTCTTTTTATTTCATTGAGTTGATCTTCAATCTTTGATATCCTTTCTTCTGCTTGATTGATTCGGCTGTTAAAACTTGTGTTTGCTTCACATAGTTCTCGTGCTGTGTTTTCAACTCCATCAAGTCGTTTATGTTCTTCTCTAAGCTGGTTATTCTAGTTAGCATTTCGTCTAACCTTTTTAGGGTTTTTGGTTTCTTTGCATTGAGTTAGAACGTGTTCCTTTAGCCCTGAAAAGTTTGTTATTATCCACCTTCTGAATCCTGTTTCCATCAGTTCTTCGCATTCCTTCTCGGTCAAGTTGTGAACCTGTGTTGTTGAGGAGTTGTGATCCTTGAAGGAGAAGAGATGTTCTGGTCTTTGATGGTTTCACCTTTTTTGCGCTTTTTTTCCCCATCTTTGTGGATTTACCCTGTGGTGTCAGAGAGCTGCTTGATGAGGTCGCTTGTCTGCCTGTGGGGGGCACTACCTGGGTTTCTAGGGGCTCCTTCAGGTTACTAGGGAAGCTTCCTATGTCTTTTTTGTTTATGCTGGGAGATTAGGCCCGCCTCTTCCGCTGACCTGTAGGCGCTGCTGGGTTGTGGAGAACGCCGTCCTGTTGCTACGTAGGCTTCCTGTGTTTTTTGTTAAAACATGTAGCCCAGTCCCACCCCTCTAGTGGTGGGTTGTGCCCTTCCTCCACTGGGCTGGATCATTTAGGGTTCCTCTCAGACTGTGGCACTGGCTACGCAACCCACTAGAGTCAGAGCTTCAGCCCTCTGGGGTTTGTGGGAGAGGGTAGGGACCCACCCGGCCGCACCCAGTAGTCTCCCCACTTTCAGCTTTCTCTCTGTCTGGTCATGGGGTAGGGGCCGCCCAGCTGCTCCCACTTACAGCTCCCCTCTCTCCGGGCAAGGGGAGGGGGCGATAGCTCAGTCTGCAGACTCTTATTCAACTCTGCACTTGTAATTCCCTGGCACTTGACTGGCAAAGATCCCCTGTTGTGTGTATTGCTGAGGCTTTGGGGGAAGCGCTGTATCTGGAGCAGAGCACCAGAGGTGGAGCCCGCCCCCACTCACCGGTCAGATGCACTTTCTGGGTGAAGCAGCACCTCTCCCACCTCGGTCTGCCCTGAGTGGGCTTTGCTCACCCTAGGACCAGACCCGCTGAAATGCACCTGGTACCTCGGTTGGAGCTAGGAGATCTCTGGGTTTCTGCATCTCTTTCACTGGGTGTTGTGTACTGGAGTTGTGTCTAATCCGCCATCTTGGATCCTCCATTTACAAATCTTTAAACCTGTTTCATTAAATTTATTCCTATTTTATTCTTTTTGATGCTTTTATAGATGGGATTATTTTCTTTCTTTTTCAGATAGTACATTGTTAGCATATTGAAATAAAACTGATTTTTTTGGTGTGTTCTGATTTTGTATCCTACACATTTACTGAATTTGTTTATTAGTGTTGACAGAGTTTTGGTAGAGTCTTCAGGGTTTTCTATATATAAGATCACATCATCTGCAAACAGATAGAGTTTAACTTCTTCCTTTCCAATTTGGATACTTAAAATTTTTTTTTTGTTTGTCTAATTGCTGTATCTATTACTTCAGTGCTGTGTTGAATAGAAGTGGTGAGAGTGGGCATCCTTGTCTTGGTCTTGATTTTAGAAGAAAAGCTTTCAACTTTTCACTATTGAGTATAATGTTAGTTGTGGGCTTGTTAGATATAGTCTTTATTATGTTGTTGTACATTTATTCTATATCTTATTTTTTGAGAGTTTTTTAATTATGAAAGGATGTTGAATTTTGTCAAATGCCTTTTCTGCATTTATTGAGATGATCGTATGATTTTTATCCTTCATTCTGTTAAGGCAGTGTATCACATTTATTGATTTGTGTATGTTGAACCTGTGCTTGCATTCAGGAATAATTCCTACTTAATCGTGGTATATGATCCTTTTAATGTGCTGTTGAATTCAGTTTGCTAGTATTTTGTTGAGCATTTTTGCATCTGTGTTCATCAGGGATATTGGTCTGTAATTTTCTTTCTTTCTTTCTTTCTTTTTTTGTAATGTCCTTATCTGGTTTTTGTATGAAGGGTAATCCTGGCCTTTTTGCAAAAGTTTGACAAGGATTAGCATTCTTTAAGTGTTTGGTAGAATTTACCTGTGAAGCTAGCAGTCCTGAGACCTCCTTTGTTGGAAGGTTTTTGATTAGTGCTTCAATCTTCTTACTTATTATTGGCCTGTTCAGATTTTCTGTTTTTTGTTTATGCAGTCTTGGCAGGTTGTATGTTTCTAGGAATTTACCAGTTTCTTCTAGGTTATCAATTTGTAGGCATGTAATTGTTCACAGTAGCCTTATGACATTAGTTGTAATGTCCCCTTTTTCACTTATAATTTTATTTATGTGAGTCTTCTCTCTTTTTTTGTCTTGGTAGGTCTAGATAAAGTTCCATAAATTTTGTTTATCTTTTCAAAAACCAACTCTTAGTTTTGTTGATCTCTTCAGTTGTCTTTCTAGTCTTTATTTCATTTGTTGCTGCCATTATTTTCTTTGTCTGTCAACTTTGCGCTTAGCTGGCTCTTGTTTTTCTTTTTCCTTGAGGTATAAAGTTAGGTTGTTATTTGACCTCTTTCTTCTTTTTTAAAGTTTTGTTTTTTAATTAACAAATAATAATTGTATATATATATGGACACAATGTGGTTTCAAGTTCATGTATACACTGTAGAGTGATGAAATCAGGCTAATGATTTTGAGGCAGGTATATGACTGCTTTAGCTGTGTCCCATAAATTTTGCTATGTTGTGTTTCCATTTTTGTCTGTCTCAAGATACTTTCTGATCTTTAGTTTATTTCTTTTATGACACATTGGTTGTTCAAGAGTGTGTTGCTTAATTTTTGCATATTTATCAATTTCCCTATTTTCCTTGTTATGAATTTCTAGTTTTATATCGTGTTTGGAAAATATACTTGATATTATTTCCATCTTCTAAAATTTGTTAAGTTCAAGCATGGTGGTTCATGCTTGCAATCTTAGTGCTTTAGGAGGCTGAGGCAGGAGGATCACTTGAGGCCAGGAGTTCAAGACCAGCTTGGGCAACAGAGCAAGACCACCATCTTTGCAAAAAAAAAAAAAAAAAAAAAAATTAGGTGGATGTGGTGGTGCACAGCTGTAGTCCTAGCTACTCAGGAGGCTGGGGCAGGAGGATTGCTTAAGTCCAGGGGTTCAAGGCTGCAGTGAGCTTTGACAGCACCCCTGCACTCCAGCCTGGGTGACAGAGCGAGACTCTGTCTCTAAAACAATTTTTTTAAATAAATAAAATTTGTTAAGACTTGTTTGTGACCTAATATGTGATATATTCTGAAGAATTTTTTGTGTATGCTAGAGAAGAATGTATATTTTTTGGCTGTTGGGTGGAAAGTTCTGTCTATGTCTGTTAGGTCCACTCGGTGTACAGTGCTGTTCAAATCTGCTGTTTCTTTATTGATTTCCTGTCTGGATGTTCTGCCCATTATCTTAAATGGGACATTGAAGTCCCATATTACATTGCATTGCTGTCACTCTCTCCCTTTAGCTCTGTTAATACCGCTGCGTATATTTAAGTAGTCTGGTGTTGGATGTGTACTTATTATAACTGTGATAGGTCCCTGTTGAATTGACCCTTTTATCAGTGGAAGAGGGTGGGTAATGACCTTCTTTGACTCTAGAGACAGTTTTTGACTTAGAGTCTATTTTGTCTGACATAACTTCAGCTATCCCTGCTGTCTTTTGGTTACCATTTCCATGCGAATTTCCATGCAGATCGTAACCAAAAGAAGTTTTGTCTTTCCATCTGCTCAGTATCCCACCTGTCGGGAATTTACATGATGGCTAGCTGCAAACCTGTGTGACTGTGGAGGAGCAGATGCATGAAGATCAGAGGTGTTCTAGATCATTTCCTTGGGGGCTGCCCCCAAGTCTTTCCTTTCTTCTCCCAGAAGCGATGCTGACGACCTGCTTTGCAGTCTCTGTCGTGCATTTTTTGCTCCTCATTTGCTCAGCAGGTATTGGTTACCGTGCAGAGCACGGAAGAAACCAAGAGAGGCACACCACGCTGTCCACTTCAGGAGCTCACAGCTGGACTGTTGCCAAAGAAACTCAGAAGCACGGAGTGTGGGCTCGACTGGAGAGGAGAGCAGTGGTAGAGACGGTGGCTGGGTCTGTGAGATGGTGCCTGGGAAGCTAGGTGATGTGTTTGTGCCCGGGAAGTGGTTTGAGTGTAGGAAGAGATGCGCTGTATTTCCCAGCACATGGGCAGGAAGAGGACCTTTATACAGTCCTTTAAACCAGTGGTCCCCAGTCTTTTTGGTACTTGGGACCAGTTTCATGGAAGACAGTTTTTCCATGGACCACAGAGTGAGGCATCACTTTGGGATGTAACTGTTCCACTTCAGGTCATCAGGCGTTAGATTCTCATAAGGAGTGCGCAACCTGGCTCTTGCACATGTGCAGTTGACAGTAGGGTTCACGCTCCTGGGAAAATCTGGTGCTGCTGCTGATTTGACAGGAGGCGGAGCTCAGGAGGTCATGCTCACTTGCCCAGCTCACCTCTCACTGTGCAGCCCTGGTATCAGTCCGTGGCGGGGTTGCGGGGGTGTTGGGAAACACTGCTTTAAGGCAGGCATCTTTTAAGAATTTTTATTATTTTTACATTTTAGGCCCATTTACCATATTTTTTTATATTCCTGATAGATGAAAGTTCTTTTTCTTACGCATAGAAATTTAGGAATGTCCATAATTATATCTGAAGTAATGAGTTCATCTTATTCTAGAACCATGTAGTTTAAAAACTTTTACTCCACATGCTAGAGGCTGATCATCTGCGTGCTTTTGCATTTCTTATATGACAAGTGAAGGTTTCTCCTCCTGTATGGTGTGTGGGGCTCCTTAGCTGGTGGAGGAGAGTGGGTTTCCGAGTGAGGACAGCTGCATCCACATGTCCTGAGCACTCACTGTGGGTCACAGAGATGCTCATGTGTGGATCATGTGCAAGCCAGTGTGTGCGATGAGGGGGGGAGACAGGCGTTGACGGTGGCAATGGGCGGAGCGAACTTAGTGAGACCACAGTCAACCTGGCTGTCCTAAGAGGGCCGTGGTTGCCTGCCTTGCCGTTTGCTCATTTGTGTGTTAATCTGCTAGGACTCAATTTCATGATGTTCACGGACCTCCTCCAGAGCTGAGGGCTCCTTGAGGTATATAGTGCAGTTTTCTGATCTTACAGACGAGCAAGCAAGGCCCCACGAGGAGAGAAGAAAATGCTGGAGTAAGAAAATGCTGGTGTGCATCCTGGGTGTGCATGTCTTTTGTTTTCTGACACAGGGAAGATTACTCAGCATTCCTGAGACTGTTTCCTCCTCTGCAAAGTGGGTTATTGTAGTGCTACCTCATACGGTCACTATGAAAGGTACAGATGGTGTGTGTAGAGCACTTACTCCAGGACCAGGCGCACAGTAGGTGCTCAGTAAAAATTATTTTTGCTGCTATCCAATCCTGCTGACCAGTGGCCGGTAGTCATGGCCATTTGCTCTTTGTTTGTTTGAGATGGGGTCTCGCTGTGTCACCGAGGCTGGAGTGCAGTGGTGCAGTCTCAGCTCACAGCAGCCTCTGCCTCCAGGGCTCAAGCAGGTGTCTCATCTCAGCCTCCTGAGTCACTGGGACTATAGGTGTGCACCACCACGCCTGGCTAATTTTTTTTTACTTTTAAATTTTAGTAGAAATGAGGTCTCATGATACTGGCCAGGCTGGTCTTGAACACCTGGCCTCAAGAGATCTGCCTGCCTTGACCTCCCAAAGTGCTGGAATTACAGGCGTGAGCCACTGTGCCAGGCCGGCTCTTTGCTTTTTACTGAAAGTCTCTTTTCCCTCCAGACAGACTTAGCCCAAAGGTGAAGCCAGAAGAAAGGAACGTGTCACAGAGTGAGACTGCAGGGCCGGCTTGGAGCCGGCTTGGAGCCGGCTTCACCCCATCTGCTCTGTCCCTGCAGTGCCTTCCTCCTCTCATCCACGGCTATATCCACACGCTATCACATCAGGTTCTACTCACTAGACTTAATTAAATGCCAAAAAGACATACCACAGCAGAGTGTCTTCGCTTTGTTCTGTGTAGGGTGGAGAGGGCAGCCTGGCTGTGGTGCCCGCTCGCCATGCCCAGTGGGTGAACCTCCACTCTGGCACCACGGCTGTGGAGCAGGGATGGATGCCTGCCCTGCCTGCTTCCCGGGGTCACCCTTGGCATCAGACAAGGAAGTGTCCTTAAAATGGGTCGTAAACAAAGACCGAAAAGCAGAGAACGAATGGAAGGAATTATGAGAGTTTGTTGGCAACTTACTGGATTTTAGGTGTTTACATTTAAAACAAAACAACTCTTAAAAACTTAAACTGCGAAAAGCCGACACCTAGTATCACATTTCCTGAAGATGAACTTTGAATCTAGTAGCACACATTATAAATAAAATAATTTTAGTTGCAATTGGAGTTTCAGGTAATTATTGGCAAAGGGAGTTGAGTTCTATGAGATTGAAGCTGTGAAGAAATGGAGTGAAAGTCACTTTAGGGGATTAAGAAATGAATAATGCCTGCTAGCATTTAATTTTCCACTCAATCTTGCCACATTCTTTTTGTATTTTTTTTAACGGATTTATTGATGTATGATTTAAATACCATAATCTCACCCTTTGGAAGTGTACGAGTAAATTATTTTTACTAGATTTAGAGTTTTGCAACCATCACCAGTTTTAGCGCATTTCATCACCCCGTAAGGATCCCTGGGACCCATTTCTAGTCAACTCTTGTTGCTTCCCCCAGCCTTGGGCAGCCCTGATCTTTCTGTTTCTCTAAATTTACTTTTTCTGGAAGTTTACATAGAGGGACTGATCCCATCTGTTGCATCTGGCTTCTTTCCCCAGCATAACTTCTAAGCACCCATCTGCGCACGGGCTGTGCCATGTCTTCTTGCGCCTTCACTACCGATGGACATTTGGAATATTTCCAGTTTTTGTCTCGTTTGTATAATGTTCTTATGAGCATCGATGCTTTGTGTGGACATGTGTTTTCATTTCTGCTGGGTGGATTCCTAGTAGAATTGCTGGGCACATTCATACGGTAAATTTATGCTTAACTTTTTAAGAAACTGCCAAACTGCTTTCCACAGTGGCTAGACCATTCTACATTCCCACTAGCAATGTATGAAAGCTCCAGTTCTCCATGTCTTGGCGTTTCTCATATTTTGTCTTAGAAATTCCACTTCTGTTTGAATTACAATCAAATAGAAAAGACGGTTTTGTGGTATACAGAAGTCTCAATTATATAAAGTGTTGGACTGTGTACCTTTGGTATAATAAGAATCTAGCAATTGGGAGGAATTGATTTATGTTGCTGAATGAGTGGACCAGTTGCCATGGGAGCATATGGCAAATAATTAATGACATTCTGCTGTGGCTTTCCCATAGAACATATTCTATCCAGTCTTCCGCTGTTTTATCAGGGACATTTAATTATTTGGGAATTGAAAGCACCTTCCCTTAGAAGGCAGGTTGGTGGTAGCTGTCTGTGTCTTTGGGGTATCCAGGCCTGAAATAGCAAGACCTGTGACTGACTTATCATATGAATAGATGTGGTGCACGGTGGCAGATACAGACCCCCTCACGTCCACACAGGCCTTCGTGGGTGCTAACTCCCTCGTGGACTGAAACGCAGTCATGTCCTGTGCTTCTTTCCAGATCGTGCACAGAACTCTGGCCGCCATGCTGGGTTCCCTTGCAGCACTGGCAGCGCTGGCTGTGATTGGCGACGTAAGTTGTCACAGTCCCAGTCCCTGGCTCACCACTCAGTGGAATGTCAGCTCAAAGACATTCCAGGATTCAGGCTTTCACTGGTGTTTTTTACTATTTTATATGCCACTTCCATATTTTTCCCCAAGGACTATGCTAGAGGTATGAACTAACAAGCCACAGCATTGAAGAATATTTTTCTCCAGTTTTGTTACACACTCACATCCCAGGGGTGTGATTCCTCATTGTGGCTGAGGAAAGGCTCCTTATGGTAATGTTTGCCCAGAGCTGAGGAGCTGGGTGGTGGTGGGGCTGGATCTGGGGTGTTGGAACTAGAGGGAGCCCTGCTAGCTGGTATAGAAAGGTGGGAGTCCGTCAGGCTGGGGTCTGTCCTGCAGAGATCAGGAGGCCCCTGGAGAGGTGTGTTTGGGGATGAGGGGTTCCTGTTTGGTTCTGAGCAGGGCGTCTCTGGCAGGGACATGGGGAACAAATGTAGGTAAACAACAGAGACTGCTGGCCACTGGGGATGGGGGCCCTGAGTTGTCTGAGAGGCAATGCTGGAGCCCAGCTGAGAGTGGGACAGATGGCCGTGCCCGTTCCTGTCATCTGGCCTCAGGTACAGCACTGCAGAGGGCACGTACAGACTCCATTAAGAAGGCAACTGGGGGCTAGTCCTGCCATGTGGGAGCTGCCAGAGGCAGGGGCTAGAAAAAATTGATGACTACATGCATAGGTTTGACATAGACGCCCTGGGTCAAGACTTTTCCCGCAGCTTCAAAGGCAAGTGGATGGCGAGGGTCCCCGAGTGGGTCTGCGGCAGGGTGCAGTGCCTCGCTAGGCTCATCACCGAGGGTCCCCGAGTGGGTCTGCGGCAGGGTGCAGTGCCTCGCTAGGCTCATCACCGAGGGTCCCCGAGTGGGTCTGCAGCAGGGTGCAGTGTCTCGCTGGGCTCATCACCGAGGGTCCCCGAGTGGGTCTGCGGCAGGGTGCAGTGCCTCGCTGGGCTCATCACCGAGGGTCCCCGAGTGGGTCTGTGGCAGGGTGCAGTGCCTCGCTGGGCTCATCACCGAGGGTCCCCGAGTGGGTCTGTGGCAGGGTGCAGTGCCTCGCTGGGCTCATCACCGAGGGTTCCCGAGTGGGTCTGCGGCAGGGTGCAGTGCCTCGTTAGGCTCATCACCGGATTAATCGGCAGATGTGTGCTTTGCAGAGACCCAGCCTGACCCATGTGGTGGAGTGGATTGATTTTGAGACGCTGGCCCTGCTGTTCGGCATGGTAATTATGGCTCTCCCGTGGGACTGGGCTCCACGCCTGTGATCACCGGGCTTTCTCTTGCCTCCGCTGCTGAGGGTCCATCATTATATGCAAGACACAGTGCCCAGGGCTTCCCTGAGAAGTGTCAGCGTGGGGCTCATGAATCTCTCCCGAGGAGGAGTGGAATGGGGCTCTGGTTCATTAGGTGGAGAATTCCAGCCGAAGGCCTGTTTGACGATGAAATCACATTGCCATTTAGAAAAGCTAGCAATTGTTCTGAGTTACTGCCCTTAAAATAAAAAAGCTGGACTATCCCAAATAAATGAACCGTGTAGAAGTTTCAGTGGGAGAAGAGTACCTTTCATTATGTGAAGAAGGGAAGGTACCACTCGTAAGTAGTAATCTGGGTGTTTGCTAACTGATCCTGTTGCCCAGTGGCCACTCTGTGCCGTGAGGAGTGCCACCAGGTTCACTTGCAGGAACTCCAGGTGCACAAGTTTGCTACTGTGGGACACGATCATAACCCAGCTTCACTAGTGAACAGCAGGGCGGCCCATGTTCCTGAGCAGACCACAGACAGCCCAGTGGTCTGCAGGAGGGCCCGTCCTGTCTGTGTGAGAAGACTTGCTCTGTGTACAGCTGTGCACCGTCGATCCTCATTTTCCTTGCTAACATTTCATCCCTCCCAAGGCTGGCCGACATAACGGAAGCCCAGCTACGCGAGGCTTCCGTGTGATCTGACCAAAAACCATGCCGCCATCCTCTGTGGGCAGGTGGCACGTGGGGAGGCAGGTCAGTGCTCTAACCCAGGCTTCACAGAGTAACTAATATTTGTGTTGAGCCTGTGATGTATGTAGGAGTTGGACATCTGGATTGAAGAGAGGAAGTGTACCAGATATCCCTGAGATATGCCTTTTTTTGAAAAAGAATGCTGTATTAGTTTGCTAGGACTATGTAACAAAGTACCACAGACTGTATGGCTTAAATAATATACATTTATTTTCTCATAATTCTGGAGGCTGGAAGTCCATGACCATGGTGTGGGCTTGGTTGGTTTCTCCTGAGCCTCTCCCCCTGGGTTTGTAGATAGCACCTTCTCCCTGTGTTTTCACTTCGTCTTCCCTCTGTGTTTCTGAGTCCTGATACCCTCACCCTATAAGGACACCAGTCACACTGAATTAGGGCTCACCCTAATGACCTCATTTTAACTTAATTACCTCCTTCAATACCCCCCACTCTAAATACAGTCATGTTCCCAGGTACTAGGGGCTAGGATGTGAACATATGAATTTTTTTGGGACACAGTTCAGCCTATAAAAAGGGTTTCAGCACTTTTTTCTCAGTGGAATTCAGTTCAGTGAGCACTTGCAGGTTCTGTGATGCTGGAACTGCAGGGTACAGGGTCTGTACAACCAGGTCCCTGCCTTTTCTGCCCTATTTCCTGGCAGCTGACCACCCACGGGGCCATTTACCCCCCATCCTTGAGTTCAGTCTCTCTGGGTGGTTCTGTCAGCAAACGTGTAAAACACCACATGGGTCTGCACACGTCTGTCTCACGTGTGTTCGCGTGAAGCTCCATTGGTGTGCAAAGCCCCATGCTCCACCGCCAGCTCTCTCCTCACACGTGTTTGTGTGAAGCTCCGTTGGTGTGCAAAGCCCCATGCTCAGTGGCCTTTTGGGTGAGGATGAACATTGTGGTCACTCTGGACACAGTGAATGTTCACACTGGGTCTAAATTGTTGGGGCATTTTTGTTTTCTGTGGTTCATCTGAGAGACAATAGTGTCTGGGACTCCTGTTTACAAAATATTTTAATTTAAATAATTATATTGCATTTTCACAACCTGACGAAGTATGGGACATTCAGAGGTAAGGTGAGAAAACTGAAGGACAGAAAGTTGAACTCATATTTTTGTTCAAGTTCGGACTATTTTTAAGTGGCAGAATCAGGATCTGAACTTGCATCTTCTCATTCCAAGTTCAGCACATGGTGACTGCCATTTAAGAGGTGAAGCATAGGAACTTCCAGAACATTCACTGGTTGAAATGTCTGATTGATAAAATTTGGAATAACTGGGACATGACTTTTTATTAGTATCCAGGATGGCATTTTCACCAACTCCTCACCCTTACTGGAAAGAAATAGGCGACAGGCGTTCTGGGTTCACCTGGAACCCAGGGAACGATTGTTTCAATACAACTGCCCCGAGATTGGTGACAAAAATCAGTTTAATTATTTTAGAAAACAAAATGTAACCCAGTTTTAACATCTTAGGATGTTTAAGTGTCGCTTGTATGGACACATAGGTGCAGAAGGCCATGTGCCGGACCTGGCCTGCTTCTAGCTTTGTGGCTGGGAGCAAGCCATCTCGCACTCTCATCTCATTTCCTGCTCTATAAAACAGAGGGTGAAAATAACACCTGATTTTTTTTTTTTTTTGTGAGGATCTGATGGGATGGTCATGTGCCTTGAGGCAATGTTCCTGGACAAACATATAGGCACAAAACCACCAGCAAGAGGCTCCATTCAAGGAGTTAGTGAGTGTACTACTCTAGGAACTGACGGTCTTTCTGCATGAGAGGGAAGAGCTTGGTGGTATGGTGGCTTTCAGGGGCCAGAGTTCAAGTTTGTAACTGATGATGCTGATGTCGTTTTAACATGGTGTCCTGCTAAAAGATGATCCTTGCCTCTTTCTTCTCTTTCTCCATAGATGATCTTAGTAGCCATATTTTCAGAAACGGGATTTTTCGATTATTGTGCTGTAAAGGTAGGTGTGATGTCACATTTAATAATTCTACACTGATTAATTTATATATGTATTTTTCTGACATATATTTAGGAAACAGACATTGAAAACAAACATTTAAAAATGCCATCCTTCTTTTAAAGGCTACTTCTGCAGGGCAGGGTGTGCTTGCTGTGCTGAGCTGTGTGGCTCTCAGTAGCACTGTCAGCTGCTTAGTAAATAAATCAAGGAGGAGGTCAAGGAAGAGGGTACTCAGGTTGAATGTCTGTGTGTTATTTAAATTGTCTGGTGAGAGCTACATGTCAAAAATTGTTTTGTATATTAGAGTATCCAAATATTTCAAGCTATTAGTTTCTGATTACTTTGCTTTTTGGTGAAATAATTTCCATGATTACCTTCTAAATATTGAATATATACACAGTCATGTTTTTAACTGGAACCCTGGGGAGCTTCACCAGCCAGCTCTGGCCTCCAGGATTTACCTGTTCTGTCATTCAGGGTGGGCAAGAGGAGAGCTCATCGTGTACCATGCCCTGCGAATGCAATCTAGTGCTGTGTGTGAATATTTATTTTTTGAAACTGAAAAGGTCTTTTAAAAAATTACTTAACAAACCCTATGTAAACTCTGAATAACAGAACTGTCTTGTGATTTTTGTTATCTTTGTCCCCTATCTTGCACATGCCAGGTGGAGATTTGGTCTCTTACTCCTTACTTAGTAAAGTATCCCTTAGTTCCCCGGAGATCAGCAGACACTAGGCTCACATGGATCCCAAGTTTCAAAGCTCAGGTTGTCTAACCAGAATACTAATGGCATTACGGGGACTGAGAGTCATCACCTTGTGACAAATTAACCCTCACAGGGGTTCTGTGAAGAGGAGGATCAGAGAGGTGACAGTGTTGAATAGGGAGGATTTAGAATGTCCAGGAACTGTGGGGGCCAGCGCTGTCTCATCTCAGTCCCCCTAGGACTCTGTGGGTCTATGTCTTAACCCATGGGGCAATGTTAGCTTGGCTCCTTGTTCTTAAAGTCACTAATGAAAGGCAGCCTCTGTTCTACGAGCCCGCTGACTCTGGCTTGTATCTTCTGCGTGTGTGTGGCCAGGCATACCAGCTCTCCCGGGGACGGGTGTGGGCCATGATCATCATGCTGTGTCTCATCGCGGCCGTCCTCTCTGCCTTCCTGGACAATGTCACCACCATGCTGCTCTTCACGCCTGTGACCATAAGGTATGCAGAGCACCTCTGCTTTGGGGGTTGTGGCCAGGCTGTAGCAGGCGTGTGCTCTGGCTGCATGGCCCGGCTCCAGGCTCCATTCTCAGATGCACGAAAAGGTGGGCGGTCGTGCCAGCAGTTCACTGCATTTCAGTCCAGCCCCTGTCTGCTTTGTATGACTGCGGCACACACTGCAAGCAGTGGGGCCGCAGGATCCGGTGGCAGAAATGCCCGCGAGAGGTAGAAGACACAGGCCTTGCTTTCCTGGAGATTGTGCTCTCATGGGGAGACACATTGACAAGAATGGCTCACCCCAGACCACCAGGTGCCAGGAGTCCCTGTCCATGTTCTTCTCCATCACTATCTGCCACCCGGGCCGGCTCAGCAGGTCACACACATGCTCAGGGCTCACAGGGTCACGTAGCTTGGGGGAGGTGGAACAGCCACCATGAGGTTCCTCATCAGAGGTGTGGAGGGTTGCAGGACAGAGGGGTCTCGGCAGAACCAGGGCTCAGTCTGACAAGGCATTGTAGGGCAACTCTGGGAAAGAGAAGTTCAGGTCAATTCAATTCTGTTTCTTTTAATTCCATTCACGTTACTCATTCATCGTTTATTGAGGGCCATATGCCTGTTTGCCCAGAATCTTCTGAAGCATGAGCTGCAGTCCTGGTCCTTGTGTGGGCCCCTTCTGAAGGCATGGACCTGTGTGTGTTTCCATACTGTATGCTCTTTATTTAAAAGTGGTCCCCCCAGCATGTTAGCTTCGGGGCTGGCCCTGAGGACACAGAGGGCGAGTTGGGCCCCTCAGGGAGTCACCCTGCGGTCCTGCTTGGGGAGTAGTGTGTCTTGAACAAGTGACTTCAGGTGCACTGAGTTGGGTTGTAATGGCAAAGGGATTAACCTGAACTGGCATTCTGAGGGCTCTGTGAGCCACAGGGCCTGCCTGGACACAAGGCCCAGGACACAGATCAAGCCCCAAGTCCCCACAGGGGTGCTGCCAGGGCTCCAGGTTAATGTGGGGGGATGCCTTTGGCATTTGAACAGTGGCGGCTCTTAGAGGAGTGTGGTGGGAGGAGCAGGGAGTGGCCAGCGCTGCGGGAGGTAGCTGCAGCATCCCCAGGCCATCTGCTGCCTCCATGTGGAGACTCGGATTCGTACCCAGGCTTCTGCAAGCTGGGCCACACTTTCAAATCCTGGGTGGCATGGGAGGAGTGCTGGGTCTTGAAGGGTGTGGCACTGTCCCTCTCAGTGCCTGCCCAGGGTGGAGAGGAAAGGAGGGATGGCGTGAACGGGTCTGAAAGCTGCTGTACACTGTCAACATGCAACACTGATGGCACCAAACCGTGACTCCTGGATACGTCAGGGGAGAAGGGCCAGGCCCATCTGCCTTCTCTGCCTAGCACAACCCTTCTGCTGCTGTGGCTTGAAGATCTGTGTGTGTCCTCATGCTCTCCCATGGCAGCGTGGTGAGAGCGGGGTTCTGGGGCTGGGGTGCACTGGCTACTTTGTTCCCAACCTCCCCGACAGCCCGGGCAGCTGAGGGGCATCTCAGCCTTACTGGAATTTGTTCATATCCTCCCTATCCGGAACTGCCTTTGTCATGTTGTTAGAGCATTAATTCCATTTATTAGTCAAAAATTGACATCTTTCAAGATTCCATTGCTGATGTTCTGAGATTCCCTATCTATCTGACCATATTCTTTACGGCTTTATAAGTGCTGGCCACCTTGTTCTGCCTTTGTGTGGACTGAGTAGCTTTGGTCCTAACAGTTAACAGCGAGGCCCATTGAGATGGATGCGCCTCCCTGCTGGGTCTGGCACTGTGCACTGTTGCACACACGTACTTTCTTGCTAGAAGCAGATCCTGGGAGCTTCCTCAGCACAGTGCCACTGCTGCCTGGGGTTGGAGGCTCCTCTGTGGAGCCACTCCTGCTCTGGTCCTCAGGCATGCTCCTTCCTCAACTCCCACACAGCTCCAGGGGCGTGCGTCCCTCATACCAGCAGAGCGGAGGCTGTATGGCCAGCCGTGCTCTGAGCTGAGGGCCGGGAGGTGGTGAGAGGCCTCTGAGTGCCACCCGAGGCTGGGTCCTGTGTGGGAGTGGGCTATGTGGATGGGCAGGTGTGGGGGATGCTGGGATGTGCCTTCTACACTTTCTTCAGAGCAGTGTTTCCCAACTCTGCATGCTGGGTCCCCTGGGGAGCTGTAGAGCGCCACTGCCTGGCCCACTCCCAGGCACTGGTCTGTGCTGGCCAAGCCGTAGGACTCCTGGATTCCAGCACGAATCTAGTGTGAGGCCGTGGTGGAGCTCGACAGCTGTAGAGTGTGGCCTGACAGATGTGTAGGGTGAATACAGTTACCATGAATCGATTGTACACTTCAGCCTTGCTAGAAGACAATAACTGGAATGCTCCCAGGGTAAAGAACAGATAGCTATTTAAGGGGTCGGGTATCCCAGTTACTTGCTTTGATTATATGAATGTATTACAGTATCACATGTACCCCCAAAATGTCTATCTAGTATGTATTATAGCAATAAAAAGTAAATAAATAAAAAATACAAAGATGAATGAAACAAAGGGAAGGGGTGAGAAGAGAGCTTAGAGCCTTGGTATCCAGGGAGGGGAAGGTGGGAAAGGGGCTGAGTCAGCAGGCCCAGTGTGAGACATCCACACCGCCTCCACACTGACCCAGAGGACCTGACCACCAGCACCAGCTTGGCTGTGGAGGGCCTGCCCTGTCCTGCCTGCAGAGGTTGTTGGCAGTTGTTCATTCCCCCAACACCACTGCCCTCCTCACACGGGTGTGTGTGTGTGTGTGTGTGTGTGTGTGTGTCTGTCTGTCTGTGCCCGTGCGTGCCTCCCTTATAGGAGTAAGTGCCTTAAAAATACCTGGGTTGCATGTGAGCCTTTCACGATGTGTACAGTGGGACTGCTTTCATTTTCCTCCGTTTGTGACAGGTTGTGTGAGGTGCTCAGCCTGGATCCAAGACAAGTCCTGATTGCAGAAGTGATCTTCACAAACATTGGAGGAGCTGCCACTGCCATTGGGGGACCCACCAAATGTCATTATTGTTTCCAACCAAGAGCTGAGGAAGATGGTACGTACCAGCATGCTAGGGTTGCTTCCAAAAATGCATAGCTCCGCTTACTTAGCGCTCTCCCCCCACATGGGCGCCTTTGTTAGAAATCAGGATCATTATGCCAGCTCTTCATAATGAGTGCTACTGGGCATCTCAAGAGGGGGATGTTAGGTGACTGGTCCTTCAGTCCTGGAGTTAACTGGCTTGAATTGACTTCATTCTCATTCTGATCAGTTTTTAAAGAAATAACTGGATAACATGATATAGGCAGTCATAGTATGTTATGTTAATTATATTAATAGGAACTAAGGTTTCTTCCAACTAACATTAAAAACAAAATGACCGGTTCCCTCTCACTGGAGATACGAGATTCTCTTCTTAACTATGGTAGATTAATTTACTGATGAAGGACTTAAAATTTATTTTTTAAGGGTTGGAAATAAATGTCTTTAGACATAAACTACCTGAAAGCCCCATATAAATATTAGTGTATAATTTCTTTGTATACTGTAATAATGACAAAGTATTAGAGAGTGAAAATGGTATTTTACATATCTTCAAGGGTGAAAATTAGAACTATATCATTAATTTTCAGTCTTTACTCTTTGATCATTAGAATTTTCCCAGTCTCCTTTCTGTCAGGTATCAGTAAAAATGCTTCCACATTGGTGTTATTTCTTGTAGATGATGGATTTATGTGTGTGTATGTGTCTGAAGGGTGTCAGTGTTTTTGTATTTGAACTCTGTGTTTCATAAAAATATTTAAACCTTTGAGAACCCATGACTCCAGGGTGTTAATGGCCACTTCATGGGACCAGCATGCTCTGGAGGTCCTGGGTGTGGCTCTGCATTCCCTAGCTGCCCTGGGAAACTGCTTGGCAACACTGCAGCAAACTTGCTGTGTGAGCTGAGGTGTGCAGCCATGATTCTGCCACCCTGGAGCATAGCAGGTGGTAGCAGAGCCTGTGGTTTAGCCTAAGGGCACCTGTTACCAGGAGGCAGCTCATGCTCATGGAAAAGAACTATTTTTGGAAAAAGAAAACAACTGTATTATTAGTTTCATTCCATAAAAAAGTAATATTTTTTTTTGTAGAAAACAGAAGTCTCATAGACACACACACACACACACACAAAATAAAAATTCATAATTCCACAAATCAGAGGTAAATCCTTTTAATATTTTGTTGCAAATAGCATCCCAGAGTGTTTGTATGTGGATATATTTGAATACAAAAGACAGCACAGCTTCTCCTTCTGGCTAACATGGAGTAACAGGGCCTGGATTTACTCTCTTGCCTGAGATAGCCAAACACATCAAACAAACAAAAATAAACCAAAACCAGACAAAACACATGGAACAGTGGTAACCAAGACACTGGACACCAGGCACAAAAGGACAATGATCCCTGCGAGATGGGACACAAATGCAGTGAGCTCTATGACTGCTCCAGCTCACTACTTGAGAGAGCTTCCAGAGTGCAGTGCAGGGAGGGACGATCTTGGCAGAGCCCTTGAGACTCTGTGAGTTGAGAGGATGAAGCTGAAAGTCTGGGGAGACCAGGGCAGCGAGAGCGCAGAGAGGACAGAGCTGACCAGGGAGAGAGAGAACTGCAGAGATCCTCAGAGGGTCCCCTTGGAGTATTCAGCAGAATGTTCAGATTAGTGCGTTCATTCGACGAGACTACCTGAGACCTGGGGAGAGCAACCCAGAAAGATAAGAGGGGGAGAGTGCTTGATGCACACAAGGACAGGAGTAATAATAATGTCTATTGTGCCAGGCAGGCTGAACCTCTTAATTTATGGAGCATTGGCTAGAGTACTCAGAAGGCTCTTGTCTCAGTCATGAGAGGTAATTAACTCTAAACTGAACACTGCTCTGGTTCCACCTAAGAAATCTTGAAACTAAGACCCCAAAGAACCAAACTGTTTCTGACATCCCAGAACAAACCTCAGGAATATTTAGAGTGATACAAAAATATTCAACAGCATACAGGGTAAAATTTGCAATGTCTGGCAACCAATCAATGATTATCAGGCATATTAAAAAAGCAAGAAAATGTAACCCGTGACAGGGATGATACAAACCATTTGAAATGGACCTAGAACAGACAGGTGCTAGAATTAGCAGACTAGGACATTAAAATTGTTACTACAACGGTGTTACAAATATTCATTAAGTTAAGTAGCAACACTAAAGATATTAAAAAAAGCCCCACATCAAACATCTAGACATGAACATTACAATGTCTGAGACAGAGATACACTTGTTGGGATTAATGGCATATTAGATATATAAGGAAAGATTAATGAACTTGAAGACATAGATCCAAAATGAAAGAGTAAAAAGATAATAACAAGGACTGGAAAGCATTAGTGAGCTATGGGAAGACTTCAGGTGGCCTAACAAATACGTAATTCTCACCTCTGAAGGAGAGAGGGGAACTGAAAAAGACATCTAAAAAATGGTCCTAAATTCCAGATTTTATGAATGGTATAAACCTGCAGAATCAAGAAGTTCAGGGAATCCAGAGCACAAGAAGCATGAAGAAGGCACATGATAATAAAATTATTTGAAAGCAATGATGAAGAGAAAATCTTAAAGTTTCCAAAGAAAGAGACATGTTATAGGCCGGGAAACAAGGATGAAGATGACAATATATTTCTCTTTAGAGATAATGCACATGTGAAGACAACAGAGCAATACCTTTAAATACTGAAAGAAAACACCTGTTATCTCAAGAGTACTACACCCAGTGAAAATTTCTTTTTCTTACGTACAAAAACCAAACATTTTCTCATACAGAAAAGCTAAAAAGAATTCATCAACAGCAGACCCACATGGTAAGACATGCTAAAGGACGTTCTTGAGGCAGAAGGAAAATGACAGCAAATGGAAACATGGATCTTCACAATGTCATGAAGAATACTGAAAAGAGTAACTATATAGGTAAATTCACATAATTAAAAAAGTATTCAAACCACTTTGAGATAATTGTTTAAAAAATAATAATGTAACCTGTAAGTAGAATTGATGACAACAATAAAATAAAGCCTGGAAGGGGGAGGAATTAAAGTATGTTAATGTAAGATGTCTATAGTATATGTAAATTGGTATAACTTGAAGGTAATCCATGACAAGTTAAAAATGTACACGATAAACTCTAAAGCAACCACTAAAAGGAAAAACAGAGTTATAGCTAATGCCAACAAAGAGTATAAGTGAAATCATAAATCGTATTTATTTAATGGAATGGAATGTAGAAAAAGGGCAAAAGGAACCAAACTAATGGTGGAACAGACATAAAACAAGTTGTACGAGTTATCCTAACTATATTTAATAATTACATAGCATATAAATACTTTAAATATCCCAATTAAAAAGCAGGGATTGTCAGATCAGACAAACAAGCACCATTCAACTATAGATGCTCCTCAACTGACTTTGGATCACATCCAGATAAACTTTGTAAATTACAAATATCATAAGCCAAAATGTGTTTAATATTCCTAACCTGCGGAACATGATAGCTTAGCCTAGCCCACCTTAAATGTGCTCAGAACACTTAAATTAGCATATAGTTGGGCAAAATCTAACACAAAGCCTATTTTATGGTAAAGTGCTGGATATGTCATATAACTTATTGAATATTGTACATTACATCAAAGTTGAGATGGTTTTGTGCTATTGTGAAATTGAAAAATTGTAAATTGAACCAAACTAAGTCAGGGAACATCTGCATGTGCTGCTTACAAGACACATGTTTAGAATATAAAGACACAAGGCCAGGTGCGGTGGGCCATGCCTGTAATCCCAGAACTTTGGGAGGCTGAGGCTGGTGGATCACCTGGGATCAGGAGTTTGAGACCAGCCTGGCCAACATAGTGAAACCCTGTCTCTACTAAAAATACAAAAAATTAGCCAGGCGTGGTGGTGGGTGCCTAGAATCCCAGCCACTCGGGAGGCTGAGGCAGAAGACTCACTTGAACCTGGGAGGTGGAGGTTGCAGTGAGAGAAGATCACACCATTGCACTCCAGGCTGGGTAGCAAGCGTGAAACTCTTGTCTCAAATATATGTACATATATATGGACACAAATAGTTGAAAGGAATGGCAAAAGACTCATCAGAAGAAAGTGGCTATATTAATATCTGACAAAGTAGACTGTAGAGCAAAGAATATTACTAGGATTAAAGAACATTTCATCATAATAAAGGGGTAAATTCATATAGAGGACATAAAAATTACATTTATATGATTAATGACAGCTTCAAAATATGTAAAACTTGATAGTAGTGCAAGGAGGAATATACCCTCAATTATAGTTGGAAAGTTCAGTACAATTCTCACAATAATTGAAAGAACAAGTAGAAAATCTGCAAGGATATAGAAAGCTTCATTATTGTTAACTAACTTGACGTAATTGAGTTTTATAGAAAACTCCACTCAAAATCAGAAGAATGTTTATTTTTCCAAGTGCACATAAAACATTAACTGAAATAGATTCTAGGCCATAAGACAAATCTCAATAAATTTAAAAATAAGTAATGTAAATATTTTCTCTGACCATAGTTGAATTAAATTAGAAGTTAATAACAAGGATATTTGAAAAATCCTCAGATATCTGGAAACTAACAGACATTTCAGTAATCCAAGGGTCAGAGAAGACAGTGAGATTGAAATTAGGAAGTATTTTTGTACTCATCAGCTTGTAATGCCGTAACAAAATACCGTAGGCTGGGCAGCTTAAATAACAGCAATTAATTTCTCACAGTCTAGAGCCTAGAAAGTTCAAGATCCAGTGGATTTCATTCCCTGATGAGGGCTCTGTTCCAGGCTTGCAGATGGCTGCCCTCTCCCTGTGTCCTCATGTGGCAGGGAGGCAGGGAGAAGAGGCAGACGGGAAGCTTTCTGGCATCTCTTCTTATACAGGCATTAATCCCAGCATGAGAGCTCCACCCTCGTGACCTCCTCTAAGCGCTGTCACCTCCTAAAGACTCCATCTCCTGATACTACCCCATTGAGGGGACGGGGTAGGTCTTTGGCCAGAAGACTTTCAGGGAAACACAATTCAGTCCAGAGCAATTTTGTGTTGAATTATAGTGAAAACAGAAGACATCAAAATTTGTGTGATTCTTCTAAAGCAGAAGTCAGCAGACTTGTTAGAAAGCCATATAGTTAATTTAAAAAATTTTTTTTAAATTGTACTTTAGGTTCTGGGGTACATGTGCAGATCATGCAGGATTGTTGTATAGGTACATACGTGGCAATGTGGTTTGCTGCCTCCATGCCCCCGTCACCTACATCTGGCATTTCTCCCAATGCTATCCCTCCCCAACCTCCCTACCACCCCCCTGCTGTCCCTCCCTTGGCCCCCACTAACAGACCCCAGTGTGTGATGCTCCCCCTCCCTGTGTCCATGTGTTCTCATTGTTCAGCACCTGCCTATGAGTGAAAACATGCAGTGTTTGATTTTCTGTTCCTGTGTCAGTTTGCTGAGAATGATGGTTTCCAGATTCATCAATGTCCCTACAATGGACACGAACTGATCATTTTTTATGTCTGCATGGTATTCCATGGCATATATGTGCCACATTTTCCTTGTCCACTTTATGGTCGATGGGCATTTGGGTTGGTTCCAGGTCTTTGCTATTGTAAACAATGCCGCTGTGAATGTATGTGTGCATGTGCCTTTATTATAGAATGATTTATAATCCTTTGGGTATATACCCAGTAATGGGATTGCTGGGTCAAATGGAATTTCTAGTTCTAGTCCTTGAGGAATCGCCACACTGTCTTCCACAATGGTTGAACTAATTCACACTCCCCACCAACAGTGTAAAAGTGTTCCTGTTTCACCACATCCTCTCCAGCATCTATCTCCAGATTTTTTAATGATTGCCATTCTAACTGGCATGAGATGGTATCGCAATGTGCTTTGATTTGCATTTCTCTAATGACCAGTGATGATGAGCATTTTTTCATGTGTTTGTTGGCTTCATATATGTCTTCTTTTGAAAAGTGTCTGTTCATATCCTTCACCCACTTTTGGATGGGTTTGTTTGTTTTTCTTGTAAATCTGTTTTAGTTCTTTGTAGATTCTGGATATTAGCCCTTTGTCAGATGGGTGGATTGCAAAAATTTTTTCCCATTCTGTTGGTTGCTGGTTTACTCTAATGATTGTTTCTTTGGCTGTACAGAAGCACTGGAGTTTAATTAGGTCCCATTTTGTCTATTTTGGCTTTTGTTGCCAATGCTTTTGGTGTTTTAGTCATGAAGTCCTTGCCTATGCCTATGTCCTGAATGGTTTTGCCTAGGCTTTCTTCTAGGGTTTTTATGGTGTTAAGTCTTGAATCCATCTGGCGTTAATGTTAGTTTAAGGTGTCAGGAAGGGGGTCCAGAAGATGTTCTGCTTTCTGCACCCTGCTAGCCAGTTTTTCCAATACCATTTATTAAACAGGGAATCCTTTCCCCATTACTTGTTTTTGTCAGGTTTGTCAAAGATCAGATGGCTGATCAGATGTGTGGCGTTGCCTCCAGGGCCTCTGTTCTGTTCCACTGGTCTAGATCTCTGTTTTGGTACATATAGTTACTATTATAGGCATGTGGGTCATATGGTCTCCATTGCAGTTACTCAGCTGCACCATTATATAGCATGAAAGCAGCCACAGACAACACATAAATGAATGGATACGGCTGTGTTCCAGCCTCCAAGTGTGCTCGTCCCTACTCTAAAGCAGTACGTAGAAGGAAATATATAACACTAAACACCTGTATTTGAAAATATGTGTCTTAAATCCATAACCTCAGCTTTATCCTATGGAATCAGAAAGAGAAGAGTAAGTTAAAAGTAAGCAGAAGAAAAAAATATACACAGACCAGAAACATAGGGAACATCAATGAAAGCAAAAGCTGTTTCTTTGACAAGATCAATAATATTGATAAACATCTGGCCAAGCTGATGAGGAAAATGAGAGAAGATACAAATTACTAATATCAAGAATAAGAGTTGTTATATTACAACAGAGCATACAGACATTAACATTATTATTAGAGAAGATGATGGAGAACTCTAAACTGACAACTTAGATACAACAGACAATTTTTTGGAAAGACACACTCTCTAAAACTTCACTCAAGAAGGTGAGGTAAAGTGATTAGCCCTATATCTATAAAAAGAATCAAATATGTAGTTAAAAACCTTTCCACAAAGAACAAAAACAACATAAATAACTCAGGCTATTTGGTGAATTCTTTGGTGAATTCTTCCAAATAGTTAAGGAAAAAATAATGTCATAATACCAATTCTATACAAAGCTTTACAGTAAATGGAAAAGAAGGAGTATTTCCCAATTAATTCTATGTGGCTGTGATATCTAAACTAGACAAAACCAGTATGAGAAAAGGCAACTAGAGATAAATATTTCTTGTGAACATAGATTTAATATTTTAAAAATCAGTAAATCCAATTGAACAATATATAAGTAGGTAATACATCTTAACCAAGTAGAATTTATCCAGGAATGAAAGATTGTTATGATATCTGAAATATTAATCAATGTAATTTACTAACAAACTCAATGAGAAAACCATATGTTCATCTCAATAGATGCAGAAAAACATTTGGCAAAATCCAGTATCTATTATTGATTAAAATCTTTCAGTAAAGTAGGGAAAAAAGAAAATTCGTCAACCCAGTAAAGAACATCTGTGGATCTATAGCTAGCATCATACTTCATTGAGAATAACTGAATGACTTCCCTCTAAGATTAGAATATAATCCCTCTAAGATTATATATATATAATGAAATACATATATAATGAGATTATATATAATGAAATATATATATAATGAGATTATATATATGAGATCATATATGATGAATTATGTATAATGAGATTATGTATATGATGAGATTATATATGATGATATTATATGTGATGAGACCATATTTGATGAGATTTATATATGATGAGATCATATATATGATGTGATTATATATGATGAGATCGTATATATGATGAGATTATATATGACAATATTTATGATGAGATTATATATGATCAGATCATATACATGATGAAATTATATAGGATGAGATTATATGATGAGATCATGTATATGAGATTGTATATGATATTATATAGGATGAGATTATATATAGGATGAGATTATATATGGGATGAGATACATGATGAGATTATATATGATGTGATTATATGTATGATGTGATTATATATATGATGAGATTATATGTGATGAGATCATATGAGATTATATACATGATGAGATTATATATACAGTTAGATCATATATATGATCAGGTTATATATGAGATCATATATACCTTGAAATTATATGAGATCATATATATGATGAGATTATATATTATATACATATGAGATCATATCTCATATATAATCTCATATTTGATGAGATGAGATTATATATAATGAGATTATATATGTATGAGATTGTATATAATCTCAATGAGATTACATATATATGAGATTATATATATGAGATTATATATGTATAATGAGATTATATATTAGGTTATATATAATGAGATTATATAATGATATATAGAATGAGATTATATATCATTATATATCATTATATATAATGAGATTACATATATATATGTAATGCTTGTGTTGGATTAACAGTTTGGGTAATAGATTAGTTAAGCTGTAGGGTATAATGATTGGGCTGTTAACTAATAGTAGTTGTTTCGGTCTGAAATAAGCTTATGAGGGGGAGAATAATTTCATGTTACTTATACTAACATTGTTGCTTCTATTAAGTAATAGATTAGTCCATTGTGTTAGGAGTTGAGTAAGATGGGTAGGATTAAGAATAATTGAGTATTGAGCTGGGACGTTCTTCCCGTTTTCCCACCATGCTGTGCGTGCTGGAGTGTTCTTTAGGCTTTCCCTGCCATACTGTTCATGGTGGGCCTTCTTTACGTTTTCCCACCATGCCGTGCGTGCTGCGACGTCCTTCCTGTTTTCCCACCATGCTGTGTGTGCAGGGACCTTATTTCACGGTTTCCCACCATGCGGTGCTTGCCGGGCCGTTGTTCAGGCTTTCCCTGTCATACTGTGCATGGTGGGACCTCTTCACATTTTCCCACCGTGCTGTGTGCTGGAACCTTCTTCACATTTTCCCACCGTGCTGTGTGTGCTGGGACCTTCTTCGCATTTTCCCACCGTGCTGTGTGTGCTGGGACCTTCTTCGCATTTTCCCACCGTGCTGTGTGTGCTGGGACCTTCTTCACATTTTCCCCACCGTGCTGTGTGTGCTGGGACCTTCCTTCACATTTTCCCACCGTGCTGTGTGTGCTGGGACCTTCCTTCACATTTTCCCACCGTGCTGTGTGTGCTGGGACCTTCTTCACATTTTCCCACCGTGCTGTGTGTCCTGGGACCTTCCCTCACATTTTCCCAGCGTGCTGTGTGTGCTGGGACCTTCTTCACATTTTCCCACCATGCTGTGTGTGCTGGGACCTTCTTCACATTTTCCCACCATGCCATGCATGATGCAGCATTTTTCATGTGTTCCCGCCATGCCGCATGTGCTGTGAAGTTGTTTGGCTACTCCTCCACTGTTGTTTTTCTCCCACTCCATTGGGTGATAACTTAGTGTCACTCTCTAGTGGGCCCTGCTCTGCCTCTCTGGTCCTCTCTTAATTTCCTTTGCAGGTGTTTTTTGTTGTTGTGGTTTGTGTGCCCTCAGGGGTCTTTGTTTTTTACCCTTTTCTCTGCCCAGGTCAGCATTGTCTAGCAGAGCTCATCCCCTCCATGACTTGCTCTGTTTTCAGCGTGCTGGGATCCATCTCTCTGCCAAAGGCTCTTTCTTAGCCCCATGTGTGCCAGGACCCCTGTGCCCATGCTTGATGGATCCCTTATAAGCAGTGAGACCCACACCCCTCTCCTGCCTGTCATTGTACCCATTTCTGCAGTGCTGGGCCCTCTCCTCACTGGGCGTCTAGACAGAATTAATATTTTCAAATTACACCATGCATATTTTATTAAAATATCCAATAGATTGAGCTAAACACTTCGTAAGACCTTTTTTTCTTTGAGTTTTGACATGGAAGAATTCAGGAAATCATTTTTTCTTGAGCCCCTCCCTTACAACCTAATGGACCGTTTTGACCTGTCACAGAGCTAGCCTGAAAGCATCATTCCTAGAAAATGATATTGGTGGGCCAGAAGTCCCTCAGGTGCATCCCCTTAAATATATGTAGCTTGTGAATCTGAGAATGTTCTAATCTGATTAGGGGTTCCTCTTTGGTTGTTCTATATGCCTAATATTTGGCCATTTGATCCATCAAATGAGAACAGTGGGGAAAATTAAGAAAATGACTGATTGGAGCCAATAACAAAACAATACAAAGCAAATATAGCACCTTGAAGCAGAAGGCGCATTTGGGTGCTGAATTGATGTGAGTGTGCTGGTGGGTGGTTTTGTTACAGGGAACACGAAGGAGGAGAGTCTAGGAAATTACAGACGCACATAGAAGCAGCAGGGCGGCTTGGATACCTGCACCTAAGAAGCTCAGTGCAAACATCTGCACCACACTGCACACGGCCTCTACCTGTTGCCTGAAATGATCAGTTTGGGTTTTTCATTATCATTTTTCTTACTTGATGAATCCACCCATCACAAGTCCAGCAGCAACCCCATGCTTCACTCAGTGCTGTGGTGTTCTGCTGCGGACACACACCCAGGGCCTCCTTAGCTTTTTTTTTCTTTCATCTGCTCATCACTTCTTTCTCCAGTTGCCCCAACATTTCAAATGAGGCAAAACTTTATTATGTTCCAAAGGGACCAAGAATTACTCAGGATAGAGGTACTTCTGTTTTCTCTAAAAAATATTAGCAGTTGTATTTCATGACCCAGCTAGTGTATAATATAATATATTTTAAATCATTTTCTGTGACCCAACAGTTCGTTTTTTTTTTGCTTCTGGTTTTGGAAGAACTTAAAACATTTTCATAACCTCCTAAAAGTACTGTGGACCTTTTTCAGATATCTAGGGTATGAATTCTAGAGATAAACACAAAATTTAAGGTAATACCCCATTGAAGAACTGTCAGAAAATTGGTGAATTCTTACATATGATCATCCAAAGCATTCTATGAGTCCTGCCTCTGTGTGGTTTCCCTGCTATCTGTCCAGGAATTAGCTTATACAGCTCCATCTGTCATTTATAATGCCATTTTCAAGGACAGCCATTGGATGTACAGGTAACTGCAAGGGAGTAAGTGTTTCAGGTGATTGTATATTGGCAAGCTGTAAACTTTGACACAACTTCGTTGATAATGGCCTCTAGTTGTGTTGTATCTTTAACAGTGTTGAACATGATTTCACAGATTTTCTAAAAGTGAGAGGACAAATACGTAAACTTCAATAAGGAACAATTAATATAATTTAAATCACTTAAACCCAGTCCTTTGGAAGGATTTTCCAAACCCCATTGTGGGATCCTCACTATCGTTCCGTTTGACTTGCCACCTCTCTACCCATGTAAGAGGTTTGCCAGGCTCCCAAGGCACAGCTGGATGCCTGTGGTCCCTCCCACCCTGCCCCCTGTTGCTCCCCATGGTTGAACACTGTCACCGTGCCTCTGACCCCCTCTGTGGCACCTGTGATCCATCGACACTATAGAAAAGACCTTGAGTTCTCGCCAGATGGCCAGCTTCGTGGGGACAGCAACCTCATCTGTCCTGCTGGGGCTCAGGAGGTGCCTGCACAGATTTGCTAAAGGTATAAAAGCACATGGTCAGTGAAAGAACAGAACCAACCAGTGATGCTGCTGACTTAGTCCAGGACAGATCAACCTAGTGGAGATTTTGCCCAACTGTAAAGATATCCTCAGTGGCCTGCCATGTGCAGAGCCCTAGGCAGGCAAAGGAAGCATGTGGGGGAAGGAGAGGTTTCCTGCCTGGGTCCTTGCGGTTGGTCCTCATGCTCTCAGTGGCCTCAGCCCTGGTGGGCCACGGGTGCCCTGCAAAGGGCTGTGCTCTCTAGCCATGAGGACACTTTTCAAATCGATGGCAGAGATTTAAATGAAATGTTTAAAAATTCAGTTTGCCTTTAAATTCGCAAATATTACCATATAGTTTAGTATTTTGTCCCATTCAGTCTTTTTTCACTCTGTCTTGGGGAAGCCATCAGTCTAGTGGTGAAGGCGAGCCAAGGTTGAATTAGATGTGGTAGCGTGTTTTTCTTTCTTCCTGAGATGGCTTGTCATTTGGGTAAGAATTGGTTTTTGGTTTTTGACATGAAAGAAACAAACCTTAACAATTTTCAAAGTCATGGTGAAGCGTCCATGGTCTTCCTTGGGCTTTGTGTTGGGCTCCAGGACCTCTTCCTAAGGTCCCGGAATTCCTGGTGAGCCCCTTCCCTCCTGGCCCTGGCCCTCCCTGGACCCTGACTCGGGGTGCTGCTACCTCTGCAGAGGAAAGGCCCGTCTGCTCTTTCATTTCATCTTGTCTATTTCCAGGGCCTGGACTTTGCCGGATTCACTGCACACATGTTCATTGGGATTTGCCTTGTTCTCCTGGTCTCCTTTCCACTCCTCAGGCTCCTTTACTGGAACCGAAAGCTTTATAACAAGGAACCCAGTGAGATTGTCGGTGAGTACAAGTGCCTCCTGATGTAGGCTCACATTTCATTACCATAATATTGTTTGCCTTTTCAGGAAGTATCTGTTGACGGGTGCTGCATGCTCAGTATCAGTGACTCTCCACGCCTGCCTCCCAGTATACACTGTATTTTCAGGGCTGGTATCACGAGCTGTGCCTCTTCAGTTTTCTGTGAAGTGTACTGTGGCAAAATGTGGGAAGTAATGGCCACCATGTACAACTTACATGTCGTAACCTCCTAAAGCCACATGTGTGTGGTACAAATACGCTAACATATAGACTGTAGTGCTCTAATAGTGTATCATAGCTTGAGTGTTAAATGTGACTGCAAATGTGACAACATAACCCAGCACAGGAGATGACATGCCCTGTCAGTCGAGAGCACATGCTAGGCTGGGTGTGATGGCTCACGCCTGTAATCTCAGTACGTTGGGAAGCTGAGGCGGGCGGATCACCTGAAGTCAGGAGTTCGAGTTCAGCCTGACCAACATGGTGAAACCTCGTGTCTACTAAAAATACAGAAATTAGCTGGGTGTGGTGGCCCATGCCTGTAGTCCCAGCTACTCAGGAGAATCGCTTGAACCCAGGAGGTGGAGGTTGCAGTGAGCTGAGATTGCGCCACTGCACTCCAGCCTGGGCGACAGAGTGACACTCAGTCTCAAAAACAAACAAACACAAACAGACAAACAAACAGCAGATGCCCAGCACCAGCCAGCGGGACAGGACGAGGGCTTGGGGCCATCTTCTCATTTTGCATTTTCATCACTTAAACACTTTAGTAGATGTTTTACTGAGATTGTTACTGAGTAGAAGATATTAGGAACAATAGATTATTTGGGAAACAGCCAGGCTTTCCTCAGTGGGGTCCAGAATGTGGATGCTGTGTAGGTTGTCTGGGTAACGGGCTTCAGGCGAAGAGAGCTCAGCAGATGAAGTTGCTCTCTTCTTTGGGGATTTTTAGGGCTTGCGGATTGTATGTCGATCTCTCTCAGCCTTTGTGATTCCTCTGGCCTGTGTTTTACTGGACCTTAGTTTGTCTTTGTTCTGGGTCACATACCCCGATTCCATTTCCACACAGAAGGCTGGAGGCCAGAACATGGTCCTGCCATACCCTAGTTCCTCCGATGGTGACAGTCCAAGACAGATCTGTGTGACTTTCACGTCATTCAGAATTTGAGTAATTACTTAATGAGATTTAAAAAAAATCTCATTAAGAAGACATTGTTTTGTATTCCTTCTCAGGATTCGTCTGTTAAAACAAACTTGTTCTTGGGAAAATCTAGTCACCTTACCTGAGGGCTGGGACACAGTTCAACCCTTAACAACTAGTTAGATGTGTTAAAAATGTTTTATAATCAACTAATATATGTAGAGTAAGTTGTGAATTAATATATAGGTTTCATTTGCTGATGAAAATGTGAGAACCAAGGGAACATGAGGGAGACTGTGATCGTGGTGGGTGACTGTCCTATCTCCTCAAGCTTGTGTGTCACAGCTGTGCCTTGGTGGAGAGCTCAGTGGTCATCCTGCCCAATTACGCCCACCTCTCCCAACCTCCTGGTGATCAGAGTGACCCAGGACGATTGTTGTATATGCAGATTTCCAGCATCACCCCTGGAATTCTGTGTTGTTAGTAAGTTGTCCTGGAGAGTCTAATCTTGAGATGAATTTGGGATACCCAGATTTAGATATATAGAAAATAAACTAATGTCTGTAACAATTCCTCACTATTCCTGAGTGAGGAACAGCGAAAAGCTTCGAGGGAAGTGGGGGAGGGATGGTTGGGACACACCTGGTGAGGCTGGAACCCTACAGCAATGCTAAGACCAGCAGTGCAGAGTGGGGTGATTGTTCTGCGCCACTGTTGGGCCTAGAGGGCTCCAAAATTGGGGTGCTTGGTAAAACTGCAGATTCCCAAGCCCCTCTTGAGATCTGAGTTTAGCAGATCTGTGGTGGTGCACAGAGCATTGTCAGAACAGGCTTGGTTATGTTGCAATGAAAAGTAACTGAAATCTCAGTAACTTCCAAAGCTGTGTTTTCTTCCTCATGTTGGCTCTGTACTTCCCCGTGGACTAGCAGGGGTCCTGATCATCATCATCTCCTTTTAGAGTCCTGAGCTACTGGCCTTGGAGGCAGAAAGAATAGCATGGGCCCACTCTGCCATCAGGTGACACAGGCTGGCCCCACCCAGTCACAAGGGACCAGGACGGGCCAGCCTGCCAGGTGCTCAGAATGGAAGAGAACGTGACTTACACGGTGAAGAGAATGATAATCACCAGTCTTTCGCTCTGATCGCCAAATATTCAACTCATGCTGCTTTTTGCTAATACTGTGTAGCATTTTATATTTGTGTACATGAGGGACATTGATTGTGGTCACTTCTTGTAATGTCTTCTTTTGCTGTCCTCATAGGATGAATGTGGAAGTACTTTCTCATTTTCAATTTTTTAGAAGAATTTTTGTGGAATTGCTTTTATTTATTCCTTAAATGTTTATTTGGACATTTATGCCTAGAGGTTTCTGTGGGAAGGTTTTTAACTACAAATTTAAATTCCATAATACATATGTAGGGATGGTTATTTAAGTTACCTGTTTCTCCTTCAGTGACTAGTGGTAGATTGTGTCTTTCAAGGAATTATGTCCAGTTAATCTAAGTTGTTGAATGTATTATTGGAAAATTGTTTATAATATTCTTTCACTATCCTCTTAAAAGCTATTAAATTTTTGATAATGTCGTATCTCTCATTCTTGATATTGATAGTTTGATAGTTTGTGTCTTCTCTCTTTGGTTGATTTATCAGTGTTATTGATCTCAAAGAACCAGGTTTTAATAGACTTTTCTCTATAGTTTTTTCCTCTTTTAGTAATGTCTACTCTGCTTTGTATTATTTATTTTTTTCTGCTTACTTTTGGACTTGCTTATTTTTCTTTCACTAGTTTCTTAAAGTGGAGGCTAAGGTTATTGATTTTATGTGTATCTTCTGTGACCTCTCACTGATTGATTAAATATTTTATTTCATTTTCATTCAGTTCAAATTACCTTGTAATTCATCTTTTTATTTCTTCTTTGATCCTTGGATAGTTTAGATGATTTATTTACTTTCCAAGTATTTGGGACAGTTTTTGCAGTTACCTAACTTAGTTCCTCTGTAGTAAGAGAATATATTTCATAAATCTTGAATCCTTTAAAATTTATTGAGACTTGTATGGCTATAGAATGTGGTCTATCTTTATAAATATTCTTTGTGCACTAGAAATTAAAATGTATTCTGCTGTTGTTGGGTGGGGATGTTCAGTTAATATCAATTATGGTAGTTTAGGTCAGATTGGCTGATAATATTATTCAAGTAATTTATATTCTTGCTGATTTTCTATCTACTTATTAATTATTGAGAGATGGATACAGACATGTCTAAGGGTGATTATAGATTTGTTTATTTCTCTTTAATTCTATTTGCTTTATACATTTTAAAAGTTTACTATTAGGGCACATAAATATTTAGGATTGTCATTTCATCTTGATGAATTAACACCTTTATTATTATAAAAGCAATCTTTGTGATCCATATTAATATTCTTTGCTCTGAAATATACTTTGTGAATATAACAATTTGATCTTTCTCTTGACTAGTGTTAGTGTGGTATATCTTTTTCCATCTTTTTACTTTTAACTTATTTATGTCTTTAAAGTACAGTTCTTGTAAGCAGCATATGTTTGTATCTTGCTTTTTTATCTACTCTGGTTGTCTCTTAGACCATTTATATTTAGTGTGCTTAGTTGATGTGATTGAATTTAAGTGTAACATCATATTGTTGTTTTATGTTTGTGCTTCGTTATTACCCTTTTCTTCATTTATGCCTTCTTTTGAATTTTCTCCTCTTTTGGCTGTGAGTTTTTTGGGCTTTAATTCTGTTTTGTGATTTCAGTGACTTTACCACTAACTTTGAGTGATATTATACTACCTAACATACAGGAGAAGAACCTAACACTAGTAGAGTTACATTTCTCTCTTTCTGGCCTAAGCTGTTTCTCCTGAGATTCCCAGCTCTGAGCTCACTACTCTAGGCTTCTCTGGAAGCCATCACCTCCTGTGTGACAGCACATCCCACACAGCACTTTCTTTGCCTGTTTGAAACATGTGTGTGGCCATTCTAAGTAATACCATCAGAAGCTGGTTGAGAAAGATAGAGGCTGATAGAGATGTAAATGATGAGACATCTGATGATGTCTCCTCCTAAGAGATGAGAGTGGCAAAGACAAAGAGTTGAAACTTCTGTGGTAGAATCAGAGCTCACACTGGTGCTGGTTGTCATTTGGGAATTAGAGTTGTCGCTGAAGATCTTTGATATCTTTAACTTTCTTCTGCAGGCCATGGGGAACTACTGGATATTTGAAAGAAGGAATC
This sequence comes from Ateles fusciceps, assembly GCA_036589455.1. NCBI lineage: Eukaryota > Metazoa > Chordata > Mammalia > Primates > Atelidae > Ateles > Ateles fusciceps. Next base: position 560,545 of record JAZHEH010003346.1, read on the forward strand.
TATCTATCTATCATCATCTATTTATCTATAATCTATCATCTAATCTAGGAAATGATAAATCCAGGAAGATGATAGCTAGATAAATATCAGTCATCTTTCTATCATCTAGGAAGGTGATAGATTTATTTGATTTTATTATCTAAATTAATAGCTGCCTGCAGCTAATTTTTTGTATTTTTAGTAGAGACAGAGTTTCACTGTATTGGCCAAGCAGGTCTTGAACTCCTTGGCCAATAGGTGATCTGCTCACCTTGGCCTCCCAAAGTGCTAGGATTACAGGCATAAGATAAATAGGTAGATAGATAGATAGAACAAGCTGTGTTTTATGATTATCCAGGGACAGGCTGGTAGGAAGTGACTGCAGATGAAGCTTACTAAGGAACAATACAAATTAAGAAATGTGAGAGGGTGAGGCCTGGACAAGCAGATAATCAGGGACAGGAAGAGCAGACGAGCTGTGCCAGCATGTCCTGGGCTTCTCCTGAGGCTCATGCTGCCCTAGCATATGTTTGTTTATGATGTATCTTACATCTCTTTCCAGTTTTGGAAGGCCATCTTGTAACTTACCAATTAAAATTTATCCTTTAGCATCAAACACAGATCTGACACCTGTGACACAATCATGTTAATATGGAAATATAAAAGAGAATGACATTGACAAGACGAGTATGACATTTCAGTCTTGTGTACCTAGAAGAACAGTTGCATTATGTAAAAACTTAAGAAGGTGGGGGGTAGGAGAGAAACTTTATGGGAGGAAGATAGTGTTTAGCTATGAGGTTGCAGCACAGGGTTCAGAGGGCAGTAGTGAGTAGGCGGCCGGGTCTATGATCTTGGACCTCAGCAGAGTGGACAGGGTGGGGAAATGACAGAGGAGGTGCACAGGAAGTCTGGGAACTGATACGTGAACACATGTTGGTAAACTGAGTTGTGGGTGAAGGGAGTGAGCCTTCTCCTGGGCAAAATCCCTCCCAACTAAATTCCTTCATAATTTGTGTATTACATCCTACAACTAGGAATACAAAAGTGCATTACCTGGCTATGAGTGCATGGGTTGATCTGAGGAGAGCAGCACATCCTTTTTGGTTTGATGGGTTAGAAGGCAGGTAGGTGCTGGGTGTGTGTGAAGGTAGCTAAGGCTGCCACTGGAGAGTGAGCACCTGCAGTGGGAACACGGGACTGGAAGGCCAGCTCTGCCAACATGGCCTTGGCCCCCAGGCTCTGCTTCTCCAAACATAAAGGCATGGAGAGACTTCCAGCCTGCACCCAGGGGCTGGCACTAGAGATCAGCCATGCAGATGTGGGCACTTTAAAGCTTGACCAGCTGATTCAGAAAGTGGCCCTTCGCCAATATGTTTTTAGAGAATGGCTGGAAAGTCTCTGGTAATTCATGACTGGCTTTTAGTTCTGTCTTTTACGTAACAAGATTTAGAGCACTGGCTAAAATACTGGCTCTGTCTGAACTTATATTGGAGCCCTTCCACAGATGGTGTTACTGTGTTCAGTGTTTCAGAAAGTGAGTTCATATCACTTCCTCTTCCCGTTTCTTTTTGTTATATCATAGCCTCATAGGTGGTTTAATGAAGTGTGAGACTTTTCAAGAGGAAATTACAGATCTGTTTCTCCGAATAGGCCTTTGAATTATACCCAAGTTCCTTTTATTTGAGTAAGCTACAAAGCATCCATATGTACTGAATGAAAACATAGTATGTATCTTAGTTCTAAAGTGTTTTCATCTTGGTAGGACTGAAGCTTTAGAGAAAGCCATGTGCTCACTGAGATAGTTCTGGCGCTCCCAGACCCAGCCCATTCGCTCTGAGTCTCCACAGGCTTCCTTTACAGGCTGCCTCCCACTGCCTGACTCATCTTTGTTGTTGGGGTAGGTCTGCCACGCAGTGGGGGATCAGCACTCGCGTTACAGAAGGGGCTTAAAAGGTAGCGTTTTCCCTTTCAACTGAACCCACGATGTTCATGCGGCTTCCCGGGTCTTTGGGTGCTCGCCATGCCTTGAATCTGCCCCGAGCTGCTCTTCAAGTACCCCAGTCCTTGCTTGAAAGGCTGTGTCTTTTCATCCTATCTTTAATTCTTGTGATATGTAGTGTGTTGCAATGCACATAAGGGGTGGTTCATGAAAATACTGCGCTTTCTTCTATTCTTTGTAATGTTTTTAACAGCAAAATAGAGATTAAATATAAGTTTTCATGAAATATTTTAGTATCTTAAGAGGCAATGAAGTGACACATCATTTCTCTCTACTCTATCAGAAGGTGTCTGAATTCAGTGATGGGTGAAAATTCCACTAATTCTGTAGATATCAGCATTTCATGAGGTGTCTACCTCTCTCTTGCTTGTGTCAGAGATAGTTCAGTGGGGCCTGGTTGGAGGCCGCCTCCCTGCCTTCTGCCGCTTACCAAATGCCCCGCTGGAGAGCCCTGAGCACCTTCTCCTGAGAATTACACTTGTGTTTTCCCCTTTCACTAGATCTGCTTCTGAAACCCCTCAAAGATTGGGCAAAGAGTTTGGCTGGAAGCAGATCCAAAGTATTTCCTGCAAGAAGGGGAAAGGGTGTTGGGTGCTAGTTTTGATATGTTTGTTCCAGAAAGGAATTTATTCTTCACTGATAGGGTTGAAATTGCATTACTTCACTTTTTTGGTAATTTTTAAATGTCGGCTTTGTCATCTGGCTCCGTTGCAATAGCTTGGGTGCTGAGAAGCCATTGCTCCAGGTGACCCTGGGCTACCTGCACGTCTCGAGTGCGTGTCTGCTCTGTCGGTCATCGGGTTGTGGGGGAGCAGAGCAGGGTGCTGCTGATGCCTGAGGTCGTGGGAGACCCAAGCTTCCCTTCCTTTCTCTGCAGAACTGAAGCACGAGATTCATGTCTGGCGCCTGACTGCTCAGCGCATCAGCCCGGCCAGCCGCGAGGAGACTGCCGTGCGCCGCCTGCTGCTGGGGAAGGTGGTGACACTGGAGCACCTGCTCGCCCAGAGGCTGCGCACCTTCCACAGGTACCGGGCGGGGTCCTGCTTAGACTGTTCTTGGCGGGAGTGCAGCAGAACATTACAGGGCCCAACAAAATGGCAACACTAGCTGCGTGCGAACGCATGATTTTAGGGGACGCACACCGTGCTGAGCCTCTTATGGTGCATTTTATTTAACCCTCACTGAGCTCTACAGGGGGTACACAGCCCAGTTTAAGGACAAAAAAACCACACCACACACAAAACCAGAGGCTCGGAGAATTTGAACAGCGTGCCCAAGGTTGTGCAGCTTGGAAGCAGTGGCGCTGGGCGTGGCGCTCACACTCTCCACCCCTGGGCTGTCCTGTCTCTCCACATCGTGATTGTTGCACAATAAAACCAACAACCATTCATGCAAAGACTAACCTGACAAAATGCTCTCCCAGTAGTTGATTTTCAGGCACCTGAAAGAATACAGAAGTCCTGCTCCATTTGTTTCCTGGCATTTGTTAATCGAAGCTGAGACTTCAGTGGTCACCACGAAGTGGCGATTTTTCTCCTTGCTGTGACATGGGGCTGAGTTCCAAACTGTCTTTGTTCTGGAAGCTCAGACCCAAGAAGCAGGAGCCTGGTGACCCTCCAAGGGATACTGAAGCTGACGCGTCGTCACAGCTGAGCTGAGAGTGGGTGGAGATGTCCGTCTAGGCAGGGGGAAATGCGAACCCTTATGAACAAAATCTAGACTGGTCTTGTATGTTGCGGTTCGCTGAGCCCTGAGGGGTCACCCTGCATGGGTGTCTCAAGGGCTGGTCCATTAGTGGGAGGATTCACAGGCAGTTGCATGGCGTCCCACACAATCCGGGATGAAGTGCTGGCTCAAGTAGCATTGGCTCCATCCCTGACCCAGGACCCACCTTGCCCAGTTGTGCTGGAGCAGCAGGACAAGTGTCCTCCGGCCACAGGAAGGCCCTGAGTTGCAGGCTGGGGAAAGAAGGACCAGCTTCGGTAGCAGCAGATCTTAAAGGAGACACTTCATAAGTTAAAGATGGAATAAATTGTCCTGGTGTTGGGTGTTAAAGACACACTCAGTGTATCTCAGGTTACAGGTGGGAGGAAACATGTGGACTCCAAGACTCACCATGTTCTCATCAGCTCATCTGGTGTTAGTCACACTTGGGGAAACTGAGGCCTGGGGAGGCGTGGCTTCCTGAGGCCACACAGTTGCTGAGAAGCAGATTACCATGAGGGTGTCCTAAGGCAAGGTCTAGCTCTGCAGGTCTTATTTTTACATTTTCTTTTTTTTTTTTTTTAAATCTTGGTTAAAGTTGTATATATATATTTATTATTATTTTTTAATTTTACTTTAGGTTCTGGGGTACAGGTGCAGGTCATGTAGGGTTGTTGCATAGGTGCACACATAACCAGGTGGTTTGCTACCTCTGTTCTCCCTTCATCTATATGTGGCATTTCTCCCCATCTTATCCCTCCCCCACTTCCCCACCCCTGCTGTCTCTTCCCTAGCCCCCCCCCCCAACTGTCCCCAGTGTGTGATGCTCCTCTCCCTGAGTCCACATGTTCTCATTGTTCAGCACCCGCCTATGAGTGAGAACATGCAGTGTTTGGTTTTCTGTTCTTGTGTTAGTTTGCTGAGAATGATGGTTTCCAGATTGATCCTAGTCCCTACAAAGGATATGAACTCATTGTTTTTTATGGCTGCATAGTATTCCATGGTGTATATACACCACCTTTTCTTTGTTCATTCTATCATTCATGGGCATTTGGGTTGGTTCCAGGTCTTTGCTATTGTACACAGGGTTGCAGTGAACATACGTGTGCATGTGTCTTTATAATAGAACAATTTATAGTCCTTTGGGTATATACCCAGTAATGGGATTGCTGAATCAAATGGAATTTCTATTTGTAGATCCTTGAGAAACCACCACACTGTCTTCCACAATGGTTGAACCAATTTATACTCCCACCAACAGTGTAAGAATGTTCCTATTTCTCCACATCCTCTCCAGCATCTGTTGTCTCCAGATTTTTTTTTTTTTTTTTTACAGTGGAGACAGGAGAGGAATAAGGGAGGAAAATAACAAACAACCAACCAACCAATATTTCATTTAAACCTATGAAATGCTATGCAATTGCTAGGGGAGTGATTTACTCCCAACCATGTGGTCACTTTTAGAATAAATGTGATATGTTACTGAAAAAAAAATGTATATTTTGTGGATTTGGAGTAGAGAGTTCTGTAAATGTTTATTAAGTTTACTTGTTTGAGGTTTAAGTTCAAGTCCTGGGTATCCTTCTTAACCTTCTGTCTCATTAATTTGTCCAATATTGACAATGTAATGTTAAAGTCTCCCACTATTATCGTGTGGGAGTCCAAGTCTCTTTGTAAGTCACCAAGAAGTTGCCATATGTATCTGGGTGCTCCTATATTGGGTGCGCATAGACTTAGGGTCGTTAGCTCTTCCCGTTACATTGATCCCTCTACCATTATACAATGTCCTTCTTATCTCTTTCGGTTTCTATTACTTTAAAGTCTATTTTATCAGAGATGAGAATTGCAACTACTGCTTTTTTTTTTGCTCTCCATTTGGTTGGCAAATCTTCCTCCATCCCTTTGTTTTGAGTCTCTGTATATCCTTGCATGTAAGGTGGATCTGGATGCAGCTTACTGATGGGTCCTTTGAAGTGGCTGATACTGGTTGTTCCCCTCTATACATAGTGCCTCCTTCAGAAGCTCTTGTAAAGCAGGCCTGGTGGTAATGAAATCTCTGAGTACTTGCTTGTTTGCAAAAAATTTTATTTTTCCTTCACTTATGAAACTTAGTTTGGCTGGATATGAAATTCTGGGTTGAAAGTTCTTTTCTTTAAGGATGTTGAATATTGGCCCCCACTCTCTTCTGGCTTGTAGGGTTTCTGCTGAGAGATCAGCTATAAGTCTGATAGACTTCCCCTTGTGGGTAACCTGACCTTTCTCTCTGGCCGCATGTAGTATTTTCTCCTTCGTTTCAACCCTGATGAATCTAATGATTATGTGCCTTGGGGTTGCTCTTTTTGAGGAATATCTTTCTGGTGTTCTCTGTATTTCCTGGACTTGAATATTAGTCTGCCTTGCTAGGTTAGGAAAGTTTTTCCTGGATAATATCCTGAAAAATATTTTCCAGTTTGGATTCATTCTCTTCGTCACATTCAGGTATACCTATCAAACGTAGATTAGGTCTTTCACATAGTCCCATATTTCTTGGAGACTTTGCTCATTCCTTTTTACCCTTTTTTCTCTAATCTTGCCTTCTCGTTTTATTTCGTTAAGTTGGTCTTCGACCTCTGAAATCCTTTCTTCTGCTTGATCAATTCGACTGTTAAAACTTGTGCATACTTCACGAAGTTCTCATATTGTGTTTTTCAGCTCCATTAATTCACTTACATTCCTCTTTAAATTATCCATTCTCATGAACATTTCGTGAAACCTTTTTTCAAGGTTCTTAGTTTCCTTGCATTGGGCAAGAACATGTTCTTTAGCTCACAGAAGTTTCTCATTATCCACCTTCTGAAGCCTGATTCTGTTGATTCCTCACATTCATTTTCTATCAGGCCTTGTTCAATTGGTGATGAGGCACTGCAATCTTCTGTAGGAGGAGAGGCATTCTGATTTTGGGTGTTTTCAGCCTTTTTGCGCTGGTTTCTTCCCATCTTTGTGGATTTATCCATCTGTCGTCTGTGTAATTGTTGACTTTCAGATTAGGTCTCTGAGTGGACGTCCAGCTTGTTGGTTATAAAGTTTTTTCTATTTCTTAATTTTCCTTCAGTGGATGCCCCTCCCCCACAGAGCTGGACCTTTCCGGTTTCAGCTGTACTTGCTGTGAAACTCTCAATCCTCAGCAGTTCCAACTGCTGTTTTTTGTTGTTGTTGTTGGTGGGGGGGGGACCAGCTTTCCCCTGCGGCGACCCACTACACCGGCTGAAACAGCCGCGTTAAGATTTGTGGCGCTTTTCTGCCCAGGAATCTCCCAGTCTGGTTCCCCACTTCAGTCTGCTTTTTAATCAGCTGAATGGGAGACTCTGCTTTCCTGGAGCTCCAAATGCCAACCAAAAGGGCACTCAGTCCCGTATACTCCGGACTGAGAACCGCCGCGTCGGGGCGCCTGCAAAACGGCCGCGGCCTCCAAAAGGGTCGCGCTGGCGATCCGTGGGGCTCCTCCGCCAAGAATCTCTTGGTCCGTAGGCTATGAAAATTGGTCTGAAAATGTGGCGTCCACTCACTCTCTGCGCTTTCAGTGGGAGCTACAATCCTGAGCTGCTGCTAATCGGCCATCTTGGATCTCGTCTCCAGATTTTTTAATGATTGCCATTCTAACTGGTGTGAGATGGTACCTCAGTGTAGTTTTGATCTGCATTTCTCTAATGACCAGTGGTGATGAGCATTTTTTCATATGTTTGTTGGCCTCATATATGTCTTCTTTTGAAGAGTGTCTGTTCATATGCTTTGCCCACTTTTGGATGGGTTGGTTTGTTTTTTTCTTGTAAATCTGTTTTAGTTCTTTGTAGATTCTGGATATTAGCCCTTTGTCAGATGGGTAGATTGCAAAAATTTTTTCCCCTTCTGTTGGTTGTTGGATCGCTCTAATGATTGTTTCTTTTGCTGTACAGAAGCTGTGGAGTTTAATTAGATCCCATTTGTCTATCTTGGCTTTTGTTGCCAATGCTTTTGGTGTTTTGGTCATGAAGTCCTTGTCTATGCCTATGTCCTCAGTGGTTTTGCCTAGGATTTCTTCTAGGGTTTTTATGGTGTTAGGTTTTATGTTTAAATCTTTAATCCATCTGGAGTTAATTTTAGTGTAAGGTGACAGGAAGGGGTCCAGTTTCTGCTTTCTGCACATTGCTAGCCAGTTTTCCCAACACTGTTTATTAAACATGGAGTCCTTTCCCCATTGCTTGTTTTTGTCACGTTTGTCCAAGATCAGACGGTTGTAGATGTGTGGTGTTGGTTCCGAGGCCTCTGTTCTGTTCCATTGGGCTGTGTGTCTGTTTTGGTACCAGTACCATGCTGTTTTGATTACTGTAGCCTTGTTGTGTAGTTTGAAGTCTGGCAGTGTGATGCCTCTGGCTTTGTTCGTTTTTGCTTAGGATTGTCTTGGCTATGCAGGCTCTCTTGTGGTTCCATATGAAGTTTAAAGTGGTTTTTTCCAGTTCTGTGAAGAAGGTTATTGGTAGCTTAATGGGAATAGTGTTGAATCTATAAATTACTTTTAAGCTTCATAAGTGAAGGAGAAATAAAATCCTTTATGGACAAGCAGTTACTGAGAGATTTTCTCACCACCAGACCTGCCTTACAAGAGCTCCGGAAAGAAACACTAAACATGGAAAGGAACAAGTACCAACCACTGCAAAAGCACACCAAATGGCAAAGACCAAAATGCAGTGAAGAAACTGAGTCAACTAACGGGCAAGAAAACCAGCCAGTAACAAAATGGCAGGATCAGATTCACACATAACAGTATTAACATTGAATGTAAATGGCCTAAATGCCCCAATCAAAAGACACAGACTGGCAAACTGAATAAAAAGTCAAAACCCATTAGCGTGCTGTACTCAGGAAACCCATCTCACGTACAGAGACACACATAAACTCAAAATAAAGGGATGGAAGAAGATTTATCAAGCAAATGGAGAACAAAAAAAAAAAAGCAGGGGTTACAATGCTAGTCTCTGATAAAATGAACTTCAAACCAACAAAGATCAAAAGACACAAAGAAGGGCATTACATAATGGTAAAAGGATCAATCCAACAAGAAGAGCTAACTATCCTAGATATATACACACCCAACACAGGAGCACCCAGATACGTAAAGCAAGTTCTTTACATTTTCTTTTTAAAAATTGTCCTCAGAATCATTCAACTGTGTCTGCTGTGATTCCTTACTGCTCAGACTGCTCAGACTGGCTGTGTGCTCAGCCCCCTTTGATGCTAAAACAGCATTCTCCATTGTGCAGCCCCTTTTCCCTAATTGGTGTGGGAGGAAATGAGCCAGGGGGGGGTGGGCTGAGTCAGAAATATGAAAAAGGAGAGGCAAGTGGGAGCCACAGAAGGGGCTGAAACAGAGCAGGAGCGGCACAGACAGAAAGGCCTTTAAAGCTGATCTTCCTCAACTACTGGCCTCAAGCGATCTTCCAGTCTCAGCCTCCCAAAGTCCTGGGATTTCAGGCATTGAATTGATCACTGATTGATAAAAATCAACATTAAAGCAAGTGACATTTCTTTCACCATGTTTTTCTTTAGTTGGTTGTAATAGTTGTATAGGTGCAGTGCCCTCATTTTGGAAACAGATTCAGGAACATAGACATGTACATAAAGAGAACAAAGAGGCTGACGGTCGCTGCCGTTGTCCATGCTTTGGTGCGTGGTTTTCATGAAGCTTTCTGTGTTCAAGCTGTCACACGCACCTCCTCACACACACATCTTTCGTAATTCAGATCATTGTATGTATTTTTTAGGGACAATTATAGAGTAAGCACCTTTTCCAGCCAAGAAATGAAGCCCCGTGGGCCCCCCCCATGACCAGTCGCGCCAGCCTCTGTGTCACAGACAGGGTCTGGGCATGAAGCACTGGTGGCTGCTCTGTGATCTCACCATGTAGTGTGACCAGGGAATGTTGGGGTCACCACCTGCAGGGGTCTGTCCTGCAGACCCTGACTCAGTGACGGATGAATGAAGTACACTGACACACAGAGATGATGCCTTGCCCGTCTGGCTGAGGGTCTGTGGCGGTTCACAGACTCCCTGGAGAGTGCTGTAAAGAGTTGTGACCACTGGCCCTCCCCAGCCAGTAAGACTCACATTTATTTAGTCAAGTTTAATTGACAAAGGCTTGAGTCAACATCACTAGAAGTTAAAGATCAAAGGACAGGTTCTGAGCCCTAAAGCAAATACCATTAGAGGATAATATCCCTGGTTGACCCTCCACCCCCTCAAGGCAGTCCAGCTCAAAGGTTCATTTTAAGACCACATGAGTAAACAAGATAGCTAGGTAAACTACTCACATTCCTTTGTATCTGAGCCCTAATCTTTCTGGCTCCTAAAAGAGACTCTGGCTGCCTTCAGCCAAGAACTATAGAAAAACCCTTACACCTTCCAAAAGGGTTTCAGACTGTATTCTATAACTTTAATATTTTTCCCTTAATATTTTTGCTACCACCCTGAGTGAATTCCCACAAGGGAAGTAACGAGTCTCTTCTTTTCTCTTTAGACAGATCTCACAGGAGGATAAAAATTGGGAGACCAATATCCGGGAACTACAAAAAAAGGTATCCAGCTTTCTTTTCTCAGGGATTTCTGATTCACTTCTCCAAGAAGAGAGTGAGTGATGCCTTTTCCTTCCCTTACGAGACTGAAAGCTGTTTCTCTTTTATTTCTGTGGTTGTACACAAGACATATGTCTATGAGTGAATGGGGGAAAATGTTTCCAGACACAGCAGGCTGATTTTCTCAGGAAGTGGGAAGTGAACATCTTTACAGGACCTTTCCCTTTCCCTGCACCTTGCAAGGCCATCCTCTGAGCGGGTGTCCCTGACCACCAGCCCTCTCCTGGCCCTGAAGGGCAGGCCCCAGGCTCACACTTTGCAGAGGGGGAGATGGGCAAGGCGTGCTTCATGAAGTGAAGCAGCTTTAGGACAGACATAGGATGTGCGAGTGTCCTGCCAACGGCTCGGACTTCTCCGGGCAGAGCTTGTTTTGTTTTGTTTTTGGCTCATTCTTCTGTGGGGGTGGACTTTTCTCAGCCCATTTGTGAACACAGAGGGCCCCTTCCCAGTCGAGAGAGCTCTGCTCAAGACCTGCTAGGAGTCGTTTGCATCTCAGTGACATTTCAAATCCATGCAGTTTATTTTCTAGGGAGAGATTGATTACCCGCTCTAATTGTGATGGGCACAGTCTCCACGCAAGTCAGGTGTCTCCTAACAGGGTGCACTAAGCTAACAGGGTGTAGCCCTCCTAACAGGGCTGCAGTACACTTCACATTTGTTGTGTTTGTTTTCCATGAAGATTTTGAATGCAGTCTGATGAGGGGCCTCAGTACCTTCACTCCATCCCATGTAGACGGTCAGGGTTAGAAAAGAAAGGTGTAGCTGTGATGCTCTTGTGGACCCCAGGTTCATACAGATCGTGCCTGCCCTGCTAAGACCGTGCTGTTTTAGTCATGAGTTAGAGAGGACCGTGTGCCTGTCTGTGCATCTGGACAAGGACTGCAGTGAGATGAAGTGAACAGGCAAGGCTTGGCAGCATCTCTTTATCACAGCTAAGAATTCCTACAGAAATGCCTTATCCAGGAGTCACACACACACACACACACACACACACACACACACACACACACACACACACGCATGCCATGGAATACTACTGAGCCACAAAAAGGAATGAAATAATGGCATTTACAGCAGCCTGGATGGAGTTGGAGACCAGTGAAGTAACTCAGGAATGGAAAACCAAATATTGTATGTTCTCGCTTATGAGTGGGGAGCCGAGCTACAGGAAGGCAAAGGCATGAGAATAATACAGTGGGCCTTGGGGACTTGGGGGGAAGGGTGGGAGTGGGCGAGGGATACAAGACTACACATTGGGTACCGTGTACACTGCTCAGGCTGTGGGAGCACCAAAGTCTCAGAAATCACCCGTGAAGAACTTAACCTTGTAACCAGACACCACCTGTGTCCCTGAACATACTGAAATAGAAAAAGAAAAATGACCTCAGGTATCCAGAAGGAGCAAATTTGAATGATACTCCCAAAAAGCCTCCACTTCCACGAGCTGCAGGATGCTGGAACACTCTTTTACCTCCCTGCTCTTCCACCTGCCTGCTCTTCCACCTCCGACCCTTGAACTGCCTGTGGTAACAACCACTTTCTGCAGTTGCTACGGCCTCAGGAAGGCTTGCACTGCCTCCCTCAGGCCTGGTGAGGACCTGCATCCCTCGCCTCTGAGCATTTCAAGTCTTTTTCTTGCCATGCTCCTTTGACCCTAATTCTTCAGCAGAGAATCATGTAGGAAAATGGACCTTCCCCAGGAGGGGCGAAGGGGAGGATGAGAGGAGGCTGGTGAGCCACGAGCCTTTGCAGTGGACAGGGAGGGGCAGATGGTCACTGGTGACCCCGCCGCACACGGAGGAGGGGCTCTGTCGGAGCTGCTGCGACACGGAGGGGGCTTACATGTGTTTCTGGTGGCAGCAGCTTTCCCTATGAGACCAGAGGAAGCAAGAGAGATATTCTCTCTGTAGCTGTATCTCTACCTCTGTGTGTCTGTATCTACATGTCTGTATCTGTTGAAATCCAGATAGCTAGAAATTGCTGTGATGATAGATATCTAGATCCACTGATACCTACGAAGCTACAGACATTCGTCATCATTGCCATCCACATCTGTCCACTTAGACAGATTAGACAGTTGGATAGACAGGTGTGCTAGAGGGACTAGAGTCAAGAAGGGACCCGGTGCTTGCCAGGCGCAGTGGCTCACACCTGTAATCCCAGTACTTTGGGAGGCAGAGCTGGACACATTGATTGAGCCCAGGAGTTCAAGACCAGCCTGGGCAACATGGTGAAATCCCATCTCTACTAAACATACAAAAACTAGCTGGGTGTGGTGTCATACACCTGTAGTCCCAGCTACTTGGGCAGCTGAGGTAGGAGGATCACCTCAGCCCAGGAGGCGGAGGTTGCAGTGAGCTGAGACTGTGCCAGTGCACTCCAGCCTGGGTGACAGAGTGAGACTCTGTCTCCAAAAAGGAAAGGACCTGGCATAGTTGTCCTTTCACACACTGGGCTGCGATTCACATGGCAACTTGGTTAACAGGGCAGGCAAGCCAGGTGCCACTCTGTGTGTGCTCCCCTGCCCGGCCCCATGCACCTATGGCCTGTGGAGCACAGCACCCTTGGGGCCTCAGGGAAAGCCCTGTCTCCTGCTGACTCCGAGGTTTATGGAGACCTTGCAGAGGGTAAGGTGCCTCAGAGCCTGCCCTCCCCCTGCCCTCCCTATTCCCAAGGGTGTCATCCCAGCGATAAGAGCACACCCCCTGCATTCCAAGGGCCTCGTGTATGTTACATGAAGAACACGGCCAGAGTCTTACCCGGGAGTCACAGTTCCACAGGCTGTGGAAACGCCCCATCGTGACCTGACACCTGCGGGCCAGGTGCTTCATCGCAGGGCTGTACTGCACTTGATATCTGTGTGTACCTTTCATAATGATTTTGAATGTAGTGATCCTGAATCTGTCCGGTTTTCCTTGTCACACAGTACTTTGTCATTTTCTTTCAGGTGTGAGATGTTACATTTCTCATGATGGTGAAATTTGTCACAGTTACAGTCGCATAGGTTATGATGTGCTGCAGGAGTCAGAGGGTTGTGCAGAGTAAATCAGCTGTGGTTTCTCTCTTACAGCACAGGATATCCGACAAGATTCTGCTTGCCAAATGCCTGACGGTGTTGGGATTTGTTATCTTCATGTTTTTCCTCAATTCGTTTGTCCCTGGCATTCATCTTGATCTTGGTGAGTCTCATTTAGCTTTGTTCATAGGTTTTGTCATGTTCTGGATGAGAAGGTTTCAGAGCCTGTTCCTAGACACTGACTTTGCTGACGGACAGCTGGGCGGGTGGGAGGCTAGAGAGGGCTGAGATGGAGGGTGGGCAGCCTGCCCTGAGAAGAAAGATGCCCTTTCCTTTTGTTTTCCTGGGCGGGAGGGAGGAAGAGAGAGAGATGCATCTCCAGCCCCTTAGACTCCGTGCCATGGGCCTTCGGCCCCTCCAGGGATGACCATTAAGATGAATATAGAGTGGGTGCTGTCCTGTGTATTGTGGTTAATAACTATCTTCACGTGGTTCCAGGAGAGACGGAGCCACATCAGCAAGGCCTGTGCTGCTGCTCGTCTTAGGGTGTGTCTGTCTGGTGCGTGAAACTGTCATCCCACCATCCACTGCTGGTTTCTCTTCTCTCACTCTCGCCACACCTATGGCTCTCAGACGTCTCCACTTTCTCTAGCCTGTGTCGTGGGTGGGCCTGTCCCCACCTGAGATGTGGCTCTTTGAGGGGGAGCTCATGGTACAGAGTTTGTCGACCCCTGGCATCCTCCACCTTCCATAAATGTTCTCCACTCTCCTACACGTTTCTTATCAATTTCACAGTTATCTCCATTGGTACCCCTTATTGAAAACAAAACAAAACCCACCCCACATGGAAGTGTAGGTTTATAAGAAGCATACATTTCAGGTGGTGTCACAGTCTTTTCTTTAACCAGAGCTTTCCCATAGTTTTTGTTTAAGAGTGAGCTCTGATAAGATGGTTAAAATATCCAACTTTTATCTTAATTTGTATAAAACCTTGGTTTACTGTGAAATATGAGGAGTGCAGCTGCCGTAGAAAGTGAAGACTCCTAATTTTGTAAGATAGATGGATAATGCCACAAGCTTCAGTGATTCACACTACACCATTGCTTCCGGGGTTCCTGGAAACTTGTGAGAAATTTGTAGACTAGAAATCAGTTTCCCTTTTGTCTTATGCAAAAAAGCCACATTTCTAGATTCTCACACAACACATGATGTGTGTGCTGTTGACTGGGGGTCAGCCTTATGCTGTGTATTCACAGCCCCTCTATTTCTTTCTCTTGATAATTTCAAATCCAGCTTGCCAGGTGGCCTGGGCTTAGTTCAAGCTGGCAGGTTTCTTTTTTTTCCTATTTATTTATTTATTTTACTTTTGGTACATACTATATCTGGCATTTCTCCCCACGTTATCCCTGCCCGCCCCCCACTGTCCCTGTGTGTGATGCTCCTCTTCCTGAGTCCACGTGTTCTCGTTGTTCAACACCCACCTATGAGTGAGAACGTACAGTGCTTGGCTTTCTGTTCTTGGGTCAGTTTGCTGAGAATGATGGTTTCCAGATTCATCCAAGTCCCTACAAAGGACACGAACTCATCGTTTTTTATGGCTGCGTAGTATTCCATGGTGTATATGTACCACATTTTCTTTGTCCAGTCTATCATTGATGGGCATTTGGGTTGTTTCCAGGTCTTTGCTATTGTACACAGGGCTGCAATGAACATTCGTGTGCATGTGTCTTTATAGTAGAAGGATTTATAGTTCTTTGGGTATATACCCAATAGTGGGATTGCTGGGTCAAATGGAATTTCTATTGCTAGATCCTTGAGAAATCGCCACACTGTCTTCCACAATGGTTGAACTAATTTATACTCCCACCAACTGTGTAAGAGTGTTCCTATTTCTCCACATACTCTCCAGCATCTGTTGTCTCCAGATTTTTTAATGATTGCCATTCTAACTGGCATGAGATGATATCTCAGTGTGGTTTTGATTTGCATTTCTCTAATGACCAGTGTTGATGAGCATTTTTTCATATGTTTGTTGGCCTCATATATGTCCTCTTTTGAAAAGTGTCTGTTCATATCCTTCGCCCACTTTTGAATGGGGTTCTTTTTTTCTTGTATATCTGTTTTAGTTCTTTGTAGATTCTGGATATTAGCCCTTCGTCAGATGGGTAGATTGCAAAAATTTTTTCGCATTCTGTTGGTTGCTGATTCACTCTAATGATGGTTTCTTTTGCTGTACAGAAGCTCTGGAGTTTAATTAGATCCCATTTGTCTATCCTGGCTTTTATTGCCATTGCTTTTGGTGTTTTAATCATGAAGTCCTTGCCTATGCCTATGTCCTGGATGGTTTTGCCTATGTTTTCTTCTAGGATTTTTATGGTGTTAGGTTTTATGTTTAAATCTTTGATCCATCTGGAGTTAATTTTAGTGTACGGTGACAGGTAGGGGTCCAGTTTCTGCTTTCTGCACATTGCTAGCCAGTTTTCACACCATTTATTAAACATGGAGTCCTTTCCCCATTGCTTGTTTTTGCTTGGTTTGTTAAAGATCAGATGGTTGTAGATGTGTGGTGTTTCTTCTGGGGTCTCTGTCTGTTCCATTGGTCTATGTCTCTGTTTTTGGTACCAGTACCATGCTGTTTTCATTACTGTAGCCTTGTAGTATAGTATAGAGAAAGTCTGGCAGTGTGACGCCTCCGGCTTTGTTCTTTTTGCTTAGGATTGTCTTGGCTGTGCGGGGTCTTTTGTGATTCCATATGAAGTTTAAAGTGGTTTTTTCCAGTTCTGTGAAGAAGGTCATTGGTAGCTTCATGGGGATAGCATTGAATCTATAGATTACTTTGGGCAGTATGGCCATTTTTACAATACTGATTCTTGCTAACCATGAGCATGGAATGTTTCTCCATCTGTTTGTGTCCTCTCTTATTTTGTTGAGCAGTGGTTTGTAGTTCTCCTTGAAGAGGTCCTTTACATCCTTTGTTAGTTGTATTCCTAGGTATTTTATTCTCTTTGTAGCAATTGTGAATGGGAATTCGCTCTTGATTTGGCTCTCTGTCTGTTATTGGTGTATAGGAATGCTTGTGATTTTTGCACATTGATTTTGTATCCTGAGACTTTGCTGAAGTTGCTTATCAGTTTGAGAAGATTTTGGGCTGAGACAGTGGGGTCTTCTAGGTATACAGTCATGTCATCTGCAAATAGAGACAGTTTGACTTCCTCCTTTCTTAATCAAATACTCTTTATTTCTTTTTCTTGCCTGATTGCTCTGGCTAGAGCTTCCAATACTATGTTGAATAGGAGTGGTGAGAGAGGGCATCCTTGTCTAGTGCCTGATTTCAGAGGGAATTCTTCCAGCTTTTTCCCATTCAGTATGATATTGGCCGTAGGTTTGTCATATATAGCTTTTATCATTTTATGATATGTTCCAACAATACCTAGTTTATTTAGAGTTTTTAGCATGAAGGGCTGTTGAATTTTGTCGAAGGCCTTCTCTGCATCAATTGAGATAATCGTGGTTTTTGTCTTTGGTTCCGTTTATGTGATGGATTACATTTATGGATTTGTGTATGTTGAACCAGCCTTGCATCCTCGGAATGAAGCCTACTTGGTCGTGATGGATAAGCTTCTTGATGTGCTGTTGCAATCTGTTTGCCAGTATTTTATTGAAGATTTTTGCATTGATGTTCATAATGGATATTGGCCTGAAGTTTTCTTTTTTAGTTGAGTCTCTGCCTGGTTTTGGTATCAGGATGATATTGGTCTCATAAAATGAGTTAGGGAGGATTCCCTCCTTTTGTATTGTTTGATACAGTTTTAGAAGGAATGGAACCAGCTCCGCTTGTATGTCTGGTAGAATTTGGCTGTGAACCCGTCTTGACCTGGACTTTTTTTGGTTGGTAGGCTTTTGATTGCTGCCTCTCCTTCAGCCCTTGTTATTGGTCTATTCAGGGTTTCAGCTTCCTCCTGGTTTAGTTTTGGTAGAGTACAAGTGTCTAGGAATTTATCCATTTCTTCCTGGTTTACTGGTTTATGTGAGTAGAGCTGTTTGTAGTAATCTCTGATGGTAGTTTGTATTTCTGTGGGATCAGTGGTGATATTCCCTTTATCGTTTTTTATTGCATCAATTTGATTCTTCTCCCTTTTCTTTTTTATTAATCTGGCTAGCGGTCTGTCTATTTTGTTGATCTTTTCAAAAAACCAGCTCCTGGATTTATTGATTTTTTTCGAAGGGTTTTTTTGTGTCTCTATCTCCTTCACTTCTGCTCTGATCTTAGTTATCTCTTGTCTTCTGCTAGCTTTTGAGTTTTTTTGATCTTGCTCCTCTAGTTTTTTCAATTTTGATGATAGGGTGTTGATTTTAGATCTTTCCTCTCTTCTCTGGTGGGCATTTATTGCTATAAATTTCCCTCTCAGTACTGCTTTAAAGATGTCTCAGAGATTCCGGTAAGTTGTGTCTTCATTCTGGTTGGTTTCGAAGAAAATCTTTATTTCTGCCTTCATTTGATTGTTTATCCAGTCAACATTCAGAAGCAAGTTGTTCAGTTTCCAAGTGGTTGTGCGGGTTTGAGTGTGTTTCTTGATCCTGAGTTCTAGTCTGATTGCGCTGTGGTCTGATAGACTGTTTGTTATGATTTCTGTTCTTTTGCATTTGCTGAGGAGTGATTTGCTTCCAATGATGTGGTCAATTTTAGAGTAAGTGCAATGTGGTGCTGAGAAAAACGTATATTCTGTGGATTAGGGGTGGAGCGTTCTGTATATGTTTATTAGATCCGCTTGGTCCAGCTCTGCATTCAAGTCCTGGATATCCTTGTTAATTTTCTGTCTCGTTGATCTGTCTAATATTGACAGTGGAGTATTGACGTCTCCCACTATTATTGTGTGGGAGTCTAAATCTCGTTTTAGATTGCTAAGAACTTGCTTTATGTATCTGGGTGCTCCTGTGTTGGGGGCATATATATTTAGGATAGTTAGCTCTTCCTGTTGGATTGATCCTTTTACCATTATGTAATATCCTTCTTTGTCTCTTTTGATCTTTGTTGGTTTGAAGTCCATTTTATCAGAGACTAGGATTGCAACCCCTGCTTTTTTTTGTTCTCCATTTGCTTGGTAAATCTTATTCCATCCCTTTATTTTGAGTCTATGTGTGTCTTTGTATGTGAGATGGGTTTCTTCAATACAGCACACCGATGGATTCTGACTTTTTATCCAGTTTGCCAGTCTGTGTCTTTTGATTGGGGCGTTTAGGCCATTTACATTCAATGTTAATATTGTTATGTGTGAATTTGATCCTGCCATTTTGTTACTGGCTGGTTTTCTTTCTCATTAGTTGACTCATTTTCTTCATTGCATTTTTGGTCTTTGCCAACTGGTTTGCTTTTGCAGTGACTGGTACTTGTTCCTTTCCATGCTTAGTGTTTCTTTCAGGAGCTCTTGTAGGGCAGGTCTGGTGGTGACAAAATCAATAATTGCTTGTCTGTAAAGGATTTTATTTCTCCTTCACTTATGAAGCGTAGTTTGGCTGGATATGAGATTCTGGGTTGAAAGTTCTTTTCTTTAAGGATGTTGAATATCGGCCCCCACTCTCTTCTGGCTTGTAGGGTTTCTGCCGAGAGATCTGCTATGAGTCTGATTGGCTTCCCTCTGTGGGTGACCTGACCTTTCTCTCTGGCTGCCCTTAGCATTTTTTCCTTCATTTCGACCCTAGTGAATCTGACGATTATGTGCCTTGGGGTTGCTCTTCTTGAGGAATATCTTTGTGGACTTCTCTGTATTTCTTGAATTTGAAATTTGGACTGCCTTGCTAGGCTTGGGAAGTTGTCCTGGATAATATCCTGGAGTGTGTTTTCCAGCTTGGATTCATTCTCCCTGTCATATTCAGGTACAGCAATCAAGTGTAGATTAGGTTTTTTCACATAATCCCATATTTCTTGGACGCTTTGTTCATTTCTTTTCATTCTTTTTTCTCTTGTATTGCCTTCTCTTTTATTTCATTGAGTTGATCTTCAGTCTCTGATATCCTTTCTTCTGCTTGATCAATTCAGCTATTAAAACTTGTGTTTGCTTCACGTAGTTCTCCTGCTGTGTTTTTCAACTCCATCAAGTCGTTTATGTTCTTCTCTAAGCTGGTTATTCTAGTTAGCATTTCGTCTAACCTTTTTTCAGGGTTTTTGGTTTCTTTGCATTGAGTCAGAAAATGTTCCTTTAGCTCTGAAAAGTTTGTTATTATCCACCTTCTGAATCCTCTTTCCATCAATTCTTCGCATTCCTTCTTGGTCAAGTTGTGATCCTGTCTTGTTGAGGAGTTGTGATCCCTTGAAGGAGAAGAGATGTTCTGGTGTTTGATGGTTTCACCTTTTTTGCGCTTTTTTTCCCCCATCTTTGTGGATTTACCTGGCTGTGGTGTCAGAGAGCTGCTTGATGAGGTCACCTGTCTGCCTGTGGGGGCACTACTGAGTTTCTAGGGACTCCTTAAGATTACTAGGGAAGCTTCCTGTGTCTTTTTTGTTTATGTTGGGAGATTAGGCCCGCCTCTTCCACTGACCCGTAGGCGCTGCTGGGTTGTGGGAGAACTATGTCCTGTTGCTACCTAGGCTTCCTGTGTTTTTTGTTAAAACATGTAGCCCAGTCCCACCCCTCTAGTGGTGGGTTGTGCCCTTCCTCCACTGGGCTGGATCATTCAGGGTTCCTCTCAGACTGTGGCACTGGCTACGCAACCCACTAGAGTCAGAGCTTCAGCCCTCTGGGGTTTGTGCGGGAGGTTAGGGACCCGCCCAGCCGCACCCGGTAGTCTCCCCACTTTCAGCTTTCTCTCTGTCTGGTCGTGGGGTGGGGGCCGCCCAGCTGCTCCCACTTACAGCTCCCTCTCTCTCCGGGCAAGGGGAGGGGGCGATAGCTCAGTCTGCAGACTCTTATTCAACTCTGCACTTGTAATTCCCGGCACTTGACTGGCAAAGATCCCCTGTTGTGTGTATTGCTGAGGCTTTGGGGGAAGCGCTGTATCTGGAGCAGAGCACCAGAGGTGGAGCCCCCCACTTGCCGGTCAGATGCACTTTCTGGGTGAAGCAGCACCTCTCCCACCTCGGTCTGCCCTGAGTGGGCTTTGCTCACCCTAGGACCAGACCCGCTGAAATGCTCCTGGTACCTCGGTTGGAGCTAGGAGATCTCTGGGTTTCTGCGTCTCTCTCGCTGGGTGTTGTGCGCTGGAGTTGTGTCTAATCCGCCATCTTGGATCCTCCCCCTGGAAAATCGGCAGGTGTTATTTATCCACACCTAGGGGCTTATCTGCTTAGAATCCTGATGAGGTAATGATCCCAAAGGTGGAGAGATAACAGTATTGTGATTTTCAATTGTATTTGGTGGATTAAATCCAGAAATTGCTGCAGTGTAATTATTTTTAATTATACCTCAGACCTAATGTAATTTTAGCATCAGAAACTTTAATGATCGCAAGAATGTTAGGTAGTCACCAGTGGTAATTAAACAAATTTAAAAATCTGGTGTTTTATGGGCAGAGAGGTTCCATTAGGTGTTCACAGATAATTTTGCTCCTAATTTTATTTGAGAGTCTACTTTAGAAGAACATAGCAGGCATTTTAAAAACTAAAAAGATATAAGAGCTTGCATTATGTTTTATTAACATTTGGCAAGTCTTTGTATTAAAAACAATACTTTAAAACTTAAAGTCACATATTTAACTATATGGACTTAAAAAATCTTGGTTACTATGAGACTTTTAGCCTGGAAGTCTACATTTTTTACAAAGTATCTAATCTCCTTTTGTGTGGTTGTTACATCTGTGAATGATGGACATAGTTATTTTCTGTTTTTAAATCCTGTTTTTCTTTTTAGTTGGGGTTTGTGTATAGGTGATTTTATCTGGGGATCCAGATATTTGCATATTCATCAAGATAGGCTGACTAGGAGAAAAGTTTGATTGGCATATATTTTGATGGAATATAGTTTCCTTAGAGTTACAGGAACTTTTCTGATAGGAACAGGGGCAAAATGGATACAAGATCATTCCAGACTTCAGCCAGTAGCAATGTGATCATTTATCTTTGGTGAAGTTCTGTTTTTTTAATGTAACAGTGTATTTTTAAATTTTTTTTGAGACAGAGTCTCACTGTGTGCTCAGGCTGGAGTGCAGTGGTGCAGTCTCAGCTCAGCACAGCCTCTGCCTCCCAGGCTCAAGCAGTTCTCATGCCCCAGCCTCCTGAGTAGCTTGCAGATTGCTTGAGCCTTGGGAGGTGGAGGTTGCAGTGAGCTGAGATCGCACTGCTTTACTCCAGCCTCGATGACAGAGCCAGACCCTGTTTCAGGGAAAAAGCAAAGCAAAACAAAAAACAAACTACTCCAGACACTTCTGAATACATGGTTTTCTGTGAACTTAGGTTTTTATTCCCTGGGTTGATTTCCTTCTCTGGAGTAGCACTGCTGTGTCATATGGTGGGTGTAGATTTTGGTTTAAAAGAAACTGCTGCCCTGTTTTCTAGCCAGGCCATCCCCTCGCGTTCCCACAGCATGCATGGGAGTTTCAGCTGCTTCACACCCTTGCTGGCACGTGTCATGGGGAGAATTCCCCTGGAGTTCCATAGCACCTTGTACAAACCTTAAATGTATTCTCATGATTTCTTTCCTCCTCTGTCCCCGGATCTCCTGCATCCTGGGTAGACTCAGCGGCACCGTCCGTGTGTCTGCATTTCCCTCCCCCAGTGCCTCGTGCTAATGCCTGGCTGTTTCGTAAAAGTGAGGTGTAGGTTTACAGGATGCACGAACAAGCTTCCTGTTGCTGCTCACAGATTCCAGCTTAACTACGTGGAGGAAATTCTCTCCATGTAGGTGAGAATTTCCTACGTGGCTGACCCAGCCTGGGTTCTCCAGAGAGCACAGCCTGAGGGAAAGGTTCATGTATGGGTTCTTTATCCCAGGAACGAGGAGTGAGGGATGGGGGCTGGGCAGTGAGGAGAGCAGCGCAGGCACCGTTACCCCCCGCGTGCTTGCCTTGCGCCTGGCCACCGGCACTCCACCCTGTGGGGCTGTCGAGTGGAGGTACGAAATGCACCTCAGGGCTGCCTGTGGGTTTGAGTGGGAGCAAGAAGGAATGTTGACTGGCCGATGCCCATGGCCTGTTGGTCACAGCTCCTTCCCATGGGATGCTAGAGTCTGTGTGTCCAGCTGCATGTGCCGAGGCCGTGCAGCTGCACCAACAGAGCGGCCCACGCGGAGAAGGCATCCGGGCATGGGCTCCAGGGCTGACCTTCTGGGTGCATCTGTTTGAGGGTGATCGGGCCACACAGAGCTGGCTATGGTGACAGACAGGAGAGCCGTAAGGGACCCAGGGGCGTGCAGGAGGTGGCACAATGGCGAAGAAGGGTGAGTGAGGGCCAGGGTCACAGGTCACACCCATCCATCAGAGAGGTGGCTCCCAATGTGCAGGGAGCAAGCCCAGCTTGGATGCCAGCTCCGCAGAGGTCCACAGTCCCTGCATGAAGCCCTTCGTGCCACAGATGGTTTTGTAGAGGCCAAGGGAGAGCTTTCCCCCTTGGGCCTCTCCGCGTTTCACTGAAAAACCAACTCACAAATGGCAGAGTAATAGGAGAAAAGGCATACACATTTATTAGCCTGTGTACATGGGAGCCTTCAGAATGAAGACCCAAAGATACAGGAGAAATTGTCCATGTTAATGCTTAGGTTCAACCAAGCATGGACAGCTGTGTAGAAATGGGACTGGAGAAAAAGTGTGTGACTAGGCGCTGATAGACTGAGTGGGAAACCCAGCAGGGCCTGTCTGTCCAGAGTCTTCCTGGCCTCTCTGAGTAGCACTCCTTCCTTCTGGGTGTGGGGCGGGGCCCCTCTCTGGAATGGGGGTCGTAGGACTTACCCTCAAACAAGGCAGGTCAGACAGTTTTTTTATGGCTGGTTTTCACACAGAAAGGCAGAGAGAAAATTAGAATAACACTTTGGGTTTTGTGGCTGGCTTTGGAGAAAAGGGTTCTGGTTTGTATGATCCACCTTGGGAAAGAGTGATTCTAGTTTCTTTGGCAGGCTTGGAGGAGAATGGGACTGAGAGACCGGAGGGCAGGAGGAGGTCAGAGAAAACTTTTACTTCTGACAAAACAAAAACTTCAGCCAAGTTAAATTTAAAGGAGTTTAATTGAACAATGAATGATTCACGAATCGAGCAGCCCCCCAGAATCACAGCAGATTCAGAGACTCCAGGGTGACTCACAGTCAGAACAAACTTATAGACAAAAAAGGTAAAGTGACGTACAGGAATTGGCAGTGAGGCACAGAAACAGTGAGATCAGTTACAGCTCGGCGTTTGCCCTATTTGAACGCAGTTTGGACATTCAGCAGTCTATGAGTGTCTATAAGTATGGCAGCAGGGATTGGCCAACACTAAGCCATTTTTAGAGGTGCACACTATTTTTTTTTTTTTTTTTGAGATGGAGTCTTGTTCCCGTCTCGCAGGCTGGAGTGCGGTGGCACAATCTCCTTTCACTGCAATGCCCACCTCCCAGGTCCAAGCGATTCTCCTTCTTCAGCCTCCAGAGTAGTAGCTGGGATTACAGGTGTGCACCGCCATACCTGGCTAATTTATGTCTTTTTAGTAGAGATGGGGTTTTGCCATGTTGTCCAGGCTGGTCTCGAACTCTTGACCTTAGGTGATCCACCCGCCTCGGCCTCCCAAAGTGCTAGGATTACAGGCGTGAGCCACTGTGCCCAGCCTAGAGGTACATACTATTAAGTTAGGTTTTCAATTTTGACTTTTAACTAGGTTACAGTTCATTCACAAGGACTCAAATACAGATGCATGGAGTCCTTCTCAGGCCATCTTCAGCTTGTTTCAACACTTCTGAGGCCTTCATTTTGAGATATTGCTTTCTGAGCCCCAGAAGTTTCAAAATTCAGATTTTTTGTGTTTTAGAAAGATAATTCAGTGAGCATGCTGAATTTTGGGTGTAAAGTCACACACCTGGAGAGGTTCAGGGCCAGCACCCTGTCATCCGAGCATGATTACCACAGTGAAGCATGAATATTTACATAACGTGGGATAAATAAAGACTGCAGATAACCTCATTTCTGTTCAAGTCAGGTTTTGTTGAATTTTTTGACATCAAAATATATAGAAAAAGTTTGCATTTCTGAAACTAGGGTTTCAGGATTGTGGATAACTCATTATGGAGCTATAAAAAGAACCAGCGAGGCGGGCTTGAAAATATTATCTTTGGTCTTAAAATTTAGAGCCTTGATGAGCGGTTTCCTGGGCCTCCTCCTCTGATAATTAGTTCAGAATGTGCCCCAGATTCTATCATGATGCGTTTGATTAGATTTTAGTTCTGGAAAATTTCCCGTCATTATTTCCCTGATTATGGTTTTGAAATTGCTGGTCTTCTGCCTGTCCCTTGGCATCCCTCTGGTTGAGCAGTTTTATTGTTGTCTTTATGAAAGTATTTTTAGCTACAAATAAAGCAATCTATTGAATGTGTCTTAAGCAAAGTAGAGGATTATTAGAATGATAACAGGCTGACAGGCTTCCAGGACAATGGGGCCCCTTGGGAGCAGGCTCAGGAAGGAGGAAAGGTTGGGACAGAGGGGAGAGCGCTCACTGCCTGGGCATCTGGAGTGCTTTGCCCTCAGCCTCTCCGCTTCTCCGTGGCCAGTGAGCACATCTTTTTCTGCTCATGGCAGAACAGTGGTTGCCTCATCAATTTTCTAGTTTATGAGACCTCGATTTCAGCCACACACAGAGAAAAGGCTATTTTGAGTCCCCAGTACCCAGATGGAGAGGAGTCTGCTTGGCCTGATTGATTTCTTTAGTCTCCTAGCACAGGAAACTCTAGCAGGCAGGCAAGGACACGTGGTGAAATGGGGCCTGGGATGGCGGAGGCATATGTCTTAGAGGAGGGGTCACTATGAGCTGGACAGGCATTCCCAAGGCTTCCTAATATATTTTCGATGTACTCTAGTTTCTAGTAAGATTCATTGCCGCTAAGCCATTCACATATCCATCCTTTTTGTACAGCACATTCAGGCAGTGGTCTAGGGGCTGGGGCTAGTGTGGTGAACGTAAAAACCACATCGCTGCTCTCCTTGGTCGTCTTCTCTAGAAGGGAGTTAGATCTATATTTATTCTGCACAGAGAGTCATGTAGCTGCCTAGCGGGTTCCTCCTGCCTGCTACCCAGGTAGACCTGATTTATGGAGGCAGAGGAATTGCAGTAGAGGAGTTTATACATGAAGAGCTGGCTAAATGGAAGGCTGGAGTGTATTATTACTGAAATCAGCCTCTGATTCGGAGGCTAGGGTTTTTCAAGGACAGTTTTGGGGAAGAATGGTGGGGGATGGCTAGGCAATAGGTGCTTGCTGCCAATTGGTTAACGGTGTAAATCACAGGGGTGTGGGAAATGGTCCTCCTGCACACAGGGTCACTTCTGGGTAAGCCACAGGAGCAGTTGCTCCAGGTGGAGCCATCAGTCTCAGACATGCAAAAATCCTGAAAAGATCTCTCAAAAGACCAGTCTTAGGCTCTACAATAGTGATGTTATCTGCAGAAGTAACTGGGAAGTTGCATATCTTGTACCTTCAGAATAATGGCTGGCAATCTTTTATGTCTACATTTCAGCAGAATTCAGTCTCTCCTCTTCTCCAAGCATGGTGGTCTTCCATTAGCTTTACAGAGGCAGTTGAGTTTTGGGGAAGGGCTATCATCATTTAGGGTATAAACTAAATGTCTGCTAAAGTTAGCTTGCCTTAAATTCAAGAGTAATTAAGAGCAGCTTGAAGGCTAAAGGCAAGAGGGGGGTTGGATAGATCAGATCTCCCGCACTGTCATAATTTTTCCTTACTGTTACAATTTTTGCAAAGGTGGTTTCAGTCACATTAGAGGCATCAAGGACTACACAGCTAATTTAGACACCAAGACCTTCAGAGCTCTGATGCAGATACAAGCCAAGGGTATTAGAGATGGTCAAATGGTAAAGCCAAAAATGATAATTTCCATAGTCAAGGTGTCGATGAGAAGAGTCAAGCTCTGTAAATTATTTGAAGAGATCTATTCTGAGACAAAAATGAGTGGCCGTGGCCTGTGACACCGCTCCAGGAGGTCCTGAGAACATGTACCCAAGGTGGCTGAGTTACAGCTTGATTTTGTACATGTTAAGGGGACAGAAGTTATGGGAAGACGTTAATCAGTGCATGTCAGGTGTGTGTTGTTCAGTCCAGAAGGCGCAACAACTTGAAGCAGGTGCAGGGTCAGAGCTTCCAGGTCATAGGTGGACTCAGGGACTTTTTGATTGACTGAAGGAGTTATTATCTAAAGTCCCAGAATCAATAGGAAGAAGAGGCTGGGTTGAAATACGGGGTTGTGGAGACGAAGCCTCCAGGTAGCAGGCTTCAGAGCTCTTGTCAGAGCTAAAAAAAATACCAGGTCTTAGGGAAAGGATCTGGAAAGGGAAGGGGATTCTCTATGGAACATAGATTTTCTCCACAAGGACAGCTTTGCAGGGCCATCTCAAAATGTGTCAAAGAAATATATTTTGGGGGTAAAATACTTTGATTTCTTTCAGGGCCTGCTATCTGTCACGTGGTGCTATAGTAGAGTGTGGCTGGAATTGGTATCTTATTGCTATATGTATTCTATCATTCTTAAGATCCCAGTTTTCATGTGGATGCTGGTCAGTTGTGCCTAAATTCCAAAGGGAGGAGGGTACAACGAGGCAAGACTGACCCCCTTTCCTCCCATCCTGCCCTGAACTAGTTTTTCAGGTTTCTTTGAAATGCCCTTGGCAGAGGGGGATCCATCAGTTGGTTGAGGGGTTTAAAATTTTGTTTTTGGTTTACATAGTTACAGATGAGAGGCCTAATGAAATCCACAAAAGAAATGAGGAGCTCTTACTGGAAAGGCTGTGGCATATTAGAAAAAAGCCCTGATATACATAAACTGTAGAAGGCAATTATTACATACAGTTTATGTTAACCTGTTAATAAGAATATTTAAATCCATGGGTGACTCTATTCTAATTTTCATCAAATATTCATCTTAGATGAATGTAAATATCCAAGAGATTATTTCAGAATGTTGATAAATATAATATGATGTAATATAATGTAACATAATATAATGTAGTATAATATGGATCTTGGATTTGTAAGTCAGTCAGAATAATTAGCGGCTTTCCTTACTACCCTCACCATAGGTAAAATTACCACATTTCATCATAACACTGAAGAAATGAAATCATGGGAGAAAATGACTCAGTTTTTTAAAAATGGAGATACAGAATTCACACAACATAAAATTCATCTTGTGAAATTATATCGTTCACTGTATTTTAGTATAGTCACAAAGTTGTACGACCGTTGCCAGCATCCAGCTCCAGAAGGCTTCCATCATTCTGCAGGTAGTCTTACGCCCCGTGGTAGTCACTCATGCACTGTTTCCCCCATTCCCCAACCCCAGTCCCTGGAAACCACTAAGCCTACCTTCTGTTTCTAAATTTGCCTATTCTGGACTTCTCATTTAATGGAATCATTTAACATGTGGTCTTTTGTGTCCAGCTTTTTTCACTTAGCGTAACATCTTCAAGGTTCACCTGTGTTGCATCAGGAATTAGTGCTTCATTTCGTTTGGCTGTATTATATTCATATATACGTTTTCTATTTATATTATATATGTAAATATAATTTATTTATTCATTTATTAGCTGATTGACCGAGGAGTGGAATTGCAAGTTCATATGCAACTCTCTGTTTAACTTTTTGAAACCCACCAAACTGCTTTTCCAGTGCAGATGCACCTTTTCACACTCCTGGTGGTAATGCATGAGCGTCCTGATTTCTCCACACTTTCACCAGCACGTGTTATTGTGTGTGTCCTCGATTACGCTCACCGTACCAGGCGTGAAGTGCCGTTTCGTAATAGCTTTGATCTGCATTTCCTAGTAATGAGTGACATCGAGCATCTTTTCACATGCTTCTTGGCCATTTATGAAATGCCCTCTTACTAAACAACATGTGAACTTGTTCTTTGCATCTGTTTGGAAATTTCAGCTGTGATTTGCAGTAACAACAGCCTTCTTTTGCTACAAAGGAGATTTGTTCCTGACTCGGGGGCTTCTTTACCCATTTGTCTCCCTTCCTTAGCATCATGCACACACTGTGAGACACGAGGGCCAGGAAGCCCAGTGCCTCTCCTCCAGTAAAACTGCAGCTTTGCCAGGAGCCTAGTGAAGCATTTCATAGAGTTGGTCTTGATTTTCCACACGTGGGCATTCGTTGTTGATTGTGGTCTCCTTTTATTAGCTCCAAAATGTTTTGAATAATGCAGCCAATATCCTCCATTGAGTACCCACAGGTTAATGAATTTGGGGTAGAGTAAATTCATTTAATGACTGTTTCTCTCTTCATTTTTCATTCCAAATGGCTTGGATCACATATGTCTGCACATAATAGTAAGACTGCTGAGATTTTTAAGACTGGATAATTTTGACGGAGAACCACGTTAGCTTTTAAACTGTGGATTTCTCAGAAATGTTAGTAGTCTCTATTTGAATAAAAATATGAATTATGGGTGGGAGAGTAAGGTGTTAGATATGCAGTCGTCAGGAGAATAGTCAACACTTTCACATCAGGTGATTACCACTTACAGTTTTGGTGATTGGTCACTACCCCTAACATTCTACATTCTCTCAATATATATTAACATTTTTCTATGTAAATTATATTTTCCCCTTAGCATTAATAAGAAAGACAGTCTTCATATTCGCTATAGAAAACCAGATCTGGAGAAATCACAGCTACAGAATTATTAGAAACATTGGGACCAAGAGATTCTTCCTTTCAGGACTCAGGATATCCCTAACTTTGCAGTCACGATGCTAAGAAGAGTTAGGGTATGTCAACATTTTCACTTGCTTGTCTGAAGCTACACTGTGGTCATATTTAAATTCATCAACATCGATAATTTGAAGAATAATTTAAATAAATTATGAGAGAATATTGCCCTGGTCATTTATGTCTCAAACTTCTAATAATAAAACCAGTTTTTCAGTGATGTTTATGATGTGTCCAGTTGTGGAAATTAGGTGTTCCATTGTTAGTGAATGACTCGGTTAACTGGAACAAAACTGAACAACTGAAAACATGACCGACCTAATGTTTCTTACAATGTTTGCAAACAGATAATGTGACATATAGCCTATCCATTTGATATTTTTCGGGCCAGACATATCAGGATAGGACAGGCTTTGCTGGCTAAAACATTGACCCTGGCATCTTGGAAGCTTGACACAACCACATTTTTCTTGCTGACATCTTCAGTGCTGGTCAGTGAGGTCTCTGCTGGACAGAGGCACTGGCATTGTGTGATGCCATCATATCAACAGCAGCTTTGAGGATCATCTTGGCAAGGAGGAGACAGGGGATAGAACTGACAGCTGCCTGTAAATGCCAGGCTAGGAATGTGTGTCTTGTTTGCTCATGGCTCAATGGCTGGGTTGGTCTTGTGGCTTCACCTAACTACAGGGCTGGGAAACCTTCCTGGGGGTCTAGTAGGGAGAATAGTGACAGGTGTGGGGAGCTCTGACAAGCTACTAGTGAGCCAATTTACAAAACACCTTCTACAAGATTTGTTAAGGGCTTTACATGATAGGATATTTTATCTGGTGCTTTAGAATATTACATAGTGGCCCACCAGTGGGGGTGACTAAAATCTGCGTGGATGTTTGTGGGAATGGAATGAATCAATCAAAAATGCATTCTATTTGGATTTTGAGGAGCATGGAAACGGGGTTCAGTTCCAATGGCAAAGCTGTATGATGGCCCAGAAGAGCTGGGCATGTTTCTCAGGGTCAGGCTGCTCTGTGGCCCACCTCTCCAGGCTCCATCCACAGGGAATGCAGCTCACTGCAGCTGTACAGTCAGTGACCTGGGTGGTTCCTGAGAGCACAGGAGAACCTGCGCTGAGGAGTAAATGTCACTTTCTGCAAGAAGACTCAAGTTGTGTGGCGTTCTGAGAACTTGCAGTCCTTGTTTAATGCAGATATTTCAGCTGCTTGTTCATTCACTTGTTGATCCGGTGTTTTCGAGTGTGTGTTTACCCACTCATCACTGTGAGAGGCACTGGGGATGCCTGTGAATGAGGCATGATCCCTGACGGTGTCTAATGCACCTGCACACTGTCCTGCCTCCATGATAATGAACCTGATTCCTGACAAAGCCCAAATGCACAAATGCAAAATGAGAATTCTTCAGCTGCATTTAGCATTATTTATTTATGCTTAGTTATTCTTGTGTAAGGATTTACTCATTTTAATGAATAAATGAACGTATGAAAAGGTGTTCAACCTCACAAGTCATCAGTAGAATGCAGAATTTAACCACAATGAGATGACATCATCTTAAGCACTCACAATTTTAATTCTACTCCTTCGTAATATCTAGGGAGCATACTATTCATATTTTTAGTATCACTGCACTTAAATACGGCTTGAGGGTACCAGAAGTTGAGTACAAATGTTAGCAGAGTCTTGTTGTGAGTGGTGAATAATACTCATCCTAAATATTGCCAACACTTCAATTAATTTTTTTAAAGTAGGGGTTAGAAAATCATTTGATACTGAGACCTAAAAAAGTGAAAACAAGAATAAGAAAATGTTAGTTATGGCACCTTCCTTTCTTGCTGACCTTTTAATGAGTTTGTCATAGATGTTCTGGTTCACACGAGCTTTGACAAAATCAAGAATACTGAGCTCCTCAGAGCCTGTTTGATTTTCAGCATGCTTCAAAGCTGCTTGAGACCACAGACAGCTCCAGTGTTCAGTTAAGCTCTGCTTGGTCTGCCCGTGGCCTCAGCCAGCGTATGGATTTAGCTGAGAGACCCGTATGGCACCTTGCTGTCTGAGGCTAGCATAGCTGTCACAGGTGCATCGTGGCAGTTGTGTGTGAGCTGTCTTCTCCATGAGCCTGCACAGTCCTCGGGGCAGAGCTCAGTTCAGTCCAGTACTCCCAAGGCCACAGAGAAACATACCTGAGTGTGCTCTGGCACATGTACTGAGGCAGCTGTCTCTCAGTCTATCCTGGGAGTTCAGCCCACCACTGTCTTCCTCTGACGATGTGAGTGCTTTAGAATGTGAGTGAGCTGGCATTCAGGGGACAGTCTGGGTCACTGGTATTTGTATTTTCAAGGACAAAGATCCTGCCTTTGTGTCTGTTTCTGTGTGTTCTCGTTGGAAGTCCCTGTATTTGGAGAAATTGACCAGCCTCTAAGCAGAGTACCCCTGAGTGTCCTGAAAATTTTAGTTGCTGCCTTCTTGTGACATATTTGTAGAGCTGTACCATTCCCCCATCCTGCCATCACAATTTCCTCCTTTCCATTTTTGTAAGTGGGACGGGTTGCATACATTGAGAAGTGATAGTTTTTCCACTTGTGCTGACGAAAAGCTGCAATCAGCCCACTTGGTCTAGCAAGCAGTCGGCCTGGAGTCTGCCTAAGATCTGATGAGGGTCAGCTGAGGCAGGTGTGTACCTCCTCCCACTCCTGCACTTCATCCCCAAGGTGCCTGTTTGGTTTAAGAGGACCTAATCTCTGCAGGGTTCAGTGGCCTCTGTAAAATAGGGGTCTGGCTGAGTGTCTTCGTCAGATCATGTTATGTCAGCAAAAATCCCCATGTAACTCAATTCCTTTTTTTGTTACGTAGCTTTATTGTAGCAATAACTGACTAACATACCTTACAATATATTCATGCATGACATCCAGTCACTAGGGTAAGCTGGCCCATCATTTTCTTACTTATATTTGTGACTCAGCTTCTTAAATTGGATATGAAAAGTGCTAATGGAAAAAGATTACATTGATAACTTTGACTACTTTAAAATTAGGAACTTGGTTCTCAAAAGATACTATGAAATGAATGAAAAAGAAGCCACAGAATGAAAAAAAGTGCAGAAAAGCATCCATTATTACATTTGGGAATTATATCTAAAATATAAAAAGAACACCTATAGATCAATAAGAGAAAGACAGAACCCCCAATAGAAAAATGGACAGGTTGTGGTGGCTCACACCTGTAATCTCAGCACCTTGGGAGGTCGAGGTGGGTAGATCATGAGGTCAGGGGTTCAAGACCAACCTGGTCAAGATGGTGAAACCCCATCTCTACTAAAAATACAAAAAAATAGCTAGCGTGGTGGTGGGCGCCTGTAATCCCAGCTACTTGGGAAGCTGAGGCAGAGAACTGCTTGAACTTGGGAGGCAGAGGTTGCAGTGAGTGGAGAGCTTGCCACTGCACTCCAGGCTGGGTGACAGAGCGAGACTCGGTCTCAAAAAAAAAAAAAAAAAAAAAAAAGAAAGAAAAATGGACAGGAATCTTAAATAGACACTTCAGAGCAGAAGATATTGAAATTATTAACAAGTATGTAAAAAGGTGTTCAACCTTATAAGTCATGAATAAAATGCAAAATTTAGCCACAATGAGATCCCACTATATCCACACCTAAATGGTTAGAATAGAAGACTGACAGTGGTAAGTGCTGAAAGATTGTAGAGCGATAGGAAGTGTCGTGCATTGCTTATAAGGCTGTAAATTTGTACAATGACCTTTGAAAATGATTTGACAGCATCTGCTAAAGTTTAGAGCAATGTATATTTCCTGCTCGGTAATTTTGTTCATAGTGGTATGCCCAACAAAAATATGTACATTTGCACACCAAAAGACTGTCTGAAAAATGCTCATAGCAGCCTGTTTATAATAGCCCCAAGCTGGAAACAACCCAAATATCAACCCCTAGAATGGACAAATGGTGGGACAGTCATACAGTGGAAGACTAAAGAAAACATGAATGTATTACATGACTGAGTGTCACAGACATGTTGGCCAAAAGAAAAGTCTGGCAGAAAAGAGTACATGCTATCTGATTCCATTTACAAAGAACTCAGAAACAGGCACATTTACTGTCTGGTGTCAAGGGCAGAGCCTGACTGGCATCCTGGGGGCATGAGAACCGTTTGATGTGGTGTGCACAGGTCAGCCCCTGGGGCAGAGAGTGTGGGAGCCCGGTGAAGAGAGAGGGAGGGGGAAGCCAGCAGGCTTCCCTGCCCTTGCACTGGCCTGTCCATATCGGTGGATGTCTTTATTTGAGGCAAAGTGCTCAGAAATAGAATCATCTTTATTTTTTCCAACCTCAGATCTTTTAAATGACTCACTTGATGTAATCGTGGCATTTCCTAAGCCAGCTTGGAAACCACGCAGAAGCTTCCAGGTGTTGAAGCCATTAGCTTCACTCAGAGCTTTGGTGTTGCAGCTATAGCTGGTACCTTGGGCAGTCACAACCACTTCCTGGGTGTAGAAGGGAGAGGGCAGATTTGGAGCTCGAGCTTCCTGGTTCTAAGTGTGTGTCCTGCAGCACACAGCAGGTGCCCATAAAAACAACTGAGTGTTGGAGCTAGGCTTTAAAATTGCTGTGCGGATTGAGTCACTTAATATACACAGAGGCCTGAGGAGCAGTGCCTGGTGCGCAGTTGCCTGAGATACTAACAAACGGTTCAGGCTGATTGCTGAGCAGAGCAGGAAGACACAAAGATCATGAAAAGCGGTCTTACTTTCTGCTAGATTTTAAAGGGAAACTAGAAAGAATGGGAGTTTTCTCATGAGAGAAAGCCTGTGCAGTCTGTGTGATAATTGAATAAGTAGTTAGATGCTCCCTCCTTCCGGTCCTATAGCAGCTGCCTGATCCACGGTGCTATAATAGGCCTTAACTCCCTGGTTACTTGGCCCCTTCCGACTTTCTAAGCCAGCTCATCCCAGGCGCCCTGTCCTACTCACCCACCCAACTGTGGAGTTGGGGCTCCCCCACGAGGAAGCTCTGGGCTTGCTCCCTGGAGGTTGAGTGCTTGGGTAGGTGGGAGATCTAGAGCTACCCCAGGGACAACCTCAGTGTAGCCATCCAGCAGAAAGTTCTTGATTATTTGTGATTTCACTTGGCCCGTTTTAGGAAGTTGATGGCCAGTACTCATGAATTCCCACATGAAGGGGTGGCAGGCAGGGTGATTTGTCCTGTATATACTATGCACAGTCCCATCTGTGGGGTTTTCCTGGTTGGAAGGATGAAGATGAGTTGAGTAACTGATGAGATATTCTCTGGAGCTGCATCCTGCGTGCCTCAAGACACACAGGTTAGTTCATCTTAATTGATCAGGACAGTACTGCTTTTGGTCAAGTCAGTTACACAATGTCCAGGTCAAGGAACATGTACAGTATATCTTTTATAAAAGATTACAAGGTTTCAAATAGAAAAGTTACATTTCTCAGTATGTTCATCAGATCACACTGTGGCAAGAGATGTGGGCAAGAGATGTGAAATAGATAAACCAGATTTGCTTGTAATTAGCAGAGGCCTTCCATCAGAAGCCTGAGCACATCAGAGGAACGCAACGTGGCGGCAGGGAAAGAAATTCCAGCGGACCGGGGATGGAATCCTGGCTTTACTCCAGTAGGCTGTGCAGCCTGGAGAAAACCACTTAATCTCTGGGAGCCTCAGTTTCCTCCCAGGCTGGGTGCTGAGAGAAGACCAGTGAGTGCCTGTGGGTAGGAGGCTACTGGGGGACTGGGGAGAGCCCTTTCCGACTTTCCTTTGAATCATGTTGCCCAGGGCTTTAAAAATGAGGGGAAAAGAGGCTCGTTGAGCTATTTGTTCTGCGTGGAAACTTGACTCTGTTGGAGACACAAATGAAAGTACAGAGCCACTTATCTCAGATTTTTGCAGTAAGAAATGGCAAAGCTCTTGGTGAGAGATTAATGCCCACGCGAGGAGGGGGTTTGATGGAAGCACCACGGGATAAAGACAGGTCACATAAATGGGACTTTTTATCTACATTCATCTCCACTCAAGTGTATTTGCAATTTTTAGAAAAAGAGTCTCAATGGCACATTGTTGGAATTTGTAATAGAATGTGAAGCTGGAAATGGTGATGTTCCTGTCAGTGGCTTTTTCTTCCAGCACACTAGAAGAACCACTGCCTCACCCTTTGTTGGTGTCTCTGAAGAGCTGGTGTTGAGCAGAGCAGCCTGGAGCATTGGTCACGGGGACCTGGGCCCCGTTAGAAGATGTGGCCTGGACTCCTCAGAGCAGGACCGGGCGTTACCAAGCAGACTCGCTCATGCACTGGCAGCCTGATTAGTGCCGCTGGCTCTGCAGACAGTGCAATTAAAAGCAAGAGGAAAACTGAGGTTTTGCAGGGACAAGCTCTTCATTCAGCTGTCAGCTATTGCAGGGAATGTTTCTGACAAGACAAATCTCCGTTGACTACAGAACCATTCTGAAGTTGAATGGATGAACGCTATGGCAGGAGTTTTGGCTGGAGGATAGCTCAGGCCTCCACAGTTGATGAAACAGAACTGTAAAAAGAGCCCTAAAGGAGCTTTGAGCTTTTTGTCATGACTGCAGTTTCTCTCACAGTCATGTGTTCTCACTGACTGTCAAGTTTCTCATTGCTACATAGCAGAGAAACAAGGGGATGCCATTTCTGGGTGTCAAAAAGTTTTACTCCGAGAAGTGAAATTGGAGCAATTATAGAAAAGATATGGTGTTCTGTCATTACAGGGGTGGTGAAGGAGTCACCATCAGATGTGATGGTCAGATAAGCAAGTGACTGTTCCTCTTCCGTACTGCGTGGTAGGTGTCCTGGAGAATTCAAAGAAAAGTAACATTCTGGTTAGGAGACAAAGCTAACAAAAGTAGAAAATTTAGGCCACTGCAGCCTCCTTTGCTGAGAAATCTCATGTGTGTCTGGCCTTCACATGCTAAAGGACAATGCCCTTCCCAACCCCATCTTCCTTTTTAAAAGTTTTCTGTTGTAGTAAGAAAAATAATATATGATACTGGTTAAAAAATATATGGTTAAAATGGCAAGGTTTGTGAGATACCTGTATATCACACAAAATTGTGTATGTATGTAAAGTATGTGATATGTATATAGGTATGTATATATCCATGTCATATGTACGTGCTTTATGAATACATAAAATACATATGTGATATATATATATCATAAAAGTTGCCATTTTAACCATTTTTAATTGTACAACTCAGTGGCATTAATTACATCACCATCACTATCACCATTATCTCCAAAACATTCCATTAACCCCAAGCAGAAACCCTATAATCATTAAGCAATAACTCTTCATTTCACGTCCCCTTCACCCACCCCGGCAATCTCTTATTCTGCCTTCTGTCTGTTTGATGTAATCACATTTGTTTATTTCTGCTTTTGTCACTTTTGCTGTCATATCTTAGAAATCATTGCCAAGTTCAATATACTGAATCGTTTCCTCCATGTTTTCTTTTAGGAGTTCTATAGTTTTAGACTTGGTGTTTAGGTCTCTAATCTACTTTGAATTAATTTCTGTACCTAGTGTGAGGTAAGGGTCCACCTTTGTTCTTTTGCTTGTGGATATCCTGTTCCCTCAACACTGTTTGTTAAAGAGACTGCACTTGGGTAGTCTTGGCATTCTCATCAGAGATCATTTGACCATATGCATAAGCTTTTATTTCTGGGCTCTGTATTCTATTCCGTTGGCCTGCTTTTCTGTGTGCCTTGTGATATATTTTTGAACACTGGACATTTGAGTATTGTATTGTGGTAAATCTGGAAATCAGTGTCACTCCCTTCTCCAGGGTTATTATTTTTAATTTTTACAATTGAAGACTGTAGTAGTCTTGTTTTGTGACTTTGCCAATCTATTTTTGAAAAGACTGTATTCCTTGTCATGTATGGTCATTAGACTCTCTGTTCCTTAGTGATTGCCTAGTGTGTTCGGTCTTGGCTTCTTTCATTCAGCATAATTATTATGAGATTCATCCGTGTGGTAGCATACATCAATAATTCATTCCTGCTGTTACTGAATAGTATTCCATGGTTTGAATATGACACCATTTTTTTATACATACTTTCACCTGTTGATGGATATTTGAATTGTTTCCAGTTTTTGGCTATGACAACTAAAACTGCAATAAACATTGCATTCGAATCTTTGTGTTACCTTATGCTTTAATTTCTCTTGGGTAAATACTTAAAGGTGAGTTCATATGGTATGTGTATGGATTATGTTTTTAAAAACTGCTCAGCTGTTTTCCAGAATGGTCGAACCAAGTTACACTCCCACCAGCAGTGCTTGAAAGTTCCAGTTCCTTCATCTCCTTGTCAACATTTATGTTAGTCAGTGTTTTTGATTTTACACCTTCTGAGGTAGATAGTGAAATGTCATTGTGGCTTTACTCCACCTTTCCCTAATGGCTAGATATCTGACCATCTTTCCATGTACTCATTTGTCAGTCTTATATCTTCTTTGTGGAAGTGTCTGTCTAAAATATTTCCCATTTTAATTGGGTTGTTTGTTTACTTGTTGAATTTTGAGAATTAAAAATATATATATATTCTAGATATTAGTCTTTTATCAGATAGATGATTTGGAAATATTTTCTCCCAGTTTGTGGCTTTTCTCTACTTTTACTTAACAGTGTCCTTTGAAAAGAGGAATTCATAATTTTGATAAAGTCCAATTAATGTGATTTTTTTTCTTTTCATACATTATGTTTGCAGTACTATAGCTAATAAAACCTTT
This sequence comes from Ateles fusciceps, assembly GCA_036589455.1. Classification (NCBI taxonomy): domain Eukaryota; kingdom Metazoa; phylum Chordata; class Mammalia; order Primates; family Atelidae; genus Ateles; species Ateles fusciceps. Next base: position 598,508 of record JAZHEH010003346.1, read on the forward strand.
AACTCAGGATCACAGAGATTTCTTCCTATATTTTCTTCCAGAAGTTTTATAGTTATGTTTTACATTTAGGACTATAATCCATTTGTATTAAATGTTGTATATGATTAATGAACAGATCAAAGTAAAAGTTCTTTTGCATGTGGATATCCAAGTGTTCCAGCACCATATGTGGAAAAGACTTCTCCTTCTATATTAAATCACCACTGAATCTTTGTAAAAAATCAATTGACTGTAAATATGTGGGTATATTTTTGGATTCACCATTGATCAGTTTATTTTGATGGAGTATCACAGTTTTTACTGCTGTTGCTTTATAATAAATATTGAAGTGAGATAATGTATATTCTCTTTTTTTTTTTTTTTTTTTTTTTAAAGACAGGGTTTCACCATGTTGGTCAGGCAGGTCTTGAACTCCTGACCTCAGGTGATCCACCCGCCTTGGCCTCCCAAAGTGCTTGGATTACAGGCGCGAGCCACCACGCCCAGCCGATAATGTATATTCTCAAACTTTGTTCTTTTATAAAAATTTTATTGGTTATTCTAGTCCTTTGCATTCTTACATGAATTTTAGAATCAGTTTGTTAATTTCTACACAAAAGATTGCTGGTATTCATATAAAACATTCTTAGGAAAAATGAAAGAAGATATGAATAATTGGAGCTATATACTGTGTTTATAGATCAGAAGCACCTATATTGTTAAAATGCTAATTTTTCCCAAAATAATTCATATGTACCTCTCTGCCTCAAAGGGGTCCACCCTCTAGTTCCTGATAGTAATGGCTGTATATGTTATGTTACATAGCCAAGGAACTTTGCAGGTGGATTTAGGTTATAAACCTTCATAAAAGGAAATTTTTCTGGATTATCCAGGTAGATTCAATATAATCACAAGGGCCATTAAAAATAAAGTGAAAGGTGGAAGAGCGAGTTAGAGAGCTGTGACAGAAGAAGAGGTGAGAGAGATATGAAGTGTAAAGGGGCCTTGCTGGCTTTGAAGATGGAGTAATTGAGGCATGAGCCTGGGAATGTGGACGCCTCTGCAAGCTCAGCACAGCTTTTGGGTGACAGCCAGTAAGGAAACAGGGGCCCTCAGTCTTACAGCTGCAGGGAACTGGATTATGTCAACACCTGAAAGAATAGAGAAACAAATCCTCCCCCAGAGTCTCCAGACAGGTAGGCAGCCCTGCCAACACTGTGGCTGCAGCATCATGAGACTCTAAACAGACATCCTGCTGTGAACCAGCATACTCTGACCTATGAAAACCATGATGTAATAAATAGGTATTATTTCAAGCTACTATGTTTATAATCATTTGTTATGGCAGCTTTAGAAAACTAGTACACATTTGTAATGTATAGAATCCATAGTCGTGCCACTGATCTTATTCTTGATATTGGCAATTTTGTTTTCTCACTTGTTCTATTTAGGTAGACTAAGCTTTGATCGATCTTACTGAGCTTTTGAAAGAATCAGGTTTTGATATCACTGCTTTTCTCTAACATTTTTCCATTTTCCATTTCATTGATTTCTGCTCCAGTCTTTATTATTTCTTTTCTTCTACTTATTTTGGGTTTCATTTGCTCTAGCCAGTAAGGAAAAAAAATAAGCAGATCATTTAAACAAAAACTTTATAAAGAAGATGTATGGAAGGTACATTCAGAGATGCTCAATGTCAGCTGGGCATGGTGGCTTATGCCTGTAATTCCAGCACTCTGGGAGGCTGAGGCAGGTGGATCACTTGAGGTCAGGAGTTTGTGACCAGCCTGGCCAACATGGTGAAACCCTGTCTCTACTGAAAATACAAAAATTAGCTGGTCATGGTGGTGTGCGCCTGTAATCCCAGCTACTTGGGAGGCTGATGCAGGAGTATCACTTGAACCTTGAACCTGGGAGATGGAGGTTGCAGTGAGCCGATATTGCACCACTGCACTCCAGCCTGGGTGACAGAGTAAGACTCCATCTCAAAAAAAAAAAAAAGATGCTCAATGTCATTAGTCATGAGAGAGATGCAATTTGGAAACCACACCCACTACACATCCACTAGAACGTCTCTAATCAAACAGGCTGACCAAGTTTTGATGAAATGTAGAAAAAGTGGAATTATCATACACTGCTGGTAGGATTGTAAAATAATGAAATCATTTTGGAAAATAGTTTCACAGTTTCCTAAAGCATAAGTGTTTCATATAACATTGCATAGTATTAACCTGTCATATATCCAACCATCTCATTCCTACCTATTTAACCAAGGGAACTGAAAGCAAAGAGTTGTATATGAATGTTCTTAACTTGTTCATTTGAAATAGCCAGACACTGGAAACAATCCACATGTCCATCCATAGGTGAATGGTATGTGCATTGTAACATATCCACACACTAGCATACTGCTGCACATGAAAAAAGGATGAACTACTGACTCATACACCAACAGTGAAGGTTCTTAACATGATTATGCTGAATATTGACTTTTTTGTCTAGACGATCTGTCTGTTGAGAAATAGACAAAAAATATAACCGGCCAGGCATGGTGGTGCATGCCTGTAATCCCAGCACTTTGGGAGGCTCAGGTGGATGGATCACGTGAGGCCAGGAGTTCGAGACCAGCCTGGTCAACATAGTGAAACCTCGTCTACTAAAAATACAAACAATTAACTGGGTGTTGTGCGTGTACCTGTAATCCCAGCTACTTGGGAGGGTGGGCTCCTCAGCTTGAGCCCAGGAGGTGGAGGTTGCAGTGAGCCGAATTGTACCCCAGCCTGGGCGACAGAGCAAGACGATGTCTCAAAAAAAAAACCCCAAAACAACAACAACAAAAAACAGTGGTATAATTACAGAAAACCTGCATTTATAGGAAATGTAAACCAATCTATAGTGAAAGAAAAGAGGTGAATGGTTACTGGGAGTGTGGGAGTTGACAAGAGGAGCTCTAGGACGTATGGGAACATGGGCATGAATAAACTTTTGGGGTCAACAGGCATGTTCATGATCTTGAGTACAGTGTTGGTTTCATGAGTATACACATTACCAAATGGAAGTTACATGCATTTCAAGTATATGCATTTTGTAGTATGACAGTTTTTCTTGATAAAGAGAAAAGACAAGCAGAAGGTAAACAATGAATTGGAGTGTTAACAGTGGAGCTATATCTCTATGTCTGTTTACTTATTTTCAGGATGGATTGCTATTCTGGGTGCCATCTGGTTGCTAATTTTAGCTGACATTCATGATTTTGAGATAATTCTACACAGAGTGGAATGGGCAACCCTTTTGTTCTTTGCAGCACTCTTTGTTCTGATGGAGGTAAGATTTTAGAACTTTTGCCATATGACATCCTGATTTTGTATTTCATATTTTATTTGGTGATTGAAGAAAGTCTACGTCTATAAATCTTTGCTCATATTCTTTGAGTGGAAAACAATGGAGGTTTTAATTGGACTATTTTAAGTCAACCAGCTTTACCTTGGCTACTGAGATATTTCTGATAGCATTCTTTATTTGGTTGTTGTTTTTATTTTCTTGAATTATCTTTGTGGTTTGTAAACTCATTCTAATTTCATTTTCTATAAAATATAATTTATTGTAAGTTTAGTTTGGAGCTAAATTACTTTTAATACCAAGTTTACAAGGCAGTATAACCATGATGATCTGTTTCATTTGGTGTAATATTTGAGTAAAATTTCTATTATGACAGAAAAGACTACATCAGTAATATGTATTGTTTCCGTTACAGTTGTTGTTAACAGAATTACTCACAATACTTTTAAATCTTGAGACTTGATTTACAAACTCATGTCCTCCTCAAACAGAAAGGTTTACTAACATAGAAAGATACTATTCCTCAAACCGTTCCACCAGCACCAACCACTTCTTTGCATTGCTTCAATTTAACATGTAGTGTACTTTCATTTTCATTAAACTAGGAATATTTTCTAATTTTTCATACAATTTCCTTTTTTGACTTATGGGTTATTTCAAAGTATGTTTTGAAGGGTCCAAATATTTGAGGATTGCCCGTGTTTCCTTATGTTTTTGATTTTTAATTTAATTCAGTTGTGGCCACAGGACATACATTGCACAATTCAGTCCTTTTCATTTTATTAAGACTTGTTTTGCGGTCTAGCATTTGATCTGTCCTGGAGGATATCCTACTTGTGATGTGTATTCTGCTGCTGTTTGGTGGAGCATTGTACAAGTATCAGATCTGTCCTGCTTGTCCCTAGTTCTGTTTGTCTCTTGAACATTACTGGTGATATTCTGTGAAACCATTCTGTCAGTTATTTAGAGTGGGGTATTGCAGTCTTCAACTATTATTGTTGGATTGGGTATTTTTCCTTTCAAGTGTGTCAGCTTTTGCCTCATGTAACTTGAGGATTGGTGGTTAAGTGTATATACTTTTATAATTATTATCCAAATGAATTGAACTCTTATCATTACTAAATGGTCTCTTTTTCTCTGGTAATATTTTCATCTTAGGGTCTATTTGCCTGATACTGGTATTGCCACTTCAGCCCACTTTTGTTTACTGTTTGCATGAGTTATCATTTTAAAAATGATAAAAATTTGATGATGATAAAATCAGAAAATGATAATGATAAAATGAGAAAATTCAGTCTGACAATTTCTACGTTTTTAATTGAAATGTTCAATCCATTCACATTTAATGCAGTTATTCATATGCTTGGCTTCATGTCTGCTACTTTGCTCTTTTCACTATATCTCATATCTTTTATTCCTCTCTTTATCTTTTACTGCTTTTTTATTGTGTTAAATTATATTTTCCTGTATACTATTTTAATTCTCTTGTTTCTTTTTATAAAAACTGTGTTTTTCAGTTATTATTGATTACTCTAAGGGTTAAACTGTACATCTTAGTTTAATGCAATCTGTGCTGGATTAATACTAATTTATTTCCTGGAAAATATAGTCATCTTGTTCCGGTATAACTCCATTTGTCCTCCCTTGTTTGTGTTTTTGTGGTCACATATGTCATACTTTTATGTTATATGCCTAACATATATAATAGTTTTATCATTTCAATTATTTTACACAATGTAATTTATACTAATGAAGAGAAAAAACCGATAAGACATACCACTCACCCTTGAACAATGTGGATTTGAACTGCGTGGGACCACTTATATGGATAATTTTTTCAATAAATGAAACGGAAAAAGCTTTTGGAGATTTGTGGCGTTTGAAAAAACTCACAGATGAACTGCATAGCTTAGAAATACTGAAAAAAAAGTAAGTAAAAGTTATGTCACATAGACCAATGAAACAGAGTAGAGAGCCCAGAAATAAGGCTGTACACCTATGACCATCTGATCTTCAACAAAGCTGACCAAAGCAAGCAGTGGAGAAGGCACTCTCTACTCGATAAATGGTGCTGGGAGAAAGGGCTACCCACATGCAGAAGGCTGAAATCAGACCCCTTCCTTACACCATATACAAAAATCAACTCAAGATGGATTACAGACTTAAATGTAAATCCCAAACTATCAAAACCCCAGGAGACTGCCTAGGCAATACTGTTCTGCACATAGGCACAGGCAAAGATTTCATGACAAAGGTGCTAAAAGCGATGGCAACAAAAGCAAAAATTAACCCTGGGATCTATTAAACTAAAGAGCTTCTGCACAGGAAAAAGAACTATCAGCAGAGTAAACAGACAACCTACAGAAGGGGGAAAAAATTTTGCAAACTATGCATCTGACAAAGGTCTAATATCCAGCATCTATAAGGAACTTGAATTTATAAGGAAAAAAACGAACAGCTGCATTAAAAAGTGGGCAAAGGACATGAACAGACATTTTTCTTTTTTTTTTTTTATTGTACTTTAGATTCTGGGGTACATGTGCAGCTCATGCAAGATTGATGCATAGATACATTCATGGCAAGGTGATTTGCTGCCTCCATCCCCCATCACCTATACCTGAAGTTTCTCCCCATGTTATCCCCTCCCTAGCCTCCCTCCCACTATCCCTCCCCAAACCTACCCCACAGTGGACCCCAGTGTGTGATGCTCCCCCTCTCTGTGTCCATGTGTTCTCATTGTTTAACACCCACCTATGAGTGAGAACATGAGGTGTTTGATTTTCTGTTTTTGTGTCAGTTTGCTGAGAATGATGGTTTCTAGGTTCATCTATGTCCCTACAAAGGACACAGATTCATCGTTTGTTATAGCTACATTGTGTTCCATGGTGAATATGTGCCACATTTTCCTTGTCCATTCTATCGTGGATGGGCATTTGGGTTGGTTCCAGGTCTTTGCTATTGTAAACAGTGCCATGATGAACATGTGTGTGCATGTGTCTTTATAATACAATGATTTATAATTCTTTGGGTATATACCCAGTAATGGGATTGCTGGATCAAATGGAATTTCTATTTCTAGATCCTGGAGGAATCGCCACACTGTCTTCCACAATGGTTGAACTAATTTACACTCCCACCAACTGTATAAGTGTTCCTATTTCTCCACATCCTCATCCAGCATGTGTTGTCTCCAGATTTTTAAATGATCACTGTTCTGACTGGTGTGAGATGGTATCTCAATGTGGTTTTGATTTGCATTTCTCTAATGACCAGTGATGATGAACATTTTTTCATATGTTTGTTGGCTTCATATATGTGTTGTCTTGAAAAGAAACAGATACTTTTCAAAAGAAGACATACATGCAGCCAATAAGCATATGAAAAAAAGCTGAATATCACTGACCATTAGAGAAATGCAAATCAAAACTGCAATGCAATATTGTTTCACACCAGTCATATAGCTGTTATTAAAGAGTCAAAAAATAACATACAGAGAAAAAGGATCTGGATGGAGTGTAAATTAGTTCAACCATTGTGGAAAGCAGTGTGGTGATTCCTTAAAGAGCTGAAAAGTGAATTACCATTTGACTTAGGAAATCCCATTGCTGGGTATATACCGAAAGAAAAATAAGTTCTCCTACTATAAAGACATATACACGCGTGTGTTTATTGCAGCATTATTCACAATAGCAAAGAGATGGAATTGATTTAAATGCCCATCAGTTGTAGACTGGATAAAGAAAATGTGGTACATATACACCATGGAACACTATGCGGCCATTTAAAAGAATGAGATCTTCTGTGGGAACATGGATGAAGCTGGAGGCCATTATCTTTATCAAACTAACATAGGAACACAAAACCAAATACTGCGTGTTCTCCCTTGTAAGTGGGAGCTAAATGATGAGAACACATGGACACCAAGAGGGGAACAACACACACTGGGGCCTACTGGAGCGTGAAAGGTGGGAGGAGGGGAGAGGGTCAGGAAAAATAACGAATGGGTGCTAGGTTTAATGCCTGGGTGACAAAATAATCTGTACAACTCACTCCTGTGACATGAGTCTACCTATATAACAACATGCACATATACTCCTGAACTTAAAAGTTAAAAAAATTATGCTTTGAACCAGTTATATACATAGAAAAACGATGATGGGTTGTGAGCAGCCAGGGGCCAAAATAAGCACATGGGAGAGACAAACAGATAAACACAGACACACACACAGACACCCAAACAAAAACCACAAAACGTATGTCATCAGTGCAGAAAATTTTTATAGATACTAGTCTATCTTATTTATTCCTATAAAATATACGGAAATCTATTACAAAAAGTTAAAATTTATCAAAGGATACACAAACACAGATAGTACATGATACCATCCACAGCCAAGGGAGATGTAAACAAATGTGAAAATGCAGCATTGAATCATACCTATGTAAAGTTAACTGTGGTATATACTGTACTACTGTAATAATTTCATAGCCCCCTCCTGTTGCTATTTCAGAGAGTGAGGATCTACTTAAGATGCCATGTGATGCTGATCATCTCCTTGTGAGTGGTTAATCCCTTTAGCAAATTGCCTATTGCAGTAAAAAGTGATCTCTCAATTCTCGTGTTTCTTGTCATGTTTAGTGCAATGTTGTAAACCTTGAATGACACATGGGACCCTTAGCAAGTGCCACTAGAGATGCTGGAAGTGCTCTAAAGAAGCAAAGTCGTAACGTTACAGGAAAAAGTTGGATTGCTTGATATGTACCATAGATTGAGGTCTGCAGTTGCCTCCCATTTCTGACAAACGATTCATCTTGTAAATGGATGATGTAAACTTATGGTATGGATAAATACAGTACAGTAAAATAAATAAATAATAAATATATTTTCTTATGATTGTCTTAATAACATTTTCTTTTCTGTGGCTTACTTTATTGTAAGAATATAGTGTATAAGATATATAACATATAAAATATATGTTCCAGGAATTTAGGACCAGCCTGGGTAACATAGTGAGACCTTGTCTCTATAAAAATACTAAAAAATTAGCTGGCATGGTGGTGCATACCTGTAGTCCGAGGTACTTGGGAGGCTGATGTGGGAGGAGTACTTGAACTCAGGAGGTTGAGACTGCGGTGAGCCATGATTGTGCCACTGCACTCCAGCCTGGATGACAGAGCAAGACCGTGTCTCAAAACAAAAGAAAATGAAATATGTGTTAATTGACTGTTTATGTTATTGGTAAGGCCAGTCAGCAGTAGGATATTAATAGTTAAGATTTTGGGGAGTCAGAAGCTTATACATGGATTTTCAACTTTGTGAGGGGCTGGTGCCCCTAAAACCCACATTGTGTGAGGGTCAGGTTGTGTGTGTATGGTGGGGGGGGGGGTGTATTTTCCCTACAGTTCTTTGCTTTGTATGGATTTAAGTTGCTACATGAGATCAGCCTGAAGAATTTCCTTTAGTATGTCTTATAAAGCAAATCTGGTGGCAACAAATTCTCTCTTTGTTTATATGTGAATGTCTTTATTTTGTCTTACAGTTTTGTTTGTCTTATATAGAAGCCTTGATAGTTTTTTTTTTCTTTGCCAGTCCAAGTCTCTCATTCTGACTTCGAAGTCTCCATTGCTTCTTATGAAAAATTAGCTGCTAATCATTGTTTTCCCCCCATGCACATTGAGTTGTTTTTCTCTTGCTGCTTTTGAGACTTTACTTTGTCTTTCAATAGTATGACTAGGGTGCATCTAGGTGTGGATCTTTTTGTGTTTATCCTACACGCACTGTGTGTGTGTGTGTGTGTGTGTGTGTGTGTGTGTGTGTGTTTTAACTTTGAAGATCTTTAGATTAATTTTGAAATTAATTTTGGGTATTTGTATAGTTTTTCGTTGCTACTTTTTTTACATATATTATTCCTCTCTCTCTCTCTTTTTAATATTCTCTTCCTTTTCTGGGATTCCCATTGCAGACATGTTGGTTTGCTTATTATGTCCCGTAGGTTTTGATACCTTATTTATTTTTCTTCATTCTTTCTTCATTTTTTTTTTGTTTGTTCTGTTTTGTTTTTTGAGATGGAGTCTTACTCTGTTGCCCAGGCTGCAGTGCAGTGGTGCAATCTCAGCTCATTGCAACCTCCACCTCCTGGGTTCAAGTGATTCTCCTGCCTCAGCCTCCTAAGTAGCTGGGATTACAGGAATGTGCCACCACACCCGGCTAACTTTAGTATTTTTAGTAGAGACAGGGTTTCACCATGTTGGTCAGTCTGGTCTTGAATTCCTGACCTTGTGATCTGCCTGCCTCAGCCTCCCAAAGTGCTGGGATTACAGGCGTGAGGCATCATGCCTGGTTAATTTTTCATAAGTAATTTTTATGTCATCTCAATATAAATATTATATTGAGTCCCTCTAATAAATTTTTCATTTCACTTGTATTGTTCAAGTCCAGAATTTCCATTGGTCGTCTTAAAAGTAATTTTTGTCTCTTTATGGTATTCTCTACTTAACGCATCATTTTCATCATTTTTCAATTTTTAAGCCATGATTCTTTAATTCTCTGATCATATTTAAAATTCTGCTTTGAAGTCTTTGCTGACTTCAACATCCAAACTCCCGTTACAGATAGTTTCTGTTGACAGTTTTTACCCCAGAGCAGGGGTCACACTTTCCTTTATTTTTTTGCATGTCCTGTAAGTTTTGTAAAAAATTGGAAATTGTAGATAATGTGTTTTAGGAACTATAGATGCTGATTTAGCTCCAGGAATTTGTTATTGATTTCATTTATATGAAATCATTATAAAATGTCCTTCTTTGACCCTGGAAACAATTTTTGACTTAAGGTCAGTCTTGTCGGATGTTAGCATAGTTGCTCCAGCTCTTTTTGTTGTTGTTGTTGGCACTATGCGTATGGTCTGTCTTTTCCCATCTTTTTTTCTTTCAGTCCATTTGTGTCTGTGAATCTAATGGACAGTAGTAGTCTCTTGTAGACAGCATACAGTCGAATCACATTTAAAAAATCAATTTAGCCCATATCTGCCCCTTAATTGGTACGTTTATTCCATTTACATTTTATGTAAATACTAAGAAGTTAGTATTTATATCTGACATTTTTAAATTTGTTTTTTCCTTATCTTTGACTGTCTCTTTCCCTGATCTCTCTGTTAAGGCATCTGTCTTTGCCGCTATCACATACAGCCTTCAGGCTTCACTAATTTCCAGCTGATTGCTCTATTTAACTCTTAATTTTTTAAGAACAATTTTAGGTTCACAGCAAAATTGAGAGGAAGGTAAAGAGATTTCTCATATACTCTGACCTGCACACATGCACAGCTCTCCTCCATTATTAACTTCCTCCATCACAGTGGAACACTTGTTAGGATTTATGAACCTAAATCGATGTATCGTAGTCACTCAGAATCCACAGTTCATATTACTGCCCATTGTTGGTTCTTGGTGTTACACATTCTGTGGGTTTGGGCAAAGGTGTAATGAAGCACACCCATCATTATAGTTTTGCACAGAGTAGTTCCACTGCCCTAAAATTCCTCTGTGCTCCACCTGTTCATCCCCTTTCCACCCAACCCCTGGAAATCACTGATCTTATTGCTGTCTCCATAGTTTTGAATTTTTCAGAATGTCCTATATTTGGAATAGTACAGTATGTGGTCTTTTCAGATTGGCCTCTTTCATTTAGTAATACGAATTTAACTTTCCTTCTTGTCTTTTCATGGCTTGACAGCTCCTTGCTTTTTAGCTCTGAATAACATTCCATTGTCTGGATGTACCACACTTTATTTATTCACCCACCATGATTTAAGGACATCTTGGTTGCTTCCAAGTTTTGGCAATTTTAAATAAAGCTGCTGCAAACATCCATGTACAGCTTTTTTGTGTGGACCTCTCTTCAAATTCTCTCAGTAATATGAAGAAGAATGGTCAGAGTGATAATTACAGCACCTAGAGCACTCCCAAGTTGCTAAAGTTCTCTGCGTATATTCCAGGAGCTTATGGATCTATTCGGACTATAGCTTATGGATCTATTCGGAGTATTCTTGTGTTTCTTTATTACCCAATACCTAGCACCTCCTCATGTCACTGTGGGTATGAGAGTAGTAATGATTCTTGGGGAAAACTACATGATGTTTATATTCCTGGCTATTTTATTTATACATCGTCTTGGACTTCTTTAATTTTTTTCTGTGTATCTTCTTTATAGCTCATTTCACTCTCCCTGTTTGCCTCTTAATATTTTTCTCTTATATCCGTGCCAACCTAGGCAATTAGGGGAAGCAAACTGAGCATATTGATGTAGTTACCTTGACTCTGGGAGGGGCTATTTTGTCTCACTTTCTCCTCATCTATTCGTTGTTATACTGAGCTGTCCTAGTGATCAGAATCAGGCAGTTTCTGCATGTGAGCATTAAACTGGGACAATTTATCTAGCTGTTTCCTTTAGGCCTGTATCCAATAGTGCAGGTACATGTAGCATTGGTTTTACTCATATTAACCAGTCAGAACATAATTTTGTAAAATTTTATTCTTTTGATTTAAAAAGTTTTGGCAACTATAGGGATATGTTTTCAACTAGAGAAAAAAAAAGTTTTCATTTGTGTCTGAAACTCATGTCAATAAATCAACCAAGCAAAGTTGCTGCTTTCTAAGAATTAAAGAAAATTCTGAAAAAGATGTTGAGGTGGGCATTAATTGAAAGAGGCAGTTTTGGTACAGAATTCAACAGGAAGGATTTCCGACTACAACTGTGGGATGCATTGTTGCCTCAGTTTTCAACCTTCATGCTTTTGTTTGGGTCCTCAGCAGAACACGTTAATCTATCATGATTACTTCTGTCTTCTTGACACCATAGCATCAGTCTAGAAAATCAAGAGGGGCCGGGCACTGTGGCCCATGCCTGTAATCCCAGCACTTTGGGAGGCTGAGGCAGGCAGATCACGAGGCCAGGGGTTAGAGATCAGTCTGGCCAATATGGTGAAACCCCGTCTCTACTAAAAATACAAAATTAGCCAGGCTTGGTGGCTCATGCCTGTAGTCCTGGCTACTCCGGAGGCTGAGGCAGGAGAATTGCTTGAGCGCAGGAGGCGGAGGTTGCAGTGAGCCAAGATCATGCCACTGTACTCCAGGCTGGGTAACAGAGTAAGACTCTGTCAAAAAAAAAAAAAAAAAAAAAATCAAGAGGGGAGCTGAGCTTATTACTACTGCATTAACTTTGCTTGTTTTGTAACATTGTATGAATTGTGGTTTTCCAAGATGTTCAGTGATTCTACAAATTGAGTATCTAAAGTGTGGGGAGTTGGGGAACAATGGAATCTTCATGAGGTGTACCTTAAGGGAGACAGTTGAGATGCCTTCCTTCCCCAGGCTTCCCTGAGGGGCAGCCTAGCACTGTTTCTGAAAAGTGTTACTTTTCAACCCAAAAGGTACAATCAACTGGGCAAGATGCTCTGACCATCCTTTTTGAAATAGGAAAATCACTATTAGGAGCCATTTTAAGACCTGGATGCTTTCAGCTCTGTTATTTTATCCTTAGATGTTCCTGTTCATTTTGCTCCCACTCATCCTTATGTAACAGGTCCTCACCTTGCTCCTCCTCTCTGTGAGCAGTCTGACCATCATCATCAAGCTTAAACAGACCTCACTGTAGCTGGTTCCAGCCTCGGGCATAATGAGGAGATGGATGGTTTGGAAGATTTCTCGTGTGCCATGGATACTACAGGACCATGAGAGCACTCCTGTGGGCAGGCTCAGAGGAGATTTGTGCGCCAGTCCCGGGTCCAGGAAGGACTCTTCCAATCCAGGCAAACAGGTTACAGTTCATACAATGTTTAATATCACCAGCCTTCACATCAGATGGATCCATGTTCAGATCTCAGCTTTGCCACTTCCTGGTTATAAAATTTGAGACAAATCATTCAATACCTCTGAGCCTCAATTTTCTTATCCTTAGCATAGTCTGTTAATATTAATCATGCTGCTTGTGAGAACCAAGATCATATTGCAGTACTGAGCCCCATGTTAAGCTCCTAGTTGGCATTCACAAAATGCTGTAGCCCATTATTACTATTGTTTTTTAGTAGTAACTTGATTCAGAAGCTTAATTCAACCTTTTCATGTTCGAACTATTCACTGTTAGCCCAGAAGAGGATAAGGTTTATATGCAGAGGTCCTAGGTAAACTCTCTGGGCGTCACAGATCTCACACACCCGTCTCCCCTACCCCAAGCAGCTATTCCCTTCAGAGTGGCCTCCTTTGTCTTCATGCCCTGGGCTTTCATCTCTCATTTTGCGTCTGGTATCTGACACCTACCTGTGACTTCTTCCAGGTTTTGAGGGCTTCCTGGCCCTTTTTGCTGTCATTTTGCACCTGAGTTCTCCAGCACACATTTTGGGTCGAACCGTTTTTCTGTCATGTTGCAGTGGCTCTGAAACAGGCCCTACTCGAAGCACATACAGTAGGTTAGGAGTGTCTGTGTTTTGGAAAACAGTTGGAGACCTTTGGGTCTATTAATCTGTATTGCACTGACTTTTGTTACTGAGGTCAGATTGTCTTCTAGAAAGTGTGGTCAAACCATAGAGTAGTTGGTGCAATGAAAACTGTAGACAACTTGTCCCCTGAAATTCAACATCAATTTTGAATATGTCTAAATTTGGATAATGGAACATGTTTCCATAGATTTAGAAGGACTTTCAAGTTAGTTAATGAATAACCTCTGTTAAGGAATGTTATTTTACTTATTATTTTTTTTTTATAGTGACTTGAAATGTTAAGTGGCCTGTAAATCCATTTTTAAAAATTTCTGGATGATTCTTGGATATAGGGAGTACATGATGTCAATATAAAATGTTTACCCTTAAAAGAAGAAAAATTAGAATGAAACTGTTAGGCAGGAAATGTCTTTTTTTTCTTTCCAATTTGCATTTTGGTTTACAGATTATTTCGTCACTCAGGTAATTAGCATAGGACCTGATACGTAGTTTTCTGATTTTCAACCTCAAGTAGGCTCCAGTGTCTGTGGTTCCCTTCTTTGTGTCCATGTGTACTGTATGTTTAGCTGCTAATTAGAATAACGAAAGCATGCAGTGTTTGGTTTTCTGTTCCTGTGTTACTTTGCTAAGGCTAATGGCCTCCAGCTGCATCCATGTTGCTGCAAAGGACATGGTTTCATTCTTTTTTTTATGGCTGCATAGTATTCCATGATATGTACTTCAGTCGACTGTGGCTTGGTATTTAGGTTGGTTCCAGGTCTTTGCTATTGTGAATAGTGATACGATGAAAATATGCATGCATGTGTCTTTGTGGTAGAATGATTTATATTCCTTTGAGTATATATATATGGTAATGAGATTGCTGGATTAAGTGGTATTCTTTGAGGAATCTCCAAACTGCTTTCCACATTGGCTGAACTGATTTATACTCCCACCAGCAGTGTGTAAGGATTCTCTTTCTCTGCAACCTCACCAACGTCTGTTACTTTTTCACTTTTTAATAATAACCATTCTGACTGGCGGGAGATGGTATCTCATACTGGTTTTGATTTGCATTTCTCTAATGATTGGCCATGTTGAGCATTTGTTCATATGGTTGTTGGCCATGCGTATGTCTTCTTTTGAGAAATGTCTGTTCATGTCCTTTGCCCATATCTTAACAGGGTTGTTTTTTGCCTGTAAATTTGTTTAAGTGTCTTATAGATTCTGAATATTAGGCCTTTGTCAGATACATACATTGCAAAAATTTTCTCTCATTCCATTGGTTGTCTGTTTTCTGTGGTGATAGTTTCTTTTGTTATGCAGAAGCTCCTTAGTTTAATGAGACCCTGTTTGTTAACTTTTGTTTTTGTTGTAGTTGCTTTCCGGGTCTTTGTCATGAAATCTTTGCCAGGGTCTATGTCTAAAATGGTACTTCCTAGGTTTTCATCTAGGGTTTTTTTTATAGTTTTAGGTTTTACATTTAAATCTTTAACCCATTTTAAGTTGATTTTTGTATGTAATGGAAGGAAGGGGTCCAGTTTCAATCTTCTGAATATGGCTAGCCATTTATCCTAGCACTATTTATTTAGTAGGGAGCCCTTCCCCATTGCTTGTTTTTGTTGATTTTGTCAAAGATCTGATAGTTGTAGGTGTGTGGCTTTATTTCTGGGTCCTTGACTCTGTTCCATTGGTTCATGTGTCTGTTTTTGTACCATTACCATGCTGTTTTGGTTACTGTAGTAATGTAGTATAGTTTGAAGCTGGGTAATGTGATGCTTCCAGCTTTGTTCTTTTTGCTTTAAATTTCCTTGGCTATTTGGGATTTGTTTTTTTTTTTTTTTTTTTTGGTTCCATATATATTTTGCAATAGTTATTTAAAAATTCAGTGATGAATATCATTGGTAATTTTATATGAATAGCATTGAATCTGTAGATTGCTTTGGGCATTATGGCCGTTTTAACAATATTGATTCTTCTTAATGAGCATGGAAAGTTTTTCCATTTGTTTGTGTCATCTCTGATTTCTTTCAGCATAATACCTATATTTCTAGGTGTGTGTATGATTTCTTTCATACAATACCTATGTTTCTAGGTATTGTATATTTTCTGTAGCTGTTGTAAATGAGATTGCATTCTTGATTTGGCTTGGATGTTGTTGGCGTTTAGAAATGCTACTGATTTTGGGCCATTGATTTTGTATCCTTAAATTTTGCTGGAGTTGTTTTATCAGCTGAAGTAGCTTTTGGGCCAAGACTATGGGATTTTCTAGGTATAAAACCAAATTGTCTGTGAAGAGAGATAGTTTGACTTCCTCTCTTCCTATTTGAATGTCTTTTATTTCTTTCTCTTGCCTGATTGCTCTGGCTAGGACTTCCAGTACTATGTTGAATAGAAGTGATGAGAGAGGGCATCCTTGTCTTGTTCTAGTTCTCAAAGGAAATGCTTCCAGCTTTTGCCCATTCAGTATGATGTTGGCTGTGGGTTTATCATAGATGGCTCTTACTATTTTAAGGTATGCTCCCTTGAAGCCTAGGGATGTTGAATTTTATCAAAAGCCTTTTTGGCATCTGTGGCAACCATCATGTGGTTTTTGCCTTTAATGCTGTTTATGTGGTGAATCACATTTATTGATTTGCATCTGTTGAACCAAACTTGCATCCAAGAGATAGAGCCTAATCATAGTGGATTAGCTTTTTGATGAGCTGCTGGATTCAGTTTGCCAGCATTTTATTGAGGATTTTTGCATCTATGTTCATCAGGGATATTGGCCTGAAATTTTCATTTTTTTTGTTGTGTCTTTGCTAGGTTTGGTATCAGAAGAGGAGGAGCTCTTCTGTAACTCATTCTATGAGGCAATCTCATAGAACGGTACCAGCTCATCTTCAGAAAATGTCTTGATCATCTTACCTGATGGGCTCATTAAATACAGTATGTGAAGATTTTCATAGCAGTTTTGACCCCACTTTCTTTCAGGTTGTAGCAGTCTCTTCTTGTAACAAGCATTTAGCAGCATAAGGGAAATCTCTATTCAGTATTCCTATAGACAGAACCAATAAATATGAGCTCACAATCTAAAATTGCAAAACACATGGAGAAACAGTTTATCATGAATGAGAGGAAGCCAGACATTTTCAGATTATAATATTTTGGGAATAATGGATAACATTTTTAATATGATGTACTTAATTAATCTTTTCTTTCTTTCCCTTGAAATGATTTTTATAAAAAAACAAGGAAAGGGAGATTTTTTTCTTTTGAAATAATTTTAGACTTACAGAAATGTAAAAAAAACTATAGGGGGACCACATTTACCCATCACTCAACTTCCCCTAAAGTTAAAATTTATACAACCATGATAAAATTATCAAATCCAGGAAATTTACATTAGTAGAATATTAGTAAAACAACAAATACCATTCAGTTTCTTCAGTTTTTTTCCTAATGACTTTTTTTTTCTGTTCAATATTCTCTCCAGAATCCCACATTTCATTTAGTTGCTGTATATCTTGAATTTTCTCTAAATTCTTTAGTCTATCTTCACACATTTGCAAAGTGTTGGTCAGTTACCTTGTAGAGATTTCTCAATTTGGGTTTGTCTCATGTTCCCTCATGACACTTTTGAGCCTGTTGCAGTTTTGGCGAGATCACAGAGGTGATGTGCCCTTACTAGTGTATGATATCGGGGTGCAAACACTGGCATGTCCTACTACTGATTTAGTTAACATCCATCACTTGGCTGACATGGTGTCTGCCAGGTTTCTCTATTGTAAAGTGAAGCCTTGGTAAATTATCTTGTGGGGGAAATACTTTGAGGTATGCTAACATTGTGTTTCTCCTCAAACATTTTCTTACTGATTTTAGCATTTGTCAGTAGCTCTTTGCCTCTGATCATTATGACTGTAGAGTTTGCCTGATGGTGATTTTGTATTGTCCTTATGGCTTCTATTAATACATTTATTAACTGGAGCTCATCTGCAAGGAAGAGCTATCCTTCTCCTTTATTTATTTATTTACATTTGTAAAAGTTCATGGATGTTTATTTTATTCTATGTGTTGTAAGCCGGTACTGTTGTTACTTATTTTATTTGTCAGATTATTCCAATTTTGACTGTTGGGAACAGCTTCGGTGTCCACTTGGCTCCCGTCTTCTTTAGACACATTCTCATCAATTTTCAATCATTTTTTCATTTTCTCACGTCACAAAATGTTCTTAAATAAATTTACATTTTGCCTGCTCTTACCCTGGAATCAGCTGCCTCTCAAAAGATTTCTCATGCCTTATATTGGGGAATTGTGTTTAGAAATCAGAATCTGGATGCTTGGTGGGCATGTAGCAATTTAGGTGTCACTGATTCTAGGCCTCTGCAGTCAGCATATTTGGGCATATGTGTATGTATACGAACACCCAAATGTCATCCAAATGTCCATATCTGCATCTATATTAATTTATTCATCTATATGTTTAAAACCTTCAGCTCATATTGATTTCTTGATTCCAATCCAACACCGTAAGATTTGCCTCTTGCTCTCATTATCTACAATATATACTCACGTATTTGTTCAATTCCTAGCATACACCTCAAGTAGTTACAGAATTGCTAACTCATATCTTTGTGAGAAATAGATTTACTAAGTCAACTACAGTATTTATGTAGACTTCTTTTTGTCTTTAGTCTTACAGTAGCCTGTCAAAATATGGTTTTCTGAAATTTCTTAGATTAGTTCTTTTAGTCTCCGTAGCCTTCAGTATGTTTATGTTATTTATTTGTAATGCACTTATTGGGGCTGGGATTGCTATAATTTGGATACTCGTCCCCTCCAAATCTCATGTTGAAGTCTGATCTCTAGTATTGAAGGCAGGGTTTCATGGAAGGTGTTTGGGTCATGGGGGTGGATCTTCTGAGAATGACTTAATGCCATCCTCATGGTAATGAATGAGTTCTCACTCTATGACTTCCCAAGAGAGCTGGTTGTTGAAGAGTCTGGCACCCTTCTCTTGTTTTCCCCTCACTTCTGATCCAGCCATGTGATCTCTGCACACCAGCCTCCCACTATGAGGGGGAAGCAGCCAAGAGGTCCTCACCACATGCAGATGCTGGTGCCGTGCTTGTCGTACAGCCTGGACAACTGTGAACGAAATAAACCTCTTTTCTCTTTGAGACAGGGTTTCACTCTATTGCCCAGAGTAGAGTGCAGAGGTACGATCACTGCAGCCTCAACCTTTCCAGGCTCAAGGAATCCTCCCATCTCTGCCTCCCACGTAGCTGGGACTACAGGCTCATACCACCACACCTGGCTAATTTTTGTAGAGACAGGATTTTGCCATGTTGCCTGCAGGCTGTTCCTTTCTTTGTAAATTACCATGTCTTTATTGCATCATAAATGAACTAAGATGGGATATTTAAACCATTACCACGGTTCTAAGAATCAAAGTCATACAGAAATGTATATGCAGGGAAGTATCACTCCTCATGCTTACTATCCTGTTCTTCACTCATCTTTCTCCCTTACCCGTATCTCTCCTCTAAGTAGCTGATGTGTCTGTCTTGTATTTCTTTTACATAAATAAGCACATACAGATGTTTGTTTTGTATGCCCTTCTTCATTACCTGAAGAATAACAGTGTAGATAATCGATCACATTTTGCTTTTTATAAGCTTAATGGTATGTCTTGGAAATTACTCCTAATCATTTCACAGAAATCTTCCCCATTCTTTTTTGTAACTATATAGTACCTAATTTTGTGAATGTGTCAGAGTTTATTCAACCTTCCTTCTACATAGAGGCATTTAGATTGTCTCCAGTCTTTTGTAATTACAAACAACGCTACAGTGAATGTTTTTGTATTGTTGGAGGTGTACTTTCAGGGTATCTTTCTAGAAGTCAGATTGCAGAGTCAAATAAGTGCATGTTTTATTCTTTATTGCCAGATTTCCCTCTGCAAGAGTCGTGCCGGGTTATCCTCCCGCTGCCATTATGAGAGCATGGTCATTTTTCTAGTCTGCCTGACAGAATGTGATGTTACAATTTTTCATTTTGTCAGTTTTATGAAAATGGTATCTCAGTGCAGTTTTCATTTGCATTTCCTTAATGATAAGCGAATTTGAACTTTTTGTGTGTGTTTGAAGGCCATTTTCAGATCCTTTTTTGTTAATTGTGCATTCATGTCAAGTTCCTGTTTTTCTATTGAGTCTTTGTTTCACAGTGTTCAAGGGTTCTTCATTTATTAGGGATATTAGCTCTTTGTGGTAGACTGCAATTATTTACTCCTGGTTAGTTGTTTTGTGATTTTTTACAGTGTGTGTTTGTTTTGGTCATGTAACTTTAAAACACTTTTATGTAGACAGATTTACTAGTTATATCTCTGGATTTTCAGTTTTATATAGAAAGGCTAAATAGAAAATCAGCCATTCCTTATGTACTGTCTTATTTTACATTCAAATCTCTAACACTTTTGGGTTTTTTCTTGCATATATTGTGAAATATGGAATCTAATTTTATTTTATTTTTCCAAATGATGACCTGGTTATCCCAGCACCATTTATTAAACAGGACACTTGTACTCCAGTGACTTGAGATGTCCATTTTATCCTGTATTAACCTTTTATATGTCCTTGGTCCTGTTTCTGAACATCCTATTACATTATATGTCTATTTGTCTATTAATGGACCAGCACCAAATTGTTTAAGGCTTTATAACATGTTTTAATGTCTGGGAGAGCTAGTTATATCCGCTTTTTAGTTTTTCCTTTTCAGTGTTTTTTTGGGATATTCTTACATATTTCTTTTTTCTTGTGAACACTAGTATCAACTTGTCTAACTCATTTATGAAATAGCTTGCTGACATTTTTGATCAAGATTGCATTAAATTCATCCATTAACATGGGAACAGCTGTCGTCTATACATTGTTAATTAATTGAATCTGAGAACAGGCTATGTCTTTGTGTTTAATCAAGTCTACTTCTGTCTTTTAGGGATGTTTTAACATTGTGTTGTATACATTTTGCACATTTCTTGTTAAATGTATTATAAAATCTTTGTTGATATGCATGTGGCTTTCTTTGCAAGTAAGTTCTCTACTGTTTATTTTTTGTGTATACGGAGGCCGTTAGTTTTTGTAAGTTAGTATAGCCTTAGTTGATATCCCTGTCTAATGTTAAATAGTAGCAGAAATAAAGAGTAAACACAGCAGGCCTGTAACTACCATCCTTAGAAAGGTCTACTTGCCAGGTTAGTCCTTGTCTGGCATCTGAAAACTCAAATGTCAGAAGTATTCCCACCGTTATCTAACTGAGAAGAATAGTTTACTGTGGCTAGACTAGACTGTATATGTAAACAATTTGGTTTATGCTAACCACCTGCTTTCTTTCTGGGAGTCTGGAATTTTGGTATATGTTAGGCAGAGGGTGTTTATGTGATCAGATCCCCATAAAAATCTGAGTCTCTAATGGTCTTCCCTGGGCAGGAACCTCACGCACATGTTGCCACATATTCATTGCTGGGCAAAGAGTGTGCACTCTGTGAGTCCCCCACGGGAGGGAGAGTGAGAAGGACACCTCATACGGATCCGTACTCACGTGGACTCCACCTTCATCTTTTCCGTTATGATTTGGCTGTGTGTCCTTCGTTGCTGTGATGAATGTTAGTCAGGTGTGCAGCTGCATGCTTGCTCACAGAATTCTTCTAGAACATCTCCAAGTGTTGGGGTTGCCTTGGAGACTGACACACTGGTGGTCATAGTGAAAATGCCTTTAGTGTTTCCCTATTAAATATGATACTGGCTTTATGATTAGGTGTATGTAATATAAAATATTTTATCACATTAACAAAGTATCCACTAATTCCTATTTTCTTGAGTGTTTTAAGCATAAATGAGTATTGAAATTTGACAGAGATTTCTCCCCAGTATTTATGGAGATCATATTATTTTTCTGTTAGATCTATTAATAGAGTGTACAGTACTAATGAATTTCCTAATATTGAACCAACCTTGAATTCTGGAATGAATTATCTTTTTTATGATTTATTATTTTCTTAATGTAGTCTTTTTGCTAATATTTCATTTACAATTTGACATTGATATTCATGAGTAATTAATATTCATGAGTAATACTTTTCTGTGGTACTCTTTTTTTAATGAGTCTTTACCTGGTTTAGGTATCAGTGTCACACTTGCTTCATATGAGGAGTTAGGAAAATCTACCTTCTTTTCCGTAATCTGAAATAATTTGTAGATCATTGTGACTATCTGGTTTTTGAGGGCTTGGTACAATTACCCTGTGAGACCATCTTGGCCTGGTTCTTTTTGGAAGTGGGCTAGTTATTTCTTTAATAACTTTCTATTTCTTTGAAAATAGGTCTGTTTAAGCTTTCTAAATCAGATGGGGTAAATATTGGCAATCTGTATTTCTCTAGGGGAACTATCCATTTCACCTAGGTTTTAAAATTTATTTTCAAAGAAGTTTCCAAATTAGTCATTTATGATTTAAATTTTATTTCTGTTTCAATGATGATGATTATTATTTTTTTTAGTTAAAAAATCAACTTTATTTCCATACAAAAATACTTGTATTTTCTTTTTTTAATTGTACTTTAGGTTTGGGGTACATGTGCAGATCATGCAGGATTGTTGCGTAGGTACACATATGGCAATGTGGTTTGCTGCCTCCATTCCTCTGTCACCTACATCTGCATTTCTCCCAATGTTATCTCTCCCTGACCTCCCCCATCCCCCCACTGTCTGTCTCTTAGGCACCCCCAACAGACCACAGTATGTGATGCTCCCCTCCCTGTGTCCCTGTGTTCTCATTGTTCAACACCCACCTATGAGTGAGAACACGCGGTGATTGATTTTCTGTTCTTGTGTCAGTTTGCTGAGAATGATGGTTTCCAGATTCATCTATGTCCCTATAAAGGACACGAACTCATCATTTTTTATGGCTGCATCGTATTCCATGGTGTATATGTGCCACATTTTCCTTGTCCAGTCTGTCATTGATGGGCATTTGGGTTGGTTCCAGGTCTTTGCTATTGTAAACAGTGCTGCTATGAACATAACGTGTGCATGTGTCTTTATAATAGAACGATTTATAATCCTTTGGGTATATACCCAGTAATGGGGTTGCTGGGTCAAATGGCATTTCTATTTGTAGGTCCTTGAGAAATTGCCACACTGTCTTCCACAATGGTTGCACTAATTTACACTCCCACCAACAGCGTAAAAGTGTTCCTATTTTTCCTCTCCAGCATCTGCTGTCTCCAGATTTTTTAATGATCACCATTCTAACTGGTGTGAGATGGTTTCTCAATGTGGTTTTGATTTGCATTTTTCTAATAATCAGTGATGATGAGCATTTTTTCATATGTTTGTTAGCCTCATATATGTCTTCATATCCTTTGCCCACTTTTGGATGGGTTTGTTTTTCTTGTAAATCTGTTTTAGTTCTTTGTAGATTCTGGATATTAGCCCTTTGTCACATGGGTAGATTGTAAAAATTTTTTCCCATTCTGTTGATTGCCGGTTCACTCTAATGATTGTTTGGCTGTACAGAAGCTCTGAAGTTTAATTAGGTCCCGTTTGTCTATTTTGGCTTTTGTTGCCAATGCTTTTGGTGTTTTGGTCATGAAGTCCTTGCCTACGCCTGTGTCCTGAATGGTTTTGCCTGGGTTTTCTTCCAGGGTTTTTATGGTGTTATCAGTGATTTTTTTTATTGTTCTTTCTTTCTTTGAATGTTTGTGCTCTCTCCCCGTTTTCCCCTTAATCAAGTTAGATTGTGGTTTGTACATCTTGCTAATTTTTTTCAAAACAACAAGTGGGAGTCGGTTTGTTAATTATTGTACTGCTTTTGTATTCTCTATGTCATTAATTTCTGCGTTAACTTCATTATCTCCCTCCTTTATTTGGTGGGCTTTGTTCTTTTTCTAGTTTTTAGAGTTGGAAATGTAATATTTTTTTCAGTGTTGTTATTAAATGCGTTTAGTGCAGTGATTTTCCTCTGATTACTGCTTTAAATGCATCCCTTATATTTTGATATGTAGTGTTTTCATCATTCTTTAGAAACAGTAATTTCTATTTCCCACGAGAATTGTTTTAATAGAACATTTTTAACTTTCTCCATAGAAGGACCTTTCTGTTTTTTGTTTTTCTTAGTAATTTTCTAGCTTGATTGCATTGGCAGCAAAGAGGTTTTTGAATTTAAAAATATTTCTACTCTACAGAAGTTACTAATCGATATGGTATGGGTATTTGTCCCCTTCAAGCCTTATGTTGAAATTTGAGCCCAGTGTTGGAGGTGGGGCCTGGTGGGGAGGTGTTTGGATCATGGGGGCAGATCCCTTCTGAACGGCATGGTGCCATCTTTGTGGTAATGAATTCTCACTGTGTTAGTCCCTGCAAGAGCTGTTAAAACAGACAGGTACCTCCGACTCTCTCAATTCTTCTCTTGCCAGTGACCTCAGCATGCCTTGGGTCTCCTTTGCCTTCCCAAACAAGTGGGAGCAGCCTGAGGCCCTCACCGGACGCTGAGTGGATGTTGGTGTGTGCCTCCACATGCACAGGCCGGACGCTGAGTGGATGTTGGTGTGTGCCTCCACATGCACAGGCTGGACGCTGAGTGGATGTTGGTGTGTGCCTCCACATTCACAGGCTGGACGCTGAGTGGATGTTGGTGTGTGCCTCCACGTGCACAGGCCGGACGCTGAGTGGATGTTGGTGTGTGCCTCCACGTGCACAGGCCGGACGCTGAGTGGATGTTGGTGTGTGCCTCCACGTGCACAGGCCGGACGCTGAGTGGATGTTGGTGTGTGCCTCCACGTGCACAGGCCGGAGGCTGAGTGGATGTTGGTGTGTGCCTCCACGTGCACAGGCGGGACGCTGAGTGGATGTTGGTGTGTGCCTCCACGTGCACAGGCCGGACGCTGAGTGGATGTTGGTGTGTGCCTCCACGTGCACAGGCCGGACGCTGAGTGGATGTTGGTGTGTGCCTCCACGTGCACAGGCCGGACGCTGAGTGGATGTTGGTGTGTGCCTCCACGTGCACAGGCCGGACGCTGAGTGGATGTTGGTGTGTGCCTCCACGTGCACAGGCCGGAGGCTGAGTGGATGTTGGTGTGTGCCTCCACGTGCACAGGCCGGACGCTGAGTGGATGTTGGTGTGTGCCTCCACGTGCACAGGCCGGACGCTGAGTGGATGTTGGTGTGTGCCTCCACGTGCACAGGCCGGACGCTGAGTGGATGTTGGTGTGTGCCTCCACATGCACAGGCTGCAGAACCATGAGCCAAATAAACTGTGCTTTGTAAATTGGCTGGATTGCAATCCTTGGTTTACACTTTTTTTCATTGACTTATTTTTTAAAATGCAGCTCCATTGTCATTTTGTTTATATGTTGATTTTGGAAGACCTGATGTCAGTCTGATTGTTTTGCCAGTGGCTTTGATGATTTTATTTTCTTACTTGAAATCTTATAGTTTTATTAGAACATACATCAGAGATTTTAGTTTTAAATATTAACTTCACTCCACTATTCTGTTTTCTTCCCTAGGGACTCAGTAAACAAATACTATTTCTTCATTGCCTGTGTTCCGTTTCCACTACTGTCTCTGAACTTTTATTTACTTATTCATTTTTATTCTCTCACTTGCTTGGATATCTTATTTAGTGACCCTTGTTATATTTTCATTTTTGTCTATTGTGTTGGGCATCTTTTATTTCTCATTTCTTTTGTAAAACGATTTCTCTGAATACATAATAGTTGTTGTGTATTTATGGGGGACATGTGATATTTTGATACAATAGTACAATGTATAATGACGAAATCAGGGCAGTTGGGATATCCATAATCTCAAACGTTTATCATTGTTTGTTTTGGGAACATTCCAAGTCCTTTCTTCCAGTTATTTTAAGTATACTAAGTTATTGTTAATTATAATCACCTATAGTGCTATCAAACACTAGAACTTATTACTTCTAACCATATTCTTTGTACCCACTAAACAACCCCTTATTTCTGAGAAAACTTTGTTACGTCATCCTTGTGTTCAGTCAGCTTTTTATTTCTGCCTGTTATTTGCCTGTTTCTGTTTTCAAATGTCTGATTTAAGGTGGGTTGTATTTTTAATGCTTGCTTGAGGCTTGAGCATGGCAAATTCATTCATTTTTAATGCTTGCCTGGGCGTGGCAAATTCATGTGAAATGTGGGCTTGCAATTTTCTTCTACATGCTTCAAGGTTATTTTCAGGCAGGGATTTTCCTCAGCTGATGTGTGTGACATTTCCGTTCCTGATAGCATTTGCACTGGCTCTGTAGGTGTGACTTTGCTTTCCTCTTGTTCATTTCATGCTGTGGGACTTGCTTGTGTTTCTCAGGATTCCTGGCGCTCTTCTGTGGGCAGAGCACAGTGTTCTGACTCCTGCCTTGCAGAACCCCGCTTTTACTTCCTTTTCTACTTGACCACTTGGTTGCCCAAAGGAGCTTTCTCTTCCTCTTTGCTTTTTCCTCCCCAAGGCGGCATACTCCCAGATGGAGCCTTCCGGTGCTCCTGCCCCTCCCATAGCACCTCCCCTGGCCCCTCCTGGTGGACCTTCTCATCAGCTCAGCACCTGCTCTGTCTTCCCTTAGGGCTTTCTGTTTGCAGTAAAGTTTTGTGACTGGGACAGCAGTGAGAGAGAGCAGCCTGGGGATTTGGTGGTATTTCCTCTCTTCAGTTCAGATGCTTTGCATTTTTGGTGTTCTCTACCTTCAGATCATGTGGAAGGCATGGGTTTGTGTAGATTTTACTTTTCGTTTCTTGTTTTTTTTCTATCTTTTGGGAGGAAATTTTGGGACAGAAGCAGTTATACCAATGCCATTGTCCTCAGCCATCCATGTTGCCAATTTCTTTTCTTTCTTTTTTTTTTTTTTGAGATGGAGTCTTGCTGTCACCTAGGCTAGAGTGCATTGGTGCTTTCTCACGTCACTGCAACTTCCGCCTCTCAGGATTCAAGCGACTGCCATTCTCCTGCCTCAGCCTCCGGAGTAGCTGGGATTACAGGCATGCACCACCATGCCCATCTAGTTTTTGTATTTTCAGTAGAGACGGGGTTTCGCCATATTGGCCAGGCTGGTCTCAAATGCCTGACCTCAGGCGATCACCCTGCCTTGGCCTCCCAAAGTGCTGGGATTACAGGCGTGAATCACCACACCCCAGCCCCATGTTGCCAATTTCTAAAAGAGAACCACTGCATGTCAGTCAACAAAGTGGGCTGTGGTGGCCACAGGCCAGGTCCATGGAGATTTCAGAGTCCTACCCAGGCAGACTTACGGAAGTGGGGGGGTGCTGGGAAGATGAGTTGCTGCCTAGGGTTCCTGGCCTTGTCTTTGTTACTTTGCAACTTGGTGTTCCCTGGTTTGTGCTGGAGTATCCCCAGGAGTTGGGGCAGATAGACTGTTGGCAGGAGAAGGGACTTTACACATCTAACCAAACCTGGTGATCCGTGAGGGGCTGAGCCACACACTCCCCTCCCTGTGTCAGCCCACACACGAGCCGGCCCAGGTGGGACTGAGCTCGGCCTTCTTCTCTGGAGGCTGCCATTCTCAGCCACCCCCTGGACCTCCTTCATAGAGTTCCCTGCAATTGCCCTGTTCCTGGGCCAGGGATGTACCCCACACTGCACTGTGCAGTTCCTCCATCCTCCAAAGCTCATCTTGAAGGAGGAGTGGCCGGGAACAAACCTCTCGAACGCTGAACTGAGGAAAGAAGTGGCTTTTATTTGGCCGGGAGCTGCGGGGGCGCTACAGCCTCATTCGCTGAGCTCCCCACGCTGCAGTTTCTCTCCCCTTTTATAGGCGTACAATGCTAAAGGGGAAACTGAGGTGGAACTATGTCATTGTCCATTTGCTGGACGTCCGACCTTACAATCTTTTTGCTTCATTGATTTGCTCATTCATATGCAGCGTGAACAGGAACCAGCAGGGGAGGAGCTTACAGAGACAAGACAAAAGCAACAAGCTGTTTGTTGGCAGAGGTGTTTCCAGGAGGGAGCCTGGTCTGTGGAGACGTGGGGGCGTGAACCAGTGCCGGGCTCCAGCCGGCAGGATTAAGGTTTATTTCAGGGTTAACAGATAGCAGAGACACTGGGAACTAAAAGGGAGTCATTTTCCCAGCTCTTTGGTATTTTACTTCATTTTCTTTCCCTTCTTCACCCTCCTTCCCATCTGGAAGGTGGGGGAGGGAGGAGGTGAAATTAAAGGAGGCGAGGGGGTCTCCCCCTCTCAGTCTGAGCATCTTTTCTGGTTCTCTAGGCCCCAGCACGGTAGGGAGGCCCTTCTCTGTCCCCCAGTGCTCCCAGCCAACAGCACTGCTCACTTCTGCCCTGTTCCCTGGAATCTGCAGCAGTGGCCCTGTGCTGGTTGTCCTAGGGGCTGGGCCCAGTGGATTCCAGAGTGAGTGAGGGAAGCTGAGCAACATGCTTGGTGTTGGGATGATGCAGGACGGTGTCTCCACAAAGGCTCAGAGGCAAAAGGAAATGAGAACCGGAGCTGTGACTTAGGTTCACAGGGAAGCTGCATAAAGGGAAAGGCGAGAGTTTAAAGCTATCTGAAGGCATCGTGTTAAATGTAATGTTTTCTTGACAAATACCCAGCACACTGCATTGTTTTTAAAAATCCCCCTCATTAAAAGCTAAGATCAATTTCTTACATATGGAAGAGTTTCTATGCTACACGGTATTCTAATGAGAAAAAAAGAAAAGTGACTTACAGTACTATACAACACTATCACATGAAATATTCATGTAAAAATTCTTTTAGAACAAGAAGACACATTCTTAAATGTAAGCAGTGCTATGCAGATACTAATAATTAATTCCTGAGCATGAGAGAGTGAGCCAGGGCAATGCGAGTGCCATTTGTCCAGAGATTAAAAACCAGGACCTGGGACTCGCAGGCCTCAGGGCCCTCACGGAGGACCTGAGCCTGGCTCTCTACCCCTGTTAGGCCACAGGGACTCGCTCCTGGGGGGTGGAGGGTGGGAAACCCGGGCAGAGGGGGAGTTCCAAGCTGCTGGGGGAAGCCCGGGACTTTCCAGGGTTCTCTTCTCAATAATAGAAAGTGCCTCCTGGGCAACAGAGCAAGACTTTGTCTGGCGGGGTGCAGGGCAGGGGGACGGGGGGAAAAAAACTGCCTCCTAGTGAGTGGGTGGGGCTTGGAAGTTACTTCAGTCCTCTCTTCCATCTCCCAGGTGACAGTTTCTGAGCCAGGCCCCCTACACAGGTGTCCTGGAACAGGACCGGTGGCTGGCAGTGCCAGGAGAGGAGGGCAGCTGTGGGCCCTGGGAGGCACCTCTGTGGTGGGCTCGGGTTTTGGAGCACAAGATAACAGCTGTGTGAGAAACGGGGTGAGGATGGACAGTGTGGGACATATGCCTGCTGTGAGGGTTCCCAGCGCAGGCGACAGAGGGGGAGTTACTGCAGCCCTGGGCAGAGGGGGGGGTGCAGGAGCACCGGGTCCCCGCGGCTCTCAGGGGCACAGAGGGCTCTTTTCCTTCCCCTTGGTCTCCTTCCTTGCGGGGTGGCTGCCCCTGGTGGCCTCCCTGACCGGGGTGCCCTGTGGATGCTCTCGAGGGGATCGAGGTCAGGGTGGAGGATGTGAGCTCTTCAGGTCGCCCAGCCAGCACCCACGTGCTCTGGTGCCAGCCATGGACGTGTGTGTGAGTCAGCATGACCTGGAGGAACACACTGTTCCCAGAACACTCTGACTCTGTCTGTCTGCACCTGCCGCCTCCCCAAAGGCCAGGTCCACTGCACTGTTTCGGGTATGGTACATCTCCCTGTGCTGCCCCCGCCCTGAGGAGTCACTCCCCCAAAGCCTTTCCTAAATCTCCTAAGCCCCTCTGTCTCCCTAATGGCACTTCACACTAGCTGTGTGAGGCGGGACTCACCAGAGAGGGACAGTCACCACCTGGAGAGGCCCCCTCGCGCCCTGGGAACCTGAGACCCAGTGTGCTGGGAAACGTCTGAGGAGTGCGAGATTTACCACAGGCTTGGTGTGATGTCTTCTGTTTCTTTTTAAATCAACTGAAACGACCCAAGAACTGGATTTCTTCACATCTACCAATTTATACTTTACTTGGGAAAAGAAAAAGCACTCACAAATAAATTTAATTAGTCAATCTATAATTATGGTATGAATAAGTTCCATTTAAATGTAATGTTCCAAGCATGATAATTTGTTGAGTAAATCAAATCATTGATCCATCTTAATGTTCCTAAAGTTAGGACGTCATCTAAGCTTCATAAAAAGAAAGCATTTTATGCATTTCAGTTTTCCCCAGAAGTCCCTCTTTGTTAAAAATAGAAAAAAACAGTTTTTCTTTCAAAATTAGCTGATATTCTGTGCCTGGAAGGAATCAGTGGGGTTTTTCACGCTTTCCGCGCGGCGGTTCTCGTGGGCTTTCTGCGCAGTGGTCCTCAGGATTTCCGCGCGGTGATTCTGTCAGGCTTTCCGCGCAGTGGTTCTCCTCGGGCTTTCTGCGCGGCGGTTCTGTCAGGCTTTCCTAGACCAACAATACACAGGCAGAGAGCGAAATCATGAATGAACTCCCATTCACAATTGCTGCAATGAGAATAAAATACCTAGGAA
This sequence comes from Ateles fusciceps, assembly GCA_036589455.1. NCBI lineage: Eukaryota > Metazoa > Chordata > Mammalia > Primates > Atelidae > Ateles > Ateles fusciceps. The sequence goes on from JAZHEH010003346.1 coordinate 628,915, forward strand.
TACAGCTAACAAGGGAAGTGAAGGACTTCTTTCAGGAGAACTACAAATCACTGCTCAAGGAAAACAGGGAGGGCAGAAAGAAACGGAAAAGCATTCCATGCTCATGGATAAGAAGAAGAATCAGTCTTGTGAAAATGGCCATATTGCCCAAAGTAATTTATAGATTCAATGCTATTCCCATTAAACTACCACTGACATTCTTCACAGAAAAAAACTACTTTAAAATTAATATGGAACCAAAAATGAGGGTGTATAGCCAAGATAATCCTAAACAAAAAGAACAAAGCTGGAGGCATCATGCTGCCTAGTTTCAACCTATACTACCAGCCTACAGTAACCAAAACAGCAATGTACTGGCACAAAAACAGACATACAGACCAATGGAACAGAACAGAGATCTCAGAAGTAAGACTGGACATCTACAACCACCTGATCTTCAGCAAACCTGACAAAAGCAAGCAATAGGGAAAGGAGTCCCTATTTAATAAATGGTGCTGGGAAAACTGGCTAGCCATATGCAGAAAATTGAAACTGAACCCCTTCCTTACACGTTGTACAAAAATTAACTCAGTATGGATTAACGACTTAAATATAAAACCCCAAATTACAAAAACCGTAGAAGAAAATCTAGGCAATACCACTCAAAATATAGGCACAAACAAAGATTTCATGACAAAAATATCAAAAGCAATTGCAACAAAAGCAAAAACTGACAAATGAGATCTAATTATACTGAAGAGCTTCTGCACAGCAAAAGAAACTATCATCAGAATGAACAGACAACCTAGAGAATGGGAGAAAATTTTTGCACTCTATCCATCGGACGAAGGTCTAATATCCAGAATCTATAAGGAACTTAAATTTGGAAGAAAAAACCAACAACCATATTAAGAAGTGGGCAAAGGACATGTACAGACACTTCTCAAAAGAAGACATTTATGCAGCCAACAAACTTTAGAAAAAAGCTCCACATCACTAATCATTAGCGAAATGCAAAGCAAAACCACAGTGAGATCTCACATCAGTCAGAATGGCAATTATTAAAAAGTCAAAAAACAACAGATGCTGGTGAGGCTCTGGAGAAAATAGGAACACTTTTACACTGTTGGTGTGAATGTAAATTAGTTCAGCGATTGTTGAAGACAGTGTGGCGATTCCTCAGAGACCTAGAATCCAAAATAGCATCTGAGCCAGCAATCCCATTGCTGGGTATATACCCTAAGGAATACAGATTATTCTGTTCTAAAGATACATGCACACACATGTTCATTGCAGCACTATTCACAATAGCAAAGACATGGAATCAACCGGAATACCCAACAATGGTAGACTGGATAAAGAAAATGTACAGATACACCATAGAATACTCTGCAGCCATAAAAAAAAACCATGATCATGTCCTTTTCAGGGACATGGGTGGAGCTGGAAGCCATTATCTTCAGCAAATTAGCACAGGAACAGAAAACCAAGCTCTGTGTGTTTTCATTTATAAGTGGGAGCTGAACAGTGAGAACAATGGACAAAGGGAGGAGAACAACCCACACTGGGTCCTGTCGGGAGAGAGGGAGAGGGGAGAACATCAGGATAAAAAGCTAATGCATATGTGGCTTAATACCTAGGTGATGGATTTATAGGTGCCGAAAACTACCATGGCACGCGTTTACCTATGTAATAAACCTGTACTTCCTGTACATGTATCCTGGAACTTAAAATTTAAGAAAGAATAAATGTATTGAAATATTAAAAACAACTGGTGTTTCAGAGAAGAGGAGCAAGAGATTAAGAGAAAAAGACATTTTAAGATGTCATGACAGAATTATCAATCTTGCAAAGACACGTTTACAATTTCATGGAATTCGGTGAAAACACGGGATGAAATAAAGGAAACTCTGCCTAGACACATCATAATCATATTGCTGAAAACTAAATATGAGAGTAAATTCTTGAAAACAGTGAGAGAAGAGTGATACATGACATACAATGGACTGTGATTTGAATGACTGCAAATTTCTCCTCAGAAATCCTGGAGGCAAGTAGATAGTGGAGCACCTTCTTTCAGTGGTGAAAAAAAAATCTTTCAAGCCAGAATTCTCTATCAGCAAAATAATCCTTCAGGAATAAAGGCCAAAAAGAGAGAGATTCTCAGATGAAGGAAATGACTGGAATTCATTTCCTACAGACTTGCTCTATAAGACGTATTAATGGAATTTCTCCAGGGAAGCAAAATGATACTACAGAGAAATTACATCTTTAGGGATGAAGAACAACAGGAGTGGCAAATAGTAGGTAGGTGTAAAAGATAACTTTTTTCCCTCTTAAGTTCTTCAAAATATGTTTGATGGTTGAAAGTATAAATTATAATATTGTCTGGTGGGAGTTTTAATGTATATAGATATAATTTGTATGACATCTATACCATAATGGGAAATGGGAGAGGTAAAGTGACCTATATCATTTCAAGGCTTTAAATAGACTGTAGAGAAGTTACGTATGTATATTTTAATTCATGGAGGAAGTACTAAAAATACAAAATATTAATTAAAATATAAATAACATTTTATATTTAATAATAAATATTATTATTAAAATCCAACTGATGAAAATAAAATAATATTCAAGTAACCCAAAAGAAAGCAAGAAAATGGACACAGAAATGAATTTAAAAAATGAGACAAAATAAATGATAATTTTGTTGACCTGAATGCAACTATATTAATAATTATGTTAACTGCAAACATTCCCATTAAGAAGAAAATATTGAGAAAGTAGATAAAGGAGTAAGGCTCTGATATATGCTGCTCATAAGAGACATAATGTTACCCTTGATCTTAACTGAAAGGCTGAGTGGTGATATGAGAGATGCTTTTAAATTAAGCATAGAGATATGTTCAAAGTAAATGAATGGAAAAATACATAGAATGCAAATAATAAGCATAAAAGGCCAAAGTGGCATAGAATAAACTTGAGCACACATAATAGAATTAGAGATAATGAGGAATATTTAATAGTAAATGGGACAGATTATAAGGAAGACATAACAGTTATATCTTGATAATATACCTTGGTAATTTGGTAAATACTGAAGATGCAATTGATTCACTAAAATAAAATAAAATAGACAATTCCACAGTCATAGAAGTAGATTTTATCACTCTTTAGAAATTGATAGAACACCTAGACCGAAAAAAAAAAAATCAGGAAAACCATAGAAGCCTTGAATAACATTATCAACCACCTTGATTCAGTGGACATTTGCAGAGCACTATATCCGACAACCACAGAATTCAGTCTTCTCATGTGTGCATGGTCAGTTCACCAGCTTTATATTACATCATAAGGATTACATACTCTGACCACAACAAATTTAAGTTAGAAATCAGTAGCAGTCTGGGAAAACCTCAGTGTCTGGAAAGTCAATAACACACTTCTAGTTAAATCATGAGTCAAAGATGAAATCACAAGGGAATAAGATAATATTACAAAGTAAAATGTTAATGAAAGCATATCAAAAATTTTGAGTGCAACTAAAGTTAGCTTAGGGGGAAACTTGTAGATGAAATACAACAGAAAATAAGAAAGATCTAAAATCAGCTATCTAATGTTCTACTTTAAGAAGCTAGAATGGAAAGTAAAACTAAAATACATAGGAAGAAGAAACAAATAATGATAAGATCAGAATCAACAAAGTAGGAAACAGACAACACAGAAAAATAACCACTAAGCCCAAAAGCTGGTTCTTTGAAAAGAAACAATTGAACACATCACCAATATCATCAAGAAAAGAGAGGTGACCAACACAAACCCTATAGTAATTAAAAAAACAATAAGAGAATCTGTTAACAATTTATACTAACAAATTCAATGACCTACGTGAAATGCAATAGTTCCTTAAAAAATACAACTTTACCAAACTGGACTCAAGTTTTCATAGAAAATCTGAGTAGAATTATATCCATAAAGCAGCTGAATTAGTAATTAAAATTATATAATGAAAAGTCCAAACACAAATGGCTTCTCTGTTTAATTTTCTTAAACATTGTAAGAAATATTACCAACCCTATAAAAGTCTTTCAGAAAATGAGGTGGGGACAGTTCTCCACTTATTTTGCAGCTCTAGTATTACCCTGATATTAAGACAAAGGTATTATGTGAAAAGAAAATTACAGATCAACATCTCCCACTCACATAGATCCAAACATGATATCAAATCAAATGCTACAGTATATAACATAGTACAGCATAACCAAGAAAAGTTTATTCTGGAAATCCAAGGTTGATTTAACATTCAACAATTAGTATAATTTTCCATATTAACAGAATGCAGGAGAAAAACCATATGATCATTTCAGTAGGTGCAGCAAAAGCATTTGAGAGTGAACTATGAATTCTCAAATTGCTGAAAGGCATTTTTGAAAAACCTAGAGCCAACCTTATACTTTATGGTAAAAAACCTAATTGTTTTTCCATGAGACTGGCAGCAAGGCAGTCACGTTTTCAATTCAACAGTCAGTGTACTCAAGGACCTAGTTCTTGTAATACAACCATATAAAGAAATAAAGGGCAGAAAAATGAAAATGAGAGAAGTAAAACTGTTCTTGTTTGCAGGCTATATGATTGTTCATGTAGAAAATCTGAGGTAGTCTACAAAAAATCCAGTACTACCAGAAGTAATGTATAAATTTAGCAAGGTTAGAAGATGCAAGATCAGTTTCCAAAAAATCAATATATTCTCATATGCTAGCAGCACATAATTGGAAAATATTTAAGGAACAATTGCATTTACAGTGGAACCCCAAACCCTAAAAAACCTAGGAATAAATCTTAAAAAGTATGCTCAAGGTTCCTATACCAAAAAATTACTGAGATATTTTGAAAAGAAATTTTTTTTAAAAGATCTAAAGATCTAATGAAGAGATACAGTCTGTCCATGCATAGATCAGAAGACTCACTGTTGTTTAATGTGCAGTTCTTCTCATATTGACTTACGGATTTAAGTGCAATTCTAATGAAAATTGACCTAGGTTTTTCTGCAGAGAATGACAAGCTAATTATACAATTTATATAGACCTTCAGATGATGAAATTCAAATAACTAAAGCATTTATTTTTAAAAAGGGACAGCTTTTGCAGCACTTACCTGATTTCATGACTTAACGATAAAGCTATAGAGTTAAGACTGTGGTAATGGCAAAAGATAGATACAGACTAATGGAACAGAATAGAGAGTCCAGAAACAGACTCTGTACTATGTGTTATGTGTTATTTAAATAGACAGCTGATTTTAAACCATAGTGGCAAAGCTGTTCATTTAGGGAAGGAAACATTTTTTCAACAAGTGGTGCCAAATCGACCTGTATCTGTATAAAAGCAGAAAGAATGCTAGAGTTGATTTGTATTTTACTCCATTATGTGTTTAGTGTGGTATCTTCATGGTGATGATCTCTTTCTCATTGTTGTTTTTGGTGACTCTCTCTCTTTGCCCTTTTCCATTTACAATTATCATTTTCTCTTCACCTCTTTGGGTTCAATTAGTTGTTATTTTCTGAACTCACAAAGATGGATGCTTAGCTTTTGGTTTTCATGCTTCATGTTTGCCACTGTGTACATTTAAGACTACAGATTTCCCTTTAACTGCTTCCCTCAAGTTTTCATGTGCATTTTGATTGTATTTACATTTTTATTCATTCAGAATTAATTTAAAGTTCTATTATTTTTTTAAATTTTAAAAATGTCTTTATTTTTCTTGATTAGCCAATTTCTATTTGATTTGATTGAGAGTTATTTAAAATTCTGTTTCCCCTTTCCTGGCTGCTATCTACTCATTCTTTTAGTATTTTTAGTGGTTTAATGTCATCTAGAGATGTTGGCCTTCATTCTTATTCCATCTAGGGTCAGTGTTAGTTGTGTACTTTTACACTTGTCAACCCCCGATTTCTTTAAGCAAAATTCCTCTTCTGTATTCAGTCTCTCTGAATTCTCATCTGTGTGGCTCTGGGATCTGGCTAAGCCTGTTCTGGTTGTTTCTGCTTTCATTCATGCTGCTTGTCATCTTGAGCCCTGCAGATCTGAGACTGTCATCTCATCACTTCATCTTACTCTGCAGAATTCCTGAGGGCCTGCAGACGGGATGCTTTCCTCCAGAAACTGCTGTGTCTCCTTCTGCTGGATGCCAGGGAATAATTTAGTGCATTTCAAGGATCTTAGCTCAATGTGAGAAACCTTGGTGGAACCTCCCAACTCACAGGTGTTCATGCCTCCTCTGACTCCAGTGCTTGATCAGCCTGGAGCTTCAAGGCACTTCCATCCTGTGCCACGCAAGTTCTGAAGCGCCTACACAGCTGCAGGAAACATTTTCATGGGGAGAGATTCCTTGGAAAGCCATACCTTGTCGTGCTGATTTAGAATGAGCTAAAAAATATGTCTTATCTAGGGTCCGTTTGTTTGGCTGAAGCAGGGATGCTTAGACCTAGTTTATCATTTTGAAATAAGTGGTAGCAGTGATTTATTGTATTGGCTTATTTCAGTGGGACAAGGATGTCAGGTCAGTGCTGAATCAGCATTTCTGTGACAGAAGACTAATGATGTAGCATATCCTGATTTATACCACACAATCATCTCCTCACTGTACAAGCTGATGAAGGAGACAAGTAGCGTGTGTAATCTTCAACTGCACTTAAACTTTGCATGCTGTCAAATACACACGGCATACCTACAGTGTTAGGCCTGAGAGACAGGGATATGCTAGATAATTACTTCTTTTGCTATTTTGTAGAAGAATATATTGGTATTTTCTTCATATTTTGACTTTTTAAAAAAAGATTAGTTATTTTGAGCTGATTTATTAGGTGCAATATTAAAGTTTTTAAAATATTTACCTCATTTTGTCTTGTAACACTGCATATCTCAGACCATGATATTTAGGATAATTATATGGTACTAAATATGCAATATAATTGTCTATAGGTACACATCAAGATGTGCACACGTGTGTGTGTGCGCGTGTGTCCGTGCGTGTGTGTGCACGCGTGTGCGCGCGTGCGTGTGTGTGCGTGCCTGTGTGCGCGTGCGTGTGTGTGCGCGTGCGTGTGTGCATGCGTGCGTGCATGTGTGTGTGCGTGTGTCGTATACACAGAGAGCCATCTCTATTTAGTATTTGGCAGAACAGTTTAATTTGGCTTAGACCTCTGATTTTTCTTTCAACTGATGATATCAAGCAAAATAAAAGGTATAGCTACATTCAGTATTTTTTCAGTTTTAAAGTTCATTTAATAAAATTTGGATTATGATAAATTATTCTTTAACAGTGGGTGATTTTACCCTCCAGGGAACATTGGTTCTTAATGGTGTGTGATTTTACCCCCCAGGGAACATTGGTTCTTAACGGAGTGGTTTTACCTCCCCCTCCAGAGGACAGTGACTGTGTGTCTGGAGACACCTTTTACTGTCTGTCACACGGGTGCTGGTGAGGTGCCGCTGGCATCTGGTGGGGCCAACCCAGGGGTGCTGCTCAGCGTTGTAGAATGGACAGGCCCAGCCCCACAGCAAATAATGACCTGGCTCTAAGTTACCAGGGCGAGGGTGAGAAACCCTGCTCTGAAGAGATTCTTCTTATGACTTAATGAAAGTCAGCTAACAACTGTATATGTAGATTGAGATTCTTAATTTAAACATGGACAAGCTGGCTGGGCTCGGTGGTTCACGCCTGTAATCCGAGCTCTTTGGGAGGCTGAGGTAGGTGGATCACCTGAGGTCAGGAGTTCGAGACCAGCCTGGCCAACATGGGAAAACCCCGTTTCTACTAAAAATACAAAAATTAGCAGGCATGGTGGCACACACCTGTAGTCTCAGCTACTCAGGAGGCCATGGCAGAAGAATCACTTGAACCCAGGAGGCGGAGGTTGCAGTGAGCCGAGATCACACTACTGCACTCCAGCCTAAGCAACAGAGCAAGACTGTCTCTAAATAAATAAATAAATGAATGAAATAAACAGGGACAAGCTGATGTTTTCAATATTTGCAGTCTTTCAGCATGATCGAATCACAGTGAAAAGGCCACAGCTGCAGGGGTGCTGGGCGGCTGAGCAGCCGTGCCTCTTGCCTTCCAGTGACCGCCCATGATGGCTCTGTCTCAGGCCTCTGGGCATCCCTGTGAGGGATGCTGGCAGCCTGGGCAGAAGGCTCCTATGCCTCATCTGCTCTCTTCTACTCTTCTTGCCTTTCCCCTGGGTACAGTTTTCTGAATCTACCTAGTATTGTCAAAGTAGTTACATGCATCAGTTAAAGAGACTTTTGCTTCCTTTCTTTGAAGATTATAAAAGCTGCATTAAAAAGCTTCTTTTAAAACTCTGTGATGTTTAACTTTAAAAAGAAATTGGAAATGTGATTTACTTGAAAGACCTATATGGAATGATACTTCATTATATAGAATTGAACAGTATCCTTATACACAGGTCTTAAAGAGAGCCTTCCATTTGGATTTAAATTTAACATGGACATTAACGCTAATCAGTGAGGGATTTCTGCCACTGCTGTTGGCCTTTTTCTCCGTGAATCTTCATTGTGCATGTATGATAGTAAATTATTTATAGACTGTGTATTTGAATCTGATCTTTTATAAGAAGCAGGAGTCTGGGTTTACCTTATGTTCACGTCTTTTCATTTTTGAGACATGTTTTTTTTTAAATCTTGCATATATTTTCGGTTTTATGCTGATTCTCAGCACACATCCTTTCTTCTAGGCGCTGGCACATCTCCACTTAATAGAATATGTCGGAGAACAAACTGCCTTGCTAATAAAGGTAAAATAAATGTTCTAATAGAATGTACTCAAGCCATTGTTCTTTGATTTTGTGAAAAAACAGTTCTGGTAAGAACAGGTCACATTAATTATGTAAAAAGGCACAGCAGGGAACCTGTTTTATCCTATGCAGCCCAGAGATGAAGGGAGGCTTTTTCCAAAGAATACATAATTACAGATGGCTGCTATTTTGCTTTTAGCCTTTAGTTAAAACCTGTCTGAGAAGAAGCGTGGTGGACTCCACCCTCAGTTGATGAGTGCTGCAGGCAACCCAACTGCAGGGGTCTGCTGGGCCATCAGGTCAATGTGACCAGTATGTGCAGCCACCAGATGTGGATGAGGAGTGGGGTCACTCTGCCTTTTCACCCGGGGGCTGGCAGGCCTGGGCACAGCTGGGCGTTGCCGGTAGAAACCCAGCGGAGGCTCCTTGTGTGGGTGTGGCCCTGGCTTGCACACCTGTGTCTGCCTTGGTCTCGGGATGTTGGGTAAGAGGGAGGACTAACACCCTAGGCCCCTCTGAGTCTCATGGCTGGTGGGATCTGACCCTAAGTGCATGTGATGGAACACGCAACTGCTATTGTCCTCCTTCCAGATGGTCCCGGAGGAGCAGCGCCTCACGGCTGCCATCGTCCTGGTGGTATGGGTCTCTGCCCTGGCATCGTCCCTCATCGACAACATCCCCCTTCACTGCTACCATGGTGAGTTGTATGTCTCCATGCTGAGGGCTCAACTTCAGCCTGGACATAGCCTGGGCTCAGCCTTCCTTCCTAGGGCAGCAGAGGATGAAGCCTGCCTCTTTGCTGCGCTCGCAGGTGTAGAGGGCAAAATGAGCAGAGCCCAGGCAGCTGGGCAGGGAGCACCAAGAGCCCAGATTGCAGGCTGGGAGCTAAGGCTCTGCAGCTGCTGTGGACAGCACGTCCTGTGGTGACTGGTGGTCTCAGGATCAGCCCCACTGAGAGCTGCCACCCCTCCCAGAAAAGGCTGTTCTTTCTCCCTTCCCTCCCCTTCTCTCCTCTCGTTTCCCCTCCCCTTCCCTTCCCTTTGAATATTGTGACACATCAAAACACAGAGACTGCCATCTTTATTCCCTGCAGGTGCAGAAGCTATTCTGACCAGCCTGTGTGGCTCCTGGTGCTTGGTCTGGGCAGGGTCTTTCATTCTTTGTGTGGCCTTGAGCCCCAGCTAGGACTGGAAGTGCACATCATAGACCTTTCATCGGGCAGATGAGCCTGTTCTTGGTGTGGCTTCTGCCATCATCGATTGCTTGGCTCAGGGCAGGAACTGAGAACCCTGGTGTGGCAAAGTAAGGGTAGGGCCAGGGGCTTGCCCAAAAGTTGCCAGGGTCTTGCCACAAACACCTGAGGTCCCCAGTTTGCAGGGGACAGGCTTGCCGCATGCCTCAGAGTCACAGACCCCACCTGTTAATCCCTCCTGCCAGACCGCCTGCCACTCGAGACGAACCCTCATCTTCAGTGATGTGGTGCCACCTCTTCAGCACGGTGCTGGGCTCGTGTGCCTTTGCCAGTGCTTTTCTTTGTCTCTCTCAAGTCCCTCCTTCCTGTGCAGGGAGCCAACCTCACCAACCCACAGCCGTCTACGTTCCCTGGGTGGGAACTAGTCCTTTCTCTGGATCTGCCTTCCCTGCGGCAGCCTCTAGGTACTGCGGGCTGCCCTCCGGGTGGATGTAGGGCTCAGGTCCCCGATCGTGTGAGGCAGCCCATTCATAGCAAACTCTCAGGTGTAGTTTCCTCTCCCTGGCTTGGTCTGTGACAGATGCAGTGATAGAAATGGCTCTTTGGAAGGTGATCTGGGTTTCCTGCCTACACAGGGGCCCCTTTAACTGGGAGGACCTTTACAATGCACAGCTGTGGAGCCCTCTGAACCCAGGGTATGACTGGGAGAGCATGTGTGCGGCAATGCGGGTCTCATTTCAGGCCTGAGATCTTTGCAGTCATGCGTCCCTCTGCACCTGCTGCCAGCGCGGAGAGAAGGCAGTGCCAGCTCCTCACCTTCCTGAAAGCCTTGTGGCCTGGCCTGTCTCACATAGACCGACAGAGTTCAGGTGTCTGAGTTTCTCCTATACGAGGTCAGGCTTCTTGGACCATCCCCCAGGGTTGGCTCTAACCAAACCCTTCGAGTACCTGGTCCTCTCTGCACCCACTCGGGAGCCCACTCAGTGTTCAGCTGGGGAACGGGCAAGGAGACCAAAGAATATTTGTGGGAATGCATCAGGAGAGACAGGTGTGCCTGCCCGCGGCCGCAGGTGCAGCGTGAACGCAGGTGCAGCATGAACGCAGGTGCAGCGTGAACGAAGGGTGCCTTGCCAGGGCTCCCGCTGCCTGGCCATTAGAGCTCCCACCTTCCCTGCCTCCTCGCCAGCCTCCGTCAGTTGTGAAAACACACCTCTGACTGGAGTCATTGGCCAGGTCCACAGGACACTCTTCTCTGGGGATTTTAACATGAGTAGAACCCTAACAAGGGTCTGAGAGTGGGCAGGTGTGGTTGCCTCCTCCAGTGACATAAATGCAGTCCACCACGTAGGTGGGGAGAGCTGTGGGCGCCTGGGCCGTGCAGGGCGTTTCAGCAGCCTCCGGCCAGTATTCCAGGGAAGTGAGTCTCAAGAGACAAAACAGAGCCATCCTTTCTCTGGTGGCGTCGTTTCTCCAAGCATGTCTTCAGCTTGGGGTTGTTTCTGCTACATTTGCATTGTTAGCTGTGCGCTGAGAGCAGCAGGTGAACTCTGTTCACATTTGTTCAGAATATTTCTTTTCCTATTTCTTCTCTTGGCATGGAGATGTTTAAGCAGTATTTCCATACAGGAAAGTCCCTTTCACACCCACCACCTCTCCATCCTTCCTCTTGCCCTCCTGGTAGGCTGGTGGCCTCTGCGGGTGGCGTTCCTAGGACTCCATTGCAGAGCCCTGAAGACCGTGTTGGAACCACTGAGAAACAGCATAATGACTGAGGATTCCCTAAAAGTCTTTCTCCACTTAAACCTTCACTTTCCAACCTCATGTGCTTGAACAGGAAGAATTCTCAGGCAACTTTCAAGTTAAAAGGTTGTTACTCTTGTCCTGAATGTTGAATTCAAAGTCTGGTAACTTATGCACATAAATCTGGGGTTTCCTTTACCTAACTTGTTGGCACTGAGCATTATCTGTGCTGTCACTCAGCCTCTGTGTGGAAGGCAGGTTCTCAGGCATCTCCTTTCCCCAGCTTTCTTTGCAGTCTCGCCCCATCCCGTAGACCCGTGGGAGGTATCTGGGCAGACCTCCTGGGCTGTGACACCTGGCACAGGAGAGCACTTTCTCAGAGGGCATGAAAGTCAAAAGCATATCACTTGAGCTTTAGCTTTAAACATTTTTTAAACTTGATCTCATTTTTGTTTTAACTCCTCCTATCCTGAAACATCCAGGAACGGAATTATGTGGAGGATCGAACCCAGCCTGGCAGATTGCAATTAGGTTTAATAACATGAGCAGTTGGCACGATTAGCAGCTCAGGTTCTGCAGGAGGTGGGTCTGGGCTTGAATCCCAACTCTGCCATCGTGTGAGCTCAGGAAGCACTGGAGTTAAACAGAAACGGGAGGAGCAGAGCTGCCACTTTCCCTCACGTGCTGGGTGCTGAGCCTGGGACTCGCGGGCTGTATGGGTGGCAAGTGTGTCCCAGGTACATGCACAATGGGTGCCCTCTGGGTGGTGGGAGCAACCTCAGAGGGACACTGCCGGGCCCAGAAGTCAGGGTCTTCCACCTTCCACGGCCCACAGTCCGGCCACGACACCACCTGATTCCAGCTCCATGGCACCCCACAAAATCCAGCTGGCACATTTCGGGGACCAGTAGTGTGAGAGAAGATTATTTGCTGTGTCCCACAGACACAGTACAACAAATGATACATTATGAGAACCCTAAGAGATTTAAGCACAGCACAAAATACAGTTTCTGGAACTAAAACCTGTAATGTGTTCAACGAAAAATACTGAATAACGAAATGAAGAGCGAAGTGTCAGGCCTGAGTTGCTGTGCTTGCAGCCCAGTGAGAACATACGTGCAGGTACAGAACAAAAGCACAGAGAGGCAGATGAGAGGTTTGAAGGCGCGGCCCCGGGACGTGGCGTGCCCACGACAGCAGTTCCAGAATGGGGAGAAGGGTTACATTACATCAAAAACACACAGCCCTTTGCCCTCAAATGGGGCTTCGGCACTGGGAGCTTCTAATGGGGCAGGGTCTCGGATGCTCAGACCCCTGAGTCAGAGCCTGCATTTGGACAGGGTGCCGGGTGACCCACTCCACACATTGGCATTGGAGATCTAGGCCAGGCCTGTCGGCTGGGCTTGTGCCCCTGCCAGTTAGAAGTAGCTCTTTCCTGCTTCACTGCCATCCATCTCTCAGTTCTGACTCCTGGTGAGGGTGCAGCCTTCCCCATGCTTACCTGAGGCACTTGTACACCCTGCCCCCGGCCATCCACCAAGAACTGCTGTGGGGTGGCTGCTGTGTCCCACACAGCCAGGAGCCGACAGCAGCAGCCCTCCCCCATGCCCTGGGCAGCTCTGCCCTCCTCCAGCGCTGCTGCGTGCTTGCCACGTGCCTAGGCTACCTCTGCTGCCACCCAGGTAGTTGCAGCCTCAGGGGTCTCTCCTTCCTGACCTGTCAGGTCAGCCCTGCCAGCCTCCCGCTGATGGTTAGTGCCTCCTGGGCCGGCTTCCCATGGTCCTGAGCCAGACCTGTCACTTGGGCCAGAGGTCAGGCAGCGAGGACCATGTGCCCTCCAGCGGTCACACAGCGAAAAAGGAGCTTCAGATGTAGTTATAGATGAATTATGATATGGTGGTATCTGAATTTAAGTATACATTTAAAAGAATGTTGAGATGCCTTTGTTTAAGAATGTCGATACAGACTACATCCTTGAGAACTAAACTGGAATTGCAGATTTGACATATGAACTTAAAACGTCTGAGGAGGCTGGACGAGGTGGCTCACGCCTGTGATCCTAGCACTCTGGGAGGCTGAGGCAGGTGGATCACCTGTGGTCAGGAGTTCGAGACCAGCCTGGCCAACATGGTGAAACCCCATCTCTACTAAAATACACACAAAAAATTAGCAGACGTTGCAGTGAGCCAAGATTGCACCACCTCACTCAGCCTGAGCAAAAGAGCAAAACTCCATCTCAAAAAAAAAAAAAATCTCTGAGGAGGTCTACATTATTTTTTCAAAGTTCTTTGGCACTAGGTGGGCAGCGCGCCCCCATCCGGGTGCTGTGTGCTGTGCGTGCCTCTTGTGAACTGTCAGGCCTCTCGCACTGCCCTCCTTCGGGGCTGACGACCTTGCTTCCTGTCTGTGAGGACATAGAGCAACCACATGGGTACTTCCCCAGCAGCGACACCGTGGCCACCCAGTGCATCCTGCCTGCCTTCTGGGTGTGTGTGGGGGGATGTCTGGCTCCCAGTGAAGGCCGGTCCCTCGCCCAGGACCAGATGCCACTGTCCTCCCTTCATCATGTATTCTTCACTCTCTGCTGATCATTCGTGGGATCATCCACATTTGCTGCCACGTCTCCAGGCCTTCCCGCCACTCCCCTGCTTCCTCTGTTTCCTGTAACCAGACACTTTGAAAGGGAGTCTGTCTTCCACCTTCTACTCATTGTGACCTCCTTCTCTTTTTCTTGGCTTTACTGCAATTGAGCTTTTCTTCCATAATCCATGGAAATAGTTCTCTGCAAGGTCACTAAGGACCAGTGCCTGTCCTCGAGAGAGATTCCCTTGGAACCTGGCCAGTCAGCAACATGACATGGAGGCCACCCCTCAGAACCTTCCCCACTTTGCCCCTCGGTGCTCCTCCTCCCCACACGGGGCCCTCCTCCTCGCCTCCTTCCATATCCCTCTCCATTTTCCAGGCCCAGAACCCTGGACTCAGTTCTGACCTTCCCTCTCTAGGCTCACGGCTGTGGAGGTTTTGTCTGAGCATGTGCTCCAAGTGCCATCCACAGAGACCTCTCCTGGGCTGCTCCCCAGAGCCTAGCCTTGGGTGTCTAGCTGCCTCTTAGCCTCTCTCCTGGGGCATTGCAGGTGTCGCAGATTTAACGTGTCCCGAGCTGAAATCCTGATTCCATTTTTCCCCACTCTTCCTAACCCTTGTAAATCATGACTCCATTCTCTCAGTTGCTCAAGCCCCCAAGGCTGAGAGCCAGCTGACCCCTTGCTTTCTTGGACACCCCATGGTCAACCGCCCCTCAAAGGTTTTGAATCTGATCCATTCTTGGCATCTACACGCCTGTCCCCTGAAGCCCCAGCAAGGACCATGTGCCCTCCTGCTGTCACACAGTGGAAGAGGAGCTTCAGACGCACTGTTCCCAGAGTGTTCCATATTGTTCCTTTTGTTTCCACTCTTGCCCTGCCCCGAGTTCCTGTGCTCCACAGAGGCTTCCTGCCACAGCCCAAAGTCTTGGCGGTGGCCTGCACATCTCACAGGCCTGGCTGCTATTTCCTTCCTGAGCTCGCTTCTCATTGCTCTTCTCTTTGCTGACTTCGCTGCAGCCATAGTGGCCTCCTTGGATTTCAACCCAGCAAGGCCACTACTGAGTATATACCGAAGGAGATGGACTCGTTCTACCAAAAAGACACGTGCACTTGCACGTCCTTCACTGTGCTGTTCACAGTAGCGAAGACATGGAATCAGCCTAGATGCCCATCAGTGGTGGATTGATTAAAACGAACGTGGTACATAAACACCGTGGAATACCACACAGCCGTAATAACAATGAGGCTGTGCTCCTTGCAGCAACATGGATGGAGCTGGTGGTCGTTATCCTAAGCGAATTAATGCAGAAACAGAAAACCCAATACTGCATGGTCTCACTTGTAAGTGGGAGCTAAATATTGGGTACATATGGACACAAAGAAGGGAATAATAAACAATGGAGTTTTCAAAAGGGAGGAGAGAGGGATGGGGACAAGGATTGGAAAACTACCGAGCACATACTATGCTCACTGCGTGGGTGACAGGAACATTTGAAGTCCAAATCCCAGCATCATACGATATACCCATGTAACTAACCTGCACATGTGCTCTCGACTCTAAAATAAATACACAATAAAGGCTTTTGCTCTGTGCTTTCTGTCTGAGATTCTTTTTACACAGATCATTAGAGCTTGGTCTTGCTCCTTCACCTTTTATTGAGTCTTGCAAAATTGCTCCTTCCCAGTGCTAAATTGACAACCTCATCCTGCTTGTCTCCCTTTTTGCCTTATTTTTTCCCCATAACACTTAATACCACCAAGCATCTGTGCATTTTACTTATTCATTATTCTTTTGAGCTGTTTAGTTGTTCAGTGTTTGCTTTGAAGTCAAATTATACATTCATACAATTTAAAGTGCTAAATCAGCCTGGAATTCTTGTTTAAAAAATAGCACCTTTCTAACTTTCATCACATTTCTTTAACTCACAGAAAACCTTTTTTATCCTTTGCCACTTATTTTATTTTTTGTTTCCCGAGTGCTGCTACCTGCGCTGCAAGTGGTCTTGCTTTCTTTTTCTTAAGCCCTGGGGTCTTTCTGTCGATCTCATGTTTGTAAAGGCAATGGCTTCCTTCAGTTCCTTTCTTCCTGTGAGAATGTTGGTGTAGACTGCATCCAAATTTCAGCAGGAGCACTGGCCTGCAGCTTTCTTTTCTTGTAGTGGGTTTGTCTGACTTAGTATCAGGGTCACGATGGCCTCATGGAATGAGTTAGGGAGTGTTCACTCTTCGTTTTTTGGAACAGGATTTGAAAGATTGGTATTGATTTTTCTTTAACTGTTTGGTAGAATTCACCAGTCAAGCTATCTGGTCCTAGAATTTTCTTTGTTAGGAATTTTTTGGTTACTGATTCAATATCCTTACTAGTTATGGATCTAATCAAATATTCTATTTTTTCATGAGTCGGTTTTAGTAGTTTGTGCATTTCTAGAAATTCATTTATTTCCTTTAGCTTAACAATTTGTTGGCGTGTAATTGTTTATAGTATTCCCTGATAATCCTTTTTATTTTTGTAAGATTGGTGATCATATTTCCACTTTAATTTTTTATTTTGGTCATTTGTATCTTGTCTCTTTTTTCTTAGTCAATCCAGATAAAAATTTGACAGTTTTGTTGATCCTTTCAAGGAATCAACTTTTGGTTTTATTGACTTTCTCTATTTTTTCTATTCTTTTGTTGATCCTTTTAAGGAATAAACTTTTGGTTTTATTGACTTTCTCTATTTTTTCTCTTCTTTATTCATCTCTAATCTATCTTATTTCCATCCTTCTGCTAGCTTTAGGTTTAGTTTGCTTGCCTTTTTATAGTTTCTTCAGGTGTGAAGTTAGATTATTTATTTGAGATATTTCTTCTTTTATATGGATTTACAGTTATAAATTTTCCTATTAGCACTGCTTTCATTGAATCTCACAAGTTTTAGTGTGTTGTGCTTTCATTTCTCTTAGTCTTAGGTGTTTTCTAATTTTCCTTTTAATTTATTCTTTGACTCATTGGTTGTTTAATGTTAGTTTCAATTTTCTCTTTTTCCTTCTGTTACTGCTTTCTAGTTTCATTCTATTGTAATTAGAAAAGATACTTGTATTATTTTAATCTTAAAAAAATTTATTGAGAATTGTTTTGTGCTCTACATGTCGTCTATCTTGGGGGAATATGTCTCCAATTTTTATAGCCGAAATGTCTATTTCTCCTTCAATCATGCCAATTTTTGTTTCATATATTTTGAGGTTCTGTTTTTAGGTGTGTAAATGTTTATAACTGTTATATCTTCCTTCTGTATTTAATCATTTATAAATATATAATGTTATTCTTTGTCTTTTGTAACTGTTTTTATTTAAATTTTATTTTGTCTGACAATAATGTACCTACCTCAGTTCTATTTTGGTTAGTATTTACATGTAAAATATTTTTTTCTTTCTTTTAACTTGTTTGTATCCTTATATATAAAGAGAGTCACTTGTTAACAAAATGTGTATAGATGTATCCTGTTTCTTATCCAATCTGCCAATCTCTGATTTTTAACGGGAGAGTTTAATCCATTTACAATTAATGTAATTTCTGATAAGGAAGGAATTACTTTGCCATTTATTTCTTTTCTGCATATCTTAGACTTTTTTGTTTCTCAGTTTCTCCATTACTGTCCTTTTTTGTATTTAGTTGATTTTTTTTTGTATTGTACAATTTTGATGCCCTTGTCTTTAATTTTATGTATATTTTAATAGTTATTTTCTTCGTGGTTACCTTGGGAATTTCAATTAACCTTCTAAATGTATAACAACCTAGCATGAATAATACCTATTTAGTTTCAACAGCATACAGACAATTTAGTCCTTACTTCCTTTACAAATTAGTTCTTACTTTTTTTAAAATTTAGTTCTTCCTTCCTTCATAGATTACATCTTTATTAGTTGAATGCCTGATAAATATTTTTCCTGTCTCTTCTCTCCATCTTCTCTTTCTGGAAATCCTATAATGCATATGATGACAGATTTGATGGTGTCCTGCAGGTCCTTTGGACTGTTTATTTATTTATTTTCTTTTACTTTCTGCTCCTCAGACCTAATAATATCTTTTTTGACATTTTAAATTTTATTTATTTTTAAAGATTGTGGTAAAATACATTTAACATAAAATTCACCATCTTAACCATTTTTAAGTGTACAGTTTAGTAGCATTTAGTAAATTTACATTATTGTACAACTATCACCACTGTCCATTTCCAGAGCTCATTTACTTGCAAAACTAAAACCCTGTACCCATTAAAAGTAGTTCCCCGTTCCATCCTTTCCCAAGGCCTTGGCAAAAACCATCTTATTCTCTGTGAATTCGAATATTCTAGATAAGCCCTGATAATATCAAATGTCTTATCTTCAAGGTCACTGATCTTTCTTCAGCTTCCTCAAATCTTTTGTTGAACTCTTGGAGTGAGTTTTTCATTGAAGTTATTATACTTTCAGGTCAGAATTTCTATTTGATTCCTCTTTATAATTTCTACCTCTTTAGTGATATTTAAATTTTTTCTGTGTATCATTTTCTTGATTTCCTTTAACTCTTTTCCCGTGTTTTTCTTTAGTTATTGAACCTCTTTAAGACAGCTGAATTAGCATCTTTGACTAATAATTTGAATGCCTAGACCTCTTCAGGGATGATTTCTGTCAATTTTTTTTTTCCTGTGAATGGGCCACACTTTCCTATTTGTTTGTATGTTGTGTAGTCTTTGTTGAGAGGTGGACATTTGAGTATTATGTTGTGGTAATTCTTCCATTCCTCCGGTACTGCTGAGTCTTGCTTGTTGAGTGCTAGAGCCATTCACTTGTGACTTCTCCAAACTTTTTTCAAAAAGCGTGTGGTCTTGAAGTTTTTCTTCTGTTATTTCTACAGTCAACTAGTAGACTGACAACATTTCCTTAAATTTCTGGCTTCCAAAAGATTGTGTGTGTGTGTGTGTGTGTGTGTGTGTGTGTGTGTGTGTGTGTGTGTGTTAGGGGTGTGTTTGTGTCCGCATAGAAATAATTACTGCCACTTTAAATCCTCTGGAAGCGGCTTCATCTCTTGGAGGTTGAAACAATGGCCAGCCTCTGTGCTGGCTCCTCAGTGACCAAAACAGTAGCTAGGCATCAACATACACAACCTGGGTTTTTGGAGGACAAAGCCATCACTGCCTGCTCTGATGTCAGCAAGTCACATCATAAACATGAGCTGCCGTCCCCCACAGCTTCCCGCCACAGGGAGAGAGATGGAGAATGACAACCACTATTAAAAAAGGCCAAAAACTCACCAAAACCCTCCTTATCACTTTTTTCCCCTGGTTGCTGAAAGTATTTGACTACACTCTGGGCTTCCAACATAGTTACTATTTTGAATTGAATTGTCTCCCCCAAAAGATATACTGAGGTCCTAACCCTGGGTACTTTAGAATGTAACCTTATATGAAAATAGGGCCTTTACAGAGATAATCAAGTTTAAATCGGGTCACTAGGCCCTCATCCAGTACGACCAGTGTTTTTATGAAAAGGGGAAATTTTGGCACAGACACACAGGCAGGGCGAAGGCTCCTGTGTGACTGGAGTGATGCACCCACAAGCCAAGGATTCCCAGGACTGCCACAGACACCAGAGGGGCAAGGAGGGACCCTCCCCTAGAGCCGTCAGCCAGCATGGCCGGGCCAGCACCTGTTTCAGAAGTCTCACCTTCAGAGCCGTGTGAATAACGTCTAGTTGTTTCAGTACCCAGCTCATGGTGCTTCGTGAAAGCAGCGGCAGGGGAGCTCATGCAGTAGCTTCAGACAGTTCCTCCAGTTCAGTCATCCTACAGGCAGAGGTGGATTCCTGGAGCTTCCTGCTCTGCCATCTGCTGTGCCGTCATTTGCTAGTTTTAAAATTTTCTCTCTCTACCACTGTAATGCAAACTGTGAGGGCAGGGATTTTTGTGTCTTCTCTTCTGTCCATTGTATCTGGAGCAGAACCAGACACAAAGTAGAATATTCATGAATAATTATTGACTGAATTAAGAATAAATGAGCATGGACAAGACAACATGGTCCCAGCCAGTGGAGGAGGGAGAAGTGAGTTAAATGCAATCATGGAAGTAAGCTCTGGGCATAGTGTGTTATAATACGGCAGCCACATTGGGGAGCTCAGGGACACTCTCAGAGGAGAGATGCCCAAGGCTCTTACGGACTGAGCAGGAGGCTGCATGAGGGCAACAGTGACCATGTGCCTGGTGGAGACGTGGGCATGGGCAACTCCAGAGAAGTGGCAGGCGGTGGGTGCTCAGGTCAATATCAAGTATGAGGCAGAGGAGAGCCTGGCGAGAGAGCCTCAGATCGAAGGGTGTAGAGTCAGGTCAGTTGCACAGGCAGACTTCGAAGACAGAAGGGTCATGGCTGGCGGCTTGGAGGACAGAATTAAAGGGGCAAATGGTGAATGTGAGGCCAGCGAGACATCACTGCATTTGTGTTGTGGGAAGGAGAGTTCGATCAAGGCAGGGCCTGGGAGGACAGGCCACAGAACTGTGGAGAGATATTGGACTCTGGAGTTTAGGGACCTGGTTCTCATCTGAATTGCAAACCTCAGAGAGGGCTTGCATTGAAAGCAATGTCATAGCATACTTTTTGCAGCAACCAGCCTGTAACAGAATCTAGAACTTGTAAGTATGCAGTTTGGAACATGAGGTGGTTTTCTCTTGCCTTGAGCAATGGACCTCGTCGCACAGGAGCACGTGCTGGAATTTCCACATCACTAAGCTTGGAGACGCCGCCTCCTCCCTTGATACCTCCTGTGCTGAGTTGTTCCGACTCTGTCTCCTTGTTCCGGGTGTCATGTGCAGTCCCGCAGGGTGGAGGCTGGCTTTGTACCGACAGCATGGTGCTCAGTGCCCAGGGGACCTGTGGCCTCACAGTGACGTCTCTGTGTTAGCTCTGCGCATTGATGACTGGAATTTGTGGGAAGTTGCACGCCATCCGCTCCCTCAAAGAATGAACCATCAAGTCTGAAGGTGCCTCTATGATGATCAGGTTTATCATCAGACAACAAAAGCCAAGCTTGGAAGGTGCCTCAGGGACTGCCTGGGAGCACCCCACTGCCAGGAGTTTCTGATTCTGCGTGAGATTGACAGACGCAGAATCAGACGCTTTTCTTAGCATGGTACTTACTCTCTTCCAGTGTATATTTGATGCTACTGATAATGAAAAATTGAACTTTTCAACATGCCCCTGTAACTCAGCAAATATGAAGGGCTCCTTCTCAAACCCTACAAGACAACTCTGGAGAAGCAGACCCAGGGCCGTGGAGATGTGTACAGTGGAGGCACGTGGGTCTGCGGCTGGGTTGCAGCTTCCTAGTCTGGACTCCGTGGGGGCTGGGGGGACTCTGCTCCACGTGTCCTTCCAGTGGAGACTCCCCAGGGCAGCAGTAGCACCTCGGCTCCGTGTTCTATTGTGGCAGAGAGGCTGAACCTCCACAGGGGCATGCAGAAACACAGGATCTGCAGCCCACCTACCTTCCATCGGTCAAAGGAAGCCACTGGCCAAGCCCAGAACTGGGTGGGGAAGGAGGCTCCACCTGCCCCATCCGGATGCTGCCGAGGGCACACACACGAAAGCCTACTGCAGCGACCAGGAGCTGAGAGTGGACGGATCTTCCCAAGTGAGCCCTGAGGCATCTCCTTCGCGACATCAGGGGACGGAGCACCCACCTTCTTGCCCCCTAATTCTCGGGGTCGAATAATATTGCCATCACTCACATCTCCACACTAGGGCTGCTTTCTGTTTGTGTTGTTCTTGTGTCATGTTTTCCAGATCAGCCACCTTGGAGCTCGTCTCCTTTAGAGAGGCTGACGCAGGTAACTGCCTGAGGCAGCGGGCCCAGCGATCTCTCCTTCACACGCCGTGGGCTCCCTGAGGTGTCTGTGGGGGACCACACAGCCCTCCATTCTCTGCAGCCTCCTGGAGGCAGGCTTCATGGCTCTGTCCTTCCCTGCTCCTTTGAACACAAAGTTCTTACAGAAATTTCCCAGCCACTGTGTTTCATTGATTACAATAATGCGAAATGTATCAACGTCAGAAAGGTGCACCAGAGGCTGGCACGGGTGGCTACAGAATGGTGCTTCCTGGTTGTAGAATCTGATCCCTTTTGTCATGCTGTGAACGTCAGCAGGCTCAGGGTGCCTGGCACGCAGCAGCTGTGAGAAGTAGCTTAGCACAGGGGACCTAGCATGCAGTTTGGGGTCAGAGGCCTGTGTGTGAGTTCTGGCTGGGCTGCTTCCAAGGTCTGTGCTCCCATGCCTCTTTGCATCCTGGTCTTGTCATCTGTCAACTGAAGGAGTAACAGCACACTTTAGGGATGTTTGAGGATTCAAGACGACGTGCGTGTAGTTAGCATAGCGCCTGCAGGGTTCTGTGAGCTCTGCTTTGATGGCCATGTTCTCAGGCCCTGTGTTAGACTCGCTGTGCCTTTACCCCTTTTAAGAGCCATAACAGCTGGTGAGGATCAGGACCAGGAGGACCAGTTGGTGGCAGCTGGCGTCAGAGGCATATAGATGGGTTCAAACTCAAGTTTCCATGGATTCCAAAGTTTGCTTTGATCTCTCTACAAATCCTGTGCTCCTCAGAGTTTGAATGCTGAGAAAGCATTTGGATCTTCTAAAGTGGTCACAGTATGGCAGCTACTCTGAGCTTCCATGGGATGTGACACCATTGTCCTTTTCCTCCACAGATTCCCGTGCTCCTGAACCTGAGCCAGGACCCTGAGGTTGGCCTGCCCGCGCCGCCACTCATGTATGCCCTGGCCTTCGGTGCCTGCCTGGGAGGTAAGGGGCTGCTGACCTCATGGGGGGGGGTGCACGTCCAGACTGTTGTCCAGCCCAAAGCAACTGTTAGTGTGTATCAAATCAAAAGCAGGTGAAGGAGAGTCCGGATGACTTCCCGAGTAGACACACGTCTTCAGCTGTGATGGAGCAACTCCAGAGTGACTCTGTTCCTTCCCATTCTCTGCAGAACTGCCTCCGACTTCCCGGGCCTGTGGCGGGCGGATGCCTAGTTCTGATGCCTCACAGCTGATGTGCTCCCATCCTGTGCCCGTGTGGGCCGTGCTTGGGGTTGGACAGATTTTGAATCGGAAGCCACCCTCAGTTGCTGCTCTCTTTCTCTCTCAGTCTCTCCGTAAGCAGTGGAGGGACAAGTGGGTCAGCTAGAAGTGGAGACTCTAACCTAAGAGTGGGAAGAAAGATTAAAGGATTTTTTGGGGGGGAGGGGGATGGGCATTGTACTTTGGAGAGAGTGAGAAGTGGATTAGAGAGTGCGCTGGGAGAGGCTGACCTCTGGTGACCAGACTCGTGGTGGTGGATGCAGTCGCCTTGCAGAGAGCGGTGGGAGCGGTGGGGACTGTGGGGACTGTGGGGACTGTGGGGGTGGGGGGTGGGGGTGGGGTCCTTCTCACATCTCAGAAGCGTGATCACCTTGGGGAACGCAGGGAGATGGTGAAGAATCTTAGATCAACACATCAGACACATTTTAAGTTTTTATTCTTATATCCAGGCATGCTTAGATAATCCAGCTTTCTTTGTTCTCTGATTTATTTCTGACTACTAAATCAGTAACTGTCTGGTTAGTTTATCTCCTTGGCTGAAAAGGGGGATTAATGTCATACAGTGAAGTTTCTGTAATTCAGGAGACAGATAACTCATCTACGTCAGTGACTCAAGTTCTTCCAAGAGTGTAGAACTGTTAAAATCACCCCTATCTAAGAACCCGTCCCAGGGAAGCAGAGCTACATTTAACACCAACAATAAGGAATGGGACCCGAGGATGCCTGGAAATGCATCCCTGTGAGGATTTTACCCATTTGAACTTGCTGGGCATCTGCCATCACCTAACATTGTACCGGACAGTGAATTCACCTCCCTGCTGTTGAGTGGGGAAGACGGTCACCTCAACTAAGGTTACGGCATAGAGGGACACATCCTGTAATGGTGGTGTGCCCTGAGTGGAGACCTGAGACGTCAGAGGAGGTTCTGCAGAAAGGGAAGTTTGAAGCCAGGTCATACAGAGTGAGAGGCATCTTGAGCTAGTTTGGATTTCCTCAAAACATGTAGGATGAATATGGAGGAGTTTTCTGTAGGAGAGACATTAATGTGTAGCATTTATAGGTTAATTCCTAAAATAGGATTAGATACTTATTAACTGAGCAGATTTTGGAAGCAGAAATGCAGCGAATAATGAGTGTTTTAATTATGTGCTGGGATCGTTTTAATCTGGTAGCTCTGGTGATTGAAAGACACCTGTGTCTGGCACGGCAGCTTACTCCCTCAGGGACCTTTCTCATTGACTCAAGGTTTGGGATTTTACAGAAATTATAGTAAAATATATGTAAATAAAATTTACCGTCTTAACTGTGTGTAAGTGCACAGCTCGGTGGCATTAGGGACATTCATAGCTGATGAACTGTTGTGCAGCCGTCACCACCGTTCATCAGCAGAGCGCTGTTCACCATCCCAGCCTGAAGCTCTGTCCGCATAAGCAAACGCCAGCTTCCCACTCTTCCAGGGCCGGCATTCTGAAGAACACTTTAAATAGAAGTTTTCATTTGGTTTTAGAAATGTCATTTGCTCTATGAATTGGAGGTGATTCACTGGATACTTTGAAACAATTTTTTTTTAACTGGTCTGACCCAGTACTTTTTGGTGGTTCTTTTCACGAAGAGCTAAGAACAATTTAAATAAGTCTCAGAAAAACCTGCCTTCGCCTGAGTTCCCTGGAAAGCAGAAGTGGTGGCAAGTGCACGAGCCCAGGCATTACTGGCAGGTGCAACGCTAGGGCCGAAAACCTGCGAGGAGGAAGTAAAGTGAGTGTGGACAGTGAAGAAGGCTACCCTGCTGCACTGACCTAGGGGCTGAGGGCAACCCAGGCAGCACGCGGCTGTGTTCGCAGCGACCCAGGCGGCACTCGGCCGTGTTCGCAGCGACCCAGGCTGCACGCAGCCATGTTCACACCCTAAGGCTGCTGCTTTCCTTAGGTTATATCCAGGTCTTGAAGGACTAGTGGCTCTTCAACTCGCCAGAGGGGAATGCCCGTGCGTAGTTAATTTACATGTGTTCTGGCAAGTGGGAAATCTCACAGCTCCGAGAGTGTGGCCTGTTTAGTGGAATGTACATTGCAGACGCGGGAGTTACCCTGGAGATTTGATTCTTTGTGTGCAACATTCTTCAAAAACAGAGCCGGGCATGGTTTTCAAAACTGCCCTTGTTCTGCCTCTGGATCCACATGATGTCTTCCCACACTGGATGGCCCGAGTGTGCCAGGACAGGCAGAGCTGTTCATGTGCAGGCTGGATCCCTGTGCTTCTCTGTCACTGGAAACTGGGAGGGAGGCTTGAGCTGGAGAAGTGACACCTGGGGCCTTGTCCTCCCCACCACATGGAGCCCATGCTACGTGGAATACCCGGAAAACCCTGCTAGCCTCTTAATAAGTGACTGTAATATCACGGGCATCTGAATAGTAGGCTCACATTCTTACTCTTGTGCAAACCTTGCAACCAACCCAGGAGAAGCTGGAGAAGGTGGCGATGGTCGTCATAAACAGAGGAAGCAGACTCCCTGCATCTCTGCCCCAGCCCATGACAGGTAGGGATGGGCAGCTGGGTTTCTGGTCCCAGCCCATAGGGATGGGCAGACCAAAGCCATGTGGAGGCCAGGTGACGTGAGGGGATATCTTCTGTGGGAGAGGGAGGAGCTTCTGATCATGGTTTTCCTGGCCCTGAGACCAAATCTCAGTATTCATGGGGATCGCACTCCCTCCTGCCATGGTCATGCCTGATTGCACGGTGAGGAGATGCCTGCAGCGTCTGCAGCCCAAGTGTGGGCAGGCTCTGCATGTTGTTGGCGGATGGCAGAGCACACAGGTGCAGGGGAGCAGGTCCTGATGGTGCCACAGAGCCCTGCAGGCTCATACGTGTAATCCCAGCACTTTGGGAGGCCGAGGTGGGCAGATAACCTGAGGTCAGGAGTTCAAGACCAGCCTGACCAACATGGTGAAACCCTGTGTCTACTAAAATACGAAAATTAGCTGGGCAAGGTGGCACGTGCCTGCAGTCCCAGCTACTCGGGAGGCTGAGGCAGGAGAATGACTTGAACCCGGGAGATGGAGGTTGCTCCACATGGGACTGCCTGTCACCAGGAGGTAAACACGCCCTACGGCTGACACCGTCTGGTTTTGCATCTTTCTTCCCGACTATCACAAACACCTCAGTTAATATAACAGAAACGGTTGGTGATTTGCTCAGCTTACAGAGCTTACAAGGTTTGAGATTTCAACTGAGGTCTTCTGAATTTAGATCTAGCGTTTCTTCTGTCACACTGGCGGACGCACTCTATTTCCATTACATCTGTGCAGGACCTGCCAGGGCTGACCCATAACCTCCCGGCCTCTCTCTGGGACCTCCTCTCTGTGGCCTCCTCTCCAGGGCGTCCTCTCTGTGGCCTCCTCTCCGGGGCTTCCTCTCTGTGGCCTCCTCTCTGGGGCCTCCTCTCCGTGGCCTCCTCTCTGGGGCATCCTCTCCGGGGCCTCCTCTCTGCTTTGGTACCAGCTTTGCTGGTCTCATTTTGCTGATCAATAAGACAGGAGGGGCCTGTGTGGGGAGCTTTGTCATAGCCTTTGCCTTTGTCATCAAAATGCATTGGTGCCAGTTCTCCTCCCTGCCCTCCTGCCTTAGGTGTGGCTGGGAAGCCATCCTGTGAGGGGAGGGTGAGGCTGGGAACAGTAGAGACCTGCCTGACTGCAACAGGCGTAGGACCAGCTCCCCGCCCTCTGCATCCAGGATTCTCTTTACCAGGGAGTGGGGTGGCTGCCCTGTGTGTCTAAGTGCTGTTCATCAGGTTTCTGTTGTCTGTAAAGCATCCTTTAAAGAAACAAGGCTCCATGCAATCTAATGAGTGGATGTCCTGCCTGCCAGGCAGTGAGTCTATGAGCAGGCCAAAGGACTTCTGCAAGGGAGTGGCCGAGAAGGAAGGCCCTCGGGGGAGGCAGGCAGGCGCTTCAGAAACATCCCCCGGGTACAGGAAGGCCTCTGGGGGAGAGCAGCCCCTGCGATGTCACCCATAGACACTCCTGAGAAGGTGGGTGGATGTCTGATGTCTAAAGGCTGAGCAGTCACCCGCATGACAGAAGCCAGCCCTGCCCTCTCGTGATCCCAGCCACATCTCCTCTTCTAGGGAAAGGGCTCCCCACGTGCCCCCATCCTTGCCCGACCTTCCTCAGGCAGTCCCCAGGTGGCATGCAGCCCCTCCAGTAGATTCTTCAGCATCCTTTCCACCTCCCCATTCCTTTCCCCTGATTCCAGAATTGCTCAGGACCAAAACAGCCTCCTGAGTAGCTCACCTTGGCAAGCTGCAGAAGGAAACGGAAAGCTCCTTGTTTCCTGGGAAGTGGCCCCTCGCACGTCAGGAGTCGATGCCCACAGCAGGCAGGATGAGATGCTCTCCATCTGGGCAGTACCTGGCTGCCCAGCTGTCATTCTTACTGGAAAGCGGGCATTTTCCAATCACTAATCCTTAACAGGAGAGAACATCAGTGCAGGATTTCATTTTAGCGCTCACGCAAGTTGTGGAATGTGAACTTGGACCATGGGTTGGGCCCCGCTTGTGGCGTCGTGGAGTGGGCAGTGTTTAGGGTGCAGGCTGATGCTGTCCTGGCACCCAGGTGCCTTCATGGGGGGCCGAGCACGGCAGGGTCTGCTGAGGAACTTGGGCTTCTCTGTGAGAAGAGACTTGTCAGACAGTGAGAAATGATGGCCATGCACGATGGCTTGGCAGGGGGGTAGAGTCTCATTGGGCAGGTCTCCTGGCCAGGGGAAGGAGCAGGTTTGGCAGGCAGGATGGTGGGATGGATGTTTTGGTGCAGCAGTGCCCAGAGGGGGCTGGCTGGGCCAGCACTGCCCTGAAGAACCTCACTGCTGCGCTGGGCCCTTCAGACACTCTGCATGACTGTCTACGGAAAGGCTTGGGATAGCCTGAGCCCAGCCCCTCGCTGATCTTCCTCTGGAGCCAGGATGGTTCATGGTCGGGACTCACCACTTCCCGGCCCAGTGCCTGGCACACCTCCCTCCGTGTCTGTGCTGTTTCTTCGTGGGGACATGGGGCCTTCACCTATTGTGTTGTTTATGTTGTCCAGTCTCGGAAAGGTCGCTCCCACTCACTGACATGCTGTCGCAGCTCCAGGGCAGGGTCTCACTGTTCACCAATCCTCCATAGAAGGAGAGAGGATGCAGACACAGGTGACTCTTCCTCAGCGTGTGTGCAGGGACGTCAGGGCTCAGCTGGACTGCCTGGGCCTGAGTCACACGCCTGTCCGTGAACACTGCCCACGATGACTGTGAGGGACGGAGGAGGTGCCTGGACCTTCCCTGGGTGTGGGTGTGAGTGTGTGTAGGGTGGATCTGATGTGCTGGGTGACCTCCTTGGCCCTATTCCTCACCAGCCGCGAGGATGGCACACAGGCATATGAGCACAGCGTGTCCCTGTCATGGGCATAGTCGTAAAAGTTTACCCAGAGTGCCGTTTCGTATCAAGGAGATGCCATTGGTGAAGATGTCAAGGGAAGAGGTTTCACCTGGTTGTTTTTACCTATTCGTTCATCCACTAAAAGGGCTTCCTAGTATCTGGGCCTCCAGAGGAAGGTCGTTCCTGTCTGAGACTGCATTCCTGGACACAGGTTCCCGCCTTGGGTTCTTGGCCCTGCTTGCATCCTCCTCTGAAAGACACACGATTCCACAGTGACTTTCCCGTTCTCCTTAGCGTTCCTCCTCTCTATTATGTACGACAGCCGTGGTCTTAACCAGAAACAAATCGTGGTATTTGCAAACAGTGAGCTTATTTTCTGCTTTTGTGTGTGTATGTGTATGTGTTTCCAGATATTTATAGAGCAGTCACTTTGACTGTAATCATCAAATCAAAGCCTGTGAGATGATATAAATTTTACAAACCAAGAGAACAGAAGCTTACCACCAACATCAACTGGGGTTTTGTTTTTAAATTTTGACTTTAGGTAACGGGACACTGATTGGTGCATCGGCAAACGTCGTGTGTGCAGGCATTGCAGAACAGCACGGATACGGGTTCTCCTTCATGGAATTTTTCAGGTACTTTTAAACTCACTTTAAATTTCTGTTAAACTGTCTGGTTCCTAAGCTTGCTTAATTAATAAATAGCGCATTAAACACTAAGATAAGCATATTTTTAGTAATCAGAGAGACTGTGGTATAGTTGAGATTAGCTCAGACAAAACACATTAAAAATTTATTGCTAGTGGCTCATGCCTATAATGCTAGCACTTTGGGAGGCCAAGTTGGGCACATTGAGCTCTGGAGTTCGAGACCAGGCTGAGCAACATGGTGAAACCGTGTCTCTACTAAAATACACACAAAAAATTAGCTGATCATGGCGGCATGTGCCTATAGTCCCAGCTACTTGGGAGGCTGAAGCAGGAGAATTGTTTGAACCTGGGAGGCGGAGGTTGCAGTGAGCTGAGATCACACCACTGCTCTCTAGCCTTGGTAAGAGAGTGAGACTCTGTCTCCAAAAAAAAAAAAAAAGGCCCAGCTCAGTGGCTCATGCCTGTAATCCTTTGAGAGGCTGAGGTGGGCAGATCATGAGGTCAGGAGTTCACGACCAGCCTGACCAATATGGTGAAAACCCATCTCTACTAAAATACAAAAGTTAGCTGGGCATGGTGGCACGTGCCTGTAGTCCCAGCTACTCAGGAGGCTGAGGCAGGAGAATCGCTTGAACCCAGGAGGTGGAGGTTGCAGTGAGCCGAGATGATCACGCCACTGCACTCCAGCCTGGGCAACAGAGTGAGACTCCATCTCAAAGAATAAAAAGAAAAAAATGTATTGTTGGAATTAGCTCCATAACACAGAGGATGGTTCACACGTTCTGGGTGACTTGGGTTGAGGCAGGGGGTTGGGAAATGGCTGTGGGCCTGCCAGGTATCCCATGCGTCTGTGTCCCAGTGGAACTTGTGCCCTGACTGTCCACGAGGATGACACGTATCAGGTCTGACCTTCCCCTGCTGGACTGCACAGTCCCTGCTGGCAAAGGCCTAGTGACGCTGCAGACTGAAGCCAGGGTGGTCGGCTGGGGGATGCCTGGCAGCGGCGTCCCTCTCTTGCGTGGGCACCTCTAAAGAGGACTGCGCAGAGACGAGGCCTTCGGTGGGGGAGTGCGGTAGGTGCCCATGGGGGAGAGCCTGCTCTAGGAGGAGCTGAGTCCACACCAGGGCCCTGACTGCCGGCACACCTGTGTGCGAGGGCACACTGCACATTGCAAACAGGTGAGTGGGCAGAACGGAAGCTGGAAGCCCGTGTCACGTGACACTGTTAAAATGAACTTCATTCATCGGTGTTGAGCAAGGTTTCTGTGGAGTTCTTTGTACACTCGTACTGGATGTATGGGTGATGATGGTTCTCGGAACCAGCCTCGGATAAAGATTTGGAACCCCAGCTTCAGCTGAGTGGCGGAGATCCCTGTAGCCAGTGGAGGCAGCAATCTCTGCCCTAGGTATTGTCGCCTGGGGCTGGCTTGGGAACAGAACCCTGGCCGTCATGCCCAGGTGAGGACCCACAGTACGCTCTTTGAACACTGGCACTCTGGCTTTTGCAAGACTTTTTATATTGGCCATTTCTGTAGTTCGTAAGAACCTAGGATTACTTGGTAATGTTGCTGAGGCATTCATTTGAGTGACACTCCTGGGTGACGTGGGTGTGAGCCGCAGGGGACACTGAATGTGCATCTCCTGGTAGGACTCTGGGCACATTGCTGACCCCACCGCTAAGGGACAGGGTTCAGAACTTAATGCCTGAGCAACTTCTTTCTATTTGGACTCTCATCTGCCTCTGCTGAGCATAAAAGGAATTCTCATGTCAGCTAAACAAGAATTATCTTAACGAGAACAACATTTATTACAGCAAATACAGCAGTGGCCTTTGCAGGGTGGCCTGCCACACACTGACATCTTCTCATCTTTGCCCCATGGTTGATGAGGGTCAGACCCAGAGCACAGCCAAGAGGGGGTCAGAGACAAGTGCTCTGAGTGAGTGGCAGCAGGAGACTCAGTTCCTCCTCTCTGCCAGTTCTGCCTCCTTCCTTCGGGCTGGGCTCCTGACTTCCACAGTGCGGGGAAGGCGTCATTCTCATGTCCTCCATCTCCTCTTCTTGGTTGGCCAAGCGTACCATATACTGGCCCCTTGACTTCCTGACAACCCGTAGGCTGGCTTTCAGAGAGCAGGAAAACCTCATGGCCTTTCGCAACACCATTTGGTCTCACTGGTAGACATGGGAAGCCTGGTGTTAGTATTGTTTTAAAAAGAAGGTTTTTTAGGGCAACCCCAGTCTGATCTTTTCCCAAGCATCACTTCGGAATAATAACCACGGCATCTGCCCAACTGAAAGGGTTTGTGTCTGCTCTGCCTGGGACACGTAAAGTACCTGAGGTGCAGCTCCAGTGGGTGAAGCATGTGTGCACTGAACTTTTCACATAGGTCTTGCATTGGGTGTGCAGTGTGTTTCACACACATGCGTGTGTGTGCGTGCGTGTGTGCAGTTACTGTGGTGAGCAGCTGGCATGGCAGTCAGGAACTCAGTGGCCTCAGAAAGCTTGGGCAAGTCTGCCAGGGGTCTCCCTGAAAGCTCAGTAGCCCCAGCCTTGTGAATCACATGCATGTGCTTGGAGGGAGCGTGTGTCAGGGGGGTGAGTGGTCAGCAGAGCCCTTTCCTTGTTTTTGCCTGGTTCCAGTTCTTCCAGCTCTGACCATTTTTCTTGCTGGATCCTTACTGTGCAGAAATCAGAGCAGTTTTTTTCCCCAGGGAATGGTTATCTGATTGTGGTAGGGCCTTTATTTGTATGAATTGCTTAATTTGCAATGGCAAATGCGCAATTTGACTTACCTAACTCAAAGATTTCCTTTCATAAAAGGTGGCTTCCTGTGATATACAGTGCAGAATACTTAAAAAAATTACCATTTCTCTCATGATGTAGATAAGTATTCAATGGAAAATATATAAAAGAATAAAATATAAAAGTAGCCTGTAATTTTGCTACCTAGAAATAGCCACTGATCGTAATTTGGTGTGTTTTCTTACATTTCTCCTGCCTACCAGAGAGTATGTATTCTTTTTTACAAAGCTTTTAAATCACACTGTGTCCTACCTGTTACACTTTATACTCTATTATGAGCATCTTACCAGGACACTAATTGTCTTTCCAAAATAGAATAGCTGTGCCTACAACACGCAGATATATCCCGGTTTATTTTACGCTGAGGCATTGAGGTTCCTTGCTGTTTCTTGTTATGGTGTGATAAATACCTTTACAGATAAAACCTTGTTTCATTTCTGATAATTGAAGATAAATTTTCTGACATAGAACCGCTGGCTAGATGAATGATATTTTAAGAATCCAGATAAATATTGACAAGCCGGTGTCCAGAAATGTTGCTCTCCACGCATTTTATTGAATTTTCTGCTGAAACTCATCACTGCCATTTGAACACTCAAGGTTCATCTGGCTGGCTAACAATAGACTCATGTTTTGTTTTAATTAATTCTACTGAGATGATACTCTTTCTGTATAAGCATTGAATATTTGCATTTATTTTGTAAACTTTCCATTCATATCCTTTGCCTCTGTCTTTCTCTTGAGAGATGAATTTTCCTATTTTTCAGAACTCTCTTGCATCTACAGAAATCAGTTTGATGTACATGTTGTGACTATCTTTTAGCTTATTTTTGTATTTTAATTTTTGCAAAGGAATTTTAGATATTCTATAGTCGAAACAGATAAACTTTAGCTCCATTTTATCTATACTTTTTGCTTTCATTAAGTCTTTAAACCTTTTTCTTTCAAGATAATTGTAGATTCATGTGCAGTTGTAAGAAATAATTCAGAGACATTCTGTGAGCCTTTTGTGCAGAAGCCCCTGATGGTAAAATCTTGACAAACTACAGTGGAAGATCACAGCCAGGATGATGCCATTGATATAGTCCAAGCACAGAACAGTTCCATTGCCACGAGGCGCCTGTAGGCTGGCCTGTCCCAGCCAGCTCTGCGTCCCTCCCACCTCTACCCCTGCCCCAATCTGTTCTGCATCCCTAACACTTTGTCATGACGAGAATGTCACATAAATGGAATCGTACAACGTGTGACCTTTTTGTGGGGGCTGTTTTCAGTCAGCATCACCACCTGGCAATTCATCCAGGTTATTTCTCATGCCCGTATTTTATTGTTCTCATTGCATTCCATGGTACGGGTGGCCACGGTTCATTTAGTCATCTACCCGTCGAACAGCACCTGCCTTGTTTGTAGTGTGGGACTCATGAATAGAGCAGACACTTTCTGCCACTCTGCAGTTTGTCTGTTCATCCACTTAACAGGTTCTTTTACAAAGTGAAAGTTTGAATCTTAATGAGGCCCAATGTGTCATTTTTAAAAAATGTGTTGTTTTTGGTGTCAAAAGCATGACAACAGGAGAACTCTTTGTCTAGCCCTAGATATTTTTCAAAGATGATCTCCTATGCTCTTTTTCTCCCCCACAAATTTTATTGATTTACGTGTTACATTTGAGTTCATGTTCCATTTTGAGTTAAGTTTCATATAAGGTGTGAGGTTTAGATCAGGTTCTCTCTCCCTCTCTCTCTCCTCTCTGTTTTGCCTGTGAATACGGTGGGGACTCTGGCACATATTTACTACTGTTCTGTCTCCACTGTGAGTTGGAAGCTTTTAGCACTATTAGACATTCCCTCTGTCATGCATTAACGCTCTGTGGCTTGACTGTACTTTATCCAGTGTTGAAATCACAAATCATTTGCTTAGCTTTTAGCCTTTCTAAATCACTTTGTTTTAGGAGTGTCTCATATAGACTGTATATTGTTGGAATTTGCTTTGTGAACCAAAATAAAAGTATTGTTTTCTTTGAATAAATGAGTTTAGCCCACTCACATTTACTGATATGATTCACACATTTTCCATGTTATAGGTTTTGTGTATATTTTAGTTGCGATGTTTCTCTATATGTATATATTTTTTGCTCTTTTATTTTCTAAAATTTCTCCTTGCAGTTTGAAAGGTTTGTATTGTTCTGGTGATTACCTTTGTTCTTAGGCTTTTTCCTGTTCCTTTAGTCTTCTGTTTTCTTACGTGGTCTTTTATACCTAGTTTGTCTATCTTTAATGATATCCTTTGACTTCTACCTCTTGCCCAGATGACCACTGATAAGTTTATTCTACAGTAGTTTTCTCCTCCCTTCTTTCTCCGCCCACTTACTAATTGAAGTATTTCTACTTTCAAAACATATAGCATCATTCATCGTTCTTCACCATTGTTCTGTGCTCATTTCTCTCAGATCCACGATGAAGTCTGCTAGATGCTCACCACTGGCCCTTTTGCTGAAGTGTTCCTGCCTTTTGACAGGTGAAGTGAATCTTTAAGAGCCCAAAAACAGCTCCTGAGTACAGCACCCCTGAGTTTTTGTAGGTTTAAGGCTGCATTTCGATATCGTTCACGCTGGAGAAGACACTATGCTTCCTGTCTAGCACACCCTTGACTCACACATACCTTCTTTGGGTTTCATGAAGGTGTTACTCCATCGTGGCCTCAGCTGTATGTGTGTGGGGTGTCTGATGGCAGCCCAGTTCTCTTACTTTTGAAGTTACTTGATCATTTTGCTACAGGTTTGGAGAATTTTACAAATTCATCTTCAGTCTAGTAGTTTTACTAAGATATTCCCAGGTATCCCATGGTGTCCCCTGGGCCTATTTAACATGTAGCATGATGTCTTCCTTTGAGTCTGAAAGGATCCCTGGATCAGAGTTTTAAGTATTTGTTATATTTTGCTGTTTTATGGATCTCTTCATGTTGGGTCTCATTGGCCTGTCTTCATTTCAACCACCTTCTTTCTGGCTCATTTTATTACTCAGTTTGTTTTTGGTCACTTGTTTGCTTTTTTTCTTTAATGCCCCTTATTACATTTCCATTTGATTATGATTCTTCCTGGAACACCTTACAATTTAATCTTCATTTCTGACATGATTTGTTTTTTTTCTTTGACTTCTCGTTTTATTTCTTCATGTTTCTGTCTCTTTCTGCTCTTAGCGTTTGGGTTTCAGATTCAGCGTGATTTTGCACACCCCCAGTGCCTATCTGAGGGTGTGGAATTCAGTACCGACTGTTGTATGCAGTTTTATATTTCCTAGTTTACATGTGGCTTGTTGGGGGAACGCTTTACTGCCTTCAGTATTTAGATTCTCATGCTCTGTTTTATCGTTAGAAAAGCCTTGTGCAGGGGCAGTCTGCTTTTGTCGATGTACTTTGTGGACAGGGCTGCCAGCCGGAGTCAGTTCCACGGTTCCTAGTTTGAGAAGATTTCTAGTCTTTGGTCAGT
Organism: Ateles fusciceps; assembly: GCA_036589455.1. NCBI lineage: Eukaryota > Metazoa > Chordata > Mammalia > Primates > Atelidae > Ateles > Ateles fusciceps. Next base: position 664,651 of record JAZHEH010003346.1, read on the forward strand.
GCTGTGGGGGAGCATTCTCTGTAATAGCTTTTTTTTTTTTTAAGTAGTGGGGGGATGTCCATCCATTTTTGGTTCCTTTTTTCTTATAGGATTCTGCGTTTCCCCCTCGGTGCTTTTCCCCTTCCCCTGCCAGGCTCCGACGGGCAAGCTTGCCTGCCAGTTTGCTGTCTTCTCTCACTGACGATGGTGTCTGCTTTTCACCTGGAGCTCCGTGTACGTCGATGTCTTTTCTCTGCAGTCTATACGCGAGTCCACCACGGTCGTTTTCCCGTGGTTTTATGCTTAGGTTCACCTTCCTACTTCCGGCTATTTTCCTCAATTTTAGGATTTTTATTTCTTCTCTTTTTCATGAAAAATTTCTGGATTTCTCTGGCTCCCTGCAAGGGTGTGGGGCAGGGGTCTGAGAGACAGCTTGGCTGGGAATTGGTGTTTTCTTCTTTACCACCAAGTAATGTGGAGTCTATGGTGCTCTCCATCTTCTAGCTATGTTGAAAGGCAGGCTATCCTTGTGGCTGAATCTGCATTTCTTGTTGATCTGTGGAGTTTATTGTGCGTGGAAGTGACATGGAATTGTGTGGGTGTCATTACCCTGCCCACCACAAGCAAGACGGTGGCATTGCTGATCCACCACAGCCCACAACTTGTTCTTTCCGCCATGTCCAAGGAGTATTTTTCACTGCACTTCCTGAGGACGATATGATTTTATTTTGCTCCTTGGAGAAAATGATTTTCCCACTAGAGATTATGCTAATGCTGATTCCCTCACTGGGCAGAAACACGGTCTCCAGGACATTCCCCTGTGGGCACCAGGCTGTACCATTTCAGTGCCAACCACGTAAGATACACCAGCCAATTAAAGAGGGTTTCATTAATTGATAATGTAGGTTGTTACCATTTCTTTAAACATAGAGACACATTAAGTTGAATATAGTTGTGGAATTTAGCTTCCAGGAAGGCTTTTGTCACCTCATTTTGTTTTCTTTTGTGGTTTCTTAGAACATAGCTAATTATTGTGAGGCTTTGAAAACATTGAGTTTATAAATTAAATTAAAGAGTGAAAAAATATCTAGAGAATAAACCATCTAGAAAATACTATATTAGAAGCAATATTTAAAAATGACCTGGCTTTGTTCAGTGTGGTTCAGAGGGATCATTACCACTGACTAGCAGTAAGCATAATAACATTCTTTGTAGATTTATGAAGCCCTCATTCTGTCTCCTGCTTCGAGGGTAGCCAGGCAGACATTCATATTTTCTCAAAGGTCAAAACAGATGCTAATGTAATGTTGGGTGCCTTTTCAAAGGTTAATCTTTGTATTGATCACAGTGCTGTAAACTCGCTGAACCAGAGTCAAATACTTTTTTCCCCCCCTGAGGGTTAAAATCATGAACGTGAGATCAATATTTCTAAATGTAAATTTCAAAGTTAGTCTCATCCACATGTTACATTTGCTAAAGAAGGAAGGGAGGGAGGAAGGAAAGACAAGACAAGACAAGAAAGAGCCAACAAGACTGCCTTTCTTGCAGCTCTCATTTGGTTAGGGCAGAAGTGGACCTTAGACTTCTCAAAGCAGCCGGGCCCTCTGTGTCTGAAGGAAAACTTAAAGCCACTCACTCACCCCTTCCCCTTTCCCTCCCTTAATGCAAACTCGAAGAACCCCTCCTGTTGGTTTGTACCTCGAAGTAAAATCTTCAACCTTAGGATAATGCCGTGTGGGTAGATTCATATATTGAACCCTTCTAATCAACGGCCCTGAGAATGTTACAGTGAATGTGACAGGAGCTGAGAGCCAGGAGCTGAGGCTCCTGAAGGCCAGAGAGTCCTGGACAGTCTGAGAAAGCCACAAGAGCCATAAATACTTGTCAGGAGGTTGCCGGGAGAGCTGGTGCAGAAGAGGGTCTAGTAACCATGCAGTGATCTTGCTACCCGTGTTGAGGGGAAACAATGGCTCCTCTTTGATTTGGGGTAACCACCCCGCCTCCACTGTGTAGTTTTCAGGAAGCAGTGCCCCAAGACCTCAGTACTGGGAGAGGCACACAGACCACTAGGGGAGAATGGGAGGAAGACACGGAGCCCAAGTCGGGATGATCAGCCCAGCACACTGTGGCTGAGGTGTTGGAGAACGGGGTGATGATGAGAGGCCAACGCCATTGTGTGCCATTGCTAGGAGCCTGAGACGGGTCCTGCACCTGAGGCCAAGGGGAGGGCCCTGGTAACGTCATCCGTCCCACTCACTGTGGCTGCCTGACAAGTCATCCCAAAATGCAGGGGCTTAAAGCAACAGCAACGGTTTCACTCCTAACTCTGCTGTCTTCGTGGAATTTGAAAAGGCAGCTGGCCCCGCTCCACCGGAAATCACCAGAGCTGGCCGAGGCTGAGGCCAGAATCATCTGGAGGCCGCCGCTCACTTGCGTCTCCTGCCCAGGCTGTGGGGGGGCCAAGAGCACGGCTGGGATGGCGGCGGGGGTCTCAGACATCTCTCTGCCTCACAGGCCCCAGATGCAGGGACAGGCGCTTCTTGATGGGGAAGTGTCACTGTCAGGGCTGAAGGATGAGCTTATGGGATGGAATATTTTAGGGCTGGCAAACGGGAAATGCAACCTGCCACATCATTTTATTGCCCGAGACTTGGAGCTCATATGCTGTCGTAACGCTGTTTTGCTTTAGCCGTTCCAGGTTGGGTTTTCTGCAACTGGTAACTCTAAGAGCCCTCAGTGGTAAAAAGGCTCAAAGAAATGTGTCGCCGTTCTTGAATTTCTCAAGGACTCACGCTAGCTGCAGTTGCTTCGGCAGCAAGTGTGGGGATCACAGATTGAGTTTTGCCTTCTGTGTCCGTCCTGTGGAGGCTGGATCAAGAGCCAGGCCTCCTTGCTCCTGAACGTCCTGGGTCTGAGATGTGGGCGGTGCATTGCCCTGTTGGCTTAGCTTGTGGCTCACTTACCAAGCAGGTGGGAAATGGCGCTTGTGTAGCATGGGGAGCGTGTGCCTGTGCGGCGCCTCGTCTTTCTTTACTGTGGGTGCACCCCCGGCTTCGGCAGGAGCCCCTGGTTGCTATGGAAGGTGGATGCAAGCGGCTAACTTAGCAACATTCCGCCAGCACTAGCAAGTGGCTCCTTACACCAACCGATCCCTCAATTCTTCACCACCAAGTAGGGATCCCACAATTCAGTTCAGTTCTAATGCCAATTAGCTGGAGCTACTGTCAGACCATAGGCTACGGACTCTGTCCCCTCATCGCTGCCTTCACTTCAGACACAGGAATCAGGCACTCACACTTCTGTGCAACTTGGCTCCAAGTCAGGGTTCCTGCAACCCCTCACCTCGGGTTCAATAATTCACTGGAATGACCCAGAGAAGTCAGGGAAGCACTTTATCTACCCTTACTATTTATTTTAAAGGATATTGTAAGGGGTACAAATGAACAGCCAGATGAGGAAGTGCACAGGTGAGGTCTCTGGCAGGGTCCCAAGTGCTGGAACTTCTGTCCCCATGGACTGGGGAAGCACCAACCTCCTGACACGTGGATTTGTTCACCAACCTGGAGGGTCCCAGAACGCCACTGTTTAGGGGGTTTACGTTTCATTGCATTGGCAAGACTAATTAAATCAGTAGCCATTTGTGACTGGCTCAACCTCCAGCCCTGGTTCTCTCCCTGAGGATTGGTGTGGGGACAGACGGTGTAAACTTTAACTCCTGGTTTTCTCCCTGAGATTGGTGTGGGGACGGACGATGGAGCTGTAAACTTTAACTCCTGGTTCTCTCCCTGAGGATTGGTGTGGGGACGGACGGTGTAAACTTTAACTCCTGGTTCTCTCCCTGAGGATTGGTGTGGGGATGGACGGTGTAAACTTTAACTTTCTAATCATGCCTTGATCTTTCTGGCAACCAGTCCCCTCCTGAAGCCATCTAGGGCCCCTAAGAGCTGCCTCATTAGAACAAAAGGAATTCCTGCCACTCTCATCACTGGGGAAATGCCAAAGGTTTGAGGAGCTCTGTGCTAGGACTCGGGACAAAGACCAAATATTTTTCTTCTTCTACCATCACTCGTAAAGGGCCTCAAGGTGCCTGGGTTGCTTGATGGTGGGTGAGTGGGGCGTCATGGGTGGTGGCACAGTTGCGTACAGAGACCTCCATGGATGCTGGGGTGAGATCTGCAGAGAAGCCATTTGCTGTCAGTATTTCTTTATACTCTAGACTATAAAGTTGAAAAATGATGCCGTAGAGTCGTCTAAGGGGAAATTTCTCTCTGTCTTTCGCAGATCAAATTTCCTACAGCTGGAAAGAAATCCATTGGGACCACTTGTGGCCTAAAGGATTCTTTTTATGTAACTTGTTTTTGGTATATTATTAATTTAATGGCAGATAATTCTTAATTTCAACCATTAGGGAACCCAGAAAAAAATGAGTATGTTAAAATAATGTAAAATGACTTAAGCCTTAAAGTGACTTCAAAGACTTGAAATGACTAAACAGGAAATGCCCTGGAAAAGTGCAGTGAACTGCCATGGGGTCAGGAGAGTCCCGAGACATCCTTCGTCTTCTTCTGAAGCCATCTCAGCAAGCAGGGTGCGTATCATAACCTGAAGACGCAGAAACCTCGGAGTGCCGCTCGGCACTCACGGATGGCCCAGGTGCGGTCGGCCCCACCGGTGCACCGTCATGATACCGTATTTATTGGTTAAATTTCTGGAGGAAAGGAAGCTTGGCCTAAAGTTCCCTCTGTAGGATGTGCCATTTTGAAAAACAGTAAGATGAAACCTTTTTATAATGCATTTAGATGAGCTGACACAGATGGACATTCTTTTCAAGTTTCATATTTAGGGGTAACTAAAGAATTTATCAGGCCGGGCGCGATGACTCACACCTGTAATCCCAGCACTTTGGGAGGCCGAGGCAGGCGGATCCTTTGAGGTCAGGAGTTCAAGACCAGGCTGGACAACATGGTGAAATCCCGTCTCTATTAAAAATACTAAAAAATTAGCTGGGCATGGTGGTTCATGTCTGTAATCTCAACTACTGGGGGAGGCTGAGGCAGGAGCATCGCTTGAACCCAGGAAACAGAGATTGCGGTGACCTGAGATTGTGCCATTGCCCTGCAGCCTAGGTGTCAAAAGAAAAGGATTTATTAGACATTTAATCAGGCCATGTTTCATGAATAGTCATTGTATTAAAATGTTTGCTCTTTTATGGTCATCTGTGAAGTCAGCACAGCTTTGTGACCAGGAAGAACTAGGTCTCAGAGGTGCAGTGGGGAAGCCGGCAGACACCATGTGCTGAACTTGGAGACTCACCAGGGGAGGAGCGGCAAACACAGCTAAACATAGACTCCGCAGCCATCCCCCAGTGTAGGCTAGCGGTACCGTGCTAAGGGCTCTAAAGTCCCAGACAGCAAACAGCCCTGAGCAGGTGAGCTGTGCATCTCCTCCAGGGAGCAGAAGCAGCCAGCATCCCTGATGGCAGGGTGAGAGGACGGCGCTGAAGTCAGTGGAAGGCGCCCAGCACAGGGAGATTGCAGATGGGAAAGAGGCTGCATTTCACTCCAGGTGGTGGGAGCGCAGGGAAGGGCTTTAAGCGGGAAAGCCTGCACTGCGATTTATATTTTACAAAGACCGTTATTCCCTGCAGGGGAATGGATGGATTGGAGGAGGCCGGAGTGGCCGCAGGAAGTCCAGGTTAGAGGCTGAGGCTTGGGGGGCAGTGTGTGCAGGGCGAATGGGGAAGGGTGCTGGTGGGGTAGGGTTTGGAGGTGGACAGTGGGGGATGTGAGCCATGAGAGGATGAAAACTCAAAGGCACATCAGGCGCAGGAGCAGTTTAGAGGAGAAAAGCAGAGTTTGGGCTTGAGTATGTTCCAGTTCGTGTTGGTGAGGCTGCATGAGGGGTGTCGGACTGGCAGGTGAGTATGTGAGCATGGTGGCCTGGCGGGAGGCTCTGGGTGTGCGAGCATCATGGAGGCCTGGCGGGAGGCTCTGGGTGTGTGATCATCATGGAGGCCTGGCGGGAGGCTCTGAGTGTGTGATCATGGAGGCCTGGCAGAAAGCTCTGATGGAGGGGCTCGTGGCAAATGCCCAGGGAGAAAAGTCGGATTGGCAGGCAGATGTGATTGGCAGGAGAGTGTGATTGGCGGGCAGGTGTGCGAGCATGGAAGCCTGGCAGGAGGCTCTGATGGAGGGGGGCATGGCAAATGCCCAGGGAGAGAAGGCGCCCAAGCAGGGGGAGCTGGAGACGGCCTCTGGAGTGAGCACTGGACGGCAGCCTGGGTGCTCTGGGGGAGAAACAGGAGAAGGATGCAGACACGCTGCTGGGACTCTTGGCTGCAGGTGACAGACCCCTTAATCAGATTCGCTTGGGTGGAAAGGGACAGGGACCAGAGGGTGCAGCAGCCTGGATGGGCAGTGTTCAGCTGGGCCTCGGAGGCAGCAACCGGGCAGCCAGGCCGGGGTCTCCCCACCTCTCATCTCTGCCTCGCGTCGCCTGGGATTTCCTTCCTGTGATAGGGAACGGCCGTGGACAGCTCTGGAGACAGACCCAGACAGGCTCCCTCGGGAAGGACTCTGGCTGGTCTGAGCTGGGTGCTCACTCTTGGCTGACAAACGGGCCCTGACGGTCCTAGTGTGAATCTAGCCCGGCTCCTAGGCCAGTCACCATGGCAACATGCCCAGTGTGTGGCACAGGGATGCCTCCCAGGAGGAAAGGGCTGGAAACAGTCAAGCCATGTGCGCGGCAGGTCCACGGTGGGTGGAAGCTTGTGCCTGTTCAGGGCTGTGGCCCTCGAGGCCTTTGCTCTCTGTTCCCTGGAAATTTCAGAAATGCAGCTGCTTTGCTGGAGCTCCGTTACTGAGCTTTATCCAGGGACGAGCCTGGACTCAGACCCATCTTACTGCATTTTTTAAATCTGTACTCATAAGTAAAACTGGCTGCAGTATTTACTTTTGTATTATATTTGAGTTTGAAGGTTGTGTAGCTCCATTAAATGAATCGGGGAACTTTCTCTTTGTATGTAACTTGGAATGTTGAAATTATAGACCCATTTGAATCTGACATCTTAACTGGTAGATTGTTAACTAGTCTTCAGTCTCCTCGCTGGCTATTGAAATCTTCAGGTTTCCTGTTTTCTGCATGGATCAATTTAGTAATTTATATTTTGCTATGAAATAACTTGAAGCATTTTACTTGTCCTTGTATCTGTGATCAAATCTCTCCTCTCACACATTTCTTTCCCCCTAGTGAAACTTCCCAGAAGTTGATATTTGTATTAGAGATTTCAGAGAAGACTTTTGGCCTTTTACTCTAATTTGTTATTGACTTTTCACTATAGCGCTTTCAGTTTTTTTATTCTAATTCATCCTTCTTTAAATAATATTTGTGCTCTTTCTCTATTTGGTTATTTTAAATATTTACTTATTTTTAGCTTTTGAAAGGTGAACATTTGGAATTTCATCCTTTTTGATTTGGAATGAGACATGGATGCAACTCACCTCTAATAGATGGGTCTCCAGTTCTTCCAAAGCTCTTCATTGCTCCGTTTGACTTCACCTCACTGACTTCATAAACCACCTTTATGAGGAAAAAGTTCTTCTGGAGTTTTGAGTATGTTGGTGGGCCATCTGTTGTGTTTTATGAATCAGTGACATATCGTGATGTTTAAATTATTTGGAATTTATAAGGTTACTCTGTGGTAGGGCAAGTATCTCTCCTTACTTTACCTTATCAGTATTTTCCTGACTATTCTTATTTATTTCTTATATGAAATTACAGAATCATATCATTTGAATTAATTAAAAACTGAATTGTTATTTTGATTGGAATTGTAATAAACCTTAAAATAACTTCAAGAGAATTAACATCTTTATAATATCTTTGCTTTGTAGTATTCTTTGCCTAGGAGAGAAAAATGCATTTGCCAGCAGTACTGTGTGATAGTCCCAGAGGGTATCAACTATTTTCAATAAGACAGTCTTATATATTAAAATAGCTGCCACTGGATTCCAGAACCCGCTTTTCCCGGGCAGTATCTATCTTCCGCACCAGCCAAAATGTAGAGTTAGGTGAGGATGTGACAGGCAAGCCTTTGGGTGCCTCCTCTCTCAAGATCGGGGATGCTGATGGAAGATGCTAATTGAGGTTGACGCCCTGATTTCAGTAGGGAAGCTAGGGATCTCGGTGCAGGCACAAGGCCACGCTGGCCAGACACAGCTCATACCTCTCACCTGCTCCTGGAAACCCATGTTGCTGTTGTGGATGGTGAAGCCAGCCCCCTTGATAGAGTCTCTGTGCATATCTAGTGCTACAAGTTCTAGGCAGGTGAAGAGTAGAATGGACTGTGTGTTCTGCTTCAGGTGCGAAGGGAGTCTGGAAAGTCAGTGTCTTGTGCTTCCAATTCTAGGTGAGGTGCGGTTGACTCTCATCAGGTCCTTAGGTGTATGCTCTGCATCCTTGCATTTCACAACGTATTTTCATTTGTTCTGGTCACTCTATCAATCAATCAATCAATCATCGAGCTATCTGTCACCTAGCTACATCTACTTATTAGCATCTGTCCATCAGCTGTCCTCTATCTGTCATCTACTCGAGCTTTCTGTCACCTAGCTACATCTACCCATTAACATCTGTCCATCAGCTGTCCTCTATCTGTGATCTACTGTGAAGCCACTGCCGCCCTTGTTGTAGGCCTATTTTATTTTTTCTTCAAGTAAGTGGAAGCTGCCTGTTCACATCCGAATCTTGGTTTTTCCTTGGCTACTGCCTCCCCAAGTATGGGCTGCTCCCAGCTTCGTGTCCTGTTGGAAGACACATCAGGAGGATGTCTTCAGGACAGTGCTCAGCGAGCAGCCAGCATGGCGCTTCTCTGACTTCTCTGTCTCTGGGGCTCTTCTAGCACCCTTGGGAGGGTGGGCGAGTTCCAGCATTTGGCCTTTGCTCTGACGTCATGCCATGGAGCCAGATCTTCTTCCTGAAGCGTGCAGCCCCAGTCTGACCCTCCAGGAGCTCTCAGCTTCTACCACTTGCTCCCAGTTTACTCCAGGACACATCTTCCCTGTTTGTCCCAGATAAGTAATCACCTTATTTTCTGCAATCATAGTTGGTGGATAATTCTCATAATATGGATTTTGGGAGATTGTGTCAGCTTGAAAGCACAGAGATTTTTACTGCATTTGTCTCGGCCATGGGAGTCTCTAGCTACACTCAACAGCACCTCAAGAACTTACAGAGAACAGCTGAGAGTTTGGGGCAAAAATTGAATTTCTCTGTAAATTTTTCCTCTGCTGCTTTCCAAAATGCTCTGTAAAACTCCAGGCATAAAAGTGAGGAGTGCACAGGTATGCACGCCTGTTCCCAGGGCAGTCTGCTTTCGGGGTGGGGACCAGTGAGGAGCCCCCGCCCTCGGATGGGAGCCTTGGAATAGCTGTTCACACCAGCGCTGAGCACTCAGTCCCTAGCCCATGTCCTCTGGAGAGTTTGGATCACTTTGGAAATCCCTTTGGGAACATTGGCACTGAAAGTCCACAACAGGGACAGCTGGCCAAGAGCGAGCCCTTCTAAAGAGAGAGAGCGACTTCAGCGCTGGGAGGAAGGCAGGGATGGAGTGGGAGCTGTCGGGGGTGCTGGGTAGGAACCAGGGCAGACGTGGCCCTGGCACCGATGCAGGGTTGGAAAGTATGTGCCCAGTCTCAAGTTACCTGTACTCAGGGCATTTTCTACTCCACCACTCACAAGGGCAACATGAAATGCCTCAGAAAAAATCAGGTCACAAGATGAGGCCAGAAAAATCTATTTATAGTTCTGGAATTTACCACAAAAGTGATGCCTTATGCTGTAGATCATCTTATCCAGTCACCTTATTACAAGTGTCTTTGTTTCTATATATAAAGAGATTATGGAAAACCTGTCAGTTTGTAAAAAGCAAAAACATGGATGGCAAATAATTTTCAGAGATTTGAATTTACATTTTTAAAGATAATTTACTTTCTTCCTGATTAAAACAACAACAGTGTGATTATGCTTATTTTAAATATGTCTATATTCAGCTCTCACGGTCTTTCAGTATTGCATGAGTTTTCCACTAAGCTTAAAATAAAATATCCCCCCTTTCCAGAATTTAAATTACTTTGTTTCTGCCTTCTAGTAAGCTGGACATTCGAAGCAAACCCACAGCATCTTAACGGTTTCTTTTGCATTTTTCTAAACCTAATGTGTTTTTTTCCTTAAATGACTCCTGAGAATTACAAGGAATAAATGCAGTGCCCACTAGTATGATGACTGCACATTGGATTTGGCTGGGGTGTGAACTGTACTCCCCAGCTCCATCAGCACTCCGTGGAAGGGGGTGTCATCCTGAATTTGCTTTTCCCGTGTTAAACCCAGAATTACCTGAGCACCAGGCTCTTCCTTCCGGAACCCAGCTTCATCCTAAGCCTTGAAAGTTAATTTCACAGTGCTTGCCGTTTGGCTTCTGTCTCCCTCATTTAAATCAGACATTGATTTCCTGGCCCAGGCTTTCAGCCCCTCTCGTGTTGCGTGACTCCTGTGTGACTCAAAGCTTTCCACTTCTTGGTTTGTATAATTGTCAGATGTCCTGCCTTCCTATCTCGTCATATGTTTCATAGCCGTGGAGAATGAAGCTGAGTTTAATAGACCAATAAAAACATCGTGGGGATCTCACCGTAAAGCGAACGTTTGCGAGAGGCTCCGTCCTGTCTCGTGCTATCTGTGGCTCTGTATGGATTGCTGAGCCACGCATGGCAGGCTGCTCTGCTCGAGGGAGACTAGGCGGAGGGCAGGAAGCTTCCCAGTGAGGAGGGTGCTGAGTTCTGTAAGATGTTAAGGGAAAAATCACAAGATGAGTGTTTTGTGCTTTCAGATAAGTTAGGGACGTATTTATGACAGAAGGCTACACACTGTCTTGGTGCGAAGCAGCCAGCCCTGAACCTGGGTGTTTATTTATTTATTTATTATACTTTAAGTTCTGGGGTACATGTGAAGATCATGTAGGATTGTTACAGAGTTATACACATGCCATGGTGGTTTGCTGCATCCATCCCCCGTCATCTACATCAATGATTGACTGGATAAAGAAAATGTGGCACATATACACCATGGAATCCTACGCAGCCATAAAAAAGGATGCGTTTATGTCCTTTTCGGGAATTTGGATGAGGCTGGAAACCATCATTCTCAGCAAACTGACACAAGATCAGAAAACCAGACACTGCACGCTCTCACTTATAAGTGGGTGTTGAACAATGAGAACACATTGACACAAGGAGGGAAATATCCCACACCAGGGCCTGCGGGGTGGAGGGGGTAGGGGAGGGATAGCAGGAGGTCGGGGGATGGGGGAGGGGATAACGGGGTGTTTAATAGCTGGTGTGCCTCAGGCATCATGCGGCGGGGGAATCTCAATGCCATAGTCTGCTGGGCTTCATCTGGATGGCCTTGTCTGTCCACTGGTCTTGCCACCCACATTTGTAGGGTAATATCTAGAGAGTGGTGGGGCAGCCTGAGCTCCTTTCCTGGGAATGTGGGAGCTGGGCCTGAGGAGTCTGGATCCAGCCACAGAAGATGCATGAAAGCTTCAGTCAGTGTGCTGAGAGTCCCCACAGCTGAAAAGGAGGGGTCAGCAGCGCGGGGGAGTTGAGGAAAGGACGGGGAGGCCGTGTCCAGGCTGGGTTTCGTCTACACAGAATACCCGCTGCATCCCAGACATGGCACAGTGGGCTGTGGGAGTGTAGTGGTTGAGGGCTGAGCCTCCGTGCTTGAACCTTGAACCCTGGTCCTGCTGTTTACTGCTGTGTGTGTGGGGGAAGTTCCTGACCTCTCTGTGCCTTGTAACACGAGACTATAATGGACTGCTGCCTTATCATGCTGTCACAAGCGTGGAAAGCAGCAACTTCCGTTTAGGAAAAAGCACTCAGGACTGGGTGCGGTGGCTCATGCCTGTAATCCTAGCACTTCGGGAGGCTGAGGCAGGTGGATCACGAGGTCAGGAGATGGAGACCATCCTGGCCAGCATGGTGAAACCCCGTCTCTACTAAAAATACAAAAATTAGCTGGGCGTGGTTGTGCGTGCCTGTAATCCCAGCTACTCGGGAGGCTGAGGCTGGAGAATCGCTTGAACCAGGGTGTTGAAGGTTGTAATGAGCCGAGATTGCGATACTGCACTCCAGTCCAGGTGACAGAGTGAGACTTTGTCTCAAAAAAAAAAAATAAATAAATAAAATAAAAGGCATTCAGAAAACTGCCTGATGTAACTCTGCACTCTGCACCTTCCCGAACAGGGAGCTTGAAAATTTCCACTGCCTCCCAGAACACGGTGCCAGGCAAAGAGCAGACCGCCGTTTGCCATTTTTGGTGGACTGCACAGCACAGATTCTTACGGGTCTATGTAAAAGAGCTGCTAATGATGCCTTTGTACAGTCCGTGTATTTCCTTGCTCAGTTCTAGCTTAGTCTTCCCCGCTCTCACACCCAATCGATAGTCTGGAATTGAGAAGCTGAAACTCATTTTATTTCTTTAGATACGATCTAATTTAGAAGGAGAATTGATTGCACAAATTCAGGCAGTGCATTGTAAAGCTAAAGCAGAAATGGTTCCTCATTCTCTCCCTGGTCCTTGTGGTCCTGGCTGGCTGCCTTCCGTGGGGGACCAGGGTGTAGGGGGCTGGACACTGGCATGGGGGCGATCAGTGCGGGAGCGGGACGCTTCCTGGAGGAGCTGTGAGGAGCCTCAGGGGAGGAAATGGGAGCACGCTGATGTCAGAGGTGGGGTTGGGAGCACCACAGGTGGCCCCACGGAGGCCAGGGCCATCGCCCTAAAATGCCTGGTTGGCGGCTGTCCTGTGTGAACTCCCTCAGGTTCCCCGGGCTCTGCTCACAGTTGGTTGAGGTCACTCTGCCTCCTCTCCTAGATGGCAGCTTGGCCCGTGCACCCAGGCTGGTCTGGAACCTGCTCGCCACCACTCCCAGCCCGGCTGCTTCGCTGCCTCTCTCAGGGCTCGGCAGGCTTTCCCAAAGGACGTCCTGGGTGCTGAAGGTTCCTTCTGTGTTCAGGCAGGGCAAGCCTTTCTGCTGTCCTTCCTGAGTGGAAACTGCTTGTCTTCATGGGGGAGCCCTTCAGGATGGAAACTGTGTCTGTGTGTGCTTCCTCACAGGTGGGCTTGGGCACATGGAGGCACACAGCAGGCGTCTGCTGGGCCAGGCGGCTCTGGGGCAGGAGGGCAGGTGCATAGCAGGCTGCCCTCATCCGAGCTGGCTGCGTGGCTGGAGGAGGCCAGCCGTCCTCGGAGAGTCAACTCACCAACCATCACTTCCAATTAGGAGCATCACCCGGAGCTGGTTTTTAATTTTGTCTAATGTGATAATTTTGTCACGTAATGATAATGTAATGATTGCTGATTGTTCGAGTCACAGATCAGGTCATAATTAAAACTGCTAAATTCCTAATTGATTCCCAACAGGGCCACTCGTGAGTGTAGAGAAAAAGCATGATCTTGGCGGATGGAGATGTTTGTGCTTATGCCCACTGTGACTGGCAGGCTTTGCCGTGAACTGACCAAGCGGCCCCAGTTCACTGTTGGCAACCCACAAGGCCTCTTTCACAGAGGGCGGGGAGCCGCGCCCTTCCGCAGGCCTTACTGTGCACACGCCTGAGCCATGTGAGGCAGGTTTACAAAAAGTGCGTTGTGTTTTAGGCGGAGCAGAGCTAGCAGCTAGCTAGAGATGCAGCCTTGACAGGCTGGCCCTTAGAACGGATGTTTTGACAACCTATTTTTTTTTTATATTGAAATTTGGTTTATTCAAAAAAATTAGGTTTTGCCAATTTAGTTTAGCATAAGTATGTGCCACTGTTTTAATTATTTTCTCTTTTATACCAGCAGGTCTCCTTTCACTTCCTTGGAGTTGACGCCCTTGATCGTTGTCTCTCATTTTCTGCATCAGCTCGAAGGCTGCATACTTTCCTTCTTTCTTTTTCGGGGGTGGGGACAGAGTTTCACACTCTCTGAGATGGAGTGCAATGGCACAATCTCGGTTCACTGCAATCTGTGTCTCCCAGGTTCAAGTGATTCTCCTGCGTCAGCCTCCTGAGTAGCTGGGATTACAGGCACCCACCACCACGCCCAGCTAATTTTTGTATTTTTAGTAGAGACGGAGTTTCACCATGTTAGCCAGGATGCTCTCCAACTCCTGACCTCAGGTGATTCGCCCGCCTCATTCTCCCAAACAGCTGGGATTACAGGCGTGAGCCACTGCGTCCGGCCAAAGGCTGCATACTGTATAGCACTTAAAAGTTAACAAATATTTTCAGATTTCGTGATGCATTTTGATAGTAGAACAGCTAGGTTCCCCTGAGCTTGTGAAGTTTAAGAATTATGTATAGATTGCTATTTATAGTCTTAAGCTCCTGACGAGCTTCATCATCTAATTCCCATTCATATGCCCTTCAAGCTCCTTAGTGTAAATCATTTTGTTACTTCAAAATGCTCTTTAAATGAGCATTTTGATTAGAAAATAAATCAACATTGCATTTTATTTTTATTGATGCAGCTAAGTGACTAATTCATTGAAAGTTTCAAAGAATTAGCAGTTCTGTGAGTTAATGTGGAATTCAGAGATTTTTTCGGGGAGGGAGAGAGTGCTCATTTCACTAATTGAATAAGGAGTTTCTCAGTACTATTTATCAGTCATTTAGACTGTATCTGGAAGATAGTAAAATAACTAATTGAAAATGTGAAAACCTCAGTTAAAATATTTTTGTTTTCTTTTGCTTTATGATTAGGTTTTCCTCTGCCAGCTGGCTGCTTTAGCATTAGGTCAACATGGCCTTAAACCAAGTTTTATCTAAGCAGATTTGTTATTTAGGGAAAATCTTATTTATTATAGGGAAAGAATTAAATAACTGCAATTATAACAGCAAATAACCTAATCACTATAATTGGTATATGACTTATTTATACAAATATATAACCTTCCCTCCCTCCCCTCCCCTCCCCACCTTCCTTCCTTCCCCCTTCATCTCTCCCTTCATTCTTTCCTTCTTTCCCTTTTTCTTCTTCATTAGCATATAAATAAAACAATGGTTGAGAACTTAGATGAGCAGAGGCCCAGAATTCTAATAAAACTCTAATAATTAGCACAGTGTAGTATTAGTGCAAAGACAGAAAAACCAATGGAAAAGAAATGGAGAGCCCAGAAACAGACTCAAACGTGTAAGGCTTTCTGATTTATGACAGAAGGTCATAAATGATTTGTAACACTACAATTCAGTATGAAAGAATTTCATTTTGAATATATGGCACCATGCCAGTTGGCACCTATGTGAAAGACAATGTACCTTTATCCTTACCTCATTCCATACACACGGATCATTTCTATGTGGACTGTAGACCTAAATGTGAAGAGCAAAATGTAGTAAGATGTTAGTGAACTCACAATAGGACATTTGATAAACAGGACGCCAAAAGCACTGCTAGTAAAGGATAAAACAAGATCAGATTATATTTAAGATCTTTTGATCTGTTAAGAGCCTGGAAAGACAACTTACCGAGTGGGAGAAGATTTTTACAGTGTGTATTCCAGTAAAGGATTCATAGCCACACTGTGGAAAGAGCTCCTACAAATGAATCAGGAAAATCTCCAGACTACCCAGTAGAAAAACGAGCAATTTCACTCTCATTTCACTAGAAGAGGAAATCCAGTAGACAGTAATAACATGAAAAGATGCAGAACTTCCTTAGTTATAGGGAAATTCAAATTAAAACCACAGAGCCATTTTATAGCACGCCAGTCTGAATGATGAAACTGAAAAAGACAAAAAGAAACAAATATTGGTAAGGACATGAAACAATGGAATATATACATTGCTAGTGGAAATGTAAATTACTTCCGCCACTTGAAAGTGGCTTGATAGTATTTATCATGAACATTTGCATACCCAGTGAACTCTCAGTCTCTCTCATGGTTACAGCCCTCACAGAAATGCAACTATATTTTCATTTAAAAATGTACTAGAATGTTCATAGCAGCGGTAAAGTTAGATATACGATATATAACTCTCAAGAATGTAATATTGAGTGAAAGAAACCAGACACGAAAAAGTGTATATATGATTTTAATTACATGAAGTACAAATACAGGAAAACTGATCTGTGCTGTTAGTAAATAGGATAGTGATTCCTCTTGGGGAATGTGAGGATTAGAGGACTCATGAGGGGACTCTGGGTTCTAGTGGTATTATATTTTATGACACGTGCTCAGCTTGTAGTAATCCATTGATGTGCAGGTATGACAGGTGCACTTTTTCTCTTTCTGTATTTATTCTCTTTCGGGGATTCACTGCCTATGGACTGCTCACTCGTTTTTGTAACTGAAGTTTGATTGGGACACAGCTGTGCTTATTAAGTGATGTGTCATCTGTGGCTGCTTTCATGCTATAACAGAGCTTTAAGTTGCCAGATCCATGGTACTACTTCAAAATATGCAAAAAGATTTTGTTAAGACACAGACAAGGAGATATAGTACTGCAAATATAAAAGTGTGTGAGTGTGAGCACATGTGAGCCTGAGTATTGGGTGTGCATGTGCCTGTGTGCCTGTGAATGTCTGTGTGTGTGTGGTGGGCATGGTGCATATAGACAAATGTGCCTGTACGTGAGCTTATACATATGCATGTGTGTGTGTGCCTGCATGTGTATTATGTGTGTATGTGTGGGCGAGTACGTGTATGCATGTGAGCCTGTGTCTGTGTAGTGTGCACACATGTATGTGTGCTAGTGTGGATGCACATGTATGGGTCACGCCTGCGTGATTGTGTGTGAATGTGCATGTGTGTGTGCATGTGTGAATCTTGATTTGGTGTGAACGCATGTATACCTGTGTGAGTGTGCCTGCATATGCATAGTTGTGCCTGTATGCATGCATCCATGTGTTTTCATGTGTACATGTGTGTATGTTCATGTATGTGCCCAGGGGGGCATACATGTAATAATATACGTGTGTGTTTTATGTGTGTGTTGTTCCAACTGAAGATTGTAACTAAATTTCTCTTTTGTCTTGTACAAGTACTTTTCTGAATTAACATTTCAGGGGTAGCAGCAGAATTACCAGAAAATGAATTAATTAGTCTTGCTCACTGTGGGTAAAGTAAATAACCATCTTAGGAGTGCATAACCTCTCTAATACAAAACAAACACATGGAAACCAGTGCTTTTCTTATGTCATTTTAGGCTTTGGAAGTCACAGCCTCTGAAAGGAATTTAGCATTTTTAAAATAATAGTTTCCAGACTGTCTGAGACACTGAGGCATCAGTGTCACAGTGTCTCACTTGAGACATTGTTTTGAAGTATTGTTTTCTTTCTGAGAGAGGGAGGGCGCCTGCACCTCCATTCAAGGAGAACAGTGTGTCTTCTCTTGTGCTGCCTGACCTGGCATCCTAGTACAGAATACGCACATGCCATCTTGATGACAAATATTATAGCACCTTGAAATGTTTAGTAGGTGGTTAATCCCAAAGGCGAATTGCCACTTAAAGTCTGTAGCCAGGAAGAATATTAGAATACTGAGAAATTACTCTTCTGTGTATTATTTACACACCTAGGCCATTAACTTTTTCAGTTCATAGTCCTTACTTGAGGCTGTTTTTGAATAGAAATAAAGTGTTGACTGCTTCTCTGATTAACTAAGGTGCACACTTTCTTGAAACTTCCTTAGTTCTCCCTCGATATCCTTTTCTGATCCAGGACTCCCTCTGGGCTCCCCTTCCCATTTCCTCATCATGTTTCCCAAGTCTCTTCTTGGCTGTGACAGTTTCTCAGTCTTTCCTTGCTTTTGATGACTGATAGTTTTGAGGTCTGTCAGGTGTCTTGTAGGATGGCACTAAAGTGAGATTTGTCTGACATTTTTCTCATGATTTGGCCGGGGTTGTGGATTTAGGGGAGAATTAGTGCAGAGTTAAAGTGCTACTTTCATCACATCCTGTGGAGAGTACCTGCTCTCACCATGACTTATGATGGGCGGAAGTAGTGTTTTATCAGGTTTCTTCACTGCAGGGTTCCTCCCCCACCGGCCCCCATACTGTGCTGGTTGGAGGGATGTCACCATGGGCAAGCAAGCACTCCCTACTTAACTGGTAGGGAGCTGTGCTCCCCGCTTGAAGAGGAAGTATCTTTAGAAGAGTGTTGGGATTCTTATACACACATTTGTTTACGCTTCTCTAATTATTTACTTATTCAGTCATTTATTTATATCAGTTTCGACTCACATATATTTATGCTTTGAGTTACAGTCGAATGTTGCTGAATGTCTTACTCAGCTTATTCCCAGTTTGGCCATTGGGAACTCTTTCCATTGGTGCCCGCGTCCCATTGACATGCCCCCAGCATCGTGCTTGTTTCTCCTCCCTTGAGCCCTTCCTTATTTCAAAGCATTGCAGTATACTCCACGCTTATCTTGTATACTTCCTGCTCCAGCCCTAGAATACACCATTTCTCCAAGAAGCCTTGGTTTCTTTTATTGAACATTGCTATTATAAGCCAAGATCTGGACTCTAGGTATGCTCATTGATGCCGGAATGTCATTCATTCTACATTCTGTCAGCCGTTTGACAGGGCACGGAAATATACTAGCTTGTACACACACACACACACACACACACACACACACACACATTTATATACTTTGGTCTATGACTAGTTCTAATGAAACCATCTATTTCTATGTTAAGCCAAGTCCGTGTCATTACCACATGGATGATTCTAGCCTCCACCCCTTGCACACATGTAATCTCCCTCTCCAACAGGGAGAAACCAGTTCCCCACCGTCCACCATCTATTTACTGCCTCATTCACTTCCAGTACTATGTATATCAGTATCAGAATTCTTACCGCGCACTCCCATGGGAAATGCCTTCAGCACCCACAGCACAGTGCGTTTGTACGGTGACTTCTCCCTGGGAGATGGATGAGACGATGGGAACCTTGACTGCGGCAACCCTGCTCTGAAGTCGCCTCCTGCCTCCTGTGACACGTTATGTGACTGCTCCCTTGTCCTAGACATGGTTCTCTGACGTCTGTGTCTGTACGATCTTTTCTGCTTACTGTACAGGCCGCTGTCTTTCTACTTCTTCTGTTTCTGCTGCTTTGACTTGTTGAATGGTGAGTAGCTGGTTGGCAGAGGATTGAGCACCTTCTCTTGGGTGGACATTCCTTATTTGGTCCACACAGCAGCCTCATAAAATAGGCATTATTAACCATATCGAACAGCTGAGGAAACAGAATGATTCTCGTTTTCTTTTATAAAAACGTTTCAATAGTCTTTGTCAGGAATTTTACCCTACTTGTAAACTAACAAGCTAGCCTGGCACAGTGTCACGGATGCTGACAGGAGACAGGATTTGTTCCCCAGACCCCAGAAGGCAGCATGAGTAGAAGCCTGCCCGGGTCTAGTGACACCTGCCCATGCAGTAATTTGTGGCAGGAGAGGAATTTGGCACTAAAGAAACACAAATCCACCATATAGGACCAAAAGCATCCCTGCCTTTTGCTCCAGAGGGACATATGTCTGTATTTCAAGGCTGGTAGGCTGTGCATGCATCTTTGTAAAGATAGTCTGGAACAAAGACAGTGGGTTCTTCTGCCTAGAAGATGTGTGGAAATGCAAGAGCTCAGTAGAGTGTTTTCTCCCAGCAGCCTCCTCCCTGGTCTCTCAGAGACTTGCCATTCAGTTTTGCCCAGCTGCATCCTCACACCTGATTCACCTTCCTGCAGCACCATGCAGGTGCTCCTGCTTAAACATCTGCTTCTGTTACTCCCATGTTCTGAAGGCTCTCAAGACGCTCCAGGGTTTGTTAATGTCTATGGCATGACAACTCTTTTGCGGCATTCACCTCGTTTGCCTTCTTTTATGTCTTCTCTTTCCTCTACTATTAGATTGTAAAATTCTTGAGGGCAGAGATTATATTTTTAAAAGTATTCTAGTACCTGATAATGTTTAGTATAATAGCTGTAGGTTTTTCAATAAATGTTAAATTGAATGGATGTCTTCAGTCTTCCTAAAAAAAAATTAGAAGTACATTTCTTAGGGCTCAAAATTTTGACTTCTGAATCACCTTTCCCAACGTATCATTTTATTAGAAGTTAGACTCCTAGAAACGATCAGAGTCAACAAGTCAATTACACATATACGTGCACAGACATCTACATCTCACTCAAGTATGTAAAAGTTTGGGCCCTTCTTATAAGGCTCCCCAAAAGTTTATTTACAGACCCTTCTGTTTAGGACCAACAGGTTCGGTGTGCCCACTGTGCAGTAACAGATCCATTCCACGGAGACAGCAGGTTTTGCAGCAGAGAAAAAGTTTAATGATCACAGGACACTGGACGAGGAGATGGGAGGAGACCTTCAAATCCATTTCCTGGAGTTCTGGGCTGGCGCTTCTAAGAGGATCATGGAGGGCGAGGGGCTGGAGAATTGGGCTGGTCGATTGGTTGGGAAAAGGAGGATGAAATCATCAGGATGTGGAAACTGCATTCCCTGGTGAGTGAGCTCCCACAGGGCCCTTCATACCAGCCGAGCCAGCAGTTTCATCTGTATGCAGGACCTGAAGGAATATCTCAAAGGAAAAACTTAACATTGGATAATGTTCAAGTTGTTGTTTATACAGCAGGTAAGGGAAACTGTCATCTTGTAACAGGGTCTGCCTGGTTCTGGGGCAACAGGCAGCAAACAGCTTTAAGGAAGGAGGTCAGAGAGCAGCCGACCTAGTGATCGAAGCTGAGTACACTGCAAGCTGGTTTATTGTTGCTTCCCCCCCTGATTAAGTTAATAAAGCTTATAGGGATGGGTTAATTTCCTTCACAAGACTTACATTCTAGACTAGGAGATCGGCCATCTACATAAATAAAGAAGGCAAAATATACAGACAGGATAGCATGGGTCCCAGATAAACAGGAGAGTGAGGATGCCAGGAGCACAGAGCCTAGAGGGGGCCATGGCTTGGTTGCCTGCCTTGGATTTGTGATTGCAGCAAATAAGTGATGAGAGTGGAGAAAGGCTTTCCTCGTTAGCGCTGACCTGAGCGGAGACGTGGGGGGAAGGAGGCCTGTGCTCTGCTGGTGCCATCAGCCCATCTTACCAGTCACTGCAGTGGTGGCTCCGGAGGGCGGCGAGTGACCATTGCCATTGGTGTCACTCGGAGGTTGCCACTGAAAGTCTTTGAGCAGAGAATCCTCCTGCTCCTATAGGCCATGTCCAAGCAGGAAACAGGGTGGCTTCAGTGGGAAATTTCCAGATGTATTACGGGGAGTATTTATAAGGACACGGGTAAGGGAAAATTCAGTAGCTGTAGGCATCGTTGTCCTGGGCGTGAAGGGATAGGAGGAAGGAGTCATGGGAACCGCAAGAAGGGGCAGGAGAAAGCCCTTTGGGGTCAGGCTGTGGGTATTGTTTCCCTGTGGCGGGGGAGAGGGTTCGTCACCGTCGGGGGAATTAGGGGCTGAGAAACCCACCCATACTTAGGAATGGGACACAGTGCTCGGTCTTCCTTGAACAAATGAAGTAAGGCCCCTGGTGGCTACATTATATCTGAAGAGCAGATATCTGAAAATACAACTTATAATTGTAGCGATGTAACATTTTACACGGGTGCAAGTGGACTGCTCAGGGCTGCGGGAGAAGGACATAGCCTTCCACTTCCCAGGGATTCTGCGTGAGCATTCTGAGCTTCTGTGTTGATTCATGGTTTTAAAAAGCTTTTTTCTGTCCTCCTCTGTCCCTCCTTCCCTTCCTTCTTCTGATGTAAGTTCCCTTTCAGAGATAATTAGCATTGGTAGTTTATGATGAATATGATTATTTTCTTTGTAAAACGTGAACATGGGGCCCCCGGTATGTGCTATTCTGCACTGGTTTTGTTTTGTTTTGTCTTAGACCTAACAGTGAAACGTGAGGGCAGTGCATGTCGGCACTCCTCTGACTGGCCCTCCCGCTTGTTTGTGGTCACATGTGTTCTGTTTATGAAGGATTATTGTTTATTTCACGTGTGATCTGTGGGTGGGCATCTAGTAAGCCTTCTAGACTCTTGCTGGCCTTGTGTGTATGCCTTTGGGACTAGAAGTGGAATTGCTAGTGTAGGGTTCTTGGCTATTTAATTGGCTAGATATTGCCAAATTGCCCTTTCAATAAGTTGCAGTAATTCACAGGAGGTACGAATACAGATGCCTGTTCTCTAAACCCTCACCAACATAGTATGCCATCTTTTCCTCATTGCCAGTTTGGCGGGTGAAAAACGGTACCTCATTGTATAATTGTTGGTTTAAACTACTTTTGAGGGGCTGGTGCACACACACCATCTGGGCACAGGCACCAGGAGGGCTTTCCCAGAGCTCTTCCCTCTGCTCCTGAGTGCGCCACAGGAATAGCGGGCTTGGCCCAGCCTCTCCTGCTGTGACGCACCACAGAGTTCCCTGTGCGGTTCACCTGGGTGGCTCACCTGGGTGGTTCACTGGCCGGTTCACCTGGGCAGAGGCGTTGCGGCAGATGAGGAGCTTCCCCCATTCATTTAGTAGAAATCCTGTACTCAGATAATTTCTTATCTTACTTTCTGTTGTCTTACTGGACTGATGGTTGGTCTTTAGTCTTCCCTGCCCCTCTCACAGCCCTCCAGGAAACCCTGCTCTCCCTTGGCCTAGGGTGCTGCTTTTGTGATGGCCACGCCATCTCGTTATTCTTCCTTGGGGTAAATTCATATACATATATGATATATGAATTTCATATATATATGAATTTATATATGATGTATGAATTTCATATATATGGATTTATGTATGAATTTCATATATACATGAATTTATATATATGAAAGTGATATGTATATATCAAGTGATCCGCCTGCCTCGGCCTCCCAATGCGCTGGGATTACAGGTTTGAGCCACTGCGCCCAGCCCATATTTTTTATTTTAATATGAACACACCTGTGCTTGGAATGATGATACAATAATCTTAAAGATTGACTGAACCAAACTTACGTTTTAAATACCTCATATTTTAGTAATTTCAAGTTTTTCAGGAATATTCAGTATATATGTATATTGAGACAGAGTCTCACTCTCGCCTGGGCTGTAGTGCACTGGCATGATCTTGGCTCACTGCAACTTTTGCCTCCTGGGTTCAAGCGATTCTCATGCTTCAGCCATCCAAGTAGCTGGGATTACAGGTGCCCACCACCACACCCAGATAATTTTTGTATTTTTAATAGAAACAGGGTTTTGCCATCTTGGCCAGGCTGGTCTCGAACTTCTGACCTTAAGTGATCCACCCGCCTCGGCCTCCTGATGTGCTGGAATTACAGGTGTGAGCCACCGCGCCTGGCCTATATTTTTATTTTAATATGAATATACCTGTGCTTAGAATGATGATACAATAAAGATCGACTGAACCAAACTTACCTTTTAAATACCTCATATTTTAGTAGTTTCAAGTTTTTCATGAATATTCAATGGATGATTGAAAGCTGTTTTGTAATTTTGTTACTGTTTTAAATATGTCAAGTGTTCTGCATCAGCTTCCTCAGTTTTTTGTCAGTGGGCATTATTTTTATGTCTTAAATGTATCTCCGTTATTTTTAACTTACTGCTATACATTTTATGCATTTCAGTTTTCCATCTTAGTCAATATTTTTCATGCTTCTTTATCATCACAGTCTTCTCTTTCTACTTATAAAATTCTGTGTTCTTTCTTGCTTTTAATTTTTGAAAAATAAACTGCATTGAAGAGAGGTTGGTTAATGGATACAAATACACAGTTAAATAGAAGAAATCAGACCTCATTTCTCATAGATCGGGAGGGTGACAACGTTAATTGATTGTATATTTCAATGTAGCAACAAGAGAATAATTTGAATGTTCCTAACATAAAGAAAAGATAGATATTTAAGGTGATAGGTTTTCCAATTACCCTGCTTGATCTTTACACATTACATGAATGTATCAAATTACCAGATACACTCTGAAAATATGTATATCTGTTATGTATCAATAAAAATAATAATTAGAAAAAATGTAATTTTCTCCTGTCTTCATCTTTTCTGTATCGATTTCATAAGATGCAGCACAGGGCGGTTGGTTTCCTCTTGGCTCTAGTTTTAGGAGGCTTCTTTAGATCAGAGCTTTCTGAAGATGCATTGGATTTGTTATTTCCAGCCTTTTGAGTGTGAAATTTGTGTGAGAAGCGTCTTTCTTCCACATCAGGGATGTCAGTGTCCCACTAGGCGCCACTGTAATTATGAACTGAGCGATCTGATGCATGCTTCCTCCTAGCGGACAAGCATTGAATGGAGATGAAAGGTTCTTTTTAATGAGCTTTAATGTCTCATGGCTTTTATTCCTTTTTACTCTTCTTTGAAAGTGAAGGTTTGTTGGGACCAGGAAGACTGAACATTTCCTGTCATTTCTATGTCACTTGAGCTGGCTATGGCTACTCTTCCCTCATAGGCTGTGAGTGTGTATCTGTGTGTGTGTGAATTTGGATGCATATGTGTGCCTGTGTGTAGTAGGGGTGCTGGTGAAGAAGCAGATGGAAGTGGGTCATCCCCTCCTGCTGGGCTCAGGAGGGTGGAGGGAGAGAGGCCCTTCCCACTCAGCTGGGACCCTGGAGAACCTGCGCCCCATTTCTTATCCTGATGTGGAGTAGCTGGGTGACGGTGGCCCAGGAGCTGCGGTGGACTCTGCCCTTTGCTCTCATACTCTTGGGGCAGTGCTAGCCCCAGAGACTTGCAGCACCCATTGCTTTCTCCTTGTTCCTCTGCCCAGGGAAGCACCAAGTTCTCAGCAGTGACCCTGCCTGGCCCCTGGCACCTGTGCCCGCTCTCTTGCCCTCTCTATGTGAGTGGGGTAGGGGCACCTATGCAGAGCCCTCCTGGGGAGGGGGCAGAAGGGAGTCTCTGGGGCATCTGTAGTGGGCATGTTGGGGAGTGGGGGAGGAGAGGAAAGAAGGCCTGTGATGGAGGAGAGGCATCTCAGGCATGAAGCTGAGATGGGCTGGCTGGGCTGAGGACCTTGGCACATCCTTAGTGTTTTACTTCTGGTCAATGGAACAATAGCAGCTCGAGTCACAGTGAGACAGATCCTGTTAATGTGGGTGGTATGCACCCAGGGACTCCTCACAGCACGCTTCTTCCTTTAAGCAAAAGGGGGCTCTCTTTGCTTCCTTTTACAATTGGTACTACTGGGAACTTTAAAAAAGGAAAGCAAGCTAAGTGTTTTATATTCTGAACTTGGAATGAAGAATAACTAAAATGACAGTGCCATGAGACTAAGTAGAATTTATTTCACATTGCAGCTTATCATAGAATTGGCTTTAATTAATCTTTTTTAATGAAATTATTTTTTAAACTTTTGTTTTTCTTTATTTCAATGTGAAAACCTATCACGAACTTCTTCCCCAGAGAAGCTGCCACCCCATCCTTGCCTGTGCATGCGATCGCTGCAGTAGGCCAGCACCTTCCCTGTGTCTGCCCCTGCCAGGGATGCCAGTCCGCACCTTGTGCTCCTGACTTGCCCGGGGGAAAATACTTTCTCTCAAACATTTTTCTTTTGGAAACCACTTACAATCTTAGAATCAAATACTTATGAGTATTCTCTTTATTTTGTTGTTAAAAGGAGTTTGGGTAGTTTTATGGGCAGAAAGTCATGGTGGCTTTTGATAAGTATAAGCTGTGGTACAGGAAGCTGCTGACTGATGATGGGTCTTCACTCCAACATCTGTCCCATGCTTGAGTCATCAACTTCATTATCAGTGCAGAGTCAGTTAATAAATGCACTCCACTTTTTGTGGAAATTATTTATGGAATTATTTGATGGAAATCCAACTTCAAGATCATTTTTTAAAAAGTGGTTTGAGATAAAGATGAGGTGATTCTGGCCCTGTTTAATCACCATCAAGCCCCTTGGCCACAAGGCCGGTGCAGGGGAGGGGCTTCTGTTTGCTGAGGCGCTGGGCTTGGCATCTGGCACCCTTCTTACGTAGTTGCCACAGACACCTGGATATCCAGTGACCTTATCTTATTAGCTTAAGTTAGAGGTGAGGAAGCTGAGACCCCTATGGCTTATGTAGCTTGGCCATGATGCCAAAGCCAGACTGAGGTAGGGGCAGATGCACACGGACACTGCCAACCCCAGACACGCCGTGGCCTCATGGCCCTACAGAGCGGGGGGAGAAGGGGAGCCTTCATCACACTCCAAAACAGCAGTAAGCCATTTTCCTTTCTTGATTGACTTAAGAATTGAAAAAATCAATAGACCTGCATTTCCTAAGTTTCAAAAGCTGGCAACTGTTTTTTCAGTT
This sequence comes from Ateles fusciceps, assembly GCA_036589455.1. NCBI lineage: Eukaryota > Metazoa > Chordata > Mammalia > Primates > Atelidae > Ateles > Ateles fusciceps. Next base: position 690,981 of record JAZHEH010003346.1, read on the forward strand.
CAATATTTTCTTTATTTCAATAGCTTTTGGGGGTGCAAGTGGTTTTGGTACATGGATGAATTATATAGTGGTGGATTCTGAGATTTTAGTGCACCTGCCACCTGAGGAGTGTACATTGTAGCCATTATGTAAGTTTTTATGTCACACCTCCCTCTCGCCCACCGCCCCATTCTGAATCTCCAAAATCCATTATATTACTCTGTATGCCTTTGCATACTCAAGCTTAGCTCCCACTTACAAGTGAGAACATGTGGTGTTTTGTTCTCCATTCCTGAGTTACTTCACTTGGAATGATAGCCTCCAGCTCCATCCAACTAGCTGCAAAAGACGTTATTTTTTTTATGGCTAAGTAGTATTCCATGGTGTATTTGTACCGCATTTCTTTATCCACTCAGGGGTCAGTGGGCACTTAGGTTGGTTCTGTATCTTTGCAGCTGTAAATTGTGCTGCCATAAACATGCATGTGCAGGTGTCTTTTTCATATAATGACTTCTTTTCCTTTGGGTAGATACCCAGTAGTGGGATGGCTGGATCAAATGGTAAATCTGCCTATAGTTCTTAATCTCTATACAGTTTTCCGTAAAGGTTGTACTAATTGACATTCCCACCAGCGGGGTAAAAGTGTTCCTTTTTCATGACATCCACATTAACATCTATTGTTTTTTCACTTTTAAATAATGACCATTCTTAGAAGAGTCAGATAGTATCTTCACTGTGGTTTTGATTTGCATTTCCCTTATAATTAGTGATATTGAGCATTTTTTTCATATGTGTGTTGGCCACTTGTATATCTTATTCTGAGAATTCTGTGTTCATGTCCTTTGCCCATTTTCTGATGGGATTATTTGTTTTTTTCTTGCAGATTTGTTTTTCCCTATAGATTGTGGACACTAGTCCTTTGTCAGATGCATAGTTTGCAAATATTTTCTCCCACTCTGTGGGTTGCCTGTTGGATTACTGTTGTTAATACTCTGATGATTCCTTCTGTTGCTGTACAGAAGCTTTTTAATGTAATTAGGTCTCAGTTTACTTTGATTTTTGTTGCATTTGCTTTTAGGGTCTTAGTCATGAATTCTTTGCCCAGAAGAGCTTTTCTAAGATTATCTTCTAGAATTTTTATGGTTTCAGGTCTTAGACTTAAGTCTTTGATCCATCTTGAGTTGATTTTGTACAAGGTGAGTGGTAGAGATACAATTTTATTCTTCTACATTTGGCTAGTCAATTTTCCCAGTGTCATTTAGTAAATAGGGCATCCTTCCCCCAATTTATATTTTTGTACGCTTTGTCAAAGATCAGTTGGCTGTAAGTATTTAGCTTTATTTCTGACTTTCACTGGTCTATGTGCCTACTTTTATACCAGTACCATGCTGTGTTGGTAACTGTAGCCTTGTAGTATAACTTGAAGTCCAGTAATGTGAGGTCTCCAGATTTGTTCTTTTTGCTTAAGTTTGCTTTGTCTATTCAAGCTCTTTTTTGGTAGCACATGAATTTCAGGATTTTAAAAAATTCTATGAAAAATGATGTTCATATTTTGATGGGAATTTCATTGAATCTGTAGATTGTTTTGGGCAGTGTGGTCATTTTCACAGTATTGATTCTTTCCATCCATGAGCATGGGACGTGTTTCCATTTGTTTGTGTCACCTATGATTTCTTTCAGCAGTGTTTTGTAGTTTTCCTTATAGAGGTCTTTCACCTCCTTGGTCAAATATATTCCTAGATATTTTATTTTTTGCAGCTGTTGTAAAAGAGACTGCGTTCTTGATTTGATTCTTAGCTTGGTCATTATTGGTATATAGCAGGTACTGACTGTCTACATTGGCTTTGTAACCTGAGTACAAAGAGACTGTGTTCTTGATTTGATTCTCAGCCTGGTCATTATTGGTGTATAGCAGGTACTGACTGTCTATATTGGCTTTGTAACCTGAGTACAAAGAGACTGAGTTCTTGATTTGATTCTCAGCCTGGTCATTATTGGTGTATAGCAGGTACTGATTTGTATACATTGACTTTGTAACCTGAGACTTTATTGAATCAAATCTCGGAGTTTATCAAATGTAGGAGTCTTTGGAGGAGTCTTTAGGGTTTTCTAGGTCTACAATCATATCTTCAGCCAGCAGTGATAGATTGGCTTTTTTTTTCGGATTTGGATACCCTGTCTTTCTTTCTAGTGCCTGATTGCTCTGGCTACTACTTGCAATACTATGTTGAATAGGAGTGGTGAGAGAGTATCCTTGTCTTGCTCCAGTTCTCAGAAGGAATGCTTCCAATTTTTCCCCATTCAGTATGATGTTGGCTGTGGGTTTGTCATATATGGCTTTTATTAATTTAAGTCCCTTTTCTGCCTGGTTTGTTGAGGGTTTTTATCATAAAGGGATGCTGGATTTTATCAAATGAAAAGCTGGTAACTTTTGAAATTAGAATAGTTCTTCTAAAATGGGAAGCAATAAAAGAGAGAGGAAAGAATGCCAGTGTTCCCCTAAGTGAAACATCCCCAAACTTTAAGATTCAGTGTTGTCCAAATGGAGAGAACTCCAGAAAGCGAAGGAATCTGGGAAACAAGCACACAGGAGGAAGCCCACAAGGGCAAGCAGATGTTCTTTGAGGCAGGAGAGAGGACTGAGGGGGAAAGAGTTGCAAGGTTGGGGGAGCCTTTGGGGGCTGCAGTGAGCTAATGGTGTGGAGGACATTGGCCGGACGCCCCTGGAGGTCATGTCGAAAGACAGAGGGAAGACAACAGGGAGATGAAGGTGGGGGGGATAAGGGCACACCCCACCGTTCCATCTGTGCAGTCATGGGGAGAATGTCTAGAAGAGGCAGAGCAGGACAGCTGTTGTCCTGGGATGTGTCAGCCACAGGCCAGTATAAGCTTGCCATCATCCCATGTGGATGCCCTTGAGAAGCTCCTCCTTACTGCTCTTCATCAAACCCAGCTCCAGCTTCTTCCTTGATGTGCAGCCTGCGTTCCTAAGACCCCGGGCTACCTCCTGCCCTAATGCCAAGTACACAGTGCCCCCCCCAATCCTTCATAGCCTGCCCTCCCCTTTTCTGTCAATTCTGGTGCATTTTTCTAAATATCCAGCCTGGAAATCCTCTGAGTCATAGAATGTCGGTGCAGCACTAAAATGCAGAGATTGTTCCCCCACCTTCCCTCCACTCCATGCATGGTTTTAGAATTTCTGCCATGTGGTCCAGCTCCCACGAAAGCCCATTCCATCTGGAGACAGTTGCATGGTGGGACAGTTTCTCTTGATAAGGAAGAGAATCCTGCCTCCCAGCGGTCCTCGCCACCTCTACTTCCCCACTCAGCACCCAGGTCCTAGGTCCCAGGTCCCAGGTCCCAGTTCATTACTTTCAGCCAAAGGGAACGAGGTTTCGACGTCTGCCCTACGGCCAGCTCAGGCTCCCTGAGTGTCACTTCTGCACCTTAACGTCCTCCAGCTGTTCTGGACGTTCATACCTTTGCCCGGCCCTGCTGCACACACTGGAGTTCTTCCACTTCCTCCCACAAGTGTGGGCTTGCTGGAGCAGAAAGGAACATTTCCCTGTTTTATGCTCTGTTCCTTTGTTCCTGAAGCCCACACGTAGAGTGGAGACTGGGATGCTCTCTGGGGCCACTATCTCAATGGCTTACCTTCCTCAGTAGTATTCATTACCACTGGAAAGGCACATGTCTCTGCAGCACATGCACACACACACTTGCACACACAGGCACGTGTGAAGTCATGGAGCAGGAGTGCTGTCAGTATACGTGCCGGGGAGAAACTCCGCCAGCCCCACCCTCAGGGAGCTGACGGTTCCACCTCCTGTGGACAGCAGGTGCCTGCGAGAGCAGGGAGAACCTTGCTTTATGTCTTAATACCCAGGTTATGTAACCAGATTAAACCTTTGAAAAACTTTGCCCTAGAGAGCCTTTCAGTAAGTTGGATGGCATGAGTGATTTTCTTTCCTCAGAATGTCTTCTTTTTTATGGGAGGGCAGATTATTTTTAAAGTCGATTTTCTTCAGAAAAGTGAAGACGGTCAAGCAATAAATCCACAGCTGTGTAACCTACTTCAGTGCAAGCCTCCAGTCCAGAATGTGTTAGCCCCTGTCAAGCGAAACAGCATGTGATGCCTCCATGTGTCGAAGGGAAGGGCACACGGGCTGTCTGAGGACGGGGAGGAGGCGCCTCCTCTGACCTGTGTTGATGTAATAAGGCAAAGGCGCTCCTTCCTCTTGGTGCCTGTCTTAGCTCTGAAGACATGGGGAAGCCAGGGACACACCGGGCAGAGGGAGCAGTCACAGTGCCAGTGACTGGCCACAGCACCACAGTACCAGGAGTGGTCAGCAGAGATCCCCCAGCTGCCCTGTGGTCTGAGTGGAGGGAGGGAAGTCCGCGGACAGTGGCAGTGAGGCTGCAGGAGCCCCGGGGAAGGACCCTATGGCTTGAGTGGGGAGATCCATGAGAAGCCTGGACTTTTCCTTGGTGTTACAGGAAGCCATCAGAAGGGCTTAGAGGGTGTGAGGTAGTCTGTTCTCACTGGTAAGCATTACCCAGACTGCTCTGCGGATGGGTGGAGGGCTTCCCCAGAGGTGGGCCGGGGTTCCTAGGTCAGGAATGCTGGCAGGTGAACAGGGGAGGCAGGGCTGGCCTGTCCGGGGCATGTGTTTCTCATGCAATTGGGAGTATTTGCTGATGTGGGGGGGTCTGAGGTGGGCAAGACCCTGGGACAGTGTCCAAGTCTGGCTCGAGCCATGCCATGTGGGGGGTGGACAGGAGCACGGCTGGGTGAAGAGACTGAGCGGCTGGCCAGCTGGAGAGACGAGCAGTGAGGCCTGATCACTCCAGCCTCCTTTGCCATCTGCCAGCTGTTATTAAGGCGGCCACGGTCCTCTCTGCAGTCTGGGCCACCAGTGAAGTGGAGCCTACTTGTTTTTCTTCTCTGTAGAAAACATCCTCTTCGGACAGGGCACCCCTCTTCTTGGGTGAGGATCATGCTTTGACCCCTCTTCTTGGTTGAGGATCATGCTAAGTGTGTTTGCCACGTAGATGCATCAGTGCTGGGCAGGACAGACTGTGGCCCAGGAGAGCACGCAATGGGCGGCAGGAAAGGGTGGAACGGGGCGCTAGGGAAGGGCCCTCCTCCTGTCACCCTTCAGAGCTCCAGGGCCTTGGTCCCTCTCCCTTCTCCTTGGGAACGAAGCCCAAAGCTCCGGCCGGGGTACACCCATGCTCAGGTCTCAATTCCCTGGCTTTCTCCCCAAGCTCGCCCACGCATCTCACAGTCCTCCTTTTGGAAAGGAGAACCAGTGTTTCATCTTGTGCACGTTACACACTTGTGAACCATGGCGCAGACCTGCCTCTCAGGCTCCCTAACAGTTGGAAATCTTAGAGCACAATGAAAAACAACTTTTTTCTCTAGAAAGTTCTAGCTCTTTTTAGTGTAAGCCTAGGATTGTTTACAACTTACCTTGAAAACAGAAGCTGGAAATGGGCCCTCTGCTCCCACCTGGTCTTCTAACCTGGGGAGGGCGGCGACCACAGCCCTCGCCTTCCCAAGGGCCAGCCTGCGGCCCGTGCCATCAGCCAGGCACTGGCATCTTCAGAGTTCATCTTCTTAAAAAGTATTATTTAAACAATCTCCTCACGGCCTGAGAAACCGCACTGTAACTCCACGGTGGTGTCCGGGGGGCCATGAGGCCGGAGGCGGGCGCGGGCTGGGGTGCTCTTGGCCCTGGAGAGCCGGGCTTCCCCCACCCCTGGGGCCTTTGAATACCCCCGGGCGTGTGGGGGCCTCTGCTCCGGCTGCCCCGCTGCCTGGGTCTCCTGGACCTTCCCGAAGCCTCCTTTCTCATGTGGACGTGGGACGCGGAGCACTGTGCACCTGCAGCCCTCGGCACCTGCACGGACGCCCAGGGCTCCCCGGCCACCCTCGTTTCTGCTTTCGCTCCCCCAGGGCATCTGCCAGCGCCCGCTCCAGCCTACACCGCGGGTCCTCCCCTCCCGCCCACGCCCGGGCAGCGGCCACATTCCCGGCAGGCGGCTCCGTGCGCTCCCGGGCTGGAGTGAGTGCGACGCTGTCACGCCTGGAGATTTGGGATTCTTTTCCGTGCCGCGGTGGGCCCCGTGCTGCGCACCATCTGCCTGCTGGATCCCAGCGAAACGTCTGGAACACGCACCTGCTTCTGTCGCGGCCCCGCCGTCCGGCCCAGGCCTCCTTCGCGGATCCCAGCCTCCAGGAGCCGCCCGGAACGCGTCTCCCCCGATCCACTGCCCACGCGGTGTGTTCAACATGGAAATGTAAAGGCAGCAGCTCCGCGTCGCATCGCATGTGGCCTCCTATCGAAGCCACCACCTGCTCCGGGCCCGCGTGGACGCGGCTCCCCGCGCTGGGCGCTCTGCGTGGTGGGGCCGCCACCCCAGCCGGGCCCACCTCCTGGGCGCCCACACACCGTCCGGTGTCTCCTTCTCATCCTGATACCCCCTCCTGGGCATGGCCTCCCGTTCAGGCGCTTCTCGGTGGCTTGGATGACACTCGCAGTTGAGTAACTCACGCGGCTCGGCGGTCGGTGTCTGCGCGTCTCACCGGAGCGCAGGCTCAGCCGGGTTCTGCCCCAGTGGGAGGAGAACCAAGCACGGAGTTCAAGGCTGCCGGGTGCTGAGAACATCGGGATGCCTGACTGGCTGGCTGAGTGACAGAGTGACTGAGTGAGTGAGTGAATGAATGAATGAGTGAGTGTGAGTGAGTGAACGCCCCTCCTAAGGAGCAGGCATTGGGATGACTCACTGGCTGGCTGAGTGAGTGACGGAATGAATCAATGAATGGGTGAGTGAACGCCCCTCCTAAGGAGCAGGCCCACCTGGCACCGGGACTGGGGCCGTTACCTCCAGGACTCTGGTGGTTCCCAGGGCGCTGGCGGCTGCCTGGTCTCTCCTGACCCTGGGAAGGAACGAGGGCGCCCGGGCCTTTTTTCAGCCTCCTCCCAGGCCTCTTTCACAGGCGCTTCCCGTTCTCTGGGTTCAGTTTACTAACCCGAAAAAGAAGAGAAAGCAGATGGTTTCTGAAGTCCGTGTGGTGCTAGCATTTTATGCTTCTATTTTTGTCAGAGCCCCTAAGGAAATGAAACTGCAGTGTAAATAATGAAAATAAAAAAGAACATTCTGCGAGCTCGTGCTTTGGGCAGTTCCCTTTCATGCTCCTAAGAAGCGATTCTGTTTCCATCCATGCGAAATCGGGCCATTCTGTCTTTCCACTTCACAAACTCAAACGGGCAACTTTTCTCCTTTGAGTTTCAAGAAGACAATTTAAGTGCAAAGAACCCAATACTCAAAACACGGTTAATTTTGCCTTCCTTGTGTATTCATGTTGCTTAAGTGCATCGTGTTAAAATTCACCATCAGGGAGCAAAATATCAGTGTTCATTTTTCAAGGTACTTCGTAGTAGACAAGGATAGAGCGCCGCCGTTTGCCGTTCTTCTAACAGCCCCGGAGTGGGGATTGGACTTGCGGTTTGTTAGCGATTGTTTTAAGGCTCAACCCAGATACTCTTTTCGGTGTTGTTTTTCACACTTTACTATATTCTGCCGCAGTTTCTTTTATTTATTTTTTAAACAGCCTTGTTGAGGTATAATTAATATACAATAAATTACAAATATTTAAAGTGTAAAATTTGATAAGTTTTCACATATACACTTGTGAAACCATCACCGCAATCCAGTAGTTAAAATATCCATCACACTTCTACCCAGGGGAATGACTGGATGAAGTGTTGTGTACTTAGATTTTTAAGAAATTGCTCAACTATTTCCCACATGGCTGTGGCATTTTTGGTTCCCGCCAGCAGCGTGTGAGAGCTCTCACTGCTTTACGTCTTTGTCAACATGTGTTACTGTGTCTTGTTCGTTATACTCATTGTAGTGAGTGTGAATGGTACCTCACTGTTTTTTACTTGTGGCAAAATAAGTATAATGTAAAATTTACCATTTTAACCATTTTACATGTGCAGTTCAGTGGCATTAAGTACATTCATATTATTGTGGAACCATCACCACCATCTATCTTCAAATCTCTTTTCATTTTGCAGAACTGGAAGCCAGTGCCCCTTAAACACTAATTCTCTGTTTAGCGCTTGCACTACATCCTGGTAACCACCATTCTACCCTGTCCTTATGAACTTGACTACGCTAGGTACCTCATATTAGTATTTCCATTTCGTGATGGGCTTACTTCAGTCAGCATCATGTCCACAAGGCTCATATAGCCTTTTTAAGGTTGAATAATACTCCATTGTATAGATATACCACAATTTATCTATTTATCTGTCAGTGGATACTAGGTTGCTTCCACTTTTTGGCCATTTTGAATGATGCTGCTATGAACATGAGTGTACAAATAACTCTCCAAAACCTGTTTTTAATTCTTTGGGTATATGTGCTGAAGTGGAATTGCTGGATTATATTATCTCATTGTGGTTTAAACTTAGGGTTTCCTGCTAACTAATGATGTTGGCCTCTTTTTATGTGCATATTTTCCATTTGTATTTCTCCTTTGGTAAAGTGTCTGTTCAAATATTTTGCCAAGTTTTGAGTTTTGTTTGTCATTTTTGAATTTTCAGAGTTCTTTATATGTTGTAGATGCAAGTCCTTTATAAGATAGATGCTTGCAGATATCGTCTCCCAGTCTGTGGCTTGTCTCTTCATTCTTTTAACAGTGTCTTTTGAGGAGGGGCAGTATTTAATGTTGGTGAAGTCCATTTAGTCCAGTTGTTTTTCATGTTTTGTGTTTTTTAGTGTTGTGCCGAAGCACCCTGGGGTAAAAAGATTTTCTTCTATGTTTTTTTTTAATACTTCTTAGATTTCTAGGTTTTACACTGAGGTCTGTGATCCCTCTTGAGTTAATTTTGTGTATGCTGTGAAGTACGGATTCAAGTTGATTTTCGGTGGGGGTATTTGGATGTCCGGTTGTTCAGTAGCAATAGAAAATGAACTTTGTTGTTGTTGTTGCTGCATTACCTTTGCAACTTTGTAAAAAATCCGTTGTCTGTGTGTGTGAGTTTATTTCCAAACTCTGATTTGGCCTATATTTACAATGTTTTATTACTGTAGCTTTATAATGATTATTAAAAGCAGGCAGTGTTATTTCTCCGTATTTGTTCTTTTAGGGTTTTTTTTGGTTCTTTTAGGTATTTTGGCTTTTGTGGTGTCCTTACATTTCCATATGAATTTTAAAATTAGTTTGTCAACATCAACAAATAGTTTGCTGTGATTTTATTGGGATTTCTTTGAATCTATAGAACAACTTGGAGAGAATTAGCTGCTTGCCACCAACAAGTCTCCCCACCATGAATAAGGTATATCTCTCCATTTTTAGCCTTCTTTTATTTCTTTCAGCAATATTGTGTTGTTTTCAGTGTACAGGTCTTTCACATATTTTGTCAACTTTGTTTCTAAGTATTTTATATTTTTGGTAGTATTATAAAAGTTATTTTTAAAAATTCTAGTTTCTGATCTTTCATTGCTATTTTCTAGAAATATAATAGATGTATGTGTATAGATCTTATATCCTGCAGCCTTACTAAACTTACTAGTTCTAGTAGTCTTTTGTAGGTTACGTCAAATTTACTATATAGCTAAACAGAGATTTCTTTCATCCTTTCCAATCTATATGTCATTTCTTTTTTTTCTTGCCTAATTGCATTGGTTATACTCTCCACAAAAATCCAGTAAAATGCATTGACTATTTACCTCCAATAGAATGTTTAATAGAAATGGTGAGAGTGATATCTTGTCTTATTCCTGATGTTAGCCAGGAAGCACAAATACTTTTCCTTGTGGGAAGGTTTGCATTATGATTTCATAATTTTTTTTCTGAGGCATGGTGACACTTTGTTGCCCAGGCTGGAGTGCTGTGATGCAGTCTTGGCTCACTGCAGCCTGGACCTCCCAGGCTCGAGCAATCTTCCCACCTCAGCCTCTTGAGTAGCTGGGACTACAGGCATGTGCTGCCATACCTGGTTAATTTTTTTTCTCTTGGTAGAGATAGGGTTTTACCATGTTGCCGAGGCTGGTCTGGAACTCCTGTGTTCAAGCAGTCTGTCCACCTTGGCCTCCCAAATTGCTGAGTTTACAGGTGTGAGTCACCATGTCTGGCCTCAATTTCTTAAATAGTAACAGGGCTCTTCCTGTTATCTCTTTATTCCTGGGTAAACTTTGATAATTTGTGTCTCCAAGGAATTTGTTCATTGTATGTGTTGTCAATTTGTTCACATGAAACACTTCATATTATTTACTTATTACGCTTTTGATATCTGTACAATCTGTAGTATTGCCACCTCTCTCTTTGCTTGTTGGCATTTATTCTGCTTGATGTTTTCTGTGCTTTTTAGATTTGTGGTTTGATATCATTAATTTTGACAATTTTTTGGCTATTTTTTCTGCCCATTTCTCTCCCCCTCCCCCCCCCCCCCGCCCCCTCTCTCTTTGTTTCTTGGATTCTGATCACACATGTTGGATGTTTTGATGTTATCCCACAATTCTTGGATGTTCTGCTAGTTGATATTTTCTGTTTATGTTTCATTTTGGATAATTTTCCTGTTCTGTCTTCAAGTTCACTCCTTAGTTTCTGAGATTTATTAGGCCTATGGTGAGCTGGTCAAAGGCATTCTTTTTGTTAAAATGGTTTTTGTTTCTAGCATTTCATTTGGTTTTTTGTTCTTTCCATCTCTATGCTCAAAATACCCATTTGATTTTGTATGTTGTCCACATTTTTCATTAGGTTTTTAAACATATTAATGTCAGTTATTTAAAATTTCTGATCTGAAAGTGTCATACCTGAGACTGGTTTCATTGGCTGAATTATCTCTTGAGAATTATTTTTCCTAGCTTATTTATATGTCACAAAATTTTTGTTGCAAGGTAGATAGTACAAACTAAGGCAAATAATTCATCTGCACCTGGGAGCTGAACACACATTTCCTTCCATTAGGCCTTTAATGTGGGAGTTGGTTCAGTCTAGCCAGGAGGACTTGGTTCATGGTTTGCTGTTGCTACGGTTACCCTCAGTGCACCCCAACCTTCAAATTCCTCTCGTGGTACCTCGAGTTTAGGGTGGAACTGGTTTGCTTGAGCGTTTTACCAGTGTCTTTCCATCCTCACTTTTAGGTGTTTTCTTTGAACTGATTTTCAGAGACAGCCTCCCTCCGTGCTCCTGCCTTTCACCCTGAAGTGATTCTTACATGCTATTACTTCTTGCTCAACACTTGCTCCCGTGGTGGGGCTGTGTCCGGTGCTGTCCTCTGCTATTCCCGTTAACCTTCAGCCTTAGGCAGCTGCCGTGTCCCTGCGTCTTGACTGTGTGTGGCTTTTGGTGCTCTTGCCCTCCCCACACTGGCACCGCAGTCCAGCCTTCGTTCTTGCCTCTACTCCCCCTGCCTTAAGGCTTTGTTTCTGCTCCTTCCCCTGGCGGCACTGGGTTTTCATCAGTGCCCTGGGCATAGAGTGCTTGCTGTCCTTCTCCCATGAAGACGTCCTGGAAAAGTGATCCAGGCCTGGCTCGTGCCTTCTGACACCAGTTGCTGACCTCTCGCCAGGCCTGAGCCACAAGGATGTTTTGTCAGAAATGCAATCTCTTGCCTGTCTTCAGTGAGCACTCAGTGAGGCTCATGCTGAGAGGGTGCAAGGGAGTGTACGTTCGTCTTTTACCTGAAGCTTCAGGATTGCTGTCTCCTCTTGCTAGTTCACATCCAGCCTTTGCCAATTCGTGAGAAGCTTTGGCTGGACTCTTAGTAGTGGGGTCTGGGTATCTGGCGTGTATCTGCCCCGGCTATAGCCGCTGCTCACATCCCATTCATCCTTGCAGGTGCTCTCTCTTCACATTACTGGTTAGCCAGTTGCATCAACACCTCACCTCCATGATGTATTCAAGAAAAGCTTTTAATTTGCAGTTTGTCTGGACTTTTTTTATTACAAATTGGTAGTGATGCTCTTCCAGCCTCCTTCTGGTTGGAAGCCCTGCATGGGAATTTGAATTAACATGATAGGAGTCACTTTGTTACATTCATTAGATCAAAGTGTAAGGTGTGGGGAAACATATTCTAAAAACTGACCCGATCCTTTTCTCTTTCTCTATAATGTTCCAATAATTCACCTTCACAGGTGCTTCCCAGAACGACTTTAACTTTAATGCTTTGGGGCCTCTGCTCACTTACCCGGAATCCCCCCCACCAGCTTATTGTTTAAGGTCTAGTTTGAACAATGTTTTCTTAATGAAATAGTCATAGATTATCATAGTGGGGTGTGCTGTCTTACTGGTTCACTTAGGCACATGATTACCTGTGTCTCATGCTACCTGGAACACCTTGTGCATTTTCCTATAAACCCATAGCCTTATTTCAGAGTCCAGTGTAAAAGATGTTGGATAAATGATTTAATGAACAAGGACTAGTTGGAATCACACATGTGATGTTATGTTAGTGTAGTTGTTTATGGGTCTGTCTACTCTGCAAATTTATGAGCTAGTGAAGGCAAGAATTGTCATTTACTTGACAGCCTCTATGGGGATAGTAGGCTTTCAATGTATTTTATTAAATGAGCAAATAAATTAAAGGCCTTCAAAGATGGGACAGCCAGTGATGCTTCCAAAGAATCAGGGAGGGAAGGGAATGAACTGGAAGAGAGAAGGATGTTACATTAGCACCACGAGAGGCAGCTTCCCTCCAGGACCCACTCTGCTGAGGCATAACCCTTCAAGATACACATAGCACAGTTCTGAAAAATCAATTTTGAGGGGTCATTCTTTGTCAATTAGATAAAAGAGCTGACTGCCAGTAAAACAAGCAAAAAATGTTCAAAGAATGTTATTCTTAGAAATGTCACCTTTTATGTGAATTGATATTTTTGCTGTGGTTTTTCAATTTTGCCAACAAAATACAAAACGAAATTTGTGATAGAGTTTTCCCCTCAACTTGCATTAGAGTGCACTCTCAGTGATGTGCTGTTGGGAGGTGCTCCACCTTCGTTGCTCTTTAGACAGCTGTACTGTGTTTTGTCACAGAGGCATAGAGTCTGGAAGATGAAACTTACCTTTTTTCTTGGAATGCGTTTCATTTGAGGTTGCTGCATCTGGGTATGGGTTCCTCCAGAAACAGACTTAGTGGCTTTAATGACTTTACAAATGTAGCCTTATTGTAAATATAAATCTTCTTTCATCAGTCTTGGTTTTTATATACATACGAAAATTTAAAGGGCTACTATGATATTAAAGAGCAAAAAAAGGGAAGTCAGAAAGAGACAGAGCAAGAAAAGGCTTGGGTTCATTTTCCAGTTCTTCTTGAAAACGAAATGTAAGCTGCATGGACAGTGTGTCTCCAGCACAGGAAGGGTGCCTGGAGCGTCACAGATGCTCAAAAGCATATAATAAAGGAGCTGACTCCAGCAAACTGCGTGACTCCTCAGACCTCAGTTTCCTCATGTGTAAAATGAAGGTTTAGTTGAGATTGCATTCAAGATTCTTTCCCACTTTAAAAATCCAAAACTTTATTATAATTTTAATGTCAATATGTAAGTTACCTTTAAGGCTTTCAAAATTATTTTACTCTCTAGTATGGTTTTACTCTCTAATATGGCTTTATTCTCTAATATGGTATTTACTGTTTGGTAAATACCATATTAGAGGGTAAAACCATGTTAATAAGTGATTCTAATATAAAGATACGTAAGAAAGGATGAAGCAGTTATTATAGATGATTAAGTACACAAAAGAAGTAAAAAGATTTAAGGATGTTGGTTTAACCTGGTGAGATTTGAAGATGTCAGGAAGTCAGTATTAATCAATGTGGAGGTGCTGGGCAAAATATATTTCAACCAATTAGTGACTAAGTAATAGTGAAGCACCTGCAGCACTAAGCAATAGTGAAGCACCTCCAGGACTAAGCAATAGTGAAGCACTCCCCAGCACTAAGCAATAGTGAAGCACTCCCCAGCACTAAGTACTAGTGAAGCACCTCCAGCACTAAGCAATAGTGAAGCACCTCCAGCACTAAGCAATAGTGAAGCACCTCCAGGACTAAGCAATAGTGAAGCACCTCCAGCACTAAGCAATAGTGAAGCACCTCCAGCACTCAGCAATAGTGAAGCACCTCCAGCACTAAGCAATAGTGAAGCACCTCCAGGACTAAGCAATAGTGAAGCACTCCCCAGCTCTAAGTACTAGTGAAGCACCTCCAGCACTAAGCAATAGTGAAGCACTCCCCCAGCACTAAGCAATAGTGAAGCACCTCCAGCACTAAGCAATAGTGAAGCACTCCCCAGCACTAAGCAATAGTGAAGCTCTTCCCAGCACTAATTACTAGTGAAGCACCTCCAGCACTAAGCAATAGTGAAGCACTCCCCAGCACTAAGCAATAGTGAAGCACTCCCCAGCACTAAGTACTAGTGAAGCACCTCCAGCACTAAGCAATAGTGAAGCACTCCCCAGCACTAAGCAATAGTGAAGCACTCCCCAGCACTAAGCAATAGTGAAGCACCTCCAGCACTAAGCAATAGTGAAGCACCTCCAGCAGTGTCCACCCTGCTTGTGTGGTGCTGGGATGGTTTGCTTTGAATATGTGAGGTGGGATGACATTGAGGAACTAGCTCTTACTCAGAGGATGGGAGCTGCCAATGATTTAAACATCCCTCCCATCTGAGAAAGAGCTGTAGGAACTGGGTGTGCTAGACTTGGAAAATAGAATACAAGGGAGGCTTGGTAGCTGCCTTCCAACACCCAAGAAGAGATACGGTGTTTCCACATTGCTGCAGGGAATAGAGATGGGATTTGTGAGTGTAAGTAGGGTGACTGAGCCCATGCAAGGGAGGACGACAAGCCATCAGGGTGGCCTGTGGAACGCCTTATCAGGCAGCAGACTCTAATCCTGGAGATGTCCCATGAGATTAGAGCCTTGATAAAATGATGCATTTGATAGACAAAATCAGGTATTTCTTGAGTGAAGTTTATGAGCGAAGACACTGAGCTTAGAATGAAACAGACAAGGTACTTTTATATAATGTCAGAATAATTCTGAATTAGGTCAGTGCTTAAGTCTTTTTTTTTCCCCTCATGATTTTGTGGTGAGATACAATATGGCTTTACTCTCTAATAATATGGCTTTATTCTCTAATGTGGCTTTGTTCTCTAATATCGTTTTATTCTCTAACATGGTTTTTACATGTATGAACCATGGGCTTTTATTTTCCATTAAAAAAATCTGAAGTAGCTAAAATCGTTTTTGATGGTTGATATTTTCCTAACTCTTGATCCTATAGCCTCGTTTCTCCCATTCCTCTTCAAAGGATATTGCGTCAGAACACTGGTTGTTTAAAGCAATTCAAGCAAGAGGGTTTCCAGGTCAAAACTCATTCTGAAAACACTGCATAATATAGCCAACCGTTGGAGACCCACAGTGCACATCAGAATATTAGACTCCAAGGAGCCCTGTCATTAATTACCTGAGAAACCCGAGTTACTCTTTAGTCAGCGTTTTTCAAACTTATGTGACCTTGGAATTTCCTTTGAATAACACTCTGAGACAGCTACAGGAGCCCTCTTGGGAGCTGGGGCAGGCAGGTAGGCATGAGCCTCTGGGTATCTCTTCCTGTCAATTCCATGTGCTTGGACTGCAGCACCAGAAATTTCACAGGCTGCTTGGAGAGCATGCACTATCGTGATGGGCAAGAGAGTGTCCTTGCCGGAAGCCAGGGCCTGTATTCCAAAGGAAAACGCCCAGGGGGCTGACTGTGGTCAGGGTAGGGAGGCGGAGAAGTGTGGTATTCCCAGGTACACCACTTTCTCCCTGTCCGGGACAGATGAGTCCGGACAGGAGCACCAGAGAACAGGAGGTAGCCGGGTAGGGAGGTTTGCAGAGACCCCTGTCAGCATGTGGAGGGCCTGGTTGTTTTAGGGAAACATTTCCTTTAATAGAATTGAGCATGTGAAGGTCAGACACATTAAAAATCTGTTTGAGAGAACTCTTCTTTCAGCCATGCTCTAACTCTACCTTAACCCTTTCTTTCACTGAGGACACATTTTTGTTATGGTAAGAACGTTTAACATGAGATCTACCCTCTTAGATTTTTGAGTGTACAATACAGTATTATCATCTGTAGGTATAATGCCGTACAGCAGGTCTCTAGAACTTACTCAGAGCATATCAGTATAAACAAAAGCACAAGGAAACACAAGGCAAGATGTCAAGAGAGAAAAAGAGGGACAAAAAGCTGTAAGACAAACAGAAAACAAAGAGCAAAGTGGCAATAGTAAATCCTTCCCTATCAGTAATTACTGTAAACGTAAATGGTTTAAATTCTCCAGTGAAAAGACATAAGGTGGCTGAATGGATTCAGAAAAGCAAGATCCAGCAAGATGTTGTCTATAAGAGATTCACTTTAAATTTAAGGACACACATCGGCTGAAAGAAAAAGGATAGAAAAAGATATTCCGTGCAAATGATAACTAAACCAGAAAAGGGTGGCTATAGTTATGTCAGACAAAATAGACCTTAAGTAAAAAAGGTCACAGAAGACAAAGAAGGATGCTATATAATGATAAAGGGTCAAGCCATCAAAAATATATAACAATTGTAAATATATATACACCCAGCATTAGAGCACCTACATATATAAAGCAAGCACTGACAGAGCTGAAGGGAGACACAGACAGCAATACTTAATAGTAGGAAACTTTAATATTCCATTTTCAATAATAGATGGAACATCCAGGCAGAAATCCACAAAGAAACAGTAGACTTGAACAACGCTGTAGACCACATGGACCTAGCAGACACATACGGATCAGTCAACCCAGCAGCAACATTCTTCGCAAAGGCACAGGGAACATTCTCCAAGGTAGATCACATATTAGGTCGCCAGACCAGTTTTCTCAAATTTAAGAGTATTAGAATCATACCAAGTATCTTTTCTGACCACAGAGATATGAAACTAGAAATCAGTTACGACGTTTGAAGTATTGAAGTATTTTAATACTCCACAGTTCTAGTAAACCCCATCTCATCTCTCTAGAGCAGTTATCTGAGCCTGAGTCTTCTCTTCATCATGAAGGGATAATGCTATCTAACCATATCCAGTTTGCTGTAAAAATTTCAAAAGAGGCATATATATCTCATAACACAATGCTCAGAGTAGAATAGTACCTAAGTGAAATTCTGGTGTGTTTTCTTTCTTT
Organism: Ateles fusciceps; assembly: GCA_036589455.1. Taxonomy (NCBI): domain Eukaryota; kingdom Metazoa; phylum Chordata; class Mammalia; order Primates; family Atelidae; genus Ateles; species Ateles fusciceps. Next base: position 708,178 of record JAZHEH010003346.1, read on the forward strand.
TTACCTCCTGCAAGGAGCCTAATTTTTAACCTTCTATCAATGTAGAAAGTCTCGTCTTTTCCCACGTCTGTGCCACTTGCCTTTTCCAGGCAACAGCAGATTCTCTCAGTAGCTTTCCTCACTTGCTCTAGTTTCCGTGTTCCTCCGTGTTTGCTTTGCTGCTGTGTGGGAAAGTGTCTGGACGAGGGCCCTGGGAACTTTCCAGCAACTTTTCTTCTCTCCTGCTACACCATGACCTCTGACATGGCCACATCTTTTTTTTTTTCTCTACAAGATATGTAATTTTAAAACGATATAAGCAGGACGTTATAGCTTTAAAAACAGATATGCAAGGGTGTGTCTTTTGAGCAGTCTCTTGCTATTCAAAGTATGTGCTGGGAAAGGGGCCCAGGGTGACTGATTGATTATCAGATCAGCCCCAAAGCTCCTCTTAGAGTGACCTCACCAAGCACAGACTTTTCTGCATGGGACTGTCCTCTCTGATCTTTTTCTTTCTCTTTTATGGTCACATTCTCCTGATGCACAGATGCTCGTTTTAGAAACAGAAAAATGAGTGCTGCCTAGTGAGAACTCTACTGAACAGGATTGCAAAAATGGAAAGAAAAGTCATTTGTATTTTAAAATGCCCACTAGACTTTGGTGGTTTCACAGTCAGCAAAAGGTTTGATGCTAAAAACTAAAGTTAACTGGTGGAATCATGTCCCCAGTGCCGTTGTAATCATGGTCTGTCTGAGTTTAAAAAAAGAAATCTGAGTTTCTAAAATAGGCTCAATCAAAAAGAATGATTTGTGATTAAAGTTTTTCTCCTGAAATGTGGTATTTGACGCTAAAAGGCCACTCGAATAGGCCTTAAAATATTGTTGAATATGGTTCCTCACAGGCTTGTTAGAAAGAACCTGCCTTTCATTATTCCAGACCTCCTTTCCGGGGAAGACACACGAGCACCTCTGTCTGTTTTCCAGTTAGGGCTGGCTAATTTCTTCCATGAATAGAAATTCAGAGCAGCAGATAATAAGGCAGTCAGAGTGGTCATCACCACCAAGCTCCCACATAACCACGGCTGCCGTGCACCCAGTGCAGGTGAGACTAGGGAGAGCAGGAGGACTCACGGAGCAAATCCTTCTGAGCTCTGTGCTCAGGGCGCCACTGGAGAGCAGGCCCTCTGCCGACAGGTACAGCGTTCCACCCTCCAGGTGCTCCTGACCCCTGAGCCACCAGGCCAGGCGAGGGGAGAGCCCCGGCCAGTTCATGGCGTGCAGACTCCCCAAAGCCTTGGGGCTGGAGTTTCAAGCTTGACTACCACTCCGACAAGCCCCTGATGGTAGACAATCTTGTGTACTCTGGTTTCATTGAAGTAAAAATGTGCATATGAACAAAAAATATGTGCACATAGAAAAGCCTAACAAGGTTTTGTTAGGACGATGAGATTGTAAGTGACTTGAAACTTCAACATTTGGTAGGTGGTTTTTTTGTTTGTTTTTTCCTTTGCATGTCATCACTAATTGTAAGTGCATTTTTCCAGCTATAGGGGCAGTGTGTGAATGCATTCTCACTGTAAAGCCATAAAGTCAGACAGTGTGGAAGCAGAGCGCCAACCAGGGCATCTCCCTGCTCCCTTACCCGCTCTCTCCCTCCCTAGAAATCACCCTTGCACTGTTGCTGTAGCGTTTTTTCCAGCACATTTATTAAGGATAACCTATTTTAAGAATGTTAAGTAGGACTCTTCCTGCTCTCCCATAGTCTCACCTGAGCCCAGAGCATAATCCAGCAGTAGTGACAAGACCCCACTTTTTGAAGAGGGGTGCTGGAGCCACCCTGCTCAGGGCTGGCCAGGGTGGGGCCAATGCCTGCCTGTAAACTGCCCACCAGGCACCTCTAGGGTGTGGAGCGAAAGGCTGGGCACTGACGGGGGATATGTGGACAAAACTCCCTCAGGATAGAATGGCAGGGCTGGCATGGGGGGAGGTGCTGTCCTGCGTCACCCCCCCCCCCCACCCCACCCTCCCCCCCCCCGCCACTGCCACACTTGCCTGTGGGTCTGCTCTCTGCTGCTGCTGCAGGCCCTGGTGAGAGGGCTTTGAGTAAGCTGCCCCTCGTGAGACTTCAGCATTTGGTAGGTGGGTTTTTTGTTCGTTTTTTACCTTTAGCATATAGACACTCATTTAAAGTGCATTTCTCCAGCTAGAGAGGCAACGTGTGAATGTATTCTCAGTATAAAACCATAAAGTCAGACAATGTAGACTTTATTATTTAAGTGCTTTTAAATGCAGAAAAGTCCAGAATGGCTCCTGAGCTCTGAGGAGTGCAGCTGGATTAAAGAGGTTGCAGAGGAGACCCCTGCCCTGAGGCTGCTGACGCCAGGTTGTCCCGCAGAGGTGATGAGTCCAAGTGCCGTCGTGAGCCTGGAGCTGTGTTCTTGGGCCGCCGGCCTCAGCAGATGGGGTCTAGCACTCCTTGAGCAGGGCAGAGCGACATCCTCAGAGAAGCACAAGAGAGAGAGCCTCCGCAGGCTTCAGTGGACAGGTGCCTCAGCCGGCCTCCACCCTGGCCTGCCATGGGGAGGTGGCCACAGAGGCCGGTGTGGGCTGGCCATGTCAGGGGAGACAGGAGATCACGCTGAACGGCCAAATGGAAGAGACGTGGGTTGTGCAGTCAATGAATTCAACACATCCTGCACTGCCTCTGAAGGTATTAAACAGAGAAAATAATTAATACTGTGAGTTAGCTCAGCTTTACAGAAACATCTCAGTAAGTATGAAGTATTAAGGTGAGGGCAAGCATGAGGTGGGGGAGATGGGATGGAGCGAAGGAAGGAGCGTAGGGCATCGCGGGAGGGAGGGAAGAAGAGAGGGTGCAGAAGGAAGGAGTGTAGGGATGGCAGGAGGGAAGGAGGGAGGGAAGAAGAGAGGGTGCAGAAGGAAGGAGTGTAGGGATGGTGGGAGGGAGGGAGGGAGAGAAGAAGAGAGAGAACAGGAGGAAGGAGTGTAGGGATGGCAGGAGGGAGGGAGGGAGGGAAGAAGAGAGGGTGCAGAAGGAAGGAATGTAGGGATGGCAGGAAGGAGGGAGGGGAAGAAAGAGAGCAGAAGGAAGGAGTGTAGGGCATGGCGGGAGGGAGGGAAGAAAGCAGAAGGAAGGAGTGTAGGGATGGCAGGAAGGAAGGAGGGAAGAAGAGAGCAGAAGGAAGGAGTGTAGGGATGGCAGGAGGGAAGGAGGGAGAGAAGAGAGAGAGCAGAAGGAAGGAGTGTAGGGATGGCAGGAAGGAGGGAGGGAAGAAAGAGCAGGAGGAAGGAGTGTAGGGCATGGCGGGAGGGAAGGAGGGAAGAAGAGAGGCTGCAGAAGGAAGGAGTGTACGGATGGCAGGAGGGGAGGGAAGAAGAGAGAGCAGGAGGAAGGAGTGTAGGGATGGCAGGAGGGAGGGAAGAAGAGAGGGTGCAGAAGGAAGGAGTGTAGGGATGGCAGGAGGGAGGGAGGGAAGAAAGCAGAAGGAAGGAGTGTAGGGATGGCAGGAGAGAAGGAGGGGAGAGAAGAAGAGAGAGAGCAGAAGGAAGGAGTATAGGGATGGCAGGAGGGAGGGAGGGAGGGAAGAAGAGAGGGTGCAGGAGGAAGGAGTGTAGGGATGGCAGGAGGGAGGGAGGGAAGAAGAGAGAGAGCAGAAGGAAGGAGTGTAGGGACGGCAGGAGGGAGAGAGGGAAGAAAGCAGAAGGAAGGAGTGTAGGGATGGCAGGAGGGAGGGAGGGAGGGAAGAAAGAGAGCAGAAGGAAGGAGTGTAGGGATGGCAGGAGGGAAGGAGGGAGGGAAGAAGAGAGAGAGCAGGAGGAAGGAGTGTAGGGATGGCAGGAGGGAGGGAAGAAGAGAGGGTGCAGAATGGATTCCCAGACAAAGAGGCAGACGAGCCTGCACTGCTGAGAAGGGCACCCGCCTGCCTGTGCACACAGCACCGTGGGCCAGAACTGCAGTGAGGCAGGGAGAAAGTATTTTAAAAATGGAAAAAGATTGGACATACCTATAGCCACAGAAATTCTAGGATTTCATGGGTGACAGACTACAAAGGCTAAAGAACAAATTATGACCTCAGGGACAAACTCAATGTTGGAGCCAGAGCATCCCTAAGAAGGGTGAGGAGGTGGCCCCACTCCCTCCATGGAAAAGCTTCAGTGCCTGGACACTGTTATGGGCTCTACCGTGTCCCTGGCAGCACCCCGGAATGTGATTGTGTTTGCAGACAGGACCTCTATGAGGTGGCCAGTTACAGTGAGGTCACAGGGCTGGGCCTCACTCCAGCCTGGACACATCTTTATCAGAGGAGGAGACCGGGATCCCTACACTCACGGAGGAAAACACTGTGAAGACACAGGGAGAAGATGGCCAAGGAAAGAGGCCTCAGGGGCACCAGCCCTGCCCTGGCCTAATCTCAGACTTCCAGCCTTTAGAACAGAGAGAGAACAGGCTGGGCGCAGTGGCTCATGCCTATAATCCCAGCACTTTGGGAGGCCGAAGTGGGCGGATCACGAGGTCAGGAGATAGAGACCGTCCTGGCCAACATGGTGAAACCCTATCTCTACTAAAAATACGCAAAAATCAGCGGAGTGTGGTGGGCACCTGTAGTCCCACTACTTGGAGGCCAAGGCAGGAGAATCACTTGAACCCAGGAGGTGGAGGCTGCACTGAGCCGAGATCGTGCTACTGCACTCCAGCCTGGTGACAGAACGAGACTCCATCTCAAAAAACAAACAAACAAACAAACAAAAAAACGGAGAGAGAACAGACTTCTGATGGGAAGCCCGGCCTGTGGAGCTTTGTCACGGCAGCCTGAGCTAATGGGTGCCGGCCCTCAGACTAGAGCAAACTAGCCGAGAGACCCAGGCAAGCCTGCGTCCCTCTCAGAATTCCACCTGTCCAGTGGGTATGCTGATGCCAGTTACAGAAGTCAGTGTGGGGCAGTTGAGAGGGTCCTGTGTGTGGATCGTGTCACAGTGACAAGGTGTTGTGAGGGAGAGGAGGGCTCCCCGATGGGTCTGAGTGCTTGCATCCGTTCTGGGTGAAATGAAAATGTTTGGTGACGCTAGGTGACGCTCTCTTCTCTGCGTTGGTGCCATCCCTGAGACATCAGTGGCTCTCACTTGGGGAGCACGGCAAAACAGCCCCCCCGGGAACTTTTTCCAGTCTGGGCTTCTCAAGCAAAGTCTGCTTTTTGTGAAATTCACCCCTTGACAAGGCAGATTTGCTTCTGAAACACGGCCAGGTGTCTCAGCACTCAGATTGAGATTCTCAGCATCTTACCTGACACTGACTCACTCTACACAATCTGTCACAGAGGAACGAAGGCTTGTGTTTCCATGAAGCCTTGCAGTGAAGTCTGTAATGCCTGGAGTTGACCAGACACTTCCGTGGTTTGTGTTTTTTCAGAATTCAATTATCTAGGGCTGATGTTTTGCAAACATGTTCAGCTATTTTCAAAACAAAGTTGATAAAGTTCAAGAAATTTAAGTAGTTTTCCCAAAATATGTTCTGGTTTCTTTTTGTTTGTTTTGTGAAATAAAATGTGTTCAGAGAGAAGCCAAGAGAATTCTTCTATTTTCTTGAAATGCCCAAGTCTGCTCTGGAATTTCGGGAGCTGTCTTGCGCACGGATGCAGTTTTTGTGTTTAATTGTAGCTCTGTTGTGGGGGTCCCCGCTGTGGCTCTTTCTGAGTAGTCTCTTCCTACGTGTATGGCCAGGGAAGAGATAATGTCATCATCCTATTACTATTATGACTCTGATTTACTAGTTTTTAATACAATTACTATTATGATTAACACATGCTAGGATCTTACTGCTAAACTTTAAGCCTTTTAGAACCGAAAGTGTAACACTTGCAGGGGCTTCCCTTAGTGACGAAGCACACTGAACCGTGGTTGTAGCGGATGCATTATCCATGCCAAACTGTCAGGACTTGTAAGCTGGGGTAAGAACCTGTGGAGGTGCAGGTGTATCAGAGGAGGCACACAGCGAGGGGTGCTCTCCTCTTCTCATGACTGCTTTTGTATCTGTGCAGACCCTCCTTGTCCACACGTCCCACACCTCACCGACTACAGAAGAAACACCTCTTCTTCCCTTTCCCTTCCTTAGACAACAGTTGGCCTTATTTTCCAACATGACTTCTCAAGCTCTCCTTGGTCTTAAGTGAGGGCCTCCAGGAGCCTGTGGGAAGGTGGCATCTCTGGGAAATCTCCAGAGAAGAAAAGTTGGAAGATGATGCAAGTAGAGGAGACATCCAGGGATGTGGATGGTGGCCCAGCACATAGCATTGAAAGACCAACCATCTAATATACAGATGAACAAACAGAGGCTCCAGATAGCCCTTAAACATTTGAGAAAATCTTAAGCAGGTCTCAAATAAAATTGCACACAGTGGAAGATGTCTCAAGAAGCATGCATTCACATAATTCAGGCTAAAATTAACTTTCTGATTTATAGAAATAAAAGGTAGTGAGCGTTGTGGAAATGTAAAGATGCTAAGGCCGTGTTCTCATGAGCGATGAGTCCATAGCTCATGGGGCTGACCGGATTTCCGAGGCCGTCACTCACTTCTCTCTGTATTTCAGCTGAGTCCATAGCTCGTGGGGCTGACCGGATTTTCGAGGCCGTCACTCACTTCTCTTTGTATTTCAGATTGGGCTTCCCCATGATGGTTGTGTCCTGCACCGTTGGGTTGTGTTATCTTCTTGTGGCTCATGTGGTGCTGGGATGGAATGAATAGATATCCATCTGTCGCTCGAAGACTAAGGGGAAATCCATCCATCACAACCCATCAGTCATAAAACTACCCTGACATCACTCTTTGGAGAAGAAAAGGTGCTTACACTGGAGATGCTACGGAGACACGGTGGAATAGACCTTGACACTGACACCCCTATTCCGGCGGATACTGCAATGCCCTGGCCTCCTCTGTGTGTCCTTTCTCCCCCAAGCACAAAATGTAGAACACACGAGGTAACTCACTCAAGATTCCCCTCCAGAAACATACATGTGCTTCAAAACCCTTCTTACAATACACAGGAAAAGACACACATCCACCCAAATTGCTTGTTCTGTTTAATTGTCATTTCTCCTGAGGGTAAGCACAGTTTGGTTTTCTTGTAATCACTTTTCATGTTAAAATAATCAGCATTCAAAATGTATGCTCTATGCAGATAGACTTTCTGGGAAAAGGTTTACCGCTCATAAGGAAACATTTTATGTATTAAAATAAACTGTTCCTTGACAAAAGGCTTTGGAGTTGTTTATGTAAAATTACATTTTATCCATTTATAGTTTTCTCTGCTATTTTAGAGTTATTAATTAGAAGTCCAGAAATTTGACTTGCAGAAGATCATAGGTGTCTTTTAAAGGATATTTTACGTATTTAACAGCCTAGTGTAATGATTCTCTGTTTTGCAAGTGGTGCATGCTATTTCCATCCACGACACAGACGTGCGGTGTGTCGACACCCTCAGCCCTGCTCTCCCTGCTCTCCCTGCTCTCCCTGCAAGACGCTGTGGCCCAGTCAGTGTTTACTAAACGCAGTTCTTTCGTGAAGCATTCCTTGTGAGGCAAGGGTAATGAGAACAGAGATCAAGGGGGGGCCCTGGGCCTCCTCCGAGGTCTCCTCTGCTCTGCCTCATCAGGACCGTGGTTATGCCCCAGAGCAGGCAGCTGTTCTTCCGTTTCTCATGTTCTTGTGCATGACACCTTGCAATGAAAATGTTGGGGGACACTGCTCTGAAGTGATTGTGTGTCAAGTGTCTGACTTCAAAAGGTCCAAGATGCTGAGGACACTAAGAACTGCAACGCAGGAGACCCTTCTGGTCCCGTTTCCGTCTGGGGCACTCTGAGGTTGGGTGTCCGTATCGCCTGTGGAGAGTCTGTATTGCAGCATGGCAACCTGGGTCCTCCTTGAAGGGTTGGGAATGTTCATGATAATATGCCCTTTCAATTCCTTGACAGCAAAGTTAATGTGCGAACCTGTTTTTACTTTAAAATGTGGTATTGGACAACATCACACAGAAGCCTCCAGACTCGTGCAGCTGACTGGATGCCCTGGAGGAGCCCCTGCCACGGTCTGTCCATGGAAGGTTTCTCCCGCTGCTCCCGGGCTGCCCGCACTTGGCTTGGTCTCAGTGGACCTGCACATCCCTGAGCCAGTCACTGGAAGGCGTCGTTTCCTCTTCTGCCCCATGCCTGGATGCCTGGAGGCAGCACTGGTCTCCCTCGTGTCCGGCTGCTTCCGGCTCCGCTCACATCTGCTCTTCCATGCTTCCACGCGTCATCCCCTACGATGCTCAGGCCCGTCTCCCACCCACTGGCTGGAAGCAATGGTGGTGCATTGAGAAAGAGTCCTGCAGCTGAATTCTCCCTGGTCTCCCTCGTGTCCGGCTGCTTCCGGCTCCGCTCACGTCTGTTCTTCCATGCTTCCACGTGTCATCCCTACTACGCTCAGGCCCATCTCCCACCCACTGGCTCTCCTTGTTGGTGACTCTCTCTACAACTCAGTCCTCCCTTCTCATTCTTGAAACTGTTAGCTGCAGGCTCATTTCTCCCTCTGGCTTGCACCCTGGCCTCCCTGAGGTTCCTACTCATGCCCCACCACCTTCCTCCACTCCCCCTCCGTGTGACAACCCCCTGGGTCCCCCAGGACCTGCCTGGGTCCTTCCTCTCTGTGATCTGTCTCTGACCCTCCAGCACTTCCCGTTATTTGCCCCAGGCTACCCTCTAAAACAAATCTTGCCCCCTGCTGGAACCACTTGTTCACTGGCCCGTGACATTTGACTGACGTCCCCTGCCACCTCCCTCGTCGCTTAGTAGTTTGTTTATGCTCTGAAATTTAACATTCAACCAACAGACTGGCTCCATGCTACCTTTGCTGTCCCCTAACGTTGCTGGCGTGAATCATCCCACGGGGGATGGCTGGTTTTACTTTAAGATGAAGATCTCAAGCATCAGACAGGCCCCTGGCACCGCCTGGCTCTTTGATTCCATCTCCCTAGTGCAGCAGCTAGAGACCTGGCAGGAACAGGTGGCTGCTCACGCCAGGTAAGTGCACGTGACTGCAGCCAGGGGTGGTGCAATTCTTCAGGGCCAGTGCAAGGAGGCAGCTGTGGGCCTCTGAGGGGGAGGGGAGGGGCAGTGATCAGGACCTGGAGATTCAGGGAGCTGTGTCCAGAGGGATTGGATGGGAACTGGGGTCTTCTGCTGGAGCTGTGCCAGTGTGAGATACTTGGTGGCCGGGGGTGGGGGCCAGGTGTGGGAATCATCCTGAGTTTATGCCTTTCTTCCGTGGCTCTCCCTCTGGGCATGGACTGAAACTAGTTGGAAGCCAGACGGCAGGAAGCAGTGCTGATGCTGTCCAGGCATGGGAGTGGGGCAGGAGGAGCGGATGGAAGATACTCAGCTTTAGGTGCCATTTTGCTCCTCCGCAGATGACAATTCCACTTCTGGATAAAAAGACACTAAAAGTGCCATGAGCTTCTACCCAAGAGGCCATGCAAGCTTGTGCACACTCCCTCCTGACGCTGTCTCCAGAATTATCAGGTGCTTATTAAACCCCGTGTCATTATGATATAAAAAGACAGCCCTGAAGGAACCAGCTGCACCTTTGCTGTAAATGTTGGACTGCCACAGGGAGTTGTCCTTGCTAGAGTCTGCTCACGTCATGTGCATAAAGTCCTAAGGTCACAGGGACTGTGAGGACACACTTTTACGGTCCGGATTCACTGTGAAATCCAGATGAAGGGTTGCTTGCCCTTCCTGAGCTCGCCTGAGGAGGTGTCCCTTAGCTTTGACACACAGCCCCACTCAGCGCGGCAGTGGCAGAGTCCATGGGAACCTGAGTCGCTTCCTCCGGCAACACGTGTGCCTTCCAGATCTGCTGGGGCCAGTCTTGTAAATGCAATGTACTCCATGACCATGCACATCTGACTTGATGGCCCAGTGGATCCGATAGCACTTGGCTTGTGATGCACAGCTCAAGTTCCGTAGTCACTCTGTCTCCCCCAATCCGATCTTCAACCTGTGCCAAGGCCAAGTGGCAGCCTGGACCTGCTTTTATACAGAAGACTAGTACTCCAGTCAGAACAGGAAGGCAGAGACTTCATTCAGATCCTGAGGTTTGCACTCCACTCTCCCCACAAGGCTTGCCAGCATCTCCCTACAGTGTCTGTGTCTGCACTTGGGATGCCTGCAGCCATGCTGTGCTGTTTCACAAGGCCCAGGTGGCGGGGCAGCCAGCATGGCAATCTGGACCTGTGAGCTGCGTCTGACGGAGACTTTCTACTTCTCTATCCAGGATGTGTTAGTATCCCCCTGGAGACACTGATGGGTTTTGAGGGATGAATCTCGAGATAAATACACATCAGTGTGAGCCAGCTAATCGAGGCGCAGTCACTAGATGGCTTTAAGTGGAGAAAAGAGGATGGGTTGGTGGGTTAGAGGGAGGTAGAATGATTCTTCCCACTTGACTCTTGGTCAAGATTGTCTTTGCTAATGCCTATACTTGCAAATAAATTTTAGGATAAGCTTGCTTATGCCCATTTTACAACAAACTTGATCTGATGTGATAGAAATCACATTAAACCTACAAGTTAACTTGGGAAGAACTGACAGTTTTCCATCCCTTGGACATAATCTGTCTGTCCGTTTATTTAGGTGTCTTTTGTTTTCTTCATCAACATCTCACAGTTTTCAGCATATATAACCTGGACAGTTTTGTTAGATTTATAATTCAATATTTAATATATTTTGAAATGAAACGTACTGTTTTAAATTTCAGTTTCCACATGTGCATAGTTAAGTGTAGAAATGTGATTGATTTGTGTGTGTAGATCCTGTGTACCATGACCTTGCTGCGTTCACTTGTTAGTTATAGAATTAAAAAAAATTCTTTGGTATTTTTAATGTAGATCATTATGTCATCCATTATAGGGCCACCTTCATTTCTCCCTCCCCAATCTTTATGCCTTTAATATATATTTTTGCCTTATTCTGGTGGCTAGAACACATGAGAAGGAACTCAGTCATTTACTAAGCTAAATCTACTTGCAACAACTTATTTCCATTTTTCTTCATTTTAGAAGAGTTGCTAGATATAGCATTCTTAGTTGACAGTTCTTTCCTTTCAGCCCTTGAAAAGTGCTCTGTTACTCCTTGTGCCCATGTGGTTTCTGATGAGGAATGTACTGTCATTCAAATTGATTTTCCCCTGTGGATAAGTTGTCATTTCTCTCTTGCTGCTTTCAGGAATTTCTTTTTATTTAACTTCAGGGATTTGATTATGTTGTGGCTTAGTATGAATTTCTTTGAATTTATTGTTTTTGAGGTTTTTTTCACCTTTGTGAACTTTAGATTTCTTTTACCAAACTTGGGAAGTTTTCAGTTAATAATTGTTCATATATTCCTTCAGCCCCATTCTCTTTCTCTTCTTCTAGAACTCCAATGATATAAATGTTGGATTATAGTCTTTAAGGCTCTGTTCATTTTTTTTCAGTATTTTCTCTGTGTGTTTGTATTGGGTGAATTTTATTGATCTGACCTCAAGTTCACTAATTCTGTATTCTGTCATCTCCATGCTACTGTTGAACCCATTCAGCAAGTATTTTATTTTTATTTTATCATTATTGTATTTTTCAGTTTTCATTTGGTTTATTTATTGCTTATTCATTGCCTATTGAATCATTTTGGTGACACAGGCTTTAGAATCCTTGTCATATAATTTGGACAACTGACTTCTCCCAGTGTTGGCATCAGTTGATGGTGTGTGTTTTTTATCCAAGTTCTAATTTTCTGGTTCATTGCATGAGTGATGATCTGTAATTATATACTGGAAAAACTGGCTAAGGAGATTATGGATTATATATGAAAGTTGTATTTTAGCAAGCAGTTACCCTTTTCAGGTTTGGTACAAAGGTCCTGGTGTACCTTGAGCTGCAGCTCCAGTGACTGTCTAGTGTTGGGAGCTGATACCATGCCGCTTTGGTCTGCTTGCCTTATCATTGGTGTTGATGCTTGCACTGCTCCCTGCTGATGCTGCTTGAAGATGTGGAGAAAATACTCCAGGTCAGGCCACCTGGTGTCTCTAGGAGGAGGGGATCTTCTGACTTGCTCATTTGTTGTGAGGTTCTCCCCCGTACTGTGTAGCCGACCGTGAGCATTTCCAAGCCCAGGTGGTTTGGGGGCAGGATATTCCCCATAGGTGCCTCCTGGCCTCGGTGTCTCTGGGCTGGGGGAGGGATTCATCAGGCTTGATAGGGAAGAGGAACACTCACTATGAATTGGGATTCAGGTTGATCTCCCTAGTTAATTCTTCTGGGCTCATCTGGTATTGTAGGTGGGACTCACGTTCAGCTTGAAGGAAGAGAGAGCCCGTCTGGGCTGTCTTCTGTAGCTAGGCTAGGTCAGGAAACATTCTGGCTGAGTCTCCTTCTTCTGTTGGGTGGAGGGTGTGGGTGCCCCCACTGCTCTGTTGTTCCACCTACCCTGGATTCCAAACCAATTCACCCTCCTCATGCTTGTTCCAGAGTTCTTTGATCATCTCAAGTTTCCAAGATTCATAATTGTACTGAGTGGGAAGGAACAGGGAGAAATAGAAGTTTCTGGAAAAGTCATCTTTCCGGATCAAAATTCTCATTTGCTGTTGAGATCAAACAAGAATACTTTTTTTTTTTAGATAGATGTGAAATCTAAGTTTAAGATAAGCATAGTATTATTGCTTTAATTTCAAATTGGAGAGAGTTAGTTTTAGGTAAACAGGTAAAACTTAAAAACGGGTTTTAGGTAACCTCCCTATTAATCCTTATGTGGGTTCTTTCCATAGAACTGACGTCTGGGTGGTGCCACACTGAGAACACAGCTCACTGTGCCCCTCAGTCAGTTCCAGGCCGGCCAGCTCCCTGCATGGCCTTTGTCACCCTGACACTGGCTCCCCAGCATCTAACACCAGCAGCGTTTTAGTCTGGGCCTTGAGACTGTTGACTGAACACGCCCAGAACTGGACACCAGCAGCGCTTTAGTCTGGGTCTTGAGACTGTTGGCTGAACACGCCCAGAACTGGACACCAGCAGCGTTTTAGTCTGGGTCTTGAGACTGTTGGCTCAACATGCCCAGAACTGGACACCAGCAGCGTTTTAGTCTGGGCCTTGAGACTTGTTGACTCAACACGCCCAGAACTGGACACCAGCAGCGTTTTAGTCTGGGCCTTGAGACTGTTGGCTGAACACGCCCAGAACTGGACACCAGCAGCGTTTTAGTCTGGGCCTTGAGACTGTTGGCTGAACATGCCCAGAACTGGACACCAGCAGCGCTTTAGTCTGGGCCTTGAGACTTGTTGGCTGAACATGCCCAGAACTGGACACCAGCAGCGTTTTAGTCTGGGCCTTGAGACTGTTGGCTGAACACGCCCAGAACTGGCTGCTATACATCATCATCTTAATCTTCAGCAGCTTCCTACTTTTTCAAAATAGCTGTGTCCAGAATAAGGAAGACTGACTGAACACTTACATTTGCAGTTTTTCTGTTTTCTGCAGGACATTTGTTGTGCTTTATATAATCACAGTTCTTCCCACGTCACCAGGCCCCTGCAGGGGTCCTTGGCCCCACGTGACTGTCATGGCCGTGCCTCCCCCTGCACTGGCATGAGGCTGGGCTGGAGTCCCTTCCTCACTGTGTGGTTGGAGGTGGTTGGGGGCTGGAGGTGTTCACCGAGACTGTGTGCCTGTTTCCTACACAGTGGTATGATGGGGTTAATTTTCAAGTGGAGGAGACCGTAAGTGAAATACATACATTTAGTAGTGACAAGTTTTGGGGGAAAAAAATGCAGTCAAGTCATTTCAAACAGGTTGGTTGGGAGGGAACATCCGAGCGGACGTCTTCAGCCAGGGTTCTTGTTCAGCCCGGAGGTCTGTAGCATGAGCAGGATGAGCAAGGGAGGAACCCGGGGTCTAATCCTGCCAGACTGTAGGCCAGAGAGGGGACTCAGGCTCTGAATGCCTAGAAGCAGCAGCTAGATAAATGGATGGGGGATGTGGGAGAGAGCAGAGTACAACCCACGGGCCTAGAAAATGGCAGCTGTCTACACTGCTGCATCAAAGGCCAAAGTTGGGGAGGGAGGAGACTGACTTTATTTAAGCCGTCACCAGAGGAGAACACCCCAGATCTGAAGAGCAGTGTTACAGGGGTGTGGTTTATCTTGGAATTTTACAGGGATGGTTAATCAGTTGCAGAGGAGGTAACTCACAGCTGGGGTTGTTCTGCAGAAGAGGAAGTCTCCCTCCGTTTTCTGAACAGGGACGATTTTTCTTTGTAGTTAGCTAGTTTCAAGGAAACAAAAAAAGTCTAATTTAATGTTGACGAAGAATGAAACTCTGTAAAGTGTTTAAAGAGGTTTATTCTGAACCAAATGTGAGTGACCAAGGCCAGAAGCACAGTCTCAAGAGGTCCTGAGAACATGTGCCCGAGGTGGTCGGGTTAGAGCTTGGTTTTGTACATTTTAGGGAGTCAGAGGTTACCAGCAGACATCAATCAGTACATGTAAGGTGTACACTGGTTTGGTCCAGAAAGGTGGGACAACTTGAAGCAGGGGGCTTCCAGGTCATAGGCGGATTTCAAAGGTTTTCTAATTGGCAATTGGTTGAAGAATTATTATCTAAAGGCCTGGAATCATAGAAGGGAGTGCCTGGGATTGTGGACACCCAGGTTCTAATTACGCAGGTGAAATCTCAGGTAGCTGGCCTTGGAAGCAATAGGTGACAAATATTCCCTATTCAGACCTTTAACAGTGCCATACTCTTAGCTAATTCTCTCCTGGATCAGGAGAAGGCCTGGAAGGGAATGGGGGTTCTCTACACAACATAAATTTCCCCCACAAGAGAAAGCTTTGCAGGGCCATTTCAAAATATGTCAGAGTGTCAGAGGTGTTCAAACCAGAGTGACTCCATCTTAGGTGAGGGCTAGGAAAATAAGGCAGGGGCTTGCTGGGCTGCATTCCCAGAAAGTGAGGCATTCCTGGCCTCTAGATGTTTATGGTTAAGGGAACAGATTGTTAACATTTACTAAACAGTCCCAGACCTGGGAGTATCCAGATATCCCAATATCTTGAGAACAAAGGCATTCCTAATTTTGCTTTAAAGATAATAGTATTGATTCTTGCAAAATATGGTAATTAAGAAAATTAATCCTTTAGCACAAACTCTGTAGCAGAGCACATCTCCCCATGGTTTTTTTTTTTATACCATATACATATGAGCATTGTACGTAGGGTGGACACGTTCCTCCTCTTAGTTTCGGAAACGCTGTGTGTCTGTGCAGTAGCTGTACTTTCACCACTTTCTTTCTTAATAAACTTGCTTCGGCTTTGCACTGTGGACTCGCCCTGAATTCTTTCTTGCGAGAGATCCAAGAACCCTCTTTTGGGGTCTGGATGGGACTCCTTTCCTGTAACAAAAGGAGTACATTTTGGGGTAAAACACTTGAGGTTCTTCTAGGGCCTGCCGTCTGTCATGTGATTCTGTAGACAGGCTGGAATTTGGTCTCTTACTGCTGCAAAGAGTCTGCTCTGTTAGACTTCCTGGTAGTTGCGCC
Source organism: Ateles fusciceps (assembly GCA_036589455.1). Lineage (NCBI taxonomy): Eukaryota > Metazoa > Chordata > Mammalia > Primates > Atelidae > Ateles > Ateles fusciceps. Next base: position 723,766 of record JAZHEH010003346.1, read on the forward strand.
TGAATCCCAAAGGGAGGAGGGTGTCACGAGACACGCCTGACTCAACTTCCCTCATGGCCTGGACTAGTTTTCCAGGTTTCCTTGGAATGCCCTTGACCAAGAGAGGGGTCCATCAGTCAGTTGTGTGGGGAGGGGCGGAACTTTATTTTTTGTTGACATTACCTAATCAATGGCTAGGAACAGTTTTATCTAATCAGTCGTAAAGCCAACAGTCGCAAGTCAGAGGGTCTGCGTTTGGCTTTGTCGGCTGCATAAACATGGGGCCTGAGTAATCCTGTCTCAACAGAGCAACATTCAAATGAAATTCATCCAGCAGCTGAGAATAATTGAATGTGAAATGTAAATCTTTCCTGGCATTTTCACAGAGAAACCCAAAGGGACAACGCGAAAACCACAGCACAGCTTTGAAGAGCAAACCCTTTTTCTCCGCCTCGTGCCCATCGCCACGGCTGCCTGCCAGACCCCTGGCTTTCCCTGCCTCTCAGGCCCACTGTTCCCCATCCAGCCCAGCCTCTTGCTTTCTCCATCCCTGCCTGCCCTCACTGTCAGTGTCAAGTTCCCACCGCCCTGCTTTTGCTTGCTTTAAATTCATCAGCTCTTTTTCTACCTGATCTTAATGAATTTGTCAATGTTTGAAAGTCTGCCACCTCCCTCCCTGGCCCCACCAGGCCTCAGAGACCTAGGCTGAGGGGGCAGAGGGGCCAACACCCCAGATATTAGTCATTGTTGTTACTTGTCTTTGCTCCTGTTGCCTGCCCGTCTTTGGGCTGAGGATGCTAAAGGCGCACGTGTTGCTGCAAGAGGCTGGGCCAGCTGCGGGCACTGCCCAGACTCGCCTTCAGTCTTTCTCTCACCACCTTGTGGACCCTGCAGTGTAGGAAAGCAGTGAGAGGTTTCCTGGGGGGATATCGGTTACAGGGAAGCATTTGTGGCCAGGGAGCAGCTGGTAAACAATCAAAAGCAGAGACACGGTCACTAGGTGTGAAGGTGAAAGGCGGGTGCTTAGGACCTGACGGTAGGACGGAAGCTGGCTGGCTTTGGGGAAGGGATTCTCATGAAGGAGGCTGCTGAGAACTAAGGGCCACCAGCTTCCCCGGCTGCACAAGCCGATGGATGCATTTGCTGCGGGCTATCCTGACATAATCTGTGCCTGAAGAGAAGGATATTTGATTGAAATCACTTGACGTAGGGTGGTGGGCTCCCGATCTAAGGACAGCAGGCGTCCTGTTGGTGAATTCACGGATTCACGGCCTCCCGGGGCCCCACCATGTTTCCAGGCCTGACATGTGGGCAGATCATGTATGACACGGACAGAGGTGTGTTAGGGTGTCCCTGATGCGTTGCTGTTGCTCTGGAGTAAGTTTCCTGGGCAGACAGAGGAGAGCAGAAGCAAAATTCCACCAGAAGGTTTCCAGGAAGCTCTCTGCCTGGTGTTCAATAAGCCAGACAAGGGACCCTTGACACCTATGCTGTTTTGCTCTCTGCCTGCTGTTCAATAAGCCGGACACAGGACCCTTGATATCTATGCTGTTTCATTGCACTGTAGCTGATGTCCCTCCTGGGTGCCTGAAAGCGACTGGAGCGAACTTCGCCCCTTTCTCAGGAGTGTCGCGGGATGTCACTGTCCTCTTGCTCTCTCTGCAGCCATGGGCCAGGCAGCCCTTGCAGACTTGTGGCTGTGCTCACTGGGACACGCCATCCGGATTTCCTCTTGCTGGTAAGTAGCGGTTGCACTGGGCGGCTGGGCAGCCAGGTTCCCTGCAGATGCCATTTGATAAAGTGCCGCTGCGAGCCAGGGTGTCAGGGTGCTCCCTTCCCGAGCATGCAGGTGCCAAGATGCAAGACGTGCTGTGCAGAGGGGAAGCAGGACCGCAGAGGCAGCCGCCGGAGCCTCGCAGAATGTCCACTCAGATGGCATTTTACGCCGCAGATGAATTACAAGCAAGCTTCCTAATTAAGTGCCTAATGGAATACACGGCCTCCTGAGGTGTGTACAGAAGAAACAGAAGACGGCTTTTGGCCTCCAGGGGCTTCCATTGAGCATTCCATATTTCATCCTTTTCTCCGGCTTCCTTCATTCCTCGAGGCACGGCCACATGTGCTGCTTCCAAACTCCTCAGAGGGCCTTATGGATGGTGAGCCCTTCAACAAACTGTGTGCAGACTGATGCGTCGTTTCAGATTCTATTTTACGTATAAAGAGAATTTTAAATGCCTGAGGGATTCTTTTAGTGACAAAGCCAGACTACAGCCGGTTAGGTTCAAGCTGTTCCCCCCGTTTTGCTCTTCGGCTCATCCTGTCCTGGAGGTTTGCCCAGGTTGCTTCTGCAGACAATGTGCAGAAAGCTTTAAGGGAACATGGCCGGCGCTGCACCCTTTAGTGCCTACGAATCTTAGCAGCCTCTGCTCTGCCATCGCGCTGCTTCTGCCTCTGTCTTCTGCCTGGGATAGGACTCTTGGGGTGGGAGGTGATTGGCTCTTGTCCCCTTCCCACGTGGCCCTCCCCTTGACCCACGCACAGTCGGTCTGGGCTGATCTGACCTTTGACAAAGTGTTGAAGACTCACCTTTCCCAGGCGTGTCGTCTGCTTCAAGGCTCCGTAGCTGCTTTGCAGTGCCTCGGCCTCATGCTTTAGAGCGGTGGAGAATGATGTTTAACCTGCAATGTGCAGCCAGAGAGGCCCCATTGGCGTTGTCAGCGCCCTTCCACCATCAAGGGTCAGCCAGAAGGCAGGGCATGTGTTCCCCTCCTCCTGCCTTGCCCTGGACCTGGCACAGTGCTCTTTGCTCTTTTCCTAGAGCACACGGAGCATGTGCTGGTGAAATGAACATATCACCTGCCTCCAAGTAAAGGCATAGCTTCCACCGTTCAGATGAGTCTGCAACGTGTATTTCCAAAACCGTCATTTTCAGCTAAAGAAAATGTCAAGCGGAGGATGTTTAAATCCTTGTCTAAATGTCCAGTCCTTGGAGAAGCAGCTTGGTTAAGTTGCTGCTGTTGCAATGCTGGACTGTTTTGCAGGACGATTAATGTTCATCACGTGACAGTAATGAGCAGTAGGCTATCTAAAACCATTTGTATGACATGTTGTACTGAACCGAGCATAGAAAGTCAACACCAAGACAAAAGCATGCCAAATTGCAGGATCTTCATTGCCGGCGGCCACGGAGGACTCACGTCTCTCCAGCCTATGGCCCCGAAAGGAGGGTGTCAAGAAATTTTATACCCATAAAAATCACCTTGGGAGTCAGGGTGAGGGGCAGGGGTGGGGTTGAGGGGCTTCAGACATTCGGAGGTCTAGTGGACTCTGTAAATCACCTTCTGGGCGGAGATGAGGGTGAGGGGCTCTGGACATTCCAGTGGATTCCTGGGTGGAGATGAGGGTGAGGGGCTCCGGACATTCCGCGGGCCAGGGGACTTTTTGACATTCTGATTGTTACTTAAGTGGTTCACAAAAGTCAAGATTAGCATTTGTTTACACATTGTCTGGGTAGGGTGGCAATTACAGTCCTTCATTACTTATTCACATTTGGGTTACAGAGAGCAGTTTCAACAGAAAGCGGAGGTATGGTTGAGGTATGCAGGTTTATGGGGCTTTTTACCATGTCACATGACACGTTTGAATAAAAGTGATTTGAAACAATTCTTAGTTGAGACGTGGGTCCCATCGCCGTGGAAGTCTGTCCTGCAGACCCTGACCCAGTGATGGGCAAACAAATGGACTCTCACACCATTACAGTGATTCAAGCAGGCTAGGGATGGCCGCAGGCTGCTTTCAGAGGGCGAAATGCAGCCAATCGACCCAGAGCCTCTGTACGTCCACACTTTTATTCATAACAGGTTCTAAGCGAACACACTTGTGGATAATTCACATGGTTAAGAGAATAGCTTTACGACTGATAAAAGCTTAAGGTTCCAGGGCCCAGAGTAAATGCCATTAGCAGGTAATTCGCCTTTGATCTTCCCTGGAGAGACCACCCAGCACGAAATTAACATGAGTAAACAGAGTGGAGACCAGTGGCTGTGGGGTAAGGCCTTGATCATCTATCTCTATCTCTCCCTAACTTAATGCACTGGCCGGCCACCTTGGCCTGCCCCGGTACAACCTTTTGACTCGACACTGATCTGTGACTTCCCCTAATACATCTTTAATGTTTTTTGTAATATTTTGCCAATCACCTGAGTGAGTCTCCACACATGGTGGCATTGTCACCCTTTCCCTGAGCTCTGCACTCTGGAAGCGTCAGGGTTGAGAAGCCTGCTGTCCTCTCCCTTATCTTTTTGTTCCCAGGAAATGGCTTACTGCCAAGATCCACCCTTCCCCATGTGACTTAGATAAAACTCTGGAATGCACCTAGTTTATCTGGGTTAAGGCCAGGCACAGACTCTCATAAACAGTTAACTGGACTTTGTCCTCACTCACCAATTTGGACAAACATTCACTAACTTGACTTGGCCAACTGTACTCCAGACTCTGTCCCCTGCCAGATGCAGACCCATCCTTTCCACGCCCACTGAGAACGTTTTCTGCTCAACAGTGGGGTCATGACACCAGCCCACTCTTCTGACCATACCCTGTTCTTTACAGCGGTGCCCACCCCTCCCTATAAAGAGAAACCCTTTCTTTCTGGCCTTTGAGATGCTTTCAGGTCTGATGGTCAAATCCCCCCCCCATGCAATAGTCCCTCCCCCCAATGGCAGTGTTCCTTTGGGATAAAGTCTCTCCTTGCCTAAGTCTGAGTTTGGATTTAATTTGACAATGGGAATCTTCTGTGTGTGTAAGGCATGTGTTTCTCAGACATCTTCATTTGGGAGGGTCCAGCTGGTGAAGTTGTAAGTATATTTTCCATGATCCAAGACAGAGACATCTTGTCTTGGTGAGGGTTAGAGGCCTTAGCCGCAAACAGGCCTGAGATGAGAGCTGCGCTGTAAGGCCGTGCTGGAAAGCCTCGCTGCCCACCCGCCCTGCTGGTACCCACAGCTCTGGAAATGCCACTGAGCCTTCAGCTTCCTCCGCTCTTGCTTACTGTTACCAAACTCAGTGAGGGAGCACCAGGGCGTCCTTCAGGTCTGCTCCTCTGGGCTTTAGGCGGGACAGATGAGGAGACAGGACTCATTTCAGGAGCTGCAGACCTGTGGGACAAGCATGGGAGCTTCTCAGATCTGCTGACTGTGCAGGGACAGAGACAGAGCGGGGTGCACCCTGGGCTCGGATGACCCAGCCTCTGCCCGTGCCCAGCTCTGTTGGCACACAGGGAGCAGAGTCACTGCTTCTTCAGGCAGGATCTGAATTAATCTGCTGCTTCCAGTCAACAGGATTAATATTTAATAAGCACTTGCTCACCTGCTTTCCTCCCCGTGAGGTCCTTAGAGAGCAAGGACCATGTACAACTCAGCCCTGGGTTTCCAGCACATGGCAAAATGCCCATACATACTTGCACTGCATGTATTTTTGTTGACTAAATTGATGAATTAGGTTGAGTCCCCCCTTCACCTCTCCTCCTTCTCCCCTAGTGGGGAGATGACCAGTTGCACAGGTGAGCTCAGGATGGCTTCGATGCCCTTCCCCCGCCTTCCTCCCAGGCGTGATGGTCACGCTGTGGCCTGTGCCTGCTGGGATGTGTCCGCACTGGGAGGATGGGCACGGGGGCTGGCCTCCAGTGAAAAATGTAGGGGACCTTCCGATCCTTTCCTGTCCCTCTGCAACCAAGTACACTCAAGCTGGCCCTGCTGGAAACAGGGAGTCACACCCACGCACAGGGCTGGACACAGAGGTCAGAAATGCCACCGTTATTGGCCTTTTATTCTAAACATTTCTGGAGGTAGCATATGGGCACAGCACACTGTGCTGTAAGTCACGTTAATGGAGGCAGATGTGAATAGCAAGGCCATCAACAGTACAGTTTCTCAAGACAGGAAAGTGAAAGACGACATCCAATTCATTTTCTTATTACTCAGTCACAAAAAATAACCAATGTATAGTTAAACATATACCTTAAACAGTAGCATGCTGACGGAAATGACCTGAAATGCAAATTTCACCTGTACCTCTGCACTCCCGAGTCACGTCCTCCACTGACAGTCATCTCTGACACAGTTGCCAACTCTTTGGGAGAAGATGGCTTCCGTAGTCTTGAAGTCAAAGAACTCTTCATGGGTGCATGGAGGGAGCTGAGGAAGATATGGGATTTATGCCTGAGCTAGATCCGCGCGGAGGGATGAGAATTCACATGCATAGAAATCATTAATATTATCACCGGCAAGTGTAATGATTGGCAGGCAATCATATCATCACCACTTCTCCAAGGAACAACTTAAATCTGGAAATAAAACTCAGGCACTGCTGTCCCTTGTAAAGATAGGGAGACCACACATCGCAGGATCCTGCCTAGGGGTGGAGTTGACCAAATCATGAGGTAGTCCTCTTTTAGCCTTCTCCTGAAAGGACGGTGCAGGCTGGCAAGTGTCTTTAAGAAATCATTTTCTGCCTATTTCTAGGATTTCCTACTTCTCATTTTTCATGACGAAGGCATCCGGAACTAAAGAAAACTCAAGTAGTTCATGTTGACAGGAAAAGGTGAAAGGGACCCCATGAGCTAGAAGACGCTGGCAACCTCACTCTGCCCTGGTTCTGCACTGAGTCAAACTCAGACACACTGTTTGCTCTCCGTGCCTCAGTGTCCCACTGTAGAGCAGAGGCATCAGGCGAGGGGCTGCTGGACTCTTCTTCTAGACTGTCAATATTAAGATACATGCTTAACCCTGATGACTTCATATTTTTAAATAAACATTTGTGTAGATATAATGTACATATAGGAATTATAAATATTCCCCTGGTGAATTTTCACAAAAATCCCACCACCCAGAAGCCCCATTCCCTGTATGCCTTCTGGAAATACTGACTTTTAGCTGTGTAGATTAGTTGTGTCTGGCGCTGAGCTTCTTCTAAGTGGAAGCACACCGTGTGATTTTGCTGTGTGTCAGTCTTGTTTTGCCCCACACGGTATTTGCGACACTCATCGGTGGTGTTGGCAGGTAGCAGAGTTTGCTCCTTTTCATCCTGTAGGCATTCCATTGTGTGAATGTGTTGCAGTTTATTTACCATCTGTGGTTGGTTGGCATTTGGGCTTTTTTTTGTTTTTAGCTCTTATTAATGATTATGCTAGGAAGATTGTTGTGCATAGTTTTTTGCTTTGTTTTAATTTTGGTGTATTTCTGGTTGCCTCATATCTAGGAATGAAATTTCCCTGCCCTAGAGTGAGCATGGGTTCAAGATTAGTACATAGTTTTCTAAAGAGATGATGTTACTTTATACTCCCACCAGCAGAATATTAGATTCCACATGCTCCCTGTCCTCAGTGGTATGTGGTGTTGCCAGCATTTTGTTATTAGAGGTTCTGGCGGGTGTGTGATAGCACTTCACTACAGTTTCCATGTGCATTTTTCTGATGACTGATGATGCTGAGCACAGCCTCTTTTATAAACTGTCTGTCTACACTTTTGTCCCTTCTCCTATGATGTTGTCTGTTCTTTGGCTAATTTGTGGGAGTTCTTTCACTACTCTGGATCGATGACTGCCTTGTTACTCTTTTAATGGCGTATTTGAACACAACACAAGTTGCTAATTTTAGGGCAGTCCAATTTATGAATCTTTCTCCTTATGATTAGTGCTTTTGGTGTTCTAAGTAAGGAATATTTGCTTAACTCGCAAAACATGGTAATTTCCCATTAGATATTCTAGAAATTCTATGGTTTGCCTTTTATGTTTAGCTCCACAATCCAGCTAGTATTGTTATTTTTATGTAAGGAGTGAGTAGGAGTCAAGATAGCAGTTTGTTTGGTATGGATATTCAGTTAACAGATGATTCTGTTCCATTGACATATTTTGCTATCCTCAAACCAACACTCCCTGTTTTAATAACTGCAGCTTTATGATGTGTCCAGATATGCTGATATATAAGCCTTCCAACTTTATCCTTCGTTCTCAAGACGGTATACTGTTTGCCTTTTCATTTTCATAAATAAATATAATAAATTTTGAATGTTTCTTATTAATTTCTACAAACATAGTGCTATAATTTTGATTGGAATTGTATTGAATCCACACATAAATTTGAGAAGAATCAGACTCATGGCATTTATTTAGGCTTTCTTTAAGTTCTCTGAAGAATGATTTGTAGGACTTTTGTGGAGAGGCCATGCATATTTTTCACTAGATTTATTTCTAATAATTTGATGTTCTTTGAGGCTACTGTAAATGATATCCTTTAAAAAGTTTCTTTTCTAATTACTGCTGACATAAACAGAGGTAATTGGTGTTTTTGTACGTGTTGGCCCTCTGTCTAGAAACTTTGCTAAATTTAATAATTCCCACAATATATCTGAATGAACGCTTATATTTTACATAGAAGTATGTCATCATAAATAATGGCATTTAAAATTTTTTTCCAATCTGTTATCCCATTTCTGAAATTATTGCACTGGTCAGGACTAGACATTTCTATATCATCCCCAAATTCAGAGTGAATTTGGTCACTTCCAGTGTTGATGCTCCCTATTGCATTTTTGTGTCATTCTTTGTATTTTTCACCTTCAGGATTTCTGCTTGATTTTTAAAATTATTTCAATCTGTCTGTTAAATTTCTCATTCTGGCCACTTATTATTTTTTCATTTCACTGATTTTTTTTCTCTGTATTTTCTTGAAGTTCACAAAGCTTCCTTAATAGTTAATTTTAATTATTTGTTAGGTAGTTCATATATCTTCATTTCTTTAGGGTCAGTCATTGGCACTTTATTTTGTCCCTTTGGTGATGTCTTGTTTTCCTGATTGCTCTTCATCCTTGTGGTCATGTGTTGATGTTTGTGCATTTAAAAAAGTAGGAGCTTATTTCAGTCTTTGCAGACTGGCTTTGTCTGGGAAAGCCCTTCAACAATCAGCCTGTTTAGAGATTTTGAGCTGGGTATCTGGCATGGTTCTGAAGCCTGGGGCAGCTACGGCCAATGTGGTGTGGGGGGTGCACCTGACTTTTGATGCCACTGTTGCCAGTGTGGTACCAGGAGAAACTGGAAGTTTAAGGCTGCTATGTCTGTCATGGTGCTGGGGCATGCCCAGAACCCAGGCCTACTATAACCAGTGTAATGCTAGGGTGAGCTGGAGGTTGAGCCTGCCTTGCAGCCCTGAAGCCTGGTACCTGGGCAGGTCTGGAAGTTTAATTTGCAGGTACTAATCTGGAGTCTGGGTCCATGGGGGTCTGCCCAGTGCTGAGTTTTAACTGTGACAGGCCCAGTGTTGGGGCCTAAGGCAAAGTCCTGTGCTCACTTTCCTCTCATTCACCCCAAGAAGACAGTATCTCACTCCGTGCTGTGCTGATTGAGATTGGGAAAGGCATAATGTGGGTAATGTAAAACTGTCCCTCCTACCCTCTTCAATGCATTCTTTCTTATTACTGTGTTACAGTGAAGGTATTTCTTTCTAGTTTTCTTTTCTTTCTCTTTTTTATCTTGCGAAGGTATTTTTGTGCATGGATAGTTGTTCAAAGTGATGTTTCTGCAGGAAGGACAATCACTGGAGAGTCCTATTCTGCCATTTTGCTCCACTTCTCGCATGTAATATATAATATGTAATATATATAGGCTCACTGTGACCTCTGCCTACCAGGCTCAGGCAATTTTCCTGCATCAGCCTCTCGAACAGCTGGGATTACAGGTGTGTGCCACCCATGCCCAGCTAATTTCTGTATTTTTAGTAGAGATAGGGTTTCACTATGTTGGCCAGGCTCGTCTCGTACTCCTGGCCTCATGATCCTCCCACCTTGGCCTCCCAAAGTGCCGGGATTACAGGTGTGAGCCACTGCATTTGACTTCTCATATAATTTTAATAATACACTTTAATATGTAATGTTTTAAATGATATTTTAATAAGTTAACACTTTAAGTGAAGTTAAATGGGCATAAAATATGATTTAAAATGGGGATATTCAATTTTATGACTGTTTTTCATTATTAATAAATAAAAAATCAATTATTAGTAAATGTTTAGTGAACATCTGTTACATGTCAGGCAGCTTCAGATGCTTAGGACACATCAGTGAGCAGCACAAAGACCCCTGCTTGTGTTTTCAGGTGCACACATGGTCACACACCAACCCTGTCACTCTGTGGGAAATGCTGGGAGGGCCTGGAGTTGCTCGGATGGGCACAGCCAACTGAGATGGAGAACAGCCTTGTTAGTAAGGGTGGGGCAACTTGAGGACGTGAGGACATGAGCCAGTTTGGCTGAGGGAAGAGCATGCTGGGGACTGGTGGCTGACAGTCTGACAGCCAGATGCTCAGGAGGTACCAGTGCGGGTGGGCTGGGGACAGGGGAGTGGCAGAGCTGGGGCAGAGGCAGACAAGCCTGGAGACCCCAGGGGCAGTGAAATGTGGGGGTTTGCTGGTTTCTATTACAGGAAGGATGGGACCTTACTAACATTTTCAAAGGAAAAAAAAATTCTGTCTGAAAGAAGATAGGAACTTAAAAAAATCCGAACATCTGAATTTTAACCGTATCTCATGTCTTTTGAAAGTCTAGATGAACCAAACAAAATTGCAGTATTTTGATGATATTTCAACCAAATTGGATCAGTTCAAAAGAATGCAGGCATTCGTGACCAGTCTTTCATGAGAGATGGGTGCTAATGGATTTGGGGTCACAGGGGTTCTGCCTCTGAGAGTGCTTTTTCCTTCTTGTTTTTGTTTTTGTCACAAAGTTGTAATTATCCTTTGCCCCAATTTTTCTGTAATGGACAGATGAAGCAGGATGTAGATGGTCAATTTCAGAATATAAATGGCAATCAAATCGAGTTCTTCCTGTTGGGCAAAACGAAAGCGATAATGACTATTTCCTTCTACCCCATTTTTGTAAGTTATTATCTCCAAAAGCCACGAATGAGCTTTCAGTTTACTAAAACCTCTGAGGGGAAGAGAAATGCCTGTTTGCATGGTATGTGCAGGAGGGGCCCCAGAAGACCTGTGCTGCTGAGCCAAGTGCTATCCCATCACTGGGCACCTTGGGAGATGTCCACTGGGAAGCAACGTCACTGGGGAGAACCCAGGCTGCACAGTAGCACGGCAGTGAGGACAGACTCCCTGAGGGGCTCAAATCCCCACACATGCCCTCCCCTGCCCTCCGCACTGCTGCCATTACCTTGAATGCAGGGGATTCTAGTCTCTCCCCTTAGTTTTCAGCTGTGAAGTCTTCTGCGGGGAGCTCCTGGTTACCTACCTGGCTCTTCCATCGTGGCTCTGTGAGGACTGTGCATGCTGTGGTGGGCTGGACCCCAGAGGCCACCTTGGCTGATGCCTTCTCAACAGAGGGGCTCTCTTCCATGTCCCCATGCCCTCCTGGCCTGGTGCACAACAGGTGCTGATGATAGAAACCACCCACACAGCATCAGTGTGTTTCAATTCCTTCTTCCTCCACGTGGAGAAGAGGAGATCCTCAGTCCCGGCTGTTTTCACAACTTTCATGCACGATGGAATTCATTGCTCTCAAATTGAGGTTCCTCTTCATTGTTTCCAAGTATAAGTTTTGGAGGAAGCACTTTCACTCTGAAATGAAAAGTGAATAATGTGTGTGACTGATTGGCACTTGAAATAAAACCATCTCTTGCCAGCAAGTCTGTGTCTCATTAGCAGACCTACTCACTCTACTTCAAGGGCAGCTGTCAAGATATCCTGTCAGGCCCTGGGCTGTGGATATGATTCTCCAGGGGTCTTGCCTGAAAGCAGAGCCAAAAGTGATTACGCCTCTTGGCAGTACTGGAATGGATTTTACATTTTTGCTTATTAATGGCTTCAATATATGAATGAATATAAGAACCCACACTGGGGGATGCTGGTATGTTAAACAGTGCTAACATATGCACCATATTTAAATAATGTCCTCAGAATTCTCTGCATCTATTTAAAGGAGATTCCTTTTTCTCTCCTGTGAACACATGATACCTGACACCTAAATGCTGCCTCATTCTCAGAACTGACTGAAGTCCATTCAGCTGAGGTGATTTAAGTACACCCCCCAGGGTCACTGATGGAGCAGGTACAAGAGACTGAAGAATCAGAGTATAATGTTTTTGTAACTCTTCATGCCTCATTAAATCAAAAGAAAAATGTAGTTCAGCATTTCTGTCTATAAATAGCTTAACATTAACATCACAATGTATTCATTTCCTTTTAATTCTTTTTCTCCTTTTAAATCCAGGCTGAGGCCAAATCCCATATATGAGAAATCTCTACACGTGCCACAAAACAAAATACCATCAACATTTCCTTCTCCAAAAGAGACATGTAATTTAAAAGTTATATATATGTATATATATATTTCACAGCTAAAAATGGCTGTTCTTGCTTAATAATATTTTTATACAAGTAATTTTCTCACCCCCTGAGAAAAGGTACTGTAAATTCAGAGATCCGTTATGATTTTATGACAAAGTGTATGAGTTTTATGAGTCAATTTTTGAAGACTTTGCATGCAAAGCCATCATTGCTTTTTGAATGTTAAGAGAATGTTATAATCAAGTGCGAAATCAAATGAATGTGTATATGCAAGGTGTTTGAAGCTACCTCACAGCCAGCATAGAAACAGCCAGTGACACGGGGTTAAGTCATAGGAACTGAAAATGCCATTCTGCTTAATAAGTGGTTACATTTAGGGTGACTTTGGCTGCAAGTAATAGAAAACTTAACTCTGATGGATTTCAGAAATAAAGGAATTTATTAACTAGAGAAAATGCTGAGAAAACACAGGCTTTAGAATTAGTTGATCCACGCATGGCTGAACAGCATCCCAAAACTCACTCTGCTGCTCATCCTGTGTGTCCGTATTCTGGTGCATTTAGGTTTGGATTGTTTTTGGTGTCGGCGGTGAGTTCAGTTCTCAAAGCCCCTGTGATATGATTAAAATATATATACATTTGGTCTTTATCCCAAGCTCCTGGCATATAGCTCCTAAAATCCTTGTAATTTGGAGAGAGATAACAGTGTTTTTGCATGCTAATGAGGTGAATGGTGACTGGGGCCCTAGCTAGCTCTAGGAGGGAGGCTGGCAGCCAGCAACACCAAGGCGTGATTAGAGGGTTGGAGCTTTCAGCCCCGCACCCACAACCTTCCACACAAGAAGGGGCTGGAGTGATTTAATCAATTATGCCTACCTAGTGAAACCTTCATAAAACCCTTAAACAGTGGGGTTTGCAGACCTTCCACTTGGTATGCACACTGGCACACCTGCAGAAACCAGGGGAAGCTCTGTGCAGCCCCTCCTCCCCCCAGGACCTTGCCGAATGCATCCCTTCCATTTGGCTGTTCTTGACTTATATCCTCTGTAATTAACTGGCAATGACATGTAAAGTGTTTTCCTGAGTTCTGTGAGTCAGTCTAGCAAATTATCAAACCTGAGGAGGAGCTGTGTGAGCCCCTAGTTTTTAGCAGATTGATTAGAAGTATACGGGAACCAGGACTTGTGACCAGTATCCGAAGTTGAGGTGGTCTTGAGAGACTGAGCCCTAAGCTGGGAGGTCTGCACTAACTCCAGGTAGTGTCAGAATTGATCGAATTGTTGGACACCTAGTTGGTGTTAGAGAGTTAAATAATTTGTTGGTGTTGGAAAAGAAACAACCCACATTTTTGGTGCCAGAAATGTTGTGAGAACACTAGAGTAGAAACCCGATACAGCCCCAATTCCATCTGTTCTTTAAAATGTCCTTTAATAGAAGTTTAAATTATAAAACACTGAATGGCCAGACTCCACTTTATAGCTCAGTGAATTTTTACATATGTACTTCGAGGTAGGCAGAATAATGCCCCAACAAAGAGGTCCACAATTTAATACCAATCACATGAGTCCTTAAAGGCAGAGAACCTAGGGGACTTTTTCTCACTGTAGGCAGGGAAAGATGGCAGCATGAGAAGGCTCTGATGCTCCAGTTGCTGGTTCTGAGAGGTAGGAGCTGTGTGCAAGGGCCCGATTGTTGAGTTCCGCCAGCAATTCAAACAGCAAGGAAAGGCATCCTCCTTAGAGCCTCCAGAGAGAATACGGCCTCCCAACACCTTGATTCGTGTAGTGTAATGAATTGTGTCAATTCATTATAGTAGCAATAGAAGGCTAATACATATTTTTAGAACCAGGAAGTGAGATGTTGCTGTAACAAACATCTAAAACTGTGAAAGTGGCTTTGAAATTGGAAGTAGGCAGAGACTGGAAGAATTTTGAGATGATAAAAAGTCTCAGTTGCCTTGAGCAGACTATTAGTTGAAAAAATAGATGATAATGTCATTGCCAGGGAGGAAGCAGAAGAAAGTGAGGGGAACAATAGAGAGACCTAGGTCCAGCTTGGAGAATATTTAAATTGCCACGAACAGATCGTTGATAGAAATAATGGACATTAAAGACACTGCTGGTGAGGATGCAGAAGAAATTAGGGACTGTGGTGCTGGATATGGAGGGAAAGGATTCAAGGGCAGAAAGCTTAGCAGGTCTTGCAGGCGAGGAAAGCAGAAGCTCTAAGTGATTTCCAACCAAAGTGTTGAAAGTGCAGTCTGGTTTCTTCTTGCAGAGTGGAAGAGAGAAAAGTTACATTGACAGAAGAACTGGTTTGGAAAACTCTCAGTCTCTCCAGGTTGTAAATGACACTAAAATTGAGAGATTTATTGTCAGAAAAGCACGTTCTAGAGAAAAGACTGATGGTATGGCTCTAAACTTTCTGGAAATATCTTAGGAAGACAAAAAGGTCAGAGTATTCAGTCACACAAAAGGCTCTTTGATGAGATAAAGAAAGGGACTCACAGGTGTCCTCTAACCAGAGAGCCTCTTCCTCTTTCTAACAATGCCCTTAGGAAGCTTAAGGGCACTGTTCCCCAGCCATCTCGGCAAAGGACAAGAGGAGGTGGTAATCCCTGGGGATTACCAAGCCAAGAGGCTTGCCCACCTGGAGAGATCTGTGGGCCAGCCTCTTGTCTAATGAGTGAATCCCCCAAGATGTACATGTGTGATCCACGAGGTTCCTGAGAATTTCATATCAGCAGGAACAGTGCCAGCTTGCTCTGAAAGGGATGGAAAGAGCAAAAATGAAAGAAGACTTGATGGACCCCCAAAATTCTGACAGGAAACAGGCTGATAAAATGACTCAGCTACACAGGCTCTGCATCTCATTAAAAAAAGTTGGGGGTAAGATGATTGATGTAATATGTAGTTACGTAGATTAGAGTCCAGCGCTGGCTGCTCCAGGCTAAAATCAAGGTGTTGGCTGAGCTGCCTTCCCTGTGGGAGTTCCAGGGAAGAATCCATTTCCTTGCTCATTCAGGTTGCTAGCAAAATTCGGATTCCTGTGGTTGTAGGGTTTAGATCCAAGTTTGCATGTTGACTGAGAGCTGGGGCCATTCCCAGCTTTAAAGGGTCCCCACTTTTCTTGGATCATGGCCCCTCCTCCGTCTTTACAGCCAGCACCATCAGGCTGCCTCCTCTTCCCATTACATGTTACTTTGAGAACATGTTACTGCTGAGAAAGACTCTAAGGACACATGTGATTAATTGGGCCCAGCAAACAATCCAGGATCGTATCCTCCCCCTCAAATCTTTAATCACATCTGAAAATCCTTTTTGCCACGTAAGGTAACATATTCACAAGGCCCAAGGAGGAAGTCATGGACTCCTCTGAAGGACTATTATTTTACCTACTGCAGTCTGACATCTAGCCTCCAAATATTCACAGCTATCTCAATTGAAAAAATACATCCATCCAGTTCCAAGGTTCATGTAAGTCTTATCCAATTATAAAATCAACTCAAAATCTAAAAATATTGTCTGAATATCATCAGCTCAAAAGTCTCAGGTATCATTATCTAAATTGTCTAAATGAAGTATGGGTAAGGATCTGGTATGATCCACCTTAGGACAAAATTTCTTTTCATCTGTGAACCTGTTAAACTACAGAAATAAGTTATCTGTTCCCCAGATACAGTAGGATAAGGGGGTTATAGACATTCAAAGAGGGAGAAAATGGAAGAAATAAAGAAGTCATTGGTTCCAAATCCAGCTAAGGAAAGCTCTGTTAGGTGTTAAGGCTTGGAAACAAACCTGTGTTCCTCAATCTCTACCTTCTGAGCCTGTGGCTCCACCCTCTACACTCTGGGGTCTCCCCCTTTGAGTTAATCTTTCTTCATGAAAAGTAACTTATATGCTCAGCTGAGTATTTTATCATCCAGTTTCCTGTCTATGGAATCTGGAGAGTTCCAGTTCAACAGCTTTCCTCTTCTGTATTCTCCCCAACCCTTTCAGTCCAAGCTGGCACTATTTCTGCTGATATAAAATTTTCAGGAACCTTGTGTGTCTCCTGTGTATATCATGGTGATTCACTCTATTAGACAAGAGGCTTGTCCACAAATCTTTTCTAGACAATCCCATCTCAATTTTTGGCTTTTTTCAAGATGGCTGAGGGATATTTTTGTTAAATTTCCTAGATGCTCTGTAGCCTGATTTAGGGGATCATACCCTTAATGCTTTCAAAGATCCTTTGTATAACTGAAAACTGACTTTTTGATCTTTCTAAGGTGTTTATCTTAAGCCATTTCTCTAGAGTATGCTTTCCTGATAGTAAATCTTTTAATTATATGTGTTTCACTGTCCAGATAGGCTAGAATTTCCCACACCACCAAGTTCTACTTCCTTTTTGTTTAATAGTTCTTCCTTCAATTTATCTATTTCATCTTGTCTTTTCCTATAAGCAGCTAGAAGAAACTAGACCATATCTTCAGCATTTTGCCTGGAGATCTCTCTCCTAAGTATCTAATTTTATTGTTTACAAGTTCTACTCGTCACAAAACTGTGACATAATTCAGCTAGACTTTCTTCTACTGTATAAGAAGTATTGCCTCTCCTCCAATTTCCAATACATGTTCTTTACTTCCTTCTGAGCTCTTATCATCAGCACCTTTTACGTCCGTGTTTCTATCAACCATGTGTTCATGCAGATTTAGGTATTCTCTAAAGTGATTTAGTTTTTCTCTATAGTGCTCCTCACTTTCTCCTTAGTCCTCATTGGGGTTAAATACTCATTGGAAGTATTTAACATTCAGGAAGAGTCTGTTTAAGACAACTGGGGCTTTTTCTATCATGCTCCTCAAAATTCTTCTCACCTCTGACCAATGTTATATTTTAAATCCACTTCTGTATATTTAGGTGTTTGTTACAGATGCATTCCACTTTCAGGTACCCATAGATTATATTAATTTTCTATTGCTGCCCTGAAAAATTACCACAAACTAAATGGCTTAAAACAACACAAATTCATTATCTCTCAGTTCTGCGGTCAGAAATCCAATACTGGTCACATCAAGCTAAAATCAGTGTGTTGGCAGGGATGCATTCCTTTCTGGAGGCTCAAAAGAAAGATGTATTGTTTTGATTATGTTTTTTCCTTGGCGGAATTTAGTTGCCTGAAGTTGTAGGACTGAGATAGCTCTTTTCTTGTTAGCTGTGAGTTGAGGGTCATTCCCAGTTTCCAGAGGCTTCTTATGATTAGATTAGGCCCATGCAGGACAATCCAGAAAAATTTCCTTCATATAAAGGCCTATAATCTTAGTCACAAGAGCAAATCCCTTTTGCCAGGCTCTGGGTATTGGGCATGGACATCTTTAAGCAGCCATTATTCTGCCTAACAGTGTAGTAGGTAGCATTAGACATCCCTCTGCAGGCATGTTGGCAACAATGGCGGAGTGGGTGGCACTCAGGCTAGCCAGACCCTTCACAGAAACACTGAAATAATGAGAAAATCTGTGAGGATCTACTTTATCTGAATTCTTGAAAATGGTCAAAGATTTACACCAGCCAATTTGTTTGTTTGTATTTTTGAGGCAATATAAAAACAGTAGGAGAGATTTGTGGCATGTTTATTTGCCCTTGTTTTACCTCCCTCCCCAGCTGGTCGTTGCTCTCAAGATGGAAGCCCTAGAGAATAACTTTTCTCAAAGAATTATCTTTGTTTGTTTTGATCTGTTTGGGTGTTACCTGAAAGAATGATGCAATGTGCTTGTCTTTGTTTCACTTAACTTGGAAAAGCAGAAAAGTGGCTATGCTGAGAGCATTCCCCAGGAACACTGAAAGGTAAATAAGCCACCTTCTACTGACGGGAAAATACTACAGTTTCGGCAAACAAAAGACATACCAAAATCCTGGGATGAAAAGCCTAAAGAGAGATTCTCTGGCAGATTAGGGTATTGAAAAGCACCTATGTATTCCAGGGTATTTAGAAAGCCACAGGCATGCCCAGGGAAGGACACAAGCTCAGCAAAGACTCAAGAAAACTCTAAACATCTACTTCTGGCTGACCTTTAAGGCTGATGTGAGCAGGTAGTCAAGGCTAACACAGAATTGTAAATGGCTAGGCTCAGCACTGAAGGAGTGCCCATTCTTCAAACACTGTGAGAGGTTTCTTGTTTTTGCATTTTTGTTTTCTGGCTTTAGGAATTCAAAGAATCTCTGTCTAAAACACTAGCTGACTGCAAGCTAAATGAGCAGAGACATCAAAGACCACAAATGGCAAAGAATACTGTCTTTATGTATTAGTCCATGTTCCTACTGCTATAAAGAACTACCTGAAACTGGGTCATGTATATGAAAGAGGTTAAATTGACTCACAGTTCTACATGGCTGGGGAGGCCTCAGGAAACTTACAATCATGGCAGAAGGTGAAGGAGAAGCAAGGCAGATCTTACATGGTGGCAGGAGAGAGACAGAGAGTGAGGGGAGAACACTTTCAAACCAACAGATCTCATGAGAACCACTCACTGTCATGAGAACAACACAGGGTAAATATGCCCCCATGATCTAATCACCTCCCCACCAGGTCCCTCCCTCAATATGTGGGGATTATAATTTGAAGATGAGATTTGGGTGGGTACACACAGCCCACCCATATCACTTTAAAAAAACAGTTTAGAAAAGTTATCAAACAATTGTAACCCAAAACAGGCAACAAAAACAAACCCTGAGGAAGAGGGAGAAACTTATTTCCTGAGTTACCACATTATAATATTTTAAAAGTCCAGTTTTCAACAAAAAGTGTGAAACATACAAGGAAACAAGAAAACATGCTCTATTTAGAGAAAACATTAAAATAAATTGTTGTGAGGAAGTACAGACATTGAACTTACTAGAAATAAACTGTAAATCAATTGTCTTAAATATGCTGAAAGAACTAAGAAAATCAGGGTCAAACAGTAAAGGAAATAAGGAGACTCATGTCTCAATAGATATAACCTATCGATAAAGACAAGTGGTAAAAAAGGAACCAGTCAGAAATTCTGAAGCTGAAAGCCCAATAACTGAAATAAAAATTCACTACATACATGTAATGGGAGTATCAGGAGGAGAGAAAGAATTGTGAAGAAAGATATTGGAAGAAATAATGCTGAAAATTTCCAAATTTGATAAAAGACATGAATTTATACATCCAAGAAGCTCAACAAACTCCAAGAATGATAAAAAGATCCACAACTGGATATTTTATAA
Organism: Ateles fusciceps; assembly: GCA_036589455.1. Taxonomy (NCBI): domain Eukaryota; kingdom Metazoa; phylum Chordata; class Mammalia; order Primates; family Atelidae; genus Ateles; species Ateles fusciceps. The sequence goes on from JAZHEH010003346.1 coordinate 743,312, forward strand.
TTCTGTCAAAAGCAAAAGACAAAGAGAATCTTGAATGTCACCTGAGAGAACTCACCAGTCAAATACAAGGGATCCTCAATAAGGTCAACAGAAAAAAACATGGAGGCCAGATGGCAGTGGGGTGATACTATTTAAAGCATTGAGAGGAAAAATAACCTATCAATTAAGAATGATATATCTAGCAAAAATATACCTCAAAAGTGAAGGAGAAATTAATACTATCCCGGAAAAACAAAACCAGAGGGAATTTGTTGCTAGTGGACCTGCCTTATAAGAAATTCTACAAGGAATACTTCAGGCATAAATGAAAGGCTGCTGGTTATTAGATGCTTGAGTTAGTACATAGTAACTGGAATCTATAGGAAGAAATAAGTCTGGTAAAGGTCATTACATAGATAAATGTAAAAGCCAACAGCATTCTGGATTGTAGCTCCTCTTTGTTCCCTGTATGATTTAAAGGACATATTTATAAAACAATAATTATAAATCTATGCTAATGGGCACACAGTGTCTAAAGATGTAATTTGTGACAATGACAACATAAAGAGAGAGGCTGAAGCTGTGTGGGAGCAGATGGGTTGACAGATGCTGAAGGCTTATATTTAATGAGATTTAGTACCAAATTCTGAAGCTTTCCAGACTCACAGGGGTGATATTTTGAAGAAGTAACAGGAGAGAGAGGGTGTCTGGCATCTCCTTTAGGAGTTATAGCTTATGACACTGTCAAGGCAAAAATTGCACCTGACGAAGTTAGAAAGGCAAGAACTAATGTGTTCAGACTGTTGCACTGTGGGTTGTTAAACCCACTGAGACAACAGGCAGAAGGCTTTGTAAGTGGAGGACACTACTAGGGAAGGTTGATCGGTGGGTGAGGCTGGCACATCTACAGCTGTCTTGGGCAATGAGTAACATCTTAACCTCATTCAAAAATGTCCTGGGCAGAGTCCTGTAACAATGAGGGTAATGGAGGCTGGTCCACTCTGGCCAGGGGTCAGGCTGGCATAGGCTGAGGAGGGGTTGTGGGTGCCACCTGGGGCAGGGGGGTGGGGTTGAGAGTGCCCTGGATTCCCATGTTGGGCTGGTGGCCATGCTGAGGAGCCAGGGCTGACCCGGGCAGAGGATGACTGGGACACCCTTACTCTTGAGCTGCCCCTTTGCCACTTTGAAGAACTTTGCAGTCCTTCTCCTTAGAATCTGCATTTCTGGAAGTTTAAGGACTGCCCAGAGAGTCTCCTTGTACCCAGCAATAAGCTGGCAGAACTGCTCAAGCAGAGAACCAGGCAAGGGGAGCAAAAGCAGCTTCTCTGATCTTTGGAAGCACTGGCAGCACAGCTCTGCCCTGAGGAAGAATGAAGAATCTCAGACACATAAACCCTCATTGTCATGGCAGAGGATGCTTCTGAAAGAGGGAGGTGGAGTGTGGTCACGTTTACTCTGGCTGGCCCTAACGCTCCCTCCCTGGAAGCCAGCCATGTAGCTAGGCAATCATCCAGACCCACTGATATGGGGCTTCCAGCAGCCCCCTGGTGTCACGCCGGCCATCCTCTAATGCCGGCTAATGAGGGGCGGCCAGTGGAGCACATGGACTGACCCTCTGAATTAATCCACAACTGGGGGACAGCATCTCTGGATGACCTCATCAAACATTTGAGAACAGTGGCATGATTAAGATGCTGTGAAAATGGTTTGTTATCATTTATTCAATTAGAAATGGGCTTCCATGCTTCAAACATTTATATTTAGATATAAAATTTAGCTTCTAGAAATATCCTGGTAAAAATGCTATTTCAATGCAAACTTTTCTCTCTCTCTCTCTTTTTTTTATAATGTAAGAAACCAGGAAAGATAAAATCAGGTCACAGCTGTCTAGGGCACTAAGGAAACTAATCCAAATAAAATCTATGCTGAGCTTTCATAAAAACCAAGAGAGGAGGAGGTTTAACTATTACCTACCAATATTACAAACAGCAATGCGTGCATATATTCTGCAAAGACAGATAGAATGTTCAAATCAGCATTGTACGTAGTAGCCCCAGCTAGAAATTGCCAACTGTCCACCAACAGCAGGATGGATAAATACCCTGTGAAACATTCGCACAGTGGAATAGTGCTGAGTCGTGAAAATGAATGATCTGTGACGATGACACATGCCAATATGGATGAACCTCCCGGTGCAAATAGCACCTACGGCCCAATTCCGTTTACAGAAAGTAAGAAAATAGGCACAGCTGGCCCCGGCTGTTCACATCAGGAGAGAGGCAGGCAGGCTGGTGGGCGCCAGTCACCTGGAGGGGGAGTTGTGCCAGGAGGGCTGTTTGTGGAGCTGTGCAAGATGACCTGTGGTTCGTGCACGTGTGTCCTGCCTCACTAGGAAGGTGCAGACAGCCACCTGGTGCGTAGTAGGGTGACAGTCCTGTGGTCCGGGGCACGGCAGCCACACCTTCTGTCATTTGACCTCCTGTCTCCTGTGGTCTTGGCTGGGGGATGCATGACAGCCTGCTTAGACTTGATTGGAAATAGAAAATGAGGCACCAGCAATGCCGCCTGGGGGCAGCACTGCAGGATGGCTTTGGCTGTTCTTCCCACGTTTAACGCCGCACAAATGAAAATGTTACGTGTGGAATAACAACCACCAGCATCGTGTCCAGCTGAGAGTAATTAGACAGGAGAAGGTCTGCCAGGTTCAGAGCAGACAAGTCTTGGTTTCCAAACCTAGAAGTCAAATGAAAAACTTCCAGGCTTAGTGTGTTGAACTCAGAGAAGAAATACGTTTTTCTTTTCTTTTAAAAAAATTATGGTAAAATACAGAAACATACAATTTACTAATGTAGCCATTTTTAAGTTCTGTGGCATTGAGTACATTCACGATGCTGTGTGACCATCACCCCACCGTCTCCAGAACTTCTCCACCTTCTTGGCGCAAGACCCGCAGAAAGGCACTGCTGTATCCGTGCCTTGTCATCCTTTCCCCTACACCCTCAGCACCTGCCTGAAGGCACTTTAAAGGCAAGTCTCTCTCCAGTGCGGTGGAAAGCATTCATTCCTTCATTCATAGGTGCATTCACTCTCCTACTGGCTGGAGAGGGCATTTATAATAGGTCATTATTTATAGACCTTGGAGTCAGCTTCAAGGAAGTTGTGAATCATTGAAGAAAATTCATTCAGCTATTAAATAGCCTTTCTGTATGTTTTAACTGAAAAATTATTTTGCATCAGCTATCAAAGCTGATGTCTGTGGATGGAAATTTCCAAATAGTTACTCGTGCTTCCACTAAACCTGTGCAGGAGTTTTTAGGAAGGAAAATAATTTTGACAAATTGCAGTAATACAAGGCATACCTTTTATTTTATTTTATTTTTTAATATCAGTCATAAGAAATAAATAATTTTAAAAGAAGAATAAGAGTTTTCACAAGAGGGTGCCATGAAAATCATTCCAGATAGCTCATGAACTTCTGCAGGTGGCTGGGACACAGGCGGTGGGTGGGCCATCCTCACAGATTAGCTGTCAGGATGCGATTAAAACATAACCCACTCCTTCAGAATCGCTCATGCTGGCTGGTACATTTCCCAGCTCTTTACACCTGCTGAGGGGAGCTCACCCTGAGGCTGGCTGAAAGCTGGGTTGCCAAGGTGACAGGCAGCCTCCACGGCCCTGCTCCTCCATGGAGCCCCTCCCTAAACCAGCTTCATACAGTGGAGCGCTCCATCCCCTGGTGCCAGCATGGGCATCTCTGTCCTCCTGACCAGCTGCATGGAACTGGCGTTTCTCACAGAGCATTTGTCCAGGAAAATGCAGACGATGGTGACAAGGAGTTAGAGTTAGTCTGACAGGAAGTTAGTTCATGTTCTGGCCTTAATGTCTCTCTAAAGGGATGTGTCATATCCCATATCAGACAGAGGTAGCTTAGAAGAGCTTGTGGGAGGTTGCTATTTAAGCATTAGGAATGGCCAGCCTGTGGGATTCTTGGAGGTTGGTATATTTCCCTTGCCTGCACAAAAGGCTGTTCAGTCCACCAGGGGCTGTCTTGTCCTGGCCTGTCCCGGAGGAGATAGCGAAAGGGCACCCAGAGGGGGAGCAGAGCTGCCCCAGCCTCTTCTTGGGCGTCTGGAGGTAGCAGTGGGTGCCTATTTCAGGAAACATGGGCTCCGGGCCTGACTTAGAGGTTTCCATCCTCCCGCTGTGTGTGATTAGTCCATTCTCACGCTGCTACAAAGAAATACTCTAGATTGGGTAACTCATAAAGGAAAGAGGTTTGACTCACCGTTCTGCGTGGCTGGGGAGGCCTCAGGAGACTTACAGTCATGGTGCAAGGGGGCGCAAGCACGTCTTACAGGGCAACAGGTAAGAAAGTGAAGGGGGGAGAGCCGCTTATAAAGCCATCAGATCTTGTGAGAATTCACTCCCTAACATGAGAACAGCATGGGGGAGACCGCCCCCATAATCCAGTCACTTCCCCCCCCTCCACATGTGGGGATTACAACTCAAGATGAGATTTGGGCATGGACACAGAACCAAACTGTGTCAGTGGTTAGAGTACAGAAAAATCACTGAGCAGTCACTCACGGCTGCAGGCTTTCTGTCTGCAGCCTCCCTTTAAATCCCCAAACACAGGGGAGGCAGGCCCTGTTACCTGCCTCTCCACACAGAGGAACAGACGCTCAGAAAGGTGAGAGATTCTCAAGCAGCAAGCCAGCACCTGAATCCAAAGCTTCTGTTCCAAATCTGCCTTCAGCACCTCTCGCCCTCTTTCTGGCCACACTATCTACTGGAAGAAGAAATATCCCTTCTCCTCCTGTGCTCTGCACCCTCCTCCCAGTACCCTGTTCTGGATCTGGAGGGAGGGAAGAACTTGAGGGGCTGCTCCTTGGTGCTGAGCTGTCTCTGCTTTCAGTGGAGGACATTCTCTGAGGGCTCTGGAGTCCAGCGTCACTCACCTTCCACCCTCGTCTACCTGTTCGTCCACAACATTCACTGTGTGTGCTTGCAGTGCCTGAGGCTCTTAGATGTTTCTCCTGTAACCCAAGGCTTGGGTGGAGTAAAGTCTTGCTTTCAAGATAGGACTGAAGAGCCTTAGGGGGAAGGTCATGTCTTAGGTTTATCTTGGCATCCCGAATTCTCAGTGAGTTCATTGGCTTGGACAGGCCTTGAGAAGAAAGTCTGTTTTTCACTTGGCCCCAAAATGTAGCTTAAACCCCTGTGTCCATGGAGAAGGGCACCGAGGAGTCTCCTTCCCAGACTTCCAGGCAGGTGGAGCTGGGAGGCCTGAGCCAAGGGACGCATGTCCAGTCCTCAGCCCCTTCTCAGGAAGGCTGTGGTGAAGATCAAATGCGCCAAGTGCAAGAAGGGGGAAAACCCTTAATACAAATACAAATAGCTAATAATTAGATGAAAATGCTCTTAAGCCTACTCCAAATAGAGAAGAGGGAAGTTTTCTCTTATCTGCAGGGCACTGTGCCTGGTACCCACCAAGCACTCAATGAATGTCAGCTTCACTCTTATTTCTGCCAACTGAAATGCATGGCAATGATCTAAGAGAGAGGGACCATGATGGGAGGAGGGACGGGGCCAGGGAAGCAGTGGAGGAGGAGAAACAGAATAAAGAAGATGAAACAATTGCCCTTTAGAGTCAGAGGAAGCCTTGGGCGACTCATCAGTGTTAAAAGCGTCAAAATCCAAATGGGAGGACGTCACATTGGGATTGTCCCAGGCTGAAGGAAGAGTGGAGAGAACAAGGCTTGGTGGGTTTCAGCTCTAGAGCAGCAGAGCATTCACCGAGTTAAGTCACTCAACCTCTGGGGGCTTGTTTTTCTTCATTCTGAAAATAACAGCATCTGCCCTGTACGCCTCCTAGAGCTACTCCGAGACGCCTTTTTAACATTTTATGAAATTGGAAGAGATGATAAAAAATTATGATATGATCTGTTGTAGGGAGAGTAAAGAACTGATGGTTTCCACACAACAGCTTGGCAAAACATACTGAGGCATTGAAATATGCGTCTCCTGTAACCCAGCTAACCACTTCTGAGAACTCCTCCCAGGAACGATCAGAGGGAGCAAGGAATTCTGAGCAAAGATGCTCTCTGCCATATGCCAATAATAGGGAAAACCTGGAAATAACATACATGTCCAGCAGAAATGTGAGCAACTCTTAAAATGGTAAGTGCCTACTGAAAGAAAAAGACATTCTTCACATGGGGAGCTAAAAAAGCTTTAAAATCATAGAGTATAATTTAATATTTCCAAGCATATTCTGCAGGAGGGGGCTTCACGATGGCCGACTGGAGCATCTGGTGCTCACCTCCTCCACAAAGAAGAACCAAAATAGCGAGTGGGTAACCACACTCTGAATAGATCATCTAAGCGAGAACTCTGGAATTCAACTGGGAAGTGACAGGCAATACCAGAGGCAAGAGAGGAGAGACGGTGCAGCCTGTCAGCCAGGATAGGCTGGGAGCCTGGAGGGGCTCCCCAGTGTGGGCGAAGGGTAAGTCAGGGATCCTCAGGGGTCTGCATCCCCACCGTAGAGGGAGCTGCCTGGAAACCACACGATGGCCTGGATCCGGAGAGGGAGCTCACGCTGCCTCCCACACAGCCCGAGTCCTGAGCAGCTTCTGCACAGTGCCGTTTTGAGCACCCACCACCCTGCAGCCAGCCTGGGGCCCTCCATTGGTAATCATCTCTCTTTCCTCTCACCAGCAATTAGATTAAAACCAGCTGTTCACACCTGGTCCCTCTGATTTCAGTCTCCAGTAATCTGGTTTCAGTCTCCAGTGTCCCACCGAAGCCAGCTACGTCCTTAGTAAAGGCACGTGTCAATAGATATTCCTGGAGAGAACAGGGATGCTTGGTCAACAGTGTGCAAATCCTGGGTTAGATATGTGTCCCTGTATTAGGCCGTTCCTGCATTGCTGTCAAGACATACCTGAGACTGGGTAATAAAGAAAGGTTTAATTAGCCCACGATTCTGCAGGCTGAATAAGTGTGGCACCAGCGTCTGCTTGGCTTCTGGGGAGGCCTCAGGGAGGTTTTAGTCATGGCAGAAGGCAAAGCAGGAGCAGGCACATGGCATGGTGACAGTAGGAGCTAGGGAGAGAGTACGGGGAGGTGCCTTCCACTTTTAAACAACAAGATGTCCTGTGAATTCACTCATCACCAAGCCGACGTGGTGCTAAGCCGTTCACGAGGGCTCCACCCCATGACCCAATACCTCCCACCAGGCCCCACCTCTAAGAATAGGAATCACATTTCAACGCAAGACTTGGTGGAGACACAGATCCGAGCCCTCTCCGTCTCCTTGGAGACCTCCATTGACACGGCATACTGAGAGTATTAGGAAGTCCTGTCTAAAGGAAACCTGTTAAGCTTTGCTTGACCGTGTTTCTCAGCTGACCTTGTGCACAGAGCACTTTCAGCCCTGGTGCATGCATTGCCATCATGCTGATGGGACTGCCCCAGAACCCAGCCTGGAGACAGAGTTTTGGCTGAGCCCTGGGGACATGTGTTGCCAGCATGCGGATGGAGCTGCCCCAGAACCCAGACTGAAGACAGAGCTGTGGCTGCACCCAGCCCTGCCATGGACCTTTCCTGCTGGAAGTTTTCTTGCTCCTGGGGTTGTCCAGTAAGTTCTCTTCCTCTCTCAAGACTCAGCTCACGTGTCTCACTCTCTGGGAGGCTGTGCAGGCACCTTCCCTGGGACGTGCACCCTTTCTTCATGGCCCTTTGCTTGAGCCCCTGTGACCGCAGATGGAGCTCTCCTTGGCAATGACCTGTGCTCCTGTCCTGACGCTGGCTGCCAGGTACACATGCACAGAGAACCACTGAGCACCCTGTGCTCAACCAACACTGAACGCAGGTGAAAAGGCAGAATGAAATGGCAGACGACCTTAGACTGCGGGGGAGGAAAGCCAATGGAGCGAATGACAGTGGGAGATTCTACTCCTCTCCATGAGGACCTTTCCAGAGGCTTGCCCGGTTCACTTTTTGTCCCCTGTCCTTGGAACGGAGTGCACTTACCTGCTTTCCGGACCCTCTTCTGTGACCGAGCTTAGGTGCCTGCACTGGTCTTACAGGTGTGATGTCAAACGCTGGTGTGCCTGAGGCCATCTGAGGTGGTGGGCAGGAAGCTGCCCATTGTCCTCGGGTTTTCTGGGTTATTGAAACATGGGGTCTCATCACGTGTATGAAGTATGACTTCCTGAATTGCAAACCCAACTGCCTGTGGGAGGGAGGTCTTAATTCTTTATTTTTTTATTTTTTTTTTATTTTTTTATTTTTATTTTTTTATTGCATTTTAGGTTTGGGGGTACATGTAAAGAACATGGAAGATTGTTGCATAGGTACACACATGGCAGTGTGATTTCTGCCTTCCTCCCCATCACCTATAGGGAGGTCTTAATTCTAATGGGTGTCATGATGGCTGGGTCTGAGGCTTTTGAACAGATAAGCAAACACACCTGGCTGGGCTCTCAGCCTGCAGACCGTTAAAACACCAGGAAAAATCACACAAGGTGCAGAAGAATCACAGCAATCTTGGTATTGCTTTTGAAACTCAAGTTTCTTGCAGTCCTTTGGCAGATACCGTGGCTGCTCTGCCCTGCAGAAGAAGATGAAGGGGTGCAGGATGTCACATGGCACAGGACTGAGTGTGCTAACAGGCTGGGTGGGGTCATTCTTCCCCTTCTTATAAAGCCCCACTTTCACATAACCCATCAATCCACTAGCCCATTAATCTGTTAATCTATCAGTGGATTAATCCATCTGCAAGGGCAGCCACTCACAATCCAGTCACCTCTCAGTACTGCCACATTGGGGATTAAATTTCAATATGAGTTTTGGAGCCGCTAAATGTGCAGACCACAGGATTGATTTTCAGGAGATAATTTGAGGCAGGAATCAGCACTCTGTCTACGAAGGGCCAGAAAGGAAACACTTTAGGCCCTGCAGGCCACACATGTCTCCATGGTGACCATTTACTCTGTTGCCCCAGTAAGAAAGCATCCTAGATGTAAATGAATGAAGGTGGACGTGTTCCTATGAAACTTCACTGGACACTAAAGTTTGAATTTCATGTAATTTTTGTGTGTCATGAAGTATTCTTCCTTTGATGTTTTCTCAACCATTTGAAAATGTGAAAATCATTCTTAGATGGAAGCTGCATGCCAACAGGGGGAGGTGGACTTGGTCCTGGGGGAGATATTTGTTGTGCAGACCGGAGAAGCTGGGAACGCCTTGCCAATAGCACCCCTCACCCCAGGCAGCCCTGACCCCTCCCCGGGTGGGGCGCCTCTTCTCAGGTTCCATAAAAGTGGGCCTCAGTACATGTTCAGAGAACACATGCTTGCTGAAGCCCCAGCCTCTCCTGCCTTACCTCTTCCCAGCCAGGAGCGATTGACCACTTTTATCTCAAGCAGTTTTCCCTTGCTCTCATTTCGGCCAGCCCTCCCCTGAGGACACGTAGGCGGCTTTCAGGCTGTCCTGTGGGATCCCTGCTGGCTCAGGGGGCTACTCACTCACTGTGCATATTAGCCTAGTGGGAAACGTTGATTAAATTACATTGTTGCTTGTCTTAACCCACCTGTAGAAACTAAAGTTACACCTGCTCCAGGTAGCATTTGCATTTTAGAAAATGACTTTCAGGCCTTCAAATTGGAGCTAAGGGCCAGGCTAAGGAAGGGGGTACTTTTTGGTAGCTTCATCCACCCTTACAACAGTAAGCTGCTGAAGGTCGCTCCTGAGGCGTCTAGAAAGGTAAGCCCTTTTAGACATTACGCTTGGTTCAACGCTCTTCTACCACCTGGCTGGCAGCAAAGTGAAAATTCAGGTGCTAATTACAGACCATTTCTATTTCTGCTGTCAAGAAATGGCTCTTCTGTTCTCACTCATGATGGGAGTGATGGACAACAAAATACTCCTCGCCAAAACACTGGGGATGGTGGAGCTAAAAGAAGGTTGAGGCGCAGGGCACTTTCTGCCTTTCTCACCTGAAGTCAGGCCCCTCTGCCACCCTTGCTCACCAGCTCAGAAAGCAAGCTCACAGAAGGTGGCTCCGGACGTTCTAGGAGCAGACTTCACTCTCCCCGCACATCTAGCTTCCTGCCTCTTCCTGCCTTTCGAAAACCTGGAGCAACTCGAATCTTTGTTGTCTTGTTGCTGTAAAGGAGTTAGGGCTCTTTGTTCCGATACTCTGTAAGCAAAGCCCCCCCCAGTCACTGCCTTGAGAGAGAAACACTGAACTCTCCGGCACGATGGCTGCAGTGTATGTTAGTAAGCTTCTGTTGTTTTTTTCGTTTGTTAATCCAGCTTTCGTTTTCAGGATGGTATGTCAACAAAGAACGTGAAAAGGTAAGGAAAAGAATTATATTTTCTTCTCTATAGGAGCATGGGCTTTACTATAGATTTTTGGCTAAAAAAAACCCAGATAATTCCAGCCGACGTCCAGGGTCTTTGAAGCATCAGTAACCAAACCTGTGGCAGGTGCGTCTTGTGCTGCACTCAGCTGTTTCTAATGCTCACCCTGTGAGGCTCCTGGATGGGGGGGTGGTGGATGAGGTATGGTGCCGGGAAGTTCTTGCCTTTGAAACCACGCCCCTTGTGGACCTGGGAATGGAAGTTAACACAGTCCTTCAGTATTGGATTGAATGGACTGAGCCTGCATCTGTGCGGGGCAGGACTGTTGATCACTCCAGTTTTACTATTCCGAGCTCAACTAGACCAGGGGTAGGAGGGTCAGAAACAAGCCCAGGTCCTGGTGCTCTTCCAGGGAGAGCGGGGCTGGGTGGCAGGCCTGGCTCCGCACCACCCTCCACGCTGGCTGGACCTGGCCACACCCTGTGTACTAGAAATCCACTGTAGGGGACAAAGGAAAACTTCTCCTTTGCCCTCTGATGGTTTTCTGAAAATGCACTAACAAAAGACAGTTTAGTAGAGAGCTGATATACAACATTTTAACAGGCACAGCACAGGGAATCTCAGGAGAATGATCCCAGTAAGCCAGTGTGCTGAGGAAACCTATGTACCCTTTCTCATAGGGGATGAGGAGCTGGGGGATAAATAGGCCCAATACCCAATGATTCGTAAGAACGAAGGTTGTTTTGTGCAGATCAAGTCCCCCCAGGTAGACTCTAAGAGCTTCCCCTCAGGAGAATAGGTGGTTAAGTCTGTTAGGAGCAGGGAGGACTCCCAGCCTCTTGTCCTCTTTGATGGTTGATCTTTCTGGGTTATTTGATAAATCCCTAGACAGGGGGATTTAAGACAATTGTATTTTGGAAAGAAGGTTGGTAGATACGGAAATTGCAGAGAGATGCCCTCCCTGTGCCTCGGGCTGAAGGGCCAGACAGGGTTAAGAGGGGACTTTGGTTCTGAAGCAGCGTCTAAGGCGTCTCAGCGTCAAAGCGCAGGTGTGGGGTATCACTTTCTCAGCCCAGCACTGCCTTAGTGGGTATTCCAGCTCTGCTTCTAAGTCACTTTCTAGCATCTCATGGTTTATGACCGGCTGAGTGGCCTGAAAACACGTTAAAAGTGCGCAGAGAAGCCCCTCAAAGCCGCCTGCAGTGAACACCCCACTGCATGCCAGGCTTAGGTGTCGCTGTGGAAAAGCACAAGAACTAAGAGTGATTTTCCTCCCGGAATAAAGGATTTCTTACAGAGAGCTGGCAGGTTGATGTGAGAAAGCACTATCTGCCAGGTTTGACAGCTAGGTAATTTCAAATTGGAATTTCAGATTTGGCCTTCACTTGTCTTACCTTTGAAATTTCCATTGCATTTCCTAGACATTTATTGAGTCCACTTGTCAGCTTGGGTGAAAAATACTGCCTACCCATCACTTTCTGATTCTCCCTTTCAGCCAAGACTGAATGCCACTAATGGGCCATTACCTGAAAGTACCATGAAGGCTGAGCTTGTCCTTGGGAAACAAACCTCTGGTGTGAGTTATTCCACTTGCATCTGACCAGTGTCAACACTGACAGCCTGTGGAGTGAGGAGGATGTGTATCCACTCAGTATTCTAGTTACATTCCATAATTTTTGGTCTCCTTTCCTTTTCTATCTCTGCAAAAGTATCTGGACTTCCTGTTTCTCTTTTCTATCTACAGAATATTATTATTTTTTCCCTTTCCTTGCAAGTGAGAGCTCAAATGAATTTACTAGAGCTCACTGGCCCCTGTTCCTTTGGAACAAATGCTAAGCATTACAGGATCAGACACAAGCACAAAAAGTTTTAAAAGATGTTTGATAGAAATATCATCAAACATTTGCCATAATTATGTTATGCTGTAAAATTATGCTGTAAAAACCTAGGTGGAGTTCACACTTCTGGATATAATTTTGTCTGGACAGCATCAAGTTTTACAGATGTGTTGATGAAAAGATTAAAATTGTAAAGTTGAAGAGATATATTCTGAGCCAAAACAAGTAACAGTGGCCTGTGATACGGCCCTCAGGAGATGCTGAGAACACGTGCCCAAGGTGGTCAGGTTACAGCTCGGTTTTATACACCTTAAGGACACATGAAACATCAGTCGATACATGTAAAGTGTACATCGATTTGGTCTGAAAAGGCAGGAAAACTGGAAGTGGAAGCTTCCAGGTCATAGGTAGATTCAAAGATTTTCTGATTGGCGCTTGATTGAAAGAGTTAAATTATCATCTGAAGACATAGAATCAATAGAAAGGAATGTCTGGGTCAAGATAGGGGTTGTGGAGACCAAGGGTTTATCACGCAGACTTCAGAGAGAGTAGATTGTGAATGTTTCTTATCAGACGAAGAGTCTGTCCTATGTGATACAAATAGCTATCAGTAGTTCAAAAAAGGAAAAGGGTATAATGAGGCCTGTCTGGCTCCCTATTCCACTTACGGCCTCAACTATTTTTTCAGGTTAACTTTGGAATGCCCGTGGCTAAGAAGAGAGGTCTATTTAGATGGTTGGGGGCCTTAGAATTTTGTTTTTGGTTTACAGATAGAACTTAGGCATATATATAGAAAATTGGTCTAGCATATGACTGTTTACTCCAATATCACCTTTATTTATTATGTCTCAGGCAACAAGACCTTCTTTTGCAGAGCCTAAGCTCGGCTCACAGCAGGTCATGCTGGGGAAGGTGGTGGATGTTGATTTCACAGCTGCTGCCAGGAGAAGACCACTTTTGTTGGACAGAGTGTGAACATTCAGAGAGAGATGGGTAGAACTAGGCACAAAGAAGAAGACAGGCAGGTGTGGGGTCCAAGTGAGGGCTTCGCAGATGCACGTCATCCAGGGTCAGTGCTGGTGAGCTTGGTACAGCTCTGCTTCCTGAGGCTAGGGAGTCACAGGGCATCTCAGCCCACACCTGGGGACACTGGTGTACACACGGGTTTATATTCTAAACCTGAGCATCTTGGAGGTAACAGTTTCTATGAATACACTGGCACTGGGGAGAAACAGGAGGTCATGGTGGATTATATTTGCAACCAAAATTTCTTGCAAGTAATTCCATGAATATGTGCATTAACCTTGAAATAAAAACCGGGCATACAGATGAATATCATATACCAAGAAAACGTCAGCAATGAGAATTTTTCTCTCTCCTTCCATAGGTCCGCCTGCTGTTCTTTCTCAGAACAGATGACGAAGCATCAAAATGAACAGTGTTATGTTAGTTGGGGGGTGGTTTGCACGTTTGAAACTGCCTTGCTTCTGCCTTGCCACCACCTCTTTCTAAAGCCTCCCTCCTTTCACACAAATAGCTGGCTTGGTAGTTGATAAGTAAAAAACTTGTAGTTACCTTGAAATTCATAGAGCAGAGGTGTTAGAGTTTCCAAAGGCCACAAAGCATGTGGAAAAGGGCTGAAGACATCTGGCAGTTCTGGGACAGAAGAAAGGTGTGGAAGGGAGAAAGGTAAAGGGACGCACTGACCTTTGTGTCTGAGCCAAGTTAAAGGTGTTAGAGTCATCCTAAGGGCACAGACAGGGAGCTGATATTCTATATTCATTATCATACATGCATTCTAATGATATAATATATATTAATTTTGAGTGTATATAATTTTTAGCTCCTCAGCTGTAATGTCTTGACCATAACAATGGCAGCAAGCAGTGTCTGACTGTGGCGAGGGTGTGTGAGGCAGAGGCTGATACTGGGTGGTGCCCATGGGGGGTGGAAAACAGGCTTGGTTTCAAGGGAAAGTTATGAAAGGGGGACCCACAGGGCCAGCAGTTGTGGGGGAGAGTAAAGGGTGACACCCACCTTTCTGGCGTCAGATGTGAGTAGGGGTGTGTGTATATACACACATGTGTACCCATGTGTACAAATATGCAAAATCTGGACTTACCAGTCTCCACAGTTGTGAGTCTTAAACCTATTTCTACATATCTATACATATGTATATCTGTATGCATAATCTATATACATATGCATAAGTATGTGTAAACATACGCATATATGTATATATATACACACATACCTATATGTATGTGTGTATTATAGGGAGATAGATTTACTTTAAGAAGTTAGCTCATGTACCTGTAGGGACTGTTAGTCCAAATTTTGCAGGACAGGCTGAAACCAAAGGATGAGTGGATGCTTTGACCCCTTCTGCAGGTTGCCTGGAGGCAGAGTTCCTCTTTCCTCAGAGGACTCAGCTTGTTTTCTCTGAAGGCTTTCAGTTGACTGGATGAGGCCCACCCACATTATGGAAGGGAATCTGCTTTACTCAAGGTCACTAATTTAAATGTTAGTCTCATCTGAAAAACACCTGCTCAGTGATATCTAGGCTGCTGTTTGACTAAGTATCTGGGCTCCATGGCCTTGCCAAGTTGCCACATAGAAGCAACCATCAGATTATTGAAAGGCCAGGAGTAACAGATGGAAGCCAGCGTGGGCTCTGGAATCACGTGGCTTGCATTCTAAGCTTGAGTTCTAACTCTCTTCCTTGCTCGCTGCATGGCCTTGAGGGGTTGATCTGAGAATGAAGACAGTCATAGTGGATAAGCTGTAACACTACAGCAAAACTTGGCGTTGGATGTGCCAGAGAGTGCACAGCAATGAGGCTCATCGCTGCCGTCAAATGCAATGGGCTTTACTCTTGCTCTGTAACATGCAAGGTGGGTTTGGTAGCTGTAGGGCAATAAAATAACCAAGTTATATGCATAGGCTTAACAGTCAACACGCTTGGATTTAAATATTGGGTCTGCCTTACTTGAATATTTTTAATATTTTAAGATTTAGCTCCCTTGTCTGAAAACAATGATGACTATACCTACTCCACAGGGTGTTTTAGAAAAAGTTTTGTTTTGAAGTAATTTTAGACTTGAGTTGCAGAGACAGTACAGAAGGTACACCCTTCTTCTAATGGGGACATCTTACATGACCGTGCACAGTTATCACTAAGAAATTAACATCAGCACATCATTAATTCAGCTCCACACATGACTTAAATTTTGCCAGTTTGTCTACTCCAGTATTTTTATATTCTTGTATTAAACTAATGCTGGCCACATAAAATGAGTTGGGAAGTGGTATTTTCCTCTTCTAGTTCTTGGAAGGAGTTTTGTAAGATTGATATTATTTCTTCCTTAAATATTTGATAGAAATTCACCAGTGAATTATTCTGGCCATACAGATTTCTTTGTGAAAGGTCTTTTTGGTAAAAAAATTCAATGTCTTTGAGATCTACAGGACTCTTCAGGGCCCTGGTCTCCCCTGAAATGCTGCTGTGGTTTGGGAGTCCAGCTCAGGCCCCACTCCTGGAACCCAGCAGGGCCCTCTCCTTGGCCAGTCCAGGACGAGCCTCAGAGAGCTTTTGAGATGCTGAAAAGAGGCAAACTTCACTACCACGCCCTCTCACATGAAAGGGGGAATGAGGAAGAAGAAAGACACATCTTATACCTGGAGCCTTTTAGTAGAGACATTCAGACGGCTGATGCCTGCAGCATCGGAGGGAGCATGAAAACTCTGAAATAATGTCAAAGGGAAGGAAATGAAAAATAATGCAGGCCCTCTTCAAACAAGAGTTATGAGAAAGCGATAGTGATCATTATAGAAAATCAATTAGTCATCTGCTCACTGTGTGAAATGTAAAGCACATTTATGTTGGAGACATATATTCCACACACATTCACATGCACATGCACAGGTAAAGAGGAGGTTTTGTTTAATGCTTTTTAGTTACAGCAAGTTTAGATTTAATTGTTCTGTTTGGAACTGAACCAAACTCAGCTTGCATTCTGGTCAGCAATACCTCCAAAGCTGCATTCTGATGAGTTATGTGATAAAGTTATGTTAAAATTTATTTGTTAGAATAAAATCTATCTTGCCATGATGAACAATTTGGTTTGTAGAAGCATGTAATTTTACCGCACAGCACTGGGGAAGGTCACACATTTATTTTTTTCTTATGCTCCCTGTAAAAGGGAGTAATCAGTAAAATTGCAAAGCAAAAACACACCAGCCACAGATGACGGCCAGGGGATATGGCTGGCGGCTTTCTGATGCTTACGTTTTTTTGTGTTTTGCAGGAAGAAACTTGCTCGTTATTTTTAATAAGCAAGCTTCATGAATAACTTGCTGAGCTACTGTCTGCTCTCCTCACTGCTACACTGGTTAGCACCCTGCAATTGCAAAACACTTCGCTAGAATTTCCCTCAAAAGAGCCAATTTGTAAGCTTAAATAATTTGATTAAAAATGTTTTTGTCAAGCACATACCCTCTGATTTAGCTGTTCACCATCTATAAGCTACTGGGTATGTGGTGGAATCTCTGGCATCTAAGATTCCTCAGGCTTGTTAATTACCACCAGCGATAGCTAGAGAAAAGCAAGAATGCAAGGTTTGGACAGACAATGGCAGTGGAAGGAGGAGCTGGGAAGGATAATCAAAACAATGACATTCTAAGGTAGCTGAAGTTTCCCTTTTATTGAAAACATCTGAGAACCTCTAGGATCTCCAATTTTCTGCTCTCAGTAATTTTTCTCAACAAATTATTCCAATACTGCCTCACAGAAGCATAAACTACTGTCTCAAGTGCTTGATGAAACTAGAAAATTTCAAAAGCAGCCACAATCATTGCTTTCCAAAAATGTATGTTAAAATTAATTTATAGTTACGGTTTACTTTTTAGCCTTTATATAAGAAGAGGCCACTTATTTATTTCAGAATTAGTTTTTGTTCCTATTTTTGTTGTATCTATTTATCGTGTACAACATGATATTTTGAAGTAAGTATACACTGTGCAATGGCTAAATCAAACTAAACGTATGTATTGCCTCACGTACGTATCATTACACATACTTACCATTTTTTGTGTGTGGTGAGAACACTTAAAATCTACTCTCTAGTTTGAGTTCCTTGTGTACATTAGATATTAACTCCTTATTGGATATGGTTTGAAAATACTTTTTACCTTTTGTTGTCTCTCTTAGCAGTTTTCAGGAATATAATACATTGCTGTTAACTATAGTCACCATGTGGTACAGTCGGGTCTCTTGAATTTATTCCTTCTAACTGAAATTTTGTGTCCTTTGACCAACATCTCACTAGTCCCATCCTACTCTGCTTCTGTGAGTTCAGCTTTGTCTATTCTACATACAAGTGAGATCATGTAGTATTTGTCTTTCTCTTCCTGGCTTGTTTCAGTTCCATCCATGTTGTCACACATGACAAGATTTTCTTTTTTATAAGGTCTGTGTAGCACTTCATCATGCATATGTACCACATTTTTTAATCCTTTCATTCACTGGCGGACACTGAGGTTGTTTCCATATCTTGGTTATTGTGAACAATGCTGAAATCAACATGGAAGTGTAGACATCTCTTCAACATACTGATGTCACTTCCTTTGGATATATATACCAGTAGTGGGATTGCTGGATCATATGGTAGTTCTATTTTTAATTGTTGAGGAAACTTTATACTGTTTTCTGTAATGGCTGTACTAATTTACATTCCCACCAACAGTATGCAAAGGTTCCCTTTTCTCTATACACTTGACAGTGACAGAGCAGGATGACCGTCATCTCAGACAAACACTGTCACTTTAAGTTCCAGCTCCCTTTTTAGCCTCATGAATTTCAAGGAAATCCCTTCTCTTCTAACAACAAGCAGCCAGAAAGAGCAGACAGTAAAACACAGATAAGGCAGCTGGAGCACAGTGGGAGCGGGGGAAAGTCTTTTGGGTAACCGCCAAACTTCACACTCATACAATGGGCCCCAGTAAAACAGTGGCCTTAATAAGCACATTCTTTTCCCTTTAGGTGCACTAAGATAGGAAAGCTAAAATCAGACTCGGAGATGCCTGCAGCTGCAGGAAGATGTATGAGAACAGACAAAAAACTCCCTCTCCGAGATAAGCATGACAGAGAGACACAGAAACATTCCAAGCCTCTGATAAGCTCTCCTGCCCGGAGCCCTTAAAAACTCTCAGTGTGTAAGAGAGAGTGCCTCTGAACTAACTTGGCCAGAAGCCCCTCTCAGGTTTATTCTTGAAAATAAACCTGTCTTTGACTGTTAAGCCACTTTTCATGTTTCTTTTCTCTTTAATTCTTACAGATAGTACTGGTTGTCTTCCGTTTTTAAAATAATAGCCAATCATCTAACAGGTGTGGGGTTTTAAATTGCATTTCTCTGAGGATTAGTGATATTAAGCATTTTTTTTCTTCAAATACTTTTTCACCATTTGTATGTCTTCTTTTAAGAAATGTCTATTCAGATCCTTGGCCCCTTTTAAAAATCATGTTATTTGTTTTCTTGCTACTGAGTTGTTTGAGTCCTTTATGTATTTTGGTTATTAACTCCTTATCAGATATGGTTTGAAAATACTTTCTCCCTTTTGTTGTCTCTTCTCCTTATGGTTGTCTCTTTACTGTTGTTTCCTTGGTTGTGCAGAAGATTTTTAGTTTGATGTAGTCCCATTTGTCTATGTTCACTTTGTTGCCAGTGCTTTGGGGTCAAATAAAAAAAAATCTTTGTGCAGACCAAAGTTGTGTGCTTTTCCTGTATGTTTTCTTCTAGTAGCTTCAGGTCTTATATGTAAGTCTTTAACCCATTTTGAGTTGATTTGTATGTAGTGTGAAATAAGTGTCTAATTTCATTCTTCTACATGTAGATAACCAGGTTTCCCAACACCATTTATTGAAGAGACTGTTCTTTCCCCACTGTATGTTTGTAACAGCTTTTCTGAAAATTAATAATATAATTGCCTGTAAATGTGTGGATTTGTTTCTGGGTTTTCCCATTCTGTTTCAATTATCTGTGTTTCTGGTTTGTTTTTTGGTGTTCTTTTTTTGTGACAAGATTTTGCTCTGTTGCTCAGGCTGGAGTGCAGTGGCAGGATCATGACTCACTGTAGCCTTGACCTCCCAGATTCAACTGATCTTCCCTCCTCAGCCTCCTGAGTAGCTGGGACTGCAGGTGCACACCACCATACTTTGCTTATGTGTCTGTTTTTATACCAGTACCATGCTGTTTTGATTAGTATAGTTTCATAGTATACTTTGAAGTAAGTAGTGTGATGTCTTTAGCTTTGTTCTTTTTGCTCATGATTGCTTTGGCTGTTCAGGGTCTTTGGTGGTTCCATATGATTTTTAGGATTTTTTTTTTACTATTTCTGTAATAAATATCATTAGAATTTTAATAAAGATTGCACTGAATCTGTAGATCACTTTGTATAAATAGGCATTTTGCCAATATGCATTCTTCCAATCCATGAACATGGACCATTTTTTCATTTGTTTGTATCTTCTAGAAGAAGCCATTTAGATTTTTTAAACATTGGACTGCTTCAAAACATTGAATTTAAGTATAATGGCTTTATATGTAGGCTATAGGAATATTTGCAAATAAAAACCACATGGTTTACTTGTAATAAGCAACTTGGATATTACCTGCTGTAAATGCTAGAGATGGCCAGCACAGTGTCAGTGACCAAGGGGAGGAGACGAGCTCCAGGCTTTTTCTTATATGAGTCCATGAGGGGGGAAGGCAATGAAATCAGGCTGCTAAGATTGTGGGAAAAATGAACTCCAAGCAATCTAACTCAGATTGTGAATATACAAATGTGTTAAAAACTGATCATATGCACAGAGTTTAAATATGTTTCCCATTGAAGTTAGACTAGTTCATGTCTATCAATGCTCATTGACACCCACTGTTCCAGGTAAGACACTTAAATCTGGGAGGAGTACAGTGCGGCATGTCCCAGCTCCAGCCTTTGCAGACCCTAAGTCTGTCTGTGGGAGGGAGTGGGACATTAGTGGAATCTAAATTTGGGGTCAGCAGCTGCTGCCCTTTGAGGATGGCCTGAAAATTGTGCCAGTTCCTCCTATGTCAGTAAGAGAGGTTACAAAACCACCTAGACGTAGACAGAGGCAGGGGTGTGTGTGTGTGTGTGTGTGTGTGTGTGTGTGTGTGTGTGTGTGTATACGCATGTGCACAGCTGCTCAAGTCTTGAGTGGCTTAGAAAGAACTGTCTTTTTGTTGGCATGAAGGGTATGGGGAGGAGGGCAAGTGGGGGAAATTGACTAAAAAGAGCCCAGAGTATTTTGGAGGAAAAGGCTTACATAGGAGACTCCAGTTCTCTTACGTAAGAATCCACATTAGAAAACCCCTTGAGAGAGGATCCCAAGTGGTTCTGAAAGGATTCTACTGGCAGGAAAGGAGGGCAAGGTGCCTGTAGGGAAAGTCCTCCGGAGGGAGGAGAGGCAGCAGACAGGTGATTGCAGGGAGCCCCGCTTCTGAGATTCAGAGAAAAGCCAGGGCAGAATCTGGAGAAGGTAGGGGCAGCTGCTGCAGATCAATGACCTTCATCTGCGGGTTCAGGAGCACCCCTCAGTCTAAAAGTTGTCCAACTGGAAAGAGCTGTTGTTGCCCCCCCACGCTGGGAAATAATGGTCAGCGGGGTTGCGTATTTTTCTAGCCAGCAGGTCATCTCAGTGCGTACTCTCACAGGCTTAGATCGCAGCCCTGGTGAAACTGGAGGTGCCCATGTCCTTGGAAGTGGTGGCCTTCCTCCTGTGAATGCACCTCTGTCTTCATTAGCCCCCTACGGAACAGCCACCTTGGGTGGGCAGCCAATAAAGAAAAAACTAATTACACTTGACCAATGACTGCTACCATAGTTTGTTGGATATGAATGTAGTTTCCTTTAAAATCCAAAGTTGGAACCGTGTTGATTAATTTTGGAAAAGAGAGTACCTATAATTTTATCCTTAATTGGGTAATTAAGTTCTCACTAACTGAGCAGAGTCTGTCAAGAGGAGATGAGGGATACTTAAATAAATCATATGAGACCCACTTTAAGAATCACTTTTTGTCTTTGTTCCCATCTCTACTCTTTTGTAAATCCGTTATGATGCTGGTCTGTCTCTGGTGTGAATATCCTCAGACTAGAGTCAGGCTAGGTCTGGTGTGGTGGCTCACGCCTGTAACCCCAGCACTTTGGGAGGCTGAGGTGGGTGGATCACCTGAGGTCCGAAGCTCAAGACCAGCCTGACCAACATGATGAAACCCTGTCTCTACCAAAAATACAAAAATTAGCTGGGTGTGATGGCACATGCGTGTAATCCCAGCTACTTGGGAGACTGAGGCAGGAGAATCGCTTGAATCTGGGAGGCGGAGGTTGCAGTGAGCAGAGATTGTGCCATTGCACTCCAGCCTGGGCAACAAGAGCAAAACTCTGTCTCAAAAAAATAAATGAATAAAAATAATAAAAGAGTCACTCTAATGTACTCATACATTTTTGGGTCACACAATTGAGTGGGATTACCTGACTCCTTGTCCTAAACAGATTGCTTTGTGCCTGTGATGTGAGAGGAAACACAGCCTTTCCCTTGAGGAACTGTGATGTGATGGGTCCAGTATAAACGCACATGCCTGGAGTTTCCCTAAACACAGTGCCTTACACAGAGACAGTGTGCAGTCGTGTCCGAGGCCATGGAGATCAGATGTAGCCCACTGTGCTTGCCCTGCAGGGACCTTCTCTCTTTCTTTATTATATCAATAAAGAGAAATATATGTGTGTACATATATGTACATACGTGTATACAGGTGTATATATTAATATATGTGTGAATATATAGCTACATAGACATGCATCTACAAATATGTATAAACTCCATGAGAGAGGATCCTAAGTGGTTCTGAAGGGATTCTGCTGGAAGGAAAGGCGGGCAAGGTGCCTGGAAGGAAGGTCCTCCGGAGCGGGGAGAGGCAGCGCACAGGTGACCACAGGGAGCCCCCATTTTGAGATTTGAGAAAAGCAAGGGCAGAATCTGGAGAAGGCAGGGGTAGCTGCTGCAGATGGCCTTCATCTGTGGGGTCAGGAGCACCCTCGATCTAATCTATTCATGTATTAATATATATGTGAATATATATAGATACATATATACATACATATATGATACATATACATGTAAATATGTATACATATGCACACATATAAATATATACATATTTATCATATACATATATATGTATCTACATATACACACAAATCACACACACACACACACACACACACATATGTGAAGGAAGAATATAGTTCCTTTCTTTTTTCCTTTGGACTGTTTTCCAGTTTTCCAGATTACTTGAGTAGCTGGACTGCAGAGGAGAGTTAATTTGTTTGCCTTTCTGGTGGCGAAGTGGTTTCTGAGTTGTAGCTGTCTTTCCTACTGTTTTAGACAATAACCATGAACCCAGACTTCAGACCTCTGGGACTGGGTTGGTCCCAACCCCACTTGCCTAGATGGTTCCAGAATTTACTGGACCAAGATCAATTCCTTTGTCTCACTGCTGCATAAATAAACCTGAGAACACCTTTTAGCACCAGAAGATATCACTGTTTCTTTATTTCCTTTAGGAACAATATTTTTAAAATGCATTTTATTTTTCTGCATATTTAATACTAACAGCCACATAAAAAAATAAGAATGCAATCTCTGCCCCCACAGAAGGGGGTGTAGATTGTTGGGTGGATGCCTGGTCTGGCTTTGCCTGTGTACTCTCACCCTGTGACTCTCTGACTGTGAAATAGTGAAGGGGAGGTAGTCCTCCTGGACGAGGCTGTCAGTGGTAATGGGATTGTGCCTGCAGGGTATTTAGGGCCCTTGTTTAGAGTGATGAAGGTAATTACTTCCAAAAACAGACATACAGTGTGTCAAAATCAGCTATCTACTTTGGAAGGAAATGAAGTGAGAGTCCTAATAAATATTATGAGTAAAACCACATGAATCTTAGAGCTAACCACTGAAATAAAAAGCTTTTTGAAAATTGCGTTTTGGAGATTTTGCCATACTGTTGGCTTACAGCCTTTTCATTTTGTTTTGTTTTGTTTCATTTTATTTTAAAATCCATTTATTTTGCCGCGCCGAATAGCAGCACCTCCTGGTAGAGGTGACAGGGAGAGACGGCAGCATGGGTCTCCTCCAGAGGCAGCCGTGGGTGAGGGTTCTAAGCCTGCGGGGGTCTTCTGAGCTTTGCTCCTGTGTTCACCTCTGTGTCTTCAACAGAGGACGTTACATGTCGATTCTCTCGTGGGGCATGGGAGCCTTTCGTTTACACCAAGGCTACTTTTCCTTACTGTTGTAGGTTTGGGCAGCCGTCAGTGCCCTTCCGTGGTACACACGAACCTCCACGTTTCACTCTCCGCTCGCCTCGGGTGAAAATGGAGAAGGATGTGCATGGCCCTTTCTCCTTCCAGTGTCTTTACGTTCGCCTCCCGGTGAATGTTCATTACGTGTTTGCTCTAGATAAACATATTTCCATCCGCTGTATTTTGTCAAGGGAAGCCAGTAAGAAAGAGCATTCCGACGATCACCTCTGTGTAGCCACATGAGCACGCTGGGTTCCAGCTCCTCTCCTGCGGATCGGGGTCTCGGTGCTTGAGGTGCTGGGAGGAGAATGTTCCAGCCCTGATGGCGGCTGCTTTCACCGCATCCCACCCACAGCTCATCGTCTGGCAATGTCTGTGTATTTGTTGGCCGTTCGCACTTTCTCTCCTATAACCTGCCTCTGCTTTTCCTTTGGAAACTTTTCTGTTGGGTTGATTTTCCTTATTCATATTATGTGCTCTTTATGTAACCTGATTGTATTCCTCCTGCCTAAGTCTACATTTTTGAAGACATCAGGCTTATTCTTCAAAGACTAGAGCTACTTTCCTTCCTGAAAGTCAGACGGACGGTCTTCTCTCTTTTCTTCTACGTAATTTTTATTTTGTTATTAACTCTATAATTAATCTGGAATTTACTCTTTAGATGATGTGGGTCAGGAATCTCACTTCAGTTTCTCTCCAGATGGGTAGCCAATTTATCTCTATTTACTTAACAATCTCTCTTTTCTTCATGATTTTAGATGACATCTTTATCATATCCATATCAAATTCCAGAATTAATCATAATTCTAGTTTTGAGCTATCATTTTCCACTAATGTATGTCATACTATATTGTTTAATTTGCATAGCTTTATAATAGATTTCCGTATCAGGTAGTTAAGTTCACCTGCTTTAATTTTCTATATTAAATTGACAAATAATTATGTGTATTTATGGGGTACAATGTGATGTTTTGACTTATGTATACATTATAAAAATGTTTAATCTGGCTAATTAACATATCCATCACCTTATTGAATTATTACCTTTTGTGGTGAAATGTTATAAATCTGTTTTAACAAGTTTGAAGTATACAATACATCACTATTAGCTGTGGGCACCATGCAGTGCAGTAGGTCACTAAAGCTTATTTATCCAGCCTAACTGCAACTTCGTACCCTTTGAAACTCTGTACCCATTCAACAGCTCCCTGTCTCCTCCCCTTCCAGCTTCTGGCAACCACCATTCCACTTTCTGTATGTGTAAATTTAACTGTTCTAGGTACTTCAATTAAGTATGACCATACAGTATTTGTCTTTTCGTGAGTGGCCTATTTCACTTTGCATAATGTCCTTAGCAAAAAAAATACCATTCATGGTATAACATGTGTCAGAATTTCCTTTCTTTTTAAGGCCAAATAATATTCCATTGTCTATTATGCCACATTTTATTTATCTATTCATCTGTTGATGGACACTTGGGTTGCTTCCGTCTTTTGGCTACTGTGAATAATGCTAATATTGGAGCCATCCCTATAAGCTTTCTTAAATTAATCGGGTTGGGGGGTGGGTAGGGGAACAAGAATAAACCCAGCTTGTACCATACTCAGCATCAATCACTAGGTCAGCTTCTTTCTGACCTGCTTCCTTTAGAGCTGTTTGCTGCCTGTTGCCCCAGAATCATATAGAACCTATAACAAGATTACAATTCCCCTTAACTGCTCTATAAATAACTTGAACATTATGAAATGTTAAGTTTTCCCTTTGAGATATTCCTTTGGGTCCTTCATATACATGAAACTACTGATGCCAGCTGGTCTGAAGGGCCCCGTAGAAGCTCACTCACCAAAAATTCAGTTTCAGCATCCTGATGATTTCATTCTCCTTACCCCAACCAATCACCCCAATTTTCCAGCCCCTTGCTCTCCATGATCCCCTTAAAAACCCTACCCCAGAACTCCTCAATGAGACAGATTTGAGGGTCCCTCGTGTCTCCTCACTCAGCCTCCCTACGATCATTAATCAATTTCTCTGCTGCAAACCCTGCTGTCTCGGTGTATTGGTCTCTTATTGTGCAGGGGGCATATGGGCCTGCTGGTCCTGTAACAATATGAACACTGGTGTACAAATGTTTCTTTAGGTCCCTGCTTTTGTGTCTTTTGGTTGTATGCCTAGAAGTGGAATTGCTGGATCAAAAGATAATTCTCTTTTTAATTTCTTGAAGAACCACCATACTGCTTTTCATGGCTGCTGCTCCATTTTACATTCCCACAAACAGTGCATGAGGATTTCAATTTCTCCATATCCTCACAAACACTGCTATTTTCTCTCTGTCTCTCTCTGTTTTTTTTTTTTTTTTTTAATAGTAGGCATCCTAATAAGTGTAAGGTGGTATCTCATTGTGGTTTTATAAAATACATTATTTTAATCATCTTTGTTTCCTAGCTACCAGAGACTCTTAGAAATACTAAAGAAGATAATTCTATCAAATTATTTCATCTTAGCTAGTACCTTAATGATAGCTTGAAATTTTCTTATTGGGCTAGGCCTTGAATCTAATTGTTTATTAAATTATTATCTAAAGCTCCAGGAGTTCTACCCAGTTTTCTTGGCCCAGTAAACCAGACCATGCTGGTTCACACAGGGTGAGTTAATGCAGAGTCCACTTCACAAGATGTCCTGTAAGTGTAAGCAGTGATCGCCACAGTTACTTTAGATCACATTGTTGACTTGGTTCTCTTTAAACAGTCAAAACCAATGGCATACTGATCTCTCACTGCAGCCTTAGGAAGAGACTACACTGTAATTAATTTTGAAAGCAAATCCAAATGGGCTTATGAATCTGTGTTTTGTAAATTGAGTAGCATGTTGTGAATAGATTCATCTTCCTAATCTTGAGTTCAGAGTACTCAGGATGCATTATCTAGATTAATAAAAAGATGTCTGGCCAGGCACAGTGTTTCACGCCTGTAATATCAGAACCCTGGGAGGCTGAGGCAGGTGGATCACCTGTGGTCAGGAGTTCCAGACTAGCCTGGCCAACATGGTGAAACCCTGTCTCTACTAAAAATACAAAAAAAATTAGCCAGATGTGGTGGCATGTGCCTATAGTCCCAGCAATTTGGGAGGCTGAGGCTGGAGAATCACTTGAACCCAGGAGCAGAGGTTGCAGTGAGCTGAGATTGTGCCACTGCACTCTAGCCTGGGCAACAGAGCCAGACTCCGTCTCAAAAAAAAAAAAAAAAAAAAAAAAGATGTCTGCCCAAAGTGTGGCATACGTTATTCTGAGGATTTGTATATGTAGGATTTAGGAAAGTTGTTTTATTTTATACTTTTTAATCTCAGGTTTAAAAGAGACTGTCATGAAATACTGACTGGTTTTGAAATATTTGCCAATAATTTCCTGAGCTCTATGGATTATTGTATCTGTTTTCAGTAAGTTATGAAAACCAAAGGGCAGAAAATTGTGAAGGGAGGATAAGCCATGAGTATTTATTTTTTGTTCTATGTGCTGTTTCTGTTTTATGATTTCAAAAATAAAAGTACCAAAAATAAACAGAGTGTATGTGGCTGACGCACTGTTTCTTGAAATGACAATGAGAAATGTCATGCTGATTGCCAGGAAGACAACAGCTGTTCTGAATCTGCACATGCTTATCCAATCCCCAGCTGTCACTCAGCCCCCAAGGTGTGCAGGGGAGTCCTGAGTTCTCTTGCCCTCCTGAGTAATAATGGCTGCACAGTAGGGAGGGCAGAGAGCTATAGGTTTTAGACTCCTTGCTATTAAAGGTCCTATTTTTCTGTTAAAAAATCTATTTTTATAATAATATGAATATTCAGTTTTACAAAACAGTGTGTATTACCTAGGTAATATTAGAGCTTTTTTCTTCTTTCTACTTTATCTTGGAAAATAAGAGAAATAATTAGACCACTAAGTAAAATGCCATTTTTCCCAGGAGAAGTGAAAGTGGGGCCTGACCTCCTTCAGGCCCGTCTGCTTCAGAGCCCCCAGGATCACTGGGCACCATGGTAAGTGCCAGAAACACTGCTAGAGAAGTCAGAGATGGTTTTGACATCAGTCTGGCCGTTATGTACCAGCTGCTCACATCTGTTTCCCCATCAATAAACCAGGAACAGTAACAATATTGAAGAGGGTGTGGTGGGAGACAGAGGGAGGGTGGATGCCTTTCCTTCACTGGGGGCTCAGCAAACACTGTTTTTATGCATATTCAGGGAGCTCCACTGTCCTCTGCAGGACTCTTACCCACAGGGACCTGATGTGCTAGGCCTCCTCCCTTCCTGGCTCTCTTTCTCTCTCCAAGGCCTTCCCAGCCCCTTGTTTTCCTGAGACCTCCCTCTTTGGGGACATAGTCCTTGACTGTAGTGACACAGAAGTCACAAATGAGCAGAGTGCGTGCCCTGACCTGGGGCTTGTGTGACTCTGAGTGACAGTGGCAGTTCCAAGGCCTCTGTTCTCTTTCCTGTCTTTGCAGCCACAGCAAACACGGAACATTCCTGGAAGGGAGATTTCTCCTCTCTAGGCTGCTGTGTCTGTGGGAACAGGACCCTAAAACACTTTGTTCAGTTTCAGACGCTGGATGCGCAATAAAAAAAAAATTGTGATTGGATTAATAAGTATGTCTGGTTTTATAAAAGTTAAAGGGGAACTGGAATTCAAAAATGTTAAAATGCTTTTTTCCCCCCTTTGGCCAAAGGCCTGCTTCTAATACCCAAGAAATCCATCTGGCCATGTTTCTATGAAGGATGGCTTTGTGAAGGTGGACTCCTAACCTCGGAAAAATAGAGTAGGAGAAATAGACACATATTTAGGTGAACAAATATTAGGGGTGTGAAGTCCTGGGTCCCGGTCACAGGTCTCTGGCTCCAGGTCTTCCACATACGTCTTTGTGATCATAAATAAGTCAAGAAAACTTCCTCAGCTTGTGTCTGCAAATTGAAGCAAGAACAGTGGCCTGGGAGGGTGGTTTTACTGCTTCAAAGAGATGACACAGTGAAGCCCTTCGGAGTGTGAAGCGTTGCAGGTGAATGTGAGGGATGATAAAGGGTTTCAGTCACGGGCCCTGCTCCTGATGGGAAGATGTGACCTGAGGTGAGAGGTTTGCTGTGCCCATCATCCTCATTCTGTGACTCTGTGACTGAAGGAACATTTCAGCTCAGCAGGAAGCCAGTGGGAGGACTGTGGGGCCGACCACGATGACTGAGCTTGATTTGTTAGGACGTCCGTTTCGGGGGAGCATTGAAGGGCGCTGGAACCACATTAGGTACAAAGAGCTTTGTTGTTTCATGAAGTCTCAGATGTGCCTGTGATTTCCCACACAGTGTAATCTTAAAATAGGTATTTATTAGTTTTTCCCTTGTCTTTGTACATAAAGGACTGTGTTCTAAATTAGAAAGAGCTAATATGCTCTAAATGAGATTGCTTGGGGGGATTGCACACCCTGCAATTAAATGTTTTAATGGAGTGTTCGGGAGAGTCGGCCGTAAGATCTCTCATTTCAGTTTAATCGAGAAAGCTACTAGGTGCAAACAAACATGAAACTGCAAAAAAATGAACAAGAACAGGAAGAAAAATGCAATATTATATTGGATGAAAGCAGCCGCATCCACTGAGGTATGTGTTGAGATGCCAGGAGTGTTTAGATAAATCTCAAAAACAAATAACGTTTTCCTGACTTGTATCCAAATAAACACCTGGATTGATTGATTTGTGACTGTATTTTTTCCATATTTTTTGTTCTCAGCCCTTTGTAATCATCTCTAAATGTATTTGGGAGTTTTAAGGAGATGATGCAATAGAAAATGTTAGAGAATTCCATGCTTATTTGTAATCAGCATCCTCAGTGGGTCATGCAAGTGCTGACTCCTGCCTTGAGCAGTGCAAGATGCTTGGCACATGTATAGCAGACCCCAGGTGGGGGCATCTACAGGGTCCTTGTCTTACTGTGATGTGTTAGGGTTGGAAGCCATTTTCCGTTTTGTTACAGATTTTCTTCCCAGAGGAATTGCATTTTTGTGCAACTGGGCATTGATCTAAAGATTAAAAGGAAAAAAAAAGCACTGATCTTGAAATTGTTAAAGGTACAAAAATAGTTCCTGCAGAGAGAGGCACACAGGCCATAATACCTCTTGAACATTGCAAATTAATCCCACAAACTCCAGCTGGGAGCTCAGCTGGTTTCTTTGCACAGACGGCTCACATCTTCAGGGATCAAGTTCAAACTGCTTGCATTTATTATGCAAATTTATATTGTGGCCTTGGTCTTGATTTAAAAATAAGAGGAGGTTGCTAATTAAAGCAAAAGTCTTAGTGAGAAAGTAAAGCCAATTAAATTTATAGACAGCAAATGAATATCCATTTCTGGCTATATCTTTAAAAAATCCCAACAATCCAGAATTCAAGAATGTTAAAAAATGACATGCAAGACTCCATACACCTTTGAGACAAATTACACAATGATCAGCTTCACACTGAGCACATCCACCCTGTTCCCAGCATGGCCACTCTTGCCCTTGACACCTCACTTTCTCCATCAGCCACACCACGGTCAGGTCTCAACACCTGAGGCTCAAAACTCAGACCCGTCTTTGATTCCACATTTCCCATCTCTCCAAATGTCAGTAGTTGCCTTAAGTCTATTCTCCTTTTGAGTTTTAAGAAAAATGATGAAAAGTTCTGAAAATACCGCATGAACTTTAGATGTTTGTAATCGAGGCTATTAAGAGCTCAAGTGAGAAAATTGAAATGGTTTCATGATGAAAACAACAAACGAGTTTGATCGAAATGGAGCCTGAAAATTTATTTAACCCAGGTCCTGGTTTATAGAATGACCAAATAATTTTAAAAAAATAAATTTACAAAAAAGGCTAAAATGCCAGCCAGAGAGAGGTAAGAGTTAAGAAAGTGGGGCCAAAGGAAGTGAAGGGAGAGAGCTGGAAGTGATCTCAGGCCACAGGAAGAGTTGGTGTTTTAGGGAGGAGGAGCAGAGCTGCTGGCAGCCCACTGCCTCCCAGACAGGGAGGAGGAGTCCCGGAGGGGGCGGCTACAGCCGGTGGAAGCAGGGTCCTCTCTCTCAGAATGACAAGTGTTGGTGCACCTCACTTGGCAGAAGGACCCCCACCAGGTCTGCCTGCCGAGGTGCTGAGAGACAGATTCCCCAACAAGCTAGTATGAGCATTCAAAATAAGACAAAAGAATTAGAAGAAAGCATACCCTAAAGATATGAGGGACTATCACATGCCATGAGAGACGGTCCCCTAGCAACACAAACACAAGAATTGACGCCTAAGGGGACAGAGGTGACAGGCTTCACAGAAGACACATCCTGTTGTTCTCATGAACAGATGATCACTGATGTTGAGCTTTTTTTTTCATATGTTTGTTGGCCACATAAATGTCTTCTTTTGAGAAGTGTCTGTTCATGTCCTTTGTCCCCTTTTTAATGGTTTATTTTTTCTTATAAATTTGTTTAAGTTCCTTATAGATTCTGGATATTAGGCCTTTGTCAGATGGATACAGTGCAAACGTTTTCTCCCATTCTGTAGGTTGTCTGTTCACTCTAATGATAGCTTTTTTTGCTTTGCAGAAGCTCTTTAGTTTGGATCCCATTTGTCAATTTTTGCTTTTGCTGCAGTTGCTGTTGACGTTTTCATCATGAAATCTTTGCCTGTACCTATGTACTGAATGGTATTGCCTAAATTTTTTTCTAGGGTTTTTATTGTGTGTGATTTTACATCTAACTCTTTAAACCATCTTTAGTTAATTTTTGTATAAGGTGTAAGTTACAGATCCAGTTTCAATTTTATTAAATAGGGAATCGTTTTTCTATTGCTTGTTTTGTCAGATTTGTCAAAGATCAGATGGTTATAAATATATTCTGAGATCTCTGTTCTGTTCCATTGGTCTATATGTCTGTTTTGTACCAACATCATGCTGTTTTGGTTACTGTAGCCTTGTAGTATAGTTTGAAGTTGGGTAGAGTGATGCCTGCAGCTTTACACTTTTCGCTTAGGATTGTATTGATTATACTGGCTCGTTTTTGGTTCCATATGAATTTGAAAGTAGTTTTTTTCTAATTCTGTGAAAAATGTCAATGGTAGTTTAATGGGAAGAGCACTGACTCTATAAATTATTTTAGGCAGTATGGCATTTTTCACGATGTTGACTCTTCCTATCCATGAGCATGGAATGTTTTACCATTTGTTTGTGTCCTTCCTCTCTTATTTCCTTGAGCAGTGGTTTGTAGTTCTCCTTGAAGAGGTCCTTCACTTCCCTTGTAAGTTGTATTCCTGGGTATTTTATTCTCTTTGCAGCACCTGTGAATGGGAGTTCATTCGTGATTTTGCTCTCTGCTTGTGCATTGTTGGTGTATAGGAATGTTTGTTATTTTTGCACATTGATTTGGGATCCTGAGACTTTGCTGAAGTTGCTTATCAGCTTAAGCTTTTGGGGTGAGATGATGGGGTTTTCTAGATATAGGATCATATCATCTGCAAACAGAAACAGTCTGACTCTTCTCTCCTCTTATCTGAATACATTTTGTTTTTTTCTTTGACCGATTGCCCTGGCCAGGCCTTCCAATACTATATTGAATAGGAGTGGTGCGAGAGGGTATCCTTTGTCTTTTCTGGTTTTCAAGGGGCATGCTTCCAGCTTTTGCCAATTCATTATGATATTGATTGTGGGTTTGTCGTAAATGGTTCTTATTATTTGGAGGTAAGTTCCAGCAATACCTAGTCTATTGAGATTTTTTTTTTTTTTAACATGAATGGATGTTGAATTTTATTGAAGGCCTTTTCTTCTGCATCTATTGCGATAATCATGTGGCTTTATCTTTAGTTGTGTTTATGTGATGAATTACATTTATTGATTGGCACATATTGAACCAGCCTCGAATTCTGGGGATGAAGTCAATTTGATTATGGTGGACCAGCTTTTTGATATGCTGCTGGGTTCGATTTGCCAGTATTTTATTGATAATTTTTGCATCAAAGTTTATCAAGGCTACTGGCCTGACATTTTCCTTTTTTTATTGTATCTCTGCCAGGTTTTGGTATCAGAATGATGCTGGCCTCATAAGGAGGAGTCCCTCCTTTTCAATAGTTTGAAATAGTTTCAGAAGAAATGCTGCCAGCTCCTCTTTGTACCTCTGGCAGAATCCAGCTGTAAGTCCATCTGGTCCTGGGCTTTTTTTTTTTTAATTGGTAGGCTATTTATTACTGGGTCAGTTTCAGAACTTTACTAGTCTGCTCAGGAATTCAAGTTCTTCCTGGTTCAGTCTTGGGAGGAAGTACATGTCCAGGAATTTTTTGATTTCTTCTAGATTTTCTAGTTTATTTGCATAGAGGTGTTTATAGTATTCTCTGATGGTTGTTAGTATTTCTGTGGGGTCAGTGGTGATATCCCCTTTATCATTTTTTATTGTGCCTATTTGATTCTTCTCTCTTTTCTTCTTTTTTGGTCTAGCTGGCAGTCTATTTATTTTATTAATATTTTCAAAAAAATTATCTTGGCTCAGCCTCCCGAGTAACTGGGATTACAGGCACCCACCACCATGCCCAGATAATTTTTGTATTTTTGGTTGAGACAGGGTTTTACCATGTTGGCCAGTCTGGTCT
This sequence comes from Ateles fusciceps, assembly GCA_036589455.1. Taxonomy (NCBI): domain Eukaryota; kingdom Metazoa; phylum Chordata; class Mammalia; order Primates; family Atelidae; genus Ateles; species Ateles fusciceps. Next base: position 776,506 of record JAZHEH010003346.1, read on the forward strand.
TGAACTCCTGACCTCAGGTGATCCACCTGCCTCAGCCTCCCAAAGTGCTGGGATTACTGGAGTGAGCCAGTGTACCCGGCAAGGAATGATAATTTTAAAAGCAGCAAAATATTGGAGGTTTAGAGATAGGAATCATGCATTGACATGATAGAAGCAACACGAGAATTGGAAAAGCAACATCTAAGTGTCCTTTGGAATTGAAAATTTAAAACGCAATGTCAAAACTCTGAAATGGTATTTATTCTCAGTGCAATGCCTCATTTTCAATTTTATTTCATTATAAAAATTGTAACCCAGAAGCTATAAGATAAAAAAATTTATATACATTTTGACTCTATAAAACTTAAAGCTACTGTATGCAAAAAATAAGATAACTAAAACTGTAAAATTTAAACAATGGAGAGAAATAGTTGTAACTCATCTCTAGAACGTGCTCCATCCTTAGTGTATAAAAATCCCTAGAAATCATCACTGAGATGACCAAATCCCAGTGGAGAATTGATCAAAGTATAGACAGTTAAAAGAAATGTAAATGACTCATGAATATATAAAGATTTATTAATAAATAGATATGAACCATGAATATATGAAGATTTATTAACAAATCAAAACTGTACAAAAATGCCATATTAGTTTAAACAATAGAGTGCCAAAAACCCCAAAGTGCGATAAACAGTGTTTTTCACAAGCTGCTGTGAAGCAGGCACACTCACACTTCATGAGGGGGAGCTTGGTAATATCTATCAGAAATGGGCATACATATATACATTGACCCAGAAATCTTACTATTAGAAATTTAACCTAAGATGCACATGTAGACATCTATAAAATCATAAATACAGAAATAATGCATTAAACTGCTATTTATAAGAGCAAATGCCTGGTAACATCCCAGATGTCCATCAGTAAGAGCCAGGTTCTCCCGTGCTGATCAGTAGTGGGATCGCGCCTGTGAATAGCCACTGCACTCCAGCCTGGGCAACATAGCGAGACCCCGTCTCTTAAAAAAAAAAAAAAAAGCCAGGTTAAGTAAGCTATAAAACAGCAATAATATGAAATGTCATCCATTTAAAGAAAATGAGCATCTTCTGGTATTAAAAGGGACAAGGATGTTCAGGAAGTAACCATTAAAGGAAGCAAAGTGGATAAAATAGGACCCTTTTAGAAGAAGAGGAGGAGGACAGGGAGGAAATGGCATTCATATTTGCTTAAAAAATTCTGGAAAAAATGGAAGAAAAATATATCAGCAGTTTCCTGTGGAAGGGTAGAGGGAGAAAAACACTGAGAGTAAAGGTTTTCTCCATATATCTTTTACATTGACTAAACTGTGTATTTCCTACTGGAAATTTTGATTAAATATTTAGAAAAATGAGAAGAGAAGTAAGATGGGACCAGTACTGAGTTAAATAAAATGAATGGGTAGAGTCTTCTGCCCCTCCTGGAAATGAGTTCTCGGTGTGTCTTCATGCTATCTTACAACCAATAATTAAATAATCCAAATAGAGTACGTGATTCACAGCTGACATAACTATTTCTAGTTTAAAGATAGGAGCAAGCCACCTCCAATAGCTAGGCAAAGAAAGAAGATAATGAACTATAGGGATCAGTCGTCTTAGCAACGTTTTATAGTAGGCACAGGGATCGTTCTCATGAAATCACTCTGGGTTACATTGAGCAAAAGTAGTTGTTTGTAGAAACTGAAATGATATGAAATGGCAGCGTGGCTCTCACATGATCTAGTGAAGGGCATTCAATATTTTGGCTTCCCTGGGCCACATTGGAAGAAAAGGAATTTTCTTGGGTCACACATAAAGTACACTAATGATAGCTGATGAGCTGAAAAAAAAAAAAAAGGAAATTGCAAAAAAAAATCTCATAATGTTTTAATGTTTACAAATATGTGTTGGGCTGCATTCAAAAACGTCCTGGGCTGCTGGATGAGCTTGATGTAGTGTAACTAGATAGACTAGACAAACGTAGCATGTTAGAGATAGGTTTTAGCTGGTTAGAGGAATGAGGGCTTTGCCGGTCTTTCAGGCAATTCTTCATAATTATGATTTTTCACTGCCAGGATTTGAGAACTGCTAACCACAATGGGTTCACCATCACGTTCCTTCACAACATGTCTTTGAGTGCAGAAGTCTCTATCGTTGTCATCCTGTTGTAAAAAGCAAGGCTGCTCACGTGGACTGCGGGAGACGTGGGGTAGATGCAAACCCTGCTTGGATGGTTACAGCCGTTCTTCACCCCTGGAGTCCCCTGTGTTTTCTCTAGCAAGGACTTGCTATAACTAGTCTTGTGAATGTTCGTCCTGACTTCCATTCCACTTGTTGTATTGAGGGGTCTGTGGCCACATTTCCTACGTATGCATATGTTCTTTACCCTATTTGGGCATTTAGAATAACCAGAATTTATTATTTTAAAACATTATCCCTTAAAAATAAATGTTAGAATGAAGCTAGGCCCAGGTGGGTGGCTCACACTTCCCAGCACTTTGGAGGCTGAGGTGGTAGGGTCACCTGAAGCCAGGAGTTTGAGACCAGCCTGGCCAACAGGTGAAACCCTGTCTCTACTGAAAATACAAAAATTAGCCACGCGTGGTGGCACATGCTGATAGTCTCACTTACTTGGGAGGCTGAGTCACAAAAATTACTCGAACCTGGGAGGCAGAGGTTGCCATGAGCCTAGATTGCACCACTCTACTCCAGCCTGGGGGACAGAGCGAGACTCCGTCTCAAAAACAAAACAAAAATCGCTGAAGCTAGTCATTTGATACTGGACCAAGAATGAACCAGTCCTGAGCCTGAAACTGGCTGGACCTGAAATCTAAATTTTTGATTAAAAATTTAGTGGAGGAAGAAACTAATGTTGCATATTAGAAAAATTCTTAACTTCTAAAATTAAGGAAGAAACACAGAAATAATATTATGAAATATTTCAGTGGCATTTAGTCCTCATTTTATGTAATGTTTAATATTAACATTTGTTTCATTCTCCTTACAAAACGTAAAATTATATGCTAGTTTCTAGCCTGATAAGATTTTAACAACATACTCTTTAATTCAATGCATAGGGAATTTTCATCAGGCTATTTAATAAATTAATATTATTTCTGATTAGTACATTTGAGTCTTAGCTACTTTTGATCAAAAATTGAACACTAGATTTATGCAAGAGCATACACCTACCAAAAAATATGCTTTCTATGACACTTTTCACTTCCTCAATAATTTATGATTGTGCTACATAAATAAATATTTTAAAAAATATATTAATATACTACCCTGAATTCTGATTGCCTGATGTAGTATCACCACGAGTTTCTTCTTCTTACCCTTTTCCAGGGCTCTGACACCACCCCTCACTCATTCTTGTATTCATGAAACATTCACGTGTCCTAGCCGCTGTTAAAGGATTCTGAAGGAGTCAGTGAGCAATCTACCATCTTTATGGACCTTGAAATTCTAACTGAGGATTATAAAAAGTAAATAAATAAATATAAAATATCAATAAGGGCTATAAGAAAAAACAAAGGAAAATAAGAGGAAGGAGTGTGGCTGGTGGTGACTGGAGGCTGTTTTAGAATGGCGGTCACAGTAGGCCTCTTGACAGCAATAACATTTAAATGGAGAACTGGAGGAAATACTGGCAGCCACAAGACTGGGGAGAAGACGTTTCAAAGATCACAGCAAGTGCGAAGAAGCTAGACAGAAAGGAGCTTGCTGTGTCACAGGAATAGCAAGCAAGGCCGTGTAGACAGAAGGATGTGAAACCACCGGCGTTGGTATTTGTTCAACGTAATACAGAACAACATGGCCTGATGAACACGACCGAACCAGTATTCTGTATATTCTATGGAGAATCGCGTGTAGGAAGCGGGTGATGGAAGGAGGAAGGACAGTTTGAAGGCCGCTGCACTGATGGGTGGCGCCTGACGGGGCTTAGGCTAGGGTGGTGGCAGGAGCATGGCAGGAAATAGTCTGAGTCAGGTGTGCTGGGGTTCAGTACCAGCCAACAAGCCAGCTGAGTGTGTGAAGTGTGAGGGTGGCCGCTGGGCAGCCCCAGAGCTCAGCAAGTGGCCGTGCTGGTGGAGACGTGGACTAGAAATGCTCTTTTGAAAACTTAAGATCCTGTTTTAGTCATGTTCGGTATGAACACATTTCTTTTATTAGCCCTACTGAAGAGTCTTCAATATTATTAATATTTCAGAGATCTAATTTTTAAATGTATTTTACCGTATGTCACTTTTTAATTTGCTTTTACTCTTTACTATTTTATTCATTCCATTTAATTAAAGATATTTAATTTGATCTTTTCCTAGTTTCTAGTTTCTCAGGTGTAATCTGAGATAACTGATATTATAACTTCATTTTCTATAAAATACGCACTTTATAATATACAATTTTCAAGAATTGAGATGAACACAAAGATACTAATTGAATACGTTAATGAATTACCTCTGATTGGTGAATGAGAATGAGATCTGGAGATCAAAGAGAATAAATGAATAACTCAATTTTTAAAAGGGAAATAAAGATAAACAAGACCAAATTATTGTCCTCGAAATAAACTTAATGATAAAACTGACAAGTTAATCATTAAAATTAAAACAAAGATATTTAAACGTTCATATAAGATCAAAGAGAAAAGTACTTTAATTGTCTTCAGAAAGGAAGTTTCCTTCATAAAATTTATTTAAAAAATCCACTCAATTTTAATTTTTCATCAGCAAATGTTTATTAAGCATGTACCATGGTTTAGAAGCTGCTGGTTGTCAACTTGTGGTATTTATATTATTGTTTCCAAATATTTGCTCTGTTTTCCTGTAATAGCATTATATATCTCCACTCAGTTTTGCTCTGTTTCCTCTCTCTTGGGAATGACGTATCCTAAGGAGGAGCTTTTTAATTACACTGTTCACTTCAGCCTGTCCCGGAGTGAGCAGACAGGAATCAGATGCACAGCCTCCAACAGACCACAGCCAACATGTAACACGGCCTTAAAGAGGCTTTGCTGATGTCAGCCCCAAACCACCATCACCACTGACAATGACCACAACCTCACTTTATTTTCTAATATGAGCCACTAAACTGTAAATTTTCTTTTAAACAGGGTTCAATCATAGAAGCAGAACCACTGGAAAATAACGTGCACAGCACATACAGACATATCTCTCTGTGTGTGCACATGTGTGTGTGTGCGTGTGCACGTGTGTGTGTTGGTTTGACCATACTCTGTCGTGGGAGCTGGTTAAGCAGTCTCTAAGCAGCATCACTTCTGACCTAATGGTAGAACCTGACGTCCAAAGGGCGGGCAGGCAAGCGGCCAGTCCACAAAGGGAGTTGGGTGTCAGTGGGAGAGCTCAAGAGCAAGCTGGAACAGGCACAGGCTGGAGCCTCACGAGGCTGACCTGAACCCTGGTGTATTCTTGCTGTGTCTGTTCCTCATGGGTGGTGTTCTGCAAGAGCCAGGGCCCGTTGTCATGGAAGTGAATACACAGTTGGTGCAGGAGTCAGAGACACTGGAGGACCACCCAGGGAAGGTGAAGCAACTGCTTCAGGCCATGAGGTGCTCTGCATGTCAGCAACAACACGCGTGAGCCCCCACAGGGCTGCTTCCCTGTGCCCGTGTTGACTAAGCAGAAACATGCAGGGAAGAAAATTCTGATCAAGGTAGACGCATCATAGGTTGCAAAGTTACCACAAGCCGCGTCCCACTAACTCACATATACTGTTCTTTTATGATCATTCAGTTTGAAATATGTTTTCTCTTGTGAATTCTTCTTTGGAGTAAGGGTTATTCAGAAGAGAGAGAGGGGAGAGAGAGAGAGAGAGAGAGAGAGAGAGTGTGTGTGTGTATGTGTATGAGAGACAGAGAGTTTTAATTTCCAAGTATAGGGTATGTTACCTGATTTAATCTTGTTTTTAGTGTCTAGTTGTAGTCAGATAACATGTTCCTTAAATTTCAGTTCTTTGGTGTTTATTGTGATATATTTTATGCCTTGACAAATAGTTGGTTTTCGTTAATGCTCTATGTACACGTTAAAGAATGTGTTTTCTGTAAGAGTTGGTTGTGCTGTTCTGCAAATGTAAATTAGGTCAACTTAGTTCATAGTGCTATACAAGTCTCCTATTTATGGGTAAATTGAATTCTAATATTTGTCATTGGTTTTCTGTTTTCCTTTCTCTTTTTCTTCCTCTGTTGATGCTTTCTACCTTCTCTGGTTAATCCGTTATTTTTGTACGTCCATTTACTCTCTTTTTCTAGTGGCTAACAATTTGTATCCTAATCTAGCCAAAGTGTACAATTAGTGTTAGTATTGCGCTCACTCTCACTTGACACCTGGGACTTTATACTTTCTATGTTTTCTGACTTTTTTCTCACATCGTTCTGTCCCCCACTTTCCGCTTCTCACTTTACTCCTACCCAGTTTACACCATATTCTTCCTGTTGTATAATCTGATAACCATGAAATGGTATAATTCCGTTCACTTTCTTCCTTTCTTCTTTCTTCTTCTAGTTTTCCATGTAATTTTTATTCAGTATTCACTAGAAGCCTGTCCTAACACTGTTATTGATTTGTTTTCAATAGTTGTCTTTTAAGAAAATTGTAAGAAAAAGTTATCATTTTATATTTATTTAACATATTATTTCCCATTTCCAGTATTCTTTTTCCTTCCTGCAGACTGAAGTTTCTCTTCTTCCTGAAAAATTTCCCTTGGCATTTTTTTTATAGTGCAGGTTTGCTGGTAGTGAATTTTCTCAATTTCCATTTATCTGAAAATTTCTCTATTTTCTTTTTGTTTCTAAAGTTTATTTTAATTGGATATAGACTTTTGAATTAATTATCACTTTTCTTTAACAGGTTAAATAAGTTATTCTATTGTTTCCTAGCTTTCACTGCTTCTAAGAAGTCAGCTGTGATTCCTCTGATGTGTGTTTTCTCTCTGGTAGTTTCAAGATATTCTCCTTTTCTCTTTCTTTCTTCCTTCCTTTACTCTCTCTCTCTTCTCTCTATCTCTTTCTCTTTTGTTTCTTTCTTGCCTGCCTACCTTCTTTCTTACATGCAAATATAATCCCCACATGAGAAAATAATGAAAATAGGTCAGAAAGTAAGCTTGTATGCTCTACGGTTTCTATTGTTCTGCATATCCCTAGGTTCTGCTCTCTTTTGACTTCAACTTCTCTCTTCAGAATAAAAGAATTTTCATTCATTTCTATCAAATGTGCTGACTTTTTCGTTATCCCCAACCTGTGGTTAAGTTTATTCAAAAAATTTTTTTTAATTTAAAAGTTGTCTTTTTTGATTGAAAAAGTTTACATAGGTATTTTAAAAATAATAGTCATGTCTTTCCTGAGACGATCTCAGTACAGTTTCTACTGACTGCTTTATTTGTTTGTTGTTTTACTATGGGCTGTGTATTTCTGTTTCTTTGTGTTGCTAGTAATTTTTAATTATAGCTGGATGATTTGCATGATACGTTGTAGACTTTAATTTTTAAAGAAAATTATTTCAAGACTTTTTATGTTGAATTTACAAAGCAGTTCAGTTACTGGCTGCTGTCCTCAAACTTTTGTTGGCTTAGTTTTATGCTTTGTGAGCGGAAAACCCATGGAAAGACTAAAGAGTTTCCCTAAAGTGTTTCCAGAATTCCCTTATCTTGATGGGATTCAGCCACCATATCGTCTCCCTTATGGATCTTGTCCATTTTGTTATTACATTTTGTTAAGATGGTCCTAGACTCTAGAGCAGTCTTCAAACTCTGTTCCTTACTGCTGAGGCATGCACTTCCTGCTGTTACTGCTTGGTGCTCAGTACCTGAGCAAAATATTGACAAGGTCACTATATTGAGGCTGTGGCAGAACTCCATCTTCCAACACTGCTACACTCACAGTAGCACCATTACTTTTTCAATCCCATAGCAGCTGCTCGCTGGTAGCCTCGAAGTATCGGGTATCCCAGCTTTCAGCCAAGGACTCGTAACGACCTTCACACCGGCTTCCACCATCGCCTTGTGCAGTTGCGTCCTCTTACCACCGTGTTCAGTGTATGCCTCTATTCTGATACTCGCATCCTCCATTATGCATAACTAATGTGTTTTGCTTGGATTTCAACTTTTGCACCAGGTTCAGAAATTTGTCTCCAGGCAGAAAACTGGAGCAATTGTGGGCTCACATCTACAGTTTACTTTCTTTTATGTTTTTTTTCTGGTTTTCTGGTTGTTTTCCATGTAGAGTGAGTCTAGTATAAGTTACTTCATTACAGGTAATAGCAGAAGTCTTGACCATTTTCTGATTTTAGTATGATTCTATTCTACATATTCTCAAATTTTGAATTAGATTTTATCTTTATCCCATTAGTTTAAGAGAGGATTTTCTTTTCCATTGATGGTGGCCTCTTTTTCTGCAGGGGTGGGCAGAGAGACTGAAAGTTTAACTATCCTTTTATTGTGTTGTAATTAGAAAATGTCTTTGCCATTTCCACCTTTAGAATTTATTGAGGTTTTTTCTTTTTTCTGTGGCCTACCACTTGCACATTTTCTGACAATCTCATGAGCATTTGAAGAGAAGCCTTATTCGTGTTTACAGGAGAAAGCATTGATCACATAGCAATTATAACTACCTAATTATCTTATTTAATCTTCTGTAATTACATTTTTAGTCCACTTGAACAGCTATGCATTGAAAGAAGCAGTATATAGTCACCTATTTTTTATTTTTTAATTTCATTTTATATCTTCTATAGTTTTTGACTTATGAACACTAATAAACATTTGGTGCATGGCTATTAATCTTCACTGTAAATCACACAGTTTAGCACTGTAAATAACACTATAAAGTGTTGCCTTTGTTTCACTTAAGTGTTCTTTTTAATTGTATTCAAGTATTTAAAGTATTAGAATAGAAAAATAAAAACTACTAAAAAAACTTGCTTTTTAAAAATGTGCCTGGAATACCTTTGCTCATTTATTTAAGTCCATATGTTTTCTTTTAAGTTACTTTTTACCTTAAATTTTTATGTGTATATGTGTCCTATTTCTCATAAATAGATTTGAATTTTTGTTGTAGTGATTAACTAGCTAATTAATACTTTAAAACATACTATTATTAGGTTCTTCTTTAATTTGGTGTTTCTTAATAGAAGTCCGCTGGTTTTTATGGAAGGAAACATTTGTTATTGTTCAAGAATGTCACATGCATTGCAAGGTGTTTAGCATTCATTCCCCCGATCAGTAAATGTCAATAATAAACCCCAGTTACTGTGATTATAGAAACATCCTTGTATATAATCAAGTTTCTCTCAGGGAGTAGTATTCTTCTTGGTTAAGAAATATTCCCTTAGAAAACATGTAGTAATTTCTTCCTTTACTCCCATCATCTATTTTGCTAGTTTACACATATTTGCTATTTTTCACTCTCAGCTCTATCTGTGACTCTGTTATTGTGTCATCAGCTGTTGGGTCCTGACTGTCTTCCACGTTCTTTGCTCCTTTCCCTCATCACATTTGTTAATTATATTATTTCTACACTATCAAGGTTTAGAACATTACATTGTTCTAGAACTGTAACCCTTATTACACTTGTTTTTATCTTAGCAGCATAAATATTAATATATTCAATGCCCATGCCAGTTTTTTTGCCCTAATTTTTCAAGTTATCTCTTGGGTATAACATTCAAAAAGTACTGAAGAAGATAATATTTCCCAGAGTAGTTTGTATTTGAAAGACAGCTTGCTGGATAGAAACTGTCTGGGTTATATTTTTTAGTAATTCTGCAGGTGTTCCTTCCCTGTTGCCATGGAAGTCTGAGGTTTTGTGTTGTTTTTCTTTGCTTTTAGCTTCTCTGTTTAGAGGCTTCTTACCTTTGAATTTGCATGGGTTTGATTCTGTCGATCTTAAAATGGACTGTTGTAGGTTATTATTTTTCCTGGACAAGGTGCATCCTTTAGTTTGTAGATGCATGTTTGATTTCTCTTGAAGTACTTCTTTAACTATTTGTTCAGTTTCATACATTGTTTTCCTCTAGCCTGACTTCTTTGATGAACGTGTTCAGTCCTCAAGTGTCATATTTATTATTTGTTCTAATCTTTTAAATCTCGTCATTTACACGTCATTGACTTGCTTTCCTCATTTCTGTTCTCTGTGTCAAGGGTGGTGACACTGTAAAGGGTTGGTGGGTAAATGTGGGCTTTGTAGACTCATGTCCTCTCTGCCATGCGTCCTTCTGTTTTTCATTCATTTTTATGAATGATTTGAAGCCTTTCATTGCTCAGGGCCCCACAGCAGCGGGGTAGGCGGATCTGCTCCCAGGCTGTGCTCGCTGGGCCTCGCTCTGCGTTTTCAGCAGTGACTCTGCTTTGCATTCGCCAGTTTCATTTTCCTTCATGGGATAAATTTAGTTTCTTTTAAAACTTCTTTAATGAGTGCTGCCAACTTACACTGCGTATCCTTTTGTTTTCTTGCCATTTCTTTCCTAAACTTTAAAAAAAATCTTAGTTTTGTGCTCTTGGAAGATAGAGGTGATTAATTCACTCTGCTTTTAAACTTCAGAGTTTATTTTTCATAATTGTTATCAGTTCTGTGGAAACAGTTTTTTGGTGAGATTTTTCACGTGCCATTTGGTGGCCCGGTTCCTCCCCCACGGCCTCTTTCTTGCAGAACGTCTGTGTAGGTTCTTTTCTAGGTCCCCTACGCTTGCCCATGTTTGAGAGGGGTCCTTGGTTGTAAGGCCTGTTCCCAGGGCACAACACACAAGAGAGGAAACAGAATCGCGTTCCTCTAGCAGGGATTGTTCTTATGTAGAGCTTTCTGTTTGTTTCTTTGCCCGTGTGAGTTTGCTGTCTTTATTTCCTCCAAGCTAATACAAATAGACACTTAGACACCGATACTGAGTCTCCCTTCTCACCTGCTAAGGGGACTTTCTCTGTGCCTCCCTATTTAGATTTCCTCCTCTGCTTTCTGGAATCAAATCAAGCCCAGGAGAGTTCTTGCTGGCAGCCTGTGCTTCCAGCCAAGCTGGGCGGACTTCGGTTTAGGTGTTTGACCCTCATCACTGAGACATGCACTCTGCAAACGACTCTGCCGCTCAAGGCCTGCCTCCGCGCCTGCCCCCCCCCCCCCCGCGCCTGCCTCCCCCCCCCGCGCCTGCCCCCACCAAGCCTGCCCCTCCACCGTGCCTGCCCCCCCGCTTCCGCGTCTGCCCCCCTCCACACCTCCCCACACTCCGCACCTGCGCCCCCCGCGCCTTCCCCTCCTCCGCGCCTGCCTCCCTGCCTGACCCCCTCCGCACCTCCCCGCACTCTGCGCCTCCGCCCCCCGCGCCTGCCCCCCCCCACGCCTCCCCCCTCCGCACCTCCCCCCATTCCGTGCTCCCCCCCTCAGCGCCTGCCCCCACTCCGCGCCTCTGCCCCCCCGCGCCTCCGCCCCCGCTCCGTGCCTGCCCCCCCCCCCCCGTGCCTCCCTCCTCCGCACCTGCCCCTACTCCACGCCTCCCCCGACCCTGCACCTCCCCTCTCTCTGTCAGAACCTCTTCCCTCTGTCTTCGCCACTGGCTGCTCCTCAGCATATTTTCTGGTGTTCAGGTTTTGCTCCTTCTTTGAAGGCAGAGACTGTGATTTTGTGTCTTGATCTTTTTATCACTTTTAAGAAATTCCCAGATAATAAAAAGTAAAAGCTGCTTTGTGTTCCTGTCTTCTATCTGGAATACTTAACTACTTTAACATAGCTCATTTTACCACTGTCTACAGATTGTCCTATTCTTTCACTTCCTGGGAGCGTGATTCTCCTGTTACTTTCCTTGGGTTCATGGCTGTTGTTTTGGGCAGCAGTTGTTTCTTCCTGAATTTTGGGTTTCCTTATAGAATGGCTTGATTTAATATTGCCAATGTTGCCAGAACTCTAAATGATCCGCTGGTTCATCTCCAGCCTTCATGCCAGTTGCTTCCTTTACAATTCTTGTGTTACATGAGCACTATAAATCTGGGCTCAATATCCCTTATAGGTTTACACTGAAATTTATTGCTTATGGTTTTTTTCCTAGCCCATAGGAAGATGAAAAATTTCCACTGGCATTTTATTCTGTTAGCTGATGGAATGTCTAATCTGTTTTATGAAAATGTGCAACCCTTTGAGGTTACTAGATGTCAAATGCCTGATTATGGGCAGTATAACTTGCAGTTCTAGGAAAGGCAGGAGAAGGGAGAAAACTGGTTTTAGAACAGAACGGCAGTTAAACAGTTCCTAAAACAGATCTTTCTGCAATTAAATACCCGTTCTGCTCATTCCTTCTCTTCAGCTTCCCCCTGGGTAAGGCTGTGCCAATTACTCGCATCTCCTGAACTCTCATCCAGACTCAGGGCTTTCCTAGCTGTAGGGTTGTGATAAAATAGTTTACAGGTTTAATTTTGCTACTGTGAAGGAAGTAAAATGGCAAATAAATCACCAAAGAAAAGGCTAAGCATTCAGGAGCTTTGTTTTGTAATTATGGTGTCTTAAAAACATTTTACAGCTTTATGCTACTTAATATCAGAAACTAGAGGAATTCTGCTTCTGTGGATGAAGGCAGTGTCTGAAACCTGGGCATTCAATTGCATTGTGCCATCAGAGTGGAGCTACCCATTCTGTCCTTATGGCAGTATATGCAAATGAAATTTTGCATAGACCCTGAGAAAATTTAAAATTTTCTACATGGAAGTGAAAAAAATAAAGGCACAGGAAGACATAGGTTAACATGTTTATGGACCTCAGTTGTAACAAAATCACTTGCGGCACTAAAATGATTATTCCATTAGGTTGAGGTCTATTTTTATCAGCTTAATGATGACTTCTGCATACCTCTCTGGACATCTTACAAATGTACTAGTAAATTGAGCTGTGTAGGAGGCCCTTTGATGATGCTTATAAAGATTGCCTCTGTGTTTGCATTTGAGCCTTTTAGGTAGTTCCACAGCAATTAAGACTCAAGGCAATTTTGAGGCACAGAGAACAGTTATTTCATTTGTATGTCTATAAATTTCGTTTCTTTTTCTTTGCCACACTTCTGCTAGCATTACCAAAACTATTGTGCCATATTTCTGCATCTTAGGGAGCAGAATACAAGAAAAATAGTTTATTCATTATGTCTCTGCTTAAACATTTTTCACAGAGAAAGCCAGGGACATGGGGTGTGGTTTGGTGATCTTCATGGCCCTGACTTCTAGCCTGGGCAGTCAGTTAGCGGAGGCATGCGTGCATACCACACCTGATGGAACCTGTGGAGCGGGAGGATGGAGACAGCTAAGGTCTTCATAGTGGATTGTCTTTTTATACCTAGAAAGGAAAGAATCACATTCTGTGAGTCATGGCTCCATTGTGCCATCACAACTTGACACAGTGACACTTGATAGGAGGCAGCATAAATGAAGGGATGGGATTCATAAGCCGTATTTTTGCATATTAGATTTTTGACTGATTCGATAATTTACCTATGTATAGGGTACATGTGGTATTTTGTTACATGCATACAATTTGCAGTGAGGCCAGGGTATTTGAGGTGTCCATCACTTTGAGTATTTACCATTTCTATGTGATGGGAACAGTTCAAGTCTTCTCTTGCAGTGATTTTGCAATATACAGTACATTGTTGCTAACTGTAGTCACTCTACTCTGCTGTTGAACAATATAATTTTAAATGATTCCACGTAATCTCCATCACCTTATTTAAAACAGCTACCAAAGTGCCTTAGTTGGTGGGAGAGAACCAGCGTTACTGGATTCAGTAGGAAGCCACAAAATGGGCCATTTGGAAATGCAGCCATTTCCTTTGACAATCGTGGTGTATACTTGCTGAGCAAATTTTGTTTGGCTTTTAATCTAATGATGTAGAACTCAGTTGCTGTTGCACAGATGTAAACGGAAAGCACGGTTATCTATTAATCGGGGTTTTGTTTGTTTCTGTTTTGTCTCAAGTGGTTTGCTTTAGAGGCAAATGTTATTCAAGCAAAGGGATGTTTTCAGAATGTCTGGAAATTTTGTCTTACTATTTGAACATAACTTGAATCATTTGGCAAGTTTTGGGGAGGCTTAGACTTTTTGATGGAATACATATTTAACTAGGATTTCCCAAGGAAACCAGAGGTATGCTGCCTGTGTTACTGCTTGGTCATATTCACTCAAGTGCTATACCTCATCTGTCTGTCTTACAATGTTGTAAGTTACTTGAGGGAAGAAACCATGTTGTGATGTTTTTGCTCTCCCTTCATGTGCTTCGGAGTGGATAGTACAGAGTAAGTTTTCAACAAACTTTTTAAAAATGAAATAATGAATGAGTGAATATAAAAGGTTCCATATAAATTAAAGAACAGCCATGTTCTACTAGGACAGTCTTTCCTAGTAGTCTGGGGGGATTTTAATTTCTTTTCACAATAGTCAACTGTGCAAAGGCGAATAAGACTACATAGCTCTTCACACTATAGAGAAGGCTACCTAGATTTTAGTTACTGCTCTTACGTGTAATACGGTTTGTTTCTTATTTAACATGCTATTTTAAGAAGAAGCTTTTGGAAAAAATTAATCTGTAAAATGGGAGACAGTTTGATTGCGGCTGTGCCCGTCTTTGGCATTTCAGTACCAGCACCTGGTGGGTCAGAAGGAGACAAGACATCTAACTGGGAGCCAAAGTTTGCCTGGTGCGCTGAGGAGGAATTCTCAAGGTGTCTAATTTCAGAATGAGTTTATTTTACCCTGAAGGAGAAAACTGAAGATTCCAAGAGGAAAGTAATGCTGTGATTTTGCTAATTAAGCCGTTATGTGCAGAGTTGAACTTGAAGAAAGCGTGGGCAGCAAGGAAGTTTTTCCTCAAGATAAATAGAGAGAGAGAGAGAGAGAGAGAGAGAACAGAGAGCAACTCGACTATTTTAGTTGTTGGTCTCTCCAAATTAAGTTAATCGTTGCTAACGAATGTGGCACCTGCTTACTCTATAAAACAAAAATATATGCTTCCAACCTTTGAGAAGTAAAAAAGAAAGATTCCAGAAGATCCTTAGAATAGGGCAACCTGAACACAGATGCAGCCTTCTCTCTCTTGCTTCTCCCCTGCGAGGGGGTCCAGCAAGGGAACCAGTGTGGCATCTGGGAGGGCTTGGATTGGGAATGGGGATCAGAAAGTCTCATTTGAATTCACCGAAGGGGAGAGCAGGTGCAGGGGATGGTATTTGAAGTACTGGTGGGGATAGAGGAAGCTGACACAGGGCAAGTGAGCTGCGGAGAGCCAACTTTGCTGGGGGCTGGGGTGGAAATGGCTACACGGCTGCTCCCGTCCACCTCAGCACAGCTTGGGTTTGCAGAGAGAGGTGGACCATTTCTCCAAGGCTCTCCTGGAGGACAAACTAGAGTAGCGGGGGAAGTCTAGTGAGGAGGTTTACTTTAAGATGCCATCGTTGAACTGTACATCCTGTTTCTCTACTTTTTTGTTTGTATGTTATATTTTTTAATAAAAATATTTAGAAAAGAAAAATGAGGAGTTATGGTAGGTTAGGCTCCTTGTATGACATAGAGCAATTTGTAATGTTACAAAGAGTTACCTTGTACATGCCCTTAATATCTGTTAAGTAAACATTCTCATAATGAGCAAATCAACTCTTTATGGAAACGTATGTTTTAAAATTGGATGTAAACGTTTGAAATTTTTTATTTTTGAGTTGACAAAAAGACTGGGTTAGCTGTCACTCTTCTGCACCCCCATAATACCCTATATGTCTAGCATGGCACTTACTGCATTGTTTAATAATTGTTATAAATAAACTTTTAATTTTAGCATACTTTAATATTTACAGAAAAGTTGAAATGTTAGAGAGGTTTTTATATTCTAAATCCAATTTGCCCTATTGCCAACATCTAACATCAGTTTGATATATTCGTCACAACTAATGAACCAATACCGACACGTTATTAACTAAGTCCATGTGCTATTCGGATTATCTTAGTTTTTATGCAGTGTTCTTTTCCTATCTTAAAATCCCATTTAGAATAACACATTACACTGAATAACTTTCTCTCTTGGGTACTTCTATTCTAGACTGTAATAATTTCTTAGACTTTCCTTGTGCTTGAAGACCTTGACAGTTTTGAGGAGAATTAGACAAACATTTTATAGAATGTTCCTCAATTGGAGTTTGCCTGATTCCTTTACTCATGAGCACAATAAGGTTACGGGGTGTGGGCAGGGAGACCACGGAGGTGAGCCGTCACTCTCATCCCATCTTGTCAAGGGTACACACGGCCGTTGTGACTGGTCGCTGCTGGTGGTTCCCTGGATCACCTGGCTGGGTTGGTGTTTGCCAGGTTTCTCCACTGTGAGGTTACCTGCCCCAGCCTTTCCATACTGTTACGCCACGAAATGAACCCCCTATGCAAATCCACACTAAAAGGGTGGGGAGTCATGCTCCACCTCCTTTAGGGCAGAGTATCTATATAAATCATTTGAAATTCCACACAAGCCAACAAACTGTCTTCCCCCCGTTTGCTTATTTATTTCATCACTTATTTATATCAACATGGACATTTGAATGTTTATACTTTAGGTTATAATGGAATACTACATTACTTTGTTGCTGAAATTGTTCAGACTTCATTCCCATTGAAAAGGTCATTCTGGATGGCTCCTGTGTTGTTTGGACAAAACATGTCATTTTGTCCTTGAGCACTTCCTTGCCCTCTGGAGCTGCATGATGCTGTAGGCTTATCTTGTATATTTTCTGCCCAGCCCTAGATTCAGCCATTTCCAAGTCCTAGGTGTGCTTGCTGCTAGGGTGCTGTTGCTCCTAAGCCATCTCAGCAGAAAGCACACGTGTGCACTAACACATTTACACACATGCATCTATAATTACTTCCATGTGTGCCCATCTATATCTATATGAAGCGAAATATGAGTTCATAATGATGTCACCAGCTCCAGTCCAGGACACATGGCTTCTTCCAGGTCGTCTTTGTTCATCTGTAACTGCCCACATCAACAGTGGGAAACCTGGCTCTTCTCGCCACCACCCTTCTACTGATTTATTCACTCCCGGCGTATAAATGCAACCGTTTTTAGAATTGTTAACCTGTGCCCCTATGAGAAACAGCCTTGCCAACTAGAGTACAGTGTTTATGGCCATTTATTTTGTCTTTTAACTTAGAGTCATCACGCATTTTCAAGTTTGCTTAGGTCAGCAACTAAGCACCTCTTCAGGGAGGTGATGGCATACATTTGAAATATATTTTGATTCTTTTGTTGCAGTCTGCATTCCATTCTGGTATTCCCTGCCAGGTAATTTAGTTTCTGTATTTTTAGTAGAGACAAGGTTTCACCATGTTGGCCAGGCTGGTCTCAAAACTCTTGATGTCAGGTGATGCACCTGCCTCAGCCTCCCAAAGTGCTAGGATTACAGGCTTGAGCAACCGCTCCTCGCCTTGATGAGTTTTTGTTCAGATTTTTTGCCCAGAATTTAACTGGGTTGCTTGTTCAGTTAGTTGAATTTTAAACATTCTTTGTATACTGTGGATATGCATCAGATATGTAGTTTGAAAATATTACCTCCCAGTCTATCGCTTATCTTTTCATTTTCTTAAGTGTCTTTCAAAAAACAAGTTTTAAATTAAGTTCCAACTACTAAATTTTTTCTTTGTTGATCATGCTTTTGGCATTCTGTCTAAAACTTCATCACAGAAAGTAAGGTTACACAAATTCTTTTCTCTTTTAGAATTTCTGTAGCTTTATATTTTACATTTAAGTATACAATCAACTTTGATTAAATTTTTGCCTAAGATACTAGGTCATTGTCTAGGCTTATCTTTTTGCATTTGGACATCCAACTGTGCAGGCAGCATTTGTAAGAAACCAGCACTTCTCTATCAATAATTGACAAATAAGGCAATGATCACTTTTGTCTTTTATCACTGAGTTACATTTGCATCTCTGTCAAAAATCAAGTGGCTAGATTTTTCTGGGTCTATTTCTGAGCTCTCTTTTCCTCTGCTATATTTTAAAATTATTTCCTCAGTTCCATAGTGTCTTGGTTAACGTAGCTTCATTATAAGTCTTGATCAGATTGTTTCAGTCTTCTAACTTTGTTCTTTTTTCAGTATTGTGTTGGCTATTCTCAGTCCTTTGTTTTCCTATATAATTTTAGAATAAGTTTTTTGATGTCTACAAAACCCAAAACATCCTGGAATTTAGAATGGAATTGGGTTGAGTCAGTAGATTAAGTTGGGGAGCATTGATATCTTAATATAGTAAGTCTTTGAACATGGAATCTCTCTCCATTTATTTATAGCTTTGTTTGCCTTTTCTAGGGTTTTCTTGTTTTCTGTATATAGATCCTATGAAAATTTTCTTAAACTTTTACTCCAGTATTTCTTTTTGATATTATTATAATTGATCTTAAAATTTTCAAATTCTAAAAGCATTAGTTTCTCTCCATTAAGAATATTAGCTACAGCTTTTAAAAAAATGCTTGTCATTATGTTAAGGAAATTTCCTTCTTTTGATAGTTAGCTAGTTTTTTTAATGGCTTAGTTAATATAATCATATAATTATGAAAATTTAGCCTCATAAAATGAGTTACATTGATTAAGTTAAAAATATAGAGCAAACCTTGAGCCCTTGGAATGAACTTGGTTTGACTGTGATATGTTATCCTTTTAAAATATTGCTTAAGCTGTATTGCTAGTATTTTATTAAGAATTTTTGTGTCTATGTTCATTAGAGATGGCTCTGTAGTTTTCTTTTTTTGTAATGTCTTTATCTGGTTTTGTCGTTAGGACATTTCATTCTTTAAAAAATAAATTGGCAATTGTTTCCTCTTCTATTTTCCAAAAAAGAATTGTGGAGATTTTGTATTGCTTCTTCCTTAAATATTTGCTTAAATTTCCCAAGTAAAAGAAAATGAGCCAAGTGGTTTCTTTTTGAAAGGTTTAAACTACCGATTACATTTCTTTAATACATAAATGGCTATTAATATTATCTATTTCTGCTAGAGTAAGTTTTGATAATTTGTATATTTAAAGGAATTGGTATACTTTATCTACATTATTAAATTTGTGGTCAGAGAGTTGATCAGTTATTTCCATTACCATTTTCATGTCCATTGAATCTGTAGTGACAATTGGCAATTTGTCTCACCTTCTTGGTAAGCCCGGTTAGAGGTTTATTAATATTATTGATATTTTCAAAGAACCACCTTAGATTTCATTGATTTCATCTGTTGTTTTTATTTTTTTAATTTCACTTATATGTGATCTGATTTTTCTAATTTATTTTCTTCTATTTGCTTTAGGTTTAATTTGTTCTTGTTTCTTTTGTTAACTGCTGTTAAAGCTTAGGTTATTGGTTTTAGGTTTTTCTTGTTTATCCTTTAAACACTTTATTGTTCTTTTAATTTTTATTTATTTTAAAAATTGATACAGAACAATTGTACATATCTATGAAGTACATAATGTTTCAATACATGCAATGAATAGTGATTGGATTAGCATATCTGTCAGTCATCTCCAACATCTATCATTTCTTTGTGTTAAGAACACTCAACATTATCTCTTTTAACTATTTGAAAATAATATATTACTGTTAATTGCTGTATCATATGGTTGACCCCTTTAGATTTTGTTGTTAATTTTAGAATTATTTCATTGGGCCCAGAGAGTAATCGTGTTTTAAAGTTTTTGCTTTATAGAACTTACCATGTCTTTCTTTATGACTTAATATGTCAGAGTTTAGCAAACTACAAACCTTATTCCAGATTCATCCACTGACTTTGGTTTTGTATGTCTCGTGAACTAAAAAAGGATTTGTACATTTTAAAATAATTTTTTTAAAAGAATAGTATTTCAAAATGTGAAAGTACATGAAATTAAAATTTTACTGTTTATAAGTTAACTCTTATTGGAACACGGTCATATTCCTTTTTTTATTATGTATGGCTGCTTTTGTGTGACAGCAGCAGAGCTGCAGCCGTCCATGGCCCCTGAAACCTGAAGTATTTACTGCTTGGTCTTTTATAGAACACGTGTGCTTATGCCTGTAACATGAGTTTTGTTTGAGGAATGTTATGTATATTTAAGAAAAGGTTGTATTTTCTATTATCAGGGTGCAAAATTTGAGAAAAAATTATGTTGTTTATGTATTACATTATTACCAGTTTTTGTTAACTTGATCTGTCTTATTCTGAGGGTGGTATGGCAAAGGCTGCTCTTGCTATTTTGTTTCTATATGTGTCTGCTTACATCTCCTGCAGTCTCCACCTTGTATTGGTGGTTGCTGTGTTACTTGGTGCATAAATATTCATAATTATTATATTGTTATTGTGAATGATGGCTTTTAACATTAAAAAGTATGTGTGTGTGTGTGTGTGTGTGTGCGTGTGTGTGTGTGTGTGTGTGTTTAGCCAGTGCTTTTGGTTTGTATTGTAGTTTTTCTGCTTTCATGTTCATACTTTATTTTGTTTCCAGTAGCTTGAAATAAACTCAACATTATTTTATTTATGTTTTATTTAATTTTCATTTAAATATAACTTCAAACATACAAAATAGGTTTAGAAATAGTACCAAGAAGCCTTGCTAGACATTGGCGTTTGTTTTTTTTTTACATATAAATAATCTAAAATCTGTTGTTCTTTCTTTCTTGTCAACTCATGTTGAAGCTGTGAGGTTTAAATGGTGTTATTTATTCTCCCTGTTGATCTCTATAGAGTTTTTGGAAGATATATGGAGGCCTTTTGCTTTAGGCAGCCAAAATTACTCTGGTTTTCTGTAAGTTTCTAATTGTGTCCTTTTTAAATTAAAAAAATCCATACAAATTTAAAGAATATATAAAGGCAAAATAATGGATATTATATTTATTATAATTCAGCTTTTTAAAGCAATTATTTAGATTGTTATAGTTATGGCATATATGAAATCTACTTAATTTTTAGATACTTAATTCAATTTAATCCATAAGTCCTATACAATTTTATTTAGTAATTATTCCCACCTCCTTAGAATGAATTAAAAGCAGAATGTCAATTTTGCTACCTCAGATTTTACAAAGAAAACAAACATCAAAATCATGTTTCACAATATCTATGCACCTCATTTTTGATCCAAACATAATAAGGAGAAAAAAAAAAACAGCTACTCAAACTATCCAATGATCCAACTAAGATGATACATTTTAAAATAATATCAAAAAAGGCCATTCCTCCTAAGTTTAAATCTGTGGAACATGTCAAAATACTTACTTTTCCAGTAGTTGAAGATAAATTGGTTTTGAAATGTGCCCTCGGTACTATTCCTTGAAAGATAGTCCCTTCCAAAAACGATGTGACTAAGATATTTTCTGAATTACATTCTGCTGTGAATCAAAACATTTGTGACATTTTATGAGTGAGTTTGAAGTAAGTATCTGTTAGGCATCCTAAGTCCTTGGTGTAGTGATGCAGGCATTGAACACTGATTTTCCTATAGCATAACGACAAACCATTGCAGCATGACTACTCAAATTTATCATAATAATATTGTAATGTAATTAACTTTGGCCATTTGTTTCTATATCCCAACATTCATTTTATAAAAGTGACAGTTGGCTTTGACTTTGTCCATGGAAATTTGATTTTTAACATATGGCCATTAAGAATAGGTCAGAAACCAGGATTTATTGCATTGTTGGTGGTCTCCCTAGCTTATAGATCTGCAGCACCCAATGCGCTGTTATTAAGCATTATCTTTGGAGGTGAGGATGAGTCCCCCTCACGCTGAGGGCAGCTGTGGCATGGTGAGCACGGGGCCCGCTGGGTTGCTGGCCAACCGTGTGGCTGAGGAGAGTCACCACGCCTCTCTGAACCTGGTTGTTCTCATTTGTCTACTGGTGGATTTGAATTTTAAAGACAGTTTATGATTTCATATCATTTAAAGTTCTGTTCTTCTCTGATTGAACCAAAGCTTTCACATTGTGGAAACAGTCATTACAACAATGCCTATCATTGTGCTTTTCTTTATTGCAAATTTAGGATGAGCTATTGAGTAATTAATAAGAAGTGGATATATATATTTGCTGCTTCCTTTGTTACAGTCTCTTTTATGTGTCAGCAGAGACTTGAAATAATTACTCTCTATGAAAATATTCATTTGTTCATAATCAGTTAAGGGGAAAAATGAACATTTGTTTTTATTCATTAGAATAACAAAGATTATCATTGGCATAATATTGAAGTGAGAAGTAACAGAAATTTTAATACCTGTTGGTGAATTGTGAATTTGTCCAATAGTTATGTAAAAATCTGTATCAAAATAGAAAAATTTTACATTCTGAGCCACTAAGCAATTACTTTATGGAAAAAAATTGTTATAATTAAAAAAAGAAAAGAAGTATTAGGAGTTTCCAGTTAGCTGAGCATGTGGAGGTACCTGGAGGGTGGTACCTCGGGAGGTCACGGGAACTCCACACGTCTTCCCCCCGCTGTCACCCTCCCCATCTCTTCATCTGTGTCCTTGAAAACCCTGAGCCAGGAGTCATGGCAGCCAAGCCCAAGCTCTACTACTTTCATAGTAGGGGTAAGGTGGAGCAGATCTCCTGGCGACAGCTGGAGTGGAGTTGGAGAAGAATTTCTTGAAACAAGAGAGCAATATAGAAAGTCGTGGAAGGAAGAACGCCTGCTTTTTGGTCAAGTGCCTTTGGTTGAAGTTGGTGGAATCATGCTGACACAGGTGAGAGCCGTCCTCAGCTGCCTTGCTGCCAAGTCCACTTTCTGTGGGAAGGGCCTCAAGGGCAGAATCAGGATTGGTTGCAGGTGAACGGCACCCTAATGGGAAGGTGCTGGCTGCATTCTGACTCCCCCAGGAAAAAGAGGAGAAACTTGTTTCAATCATGAAGAAAGACAAAACCTGGGACTGGCCCATATTTGAAAAGCTTTTGAAAGGACACAGAGAGTATTTTCTCATTGGCAGTGAATTCAACTGGGTGGACATACAACGGTTAGAAGCTATTTTAATGATGGAAGAACTCTCTGCTTCTGTTGTTTCTCACACTCTTCTGCTAAAGGAATTTCTTTTATCTTATATTTTATTATTTCATTTTTTATATTTTTGAGACAGGGTCTTCTATATTGCCCAAGCTGCAGTGTAGTGGTGCAGTCAATCATAGCTCACCAAATTCTCACTCCTGGGCTCAGTCGACCCCCTGCTTCAGGCTCCCAAAGCGCTGGGATTACAGGTATGAGCCACCATCCCCAGAGAAAAAGCAGTTTCACAGTAATAGTATCTGATTCTGTTCTGTTTTCTGTTCTAAGACCAACCTCTTTTGAAGCCATGTGTTGTAAACCACGTGTTGACAGTATCTTTCTGGAGTCAGCTCATTATTATAAATCCCTAATCACCATTTTCATGGCTTCATAGTATTCTAATGTTTGTAGAAAGCGTAATTAACCTCTTAACGTTGAATAGTGTTGGTTCATACAATCTTTTGTTAACTAGAGGATGGTCACTGAAAGGATACAGCATTTTCCTTTGGTTCTATAATTACGCATGATTTTAAATTTCTCTTCTCTCAATTGTGCTGGGCCATTAATTAATTATTATCGACAAATTTTTAAAATATTGATAAATTATACATATTCATGGGATACATAGTGATGTTTCGGTACATTATAATGTATGGTAATCAGATCAGGGTGATCAGCACATCCACCATCTCACTGATCACTTCTTTGTGTTGGAAACATTCAATATTGTCCTTGGAGCTACTGGAAACTTGATATTATTGTTAACTACGGTCAACCTACAGTGCTATAGAACAAGAACTGATTCCTCCTACCTAGCTGTAACGGGGCCATTATTATGTTAAAATATGTAAAAATAAATCCGTAAGTAGACCTTTACTTTGAGATTTTAATACTGTTAGTCTACTGGGTGCGTGCTGTTTATGGTAGAACCAGGAAGAGCAGGCTCCTGATGTCCTGATGTCCTGACGTCCTGGTTTCTCACAGTGATGAAAACAAATGATACTTTTCTTAGAATAGTACGGTGGGGTTAAAGCAATTTTTTATAGATGGAAAATAACATCAGAGGTGAGGTGTTAAGCTTCTTTTTTTTTTTTACAATAGCACCTTAGTAGAAATTTAGAACTAAGGTTAATAGACTTTCTGTACTTGATGATTTTATCTTTTATGGCAGTACTTATAGGTATTAAAATGAAAATTTCTTAAAGTAACTTAATATTGATAATGGCCGCTTTTCTTAAAAATTTTTAGTTAAAGCATTTTCTGCAGGTCATTTGGATGCTAATTTTTGTCACACAGAACAATAAGCTGGGCCAAGGGGAGTTCAGGGACATATTACTTTGGGAAAAGATGCATTAAACAAATAGAATGTCTTTTTTTATTATTATTTAGAGGATTCTTACATGTCTTTTTAATGCTCATGAGCACTGAAAATACTAAAAGAAGCATATATTTTGGAGAGTCTCCCAAATTGTTTGGCTATTTCCTCCCCCAGTTTTGGAGGCTTGTTGAGAACCAGTGTTACAAAACATGGGTTTGAGGAATGCTGCTGGGGTGTGTGTGTTGTGTATTGTGATGGTTAATACTGAGTGTCAACTTGACTGGAAGGAAGGATGCAAAGTACCGTTCCTGTGTCTGTGAGGGTGTTGCCAAAGGATATTAACATTTGAGTCAGCGGGCTGGGAAAGGCAGACCCCCTCTCAGTCGGGGTGGGCGACATCTAATCAGCTGCCAGCCGGAATCAAAGCAGGCAGAAGGACATGGAAAGACTAGACTGGCTTATCCTCCCAGCCTCATCCTTCTCCTGTGCCAGATGCTTCCTGCCCTCAAACACTGGGCTCCATGTTCTTCAGCTTTGGGACGTGGACTGGCTTGTTTGCTCCTCAGTTTGCAGATGGCCTATTGTGGGACCTCACCTTGTGATGGTGTGAGGCAATACTCCTTTATATATACATCTGTCCTGTTAGTTCTGTCCCTCTAGAGAACCCCGACTAACACATGTATATTGGGGCATTTCTTGTGAACAGGTTTACAAGATTTACACCTAGCAGCGTTTCTCCATCTTGACCCTTGGGTTTGGGACCAGGTGCTTCTCTGCAGTGGGAGCTGCCCAGTATGTTGCAGGACGCTCAGCAGCAGCCTGTCCACTACTCTCTAGTTGCCGGGAGCATGCTCCCAGTCCCACAGCCAAAAATGTCCCCAGACATTGCCGAATGTGCTCCAGGAGGCAAAGTTGTCCTCGGTTGAGAACCACATAGACATCCAGGAAAGAGGTAGGTCCAGTTTGGGTCCACATACAGGGGGAAGTCAAGTGTGGTTGAAAGACCCCCAAACTGTGGGGGCAAAAAATGTGTTCCAGGCCAGACTCCTCTCTGTGTTACTAGAAGTTCCAATGGCTTCTGTTATCTGTGATTTGACAATTTCTCTAGCCAATGGGTGTGCTGGCAATGGCTCCTCTCACTGGGCCATGAGCGGGATGAGATCACAGTACATGTGATGTCCTTTAAACCATAAAGTCAGACTTGAGACAGAAAATGATCGATTATTAAAGATGAGTCACCCTTACGTGATGTGCTGCTTTAATTTCTAGGGAAATTAATATCATGTTGTGTTTTCTCCTGCTTGGGCTTGGCAGCCCAACAATTCCATTTTAGAATTGAGATTCTCTTGTTAGTGCTGGCAAGATAAGGACAAATGATGCTTGCTCCAATAAATACAGCCTTGAGTTTTGAATGGAAAGGGAACCTTTAGGGATGATGGCTTTGAAAGCGTGGAAAAGAGGCGTGACCTCCAGCTATCCTCAAGGACGTGATCATATTGCTAGGAATGTGTGCATGAGGTTAAGACTCATGTTAATTATTAGAATACAATCTGTTTGTGTTCAAATTAGGTAAGGTTGGCTAACATTTTTCTGACATAAAGCAAAATCATAAAGAATGATTGCCAGTGGGCAAAGACTGTCAGTGGGGATGGAAAAGGGAGAAACAGCGCCGCTGGAGGAGACGCTTTCTGAAACTCTAGGGAAGTATGAATTCTAATATTTATAACAAGGGATCTCAGTTGTTAAAAAAATATTTTAAGTTCCACTTCCAAAAAATGGAGTTGAAATTCTTTTCTCTAGTCCTCCTCCTAAGTACAGCAAACATAAGAAAAGTGAACGGTAAAGAGAAGGCAGATCAGCAAGGGCACTTGAAGAATAATAGACACCAATGAGTTCCCTGAGCTTTCATTCTAGCTCTTGTATCCCAAGGCCACACCCTGGTGAAGCCAGCAACCCAGAAACCCCAGTGAGCTTAGACAACACACACACACACACACACACACACACACACAAACTCTGCTCTCTCTCGCAAGAGGACTAGGAAAAAGGCAACCTAGCAAGACAGAAAATGTGAGGACAGTAAGTGTTCTACTCCAGCCAACACCACAGACAGACTGTGGCCCTACCATAGTCCACACCAGCAAAAGCTTGTGGGCAGCCTCAATTTCCCCCTTCAACAGGCTGTAATGTGAAGCCCCAACCGCCCATCGTGGTGTGTCAAAGAAGGTTACATAGGGAGCTAGGGCGCTGATCCTTTGCCAGCTGGAAATGAACATCTCCTGCCCCACACAAGTCCTGCACACACAGAATGCCAGTGGAGACCACATAGGGCCATAGCTGCCTCTGCATCTGGCAGTAATGAGGGATTACCGTAACACAGACGTGACATCTGCTGCTGTGGCCCTCGCATAGGCTCCTCGGCACTTTTCACTTTGCTTCTATTTTTCTCTCTCTTTTGTTTGAATTGGATAATTCTGTTGTTCTATCTTCAGGTTTTCTGATTCTCTCCTCGGTCTCCTCCATTCTGCCTTTGAATTCATTCACCAAGCTTCTTACTTTGGTTGTGTTTCTTAATTCTAAAATGCCTATTCAGTTCCCCTTTAAGCCTTCTCTTTCTTTGCTGAGGCTTTCTGTGCTTTTTGTGTTTCAGGCATGTTTATAATTGCTCATGGAAGCATTTTTACGATCCCACCTTTTTCCTTTATCAGAAAGTTCTGACATATCGGTTGTGTCAGCCTTGGTGTCAGTTGGTCTCTTGTCATTCAGTATGAGCTCTTCTGGATTGTTAGTATGACCGGTAATTTTCGATGGACACCTAGACATATCCAGTGCCTTGAGTTGGGTCTGGGCAATCTGTAATGTTAACCAGGTATTCTTGATGGTTATGATGCTCAGCCAGACCTGGAACCATGATGTTGGTTCTTCGGGTCTTTTAAAGCTCTAAATCCATGAGACAGGGCATCCATCATTTTCTGCCATGTCTTGCAAGTAACAATTTTATTTATAACACCCAGCTTTTTAGATTTGCAATACTTACAGTGTGTGACACACAGCAAATTCTCAAGGACGGTCTGTAATTGGTGAATTAATTCATCTCCCTCTGAGAGGCTCAGACTAGCCAGATAAGGGATTGAGTGGATCCAGGATGAGTCCCGGGCCCTTCTTTCCTTGGCTGTTATCTTAGTCCAGTTAGTGTTGCTTTTATGGAATACCCGAGGCTGGGTTATTTATAAAGAAAAGAGGTTTATTTAGCTCATGGTTCTGCAGGCTGGGAGCTCAAGGGCATGGCCTGGCTTCTGGCAGGGGCTTTTGTGCTGCATCACAATATGGCAGAGGAGGTCAAAGGGGAAGTAAACCCTTGTGAAGAAACAAAAACCAAGAGGAATCCTGGCTTTATAACAACCCACTCTGGTGAGACTGAATCCATTCTTAGGAGAACTGACCTGGTCTCATTGTAGTGAGAATTCACTCATGACCATGAGAAGGTAGTAACATTCATAAAGGATCTGTCTCCATGACCCAAACACCCCACACTAGGCCCTGCAGCCTCCCCAACACCATCCTACTGGGGATCCCATTTCAGTGTGGAATTTGATGAGGACAAACTCAAACCACAGCAGCTCCCTATGGTTCTACCTCTGCTGCTGCCACCACACTGTGGTTGGCGGGATGGAGGAAGATGAATAACGGGATAAACAGTCTTCACACACACACACACACACACACACAACACACACACAACACATGCACACACACATAAAACACACAACATGCACACAAAACAACACACGCACACATAACACACAAAACACATAGACACACACATACACACACACATACACATGCACGTACACAAGAGAGAGAGAGAGAGAGAAAAAAATGGTGGCATTCATTCTGTTCATGCATTTTTTAAAAAATTGCTGCACAAAGGAAAAAAATCTGTGGGGGTTCCTTTTGTTGTTTTCATGCTGATTCTCTGAGGAGGGGAAACATGGTCTTGGAGCACAGGACTTTTGTCCAGACCCGCTCATGTCCAAGCTCTGGCTCAGAAAAGTAGTCCCCAGCTGACTCTGTGAAGTCCTTAACTGCGCCTCCTACCCGTGCGTCTTTCTTTATAAATGCGTGTATGAAAACACCTTTTGAAGATTAATTGAGCGGCATTTCAAAATTGAACATAAAGTGTGGAGGGGTGGTTGCTGACTGTCTATTCACATTTAAAATGGTAATGTTGCCTTTTTAGCCCACTTGCTCATGGGGCTCACAGCTACAAAGCTCCTTTTCTGAAGACAAGTAAACCTACTCCTCAGGAGGATCTGAAATCTGCCTGGCATGAACACGCTCCATTATTATGCAAAAGCGTTCCTCTAGAAACTAAGATGAATTTTTAAAAATGCAGATATGAATATATACCTGGAATTCAAAACAGACGTAGAGTTCAATATCAAAAGATTCAACATCGTGATATTTCACACACACACGCTTTGCCGTTGCATTTTCAAGGTTTACTTGACTGATCATCGGTATTTTTTCTTCCACGTAATTTTAGCGTAAGTGTTAGAAGTTTCTCAAAAATTCCAGCTAGGAGATTTTATTAGTATTACATTACATTTATAGAGCAATTTGAGGAGAAATAACATTTTTATAACATTAAGTAAAAGCGTAAGACTTGAAGTGGCTTTGTGCTTCACGGGGTTGAGGACAATTGGCAAGGGTGGTGTGTCCCTGGTAAACACAAAACACTTTCCCTAAGTGTGCAGACTCACATCAGAGAGGCCATGAATAGAGTTCAGTTCTTTCAATAAAGCCTCAGGCAGAGCTTGTGGAAACAGAAGGCTGTGACTACTCCTAGTGCTTTGAAGTCTTCTCCACATCTCAGGAAGTCACAGCTGGGCACACTCTGCTGTGCTGGAGGGAGCTCTTGCTGTCTCCACCCCACTCAACGCCACGGCTGAATGCCCTGTGCACACAGTACACACCCATGCCCTGCATAAGCTCCCACCCAGAGGCCACTCCTCCACCCTCTCATTGTGCAAATGTCTCCCTGTTTCCCATGCACCAAGTTAAGAAGCCCGTGTCTGCCCCGTGTCTGAGGCCTCCGGGCACGCCTTCTTCCTGCTCTTAGGAAATTTTCTTCTTTCCCTGCATCAGCCAGCCTCCCTGGGGGACGGTGTCTCCACTCGGTACGGTCCGTTTCCCGATGCAACCACCCCACGTGGATTCACACCACTAACTCATGGCCCTGGCACTGACCTCCAGCCTGGGCTTCAGCCTGGCACTCGTTTCAACCTGGTTTTGTCGAGTCGGCCTTCCCACTGCAGGGCCTTTGCACGTGCTGATGCTCGGACCACTCCCATCTGGCTGTGCTTCATTCTCGCTCACATCCTGAGGTCTCAGCTGTGACAGTGGCACCTTGCCCGTCTCCCAGACAGGTCCGCCCTCCAATGGCAGGACTCCAGGGTGTTCTTTCTCTGTGTGTCAGTTGCCATTGTTGGGATTGTACCTGTGGTTTTGTGATTTTTTGTTGAGTCCATAAGTGATGGGGACTCCCAGGGCAGGAGGGGGGAGCTGCTCTGCCGGCCATCAGGGCCTCAGTGCCCAGCAGCCTCCAGGAAGGCACACAGTGCAGGCTAAACGGTACTCGCACGGGAGTCCTGGTATGCATGCCCCTCGGGGGAAGTCACCTTGGCATGCTCCCCCACCCCCATAGGAGGGCACTGACATTGCTCTGCATTTGTTTTTATGTATTGATTTTAGTTCTGTCTGGCAGTGCTCTGGGCTTTGTGCCGAGGTCACCTTGCTTGAGGCCAGAAACCTCAGGACTCCTCTAATATCTTCAGCCAGCCCCACCCCTGCCAGGCCAGCTCCCTGCAAGCACATGCACATCTCTGTAATTGGCCTGTGAGCAGGAATGCCACTCCCTGCTCCTGACAATGTCCCTAGGAGTGCAGTAAGTGCTCAGCTACCCCTGAGAAAAGAAAATAAGAGAATCGGGAGAAGGGGGCTTCTGGGAGGCCGTTTGAGGCTGGTCACCAGCTGACAGCATTCCCTCTCCTGGGCCAGGTGTCCAGGAAGTCTGCCTGAGCAGAGGATGCCATTGGCCTGCATCATAGTCCAGTGCCTGAGTTTCACAGGGACAGTGCCGTGGGCAGGGAATCTGGACGTTCACATCGTTTTGTGGGGCTAAGAAGACTATTAGGCACTTCCAAGCTGGTTTGCCTCTTTTGGTGTGGAAATCCTGTGCATATTACCCAAATCTTCAACTGTAATTTTTTAATTTTTAATTTTTGGGCTAAACAGGTATTTACTGCCTTCCAGTTCTGGGGGTGGAGGTCCAAGATCAAGTTGTCACCAAGGTGGGTTCCTCTGAGGGCTGCAAAACTGTCCCAGGCTTCCTTCCTAGCTGCTTTTATGTTTTTTTTTGGTTTGAAATTTATATATAATATTTATACATTTCTATGGGATATTTTGATACATGTATACATCACGTAATGATCAAATAATAATATTTAGCATAATCATTATCTTGACATTTTCGTTTGTGGTGAGAACATTCAGAATCTTCTTACGTTGAAATACGCACTGTAATATTATTTTCTGTAGTCACCCCTGCTGTGCCATAGAACACTGGCACTTCTTCCCCCTGCTCTAACTGTGCTGTAGACATGTTCACCAGTCTCTCTCCCCCATCGTCTCCTCCACCTGCCCCGTCTCCACCTCTGGTAACTCATATTCCACCCTGTCTACCTAAGGGATGAGTGTTCATAGATTCCACATATGAGTGAGAATAGGTAGCATTTGCCTTTCTGTGCATGGCTTATTCTGCTTGACACAACGTTCTCCAGGTTCATTCATGTTGCTGCAAATGACCAGATTTCACTCTTCTTTGTGGCTGAGTAGTCTCCATTGTATATATGTAGCACATATACTCTATTTTGAAAGCTTTTTGTGACTACGAGCTAGCTGTAAACCACATCCTAGGCTGAAATCCCTCCTGGCGGCTGCTCCACGGTGTTGGCCCTGATGCACTGTGCTGCCTTCATAACACTGCAGGTGTCCGGAGGCTCACGGCCAGGCCAGAATGCGAGTGGCATGTCCAGCTGCCTGTTTCCAGGATGGCTCCATTAGCTCTGTCTCTGTCCCCCGTACACTGAAGCTGCTCCCCCTGCATGGCACTTACCCTTCCATGGTCCCTTTTTACAGAGTCTTCCTTGGCTGCCAGGTGGGGACCAAATACTGCATTTCTTCCCCCTCGGTCACTTGCTTGAGACAAGGCACTGACCTCTGGGAACTGCGCCTTCCTCCCAGTCCTCACCAGTGGCCGCTCCACCATGGCCTGCTTTTTGTGTTAAGGGCACATGGTATTCAGGGCTGCAGCAGCACTCGCCTTTACGTTTCCAATTCATGCTATGCCATTGCCTCGTGGAACAAGAGGCACGTGAGTCCAGGGCGTAGCACACTGCAGGGCAGCCACGTGGCCCTCTCTGGGGCGGCAGACTCATGACTGCAGGTGGCTCTGGGCACGCTGGCCCCGCTTGTAACTGGAGGCTTGAAGCCTGCAGGAGCATGGATGCTGTTCAAAGGGGAAGGAGCCATATTTGACTGGCTCATGTTAAAAAGCCAGTATTTGCTGAAACATTATTTTGCTTATTTTCACTGGGTGCTGCTCTGTTGAGATCCGTAGATAATCATGCTGTGGCCCTCACTCAATTTTTTTGAGGTGGAGTCTTGCTCTGTGGCCCAGGCTGGAGTACAGTGGCGTGATCTTGACTCACCGCAACCTCTGCCTCCTGGGTTCAAGCGATTCTCCTGCCTCAGCCTCCCAAGTAGCTGGGACTACAGGCGCGTGCCACCACACCCGGCTAATTCTTTTGGTATTTGTAGTAGAGATGGGGTTTTACCATGTTGGCCAGGCTGGTCTCGATCTGCTGACCTAGTGATCCGCCTGCCTTGGCCTGCCACAGTGCTGGGATTACAGGCGTGAGCCACGGCGTCCGGCTGTAGCCCTCACTTCTATGCTGACAGCTCTGCTCTCCACCAGGAGGTGGAGTGTGACAGCAGGTTAGGTAACAGATTTTAGCCTTTGCCCAGGAGAGCAATCCTCACAGCCCATCCGGGTCAGACGTGCCTGATCGTTCCGGGCCCTTGCTCACCCAGACACGGGCCATGAGAGCTTGGCTGATGGTTGTCCAATTGACGCCTACCGCCGCAGATCTACTGTGAATTTGGGGCCAATTAGCTTTGTGCTGCAGACGAAATACTGATGACATATGGACGTTTTGTCAGGATATTGGTTTTATGCACTGTAGCAACAGCTTGAAAGACACTGGTTTTCTCCTCAATTCTAGCCTGCTTTGAATATAATTTGGTAAAGCCTACTTCAAATGCATGCCTCTGTGTATGCAGTTGAATCTATAGTTATATCTGGAGGACTTAAGTGTGGCTTAAGGCTCCAGTTAAGTACTGTGTGCTGCCTTGACATCTGGTAGAAGCAGGAGGCCCTTGTATGGCCTCACCGCAAGGTTCCCCTCCCTGTTCAGCTCCCGTGGATAAGTTCTCGAAGCTAGGCAGCCCTGTTTATCTTGGGGGACCAGGCTCCACCCTGCTCATCCCTCAGTACAGGGCTTCAGCTCCCTGCAAACAAGCGCATTGCATCCTCCCATGGGAATAGGGTCTCCTCACCCTCCTGCTACAACAAAGCCTGCCTCCCACAGCTGCTGGCGGTCCACTCTGTTCCCGAGAGCAGCCCCCATCTGGCTGTGCACGGCATGTGGTGTCTCCCACGCTTCGGGATGTGGGTATGTGACTAATAAACTTCTGTCTGTCTCTTGTGTCCAGGGTTAGTGTCCTGGATCTGGCCATCTCCATAACTCTAGAGTGGGAATCTCCCCCTTCATGAGGTAATGAGGAGCAGGTGATCAAAACAACCAGCATGGTGAAACCATTCCCAAGGAGGCTCGGTCAGCTTTTACTAGCTTCTCCCGGGCTGTTCACCCGATCTGTGATACAGTGAAGGCGCCCGGGATGGGCCCACCAATGGCTGATGGGCATGTGCTTTGGCTGCATGGCCTTGAGCTGTCTGTGAGGTGTTTTCTCTTCCCCCGAAAGTGCTCTCATCCCCCGAGGCTAGGACGCTGGTCAGTGGACACTGTCTTGGTGGGGATGTGCCTCCAGGCTCATCCAGTGTGTGATGCGTGATCAGCACCTGCACGGGCCGTCACGTGTGGGTCCCTCCAAAATCCATACGTTGAAACCCTAACCTCCAAGGTGGTGATATTAGGAGATGTGGTCTTTGGGTGGTGAATTCGTCATGGGATCAAGCCCTCAAATGGAATTACTGCCCCTATGTCAGGAACAGGGGAGCTCTGTGGTCCTGCCCACTGGGTGAGGACAGTGAGAAGGTACCATTCTGTGAACCAGGCAGTGTGTACTCAGCAGACATCGAATCTGCTAGCCCTTTGACTGTGAACCTCCCCAGTCTTCTGAGCCATGAGAAGTACATTTCTGCTGTTGGTAAGCCCGCTGGTCTATGGTATTTTGTTCTGGCAGCTGAATAGACTACGACAGCACCCAGATTGGTCATCACCTGAGCCCCACTTACCAAGGTCTGGTTAAATTCTCTGGTACTGTGTTTAGCCTTATGACTGTCACCCTGATGGCTTGGAACAGTATAGGAACACTGTTGTGATTGCGCACCCACAAGAGGCCAGGGAGGGCCCTTTGTGAGGCGTGAAGACGGACTGGAATCACCACCCCAGGGAGAGTTCAGTATTGGCCCCCCCAGTTGTTGTTCAAGTAAGACCCTGCTGGTCTTGTGCTTCTCCTACTATTGTGCACATTCTCCTGAGCCCCAGGGGTACTGAGGGGTACACCCACGTCAGCCTGTGGTCCAGGCAGTGACGATAAAAAAGGCTGGGGAGCATGTAGTGGTCAGCTGCTCTCTCACCTCAAACCCCCAGCCAGTGTGTCCAGGCTTCGTGCAGGCTTGCTGCTCCCCAGCATGTCACAGGGCTAACCTCAAGATCACAGGACTGACGTCCACCACCCGTGTCAGAGTGGACCTCAAGTCCAGGGACATTGACCTTCCTGGAGGAGGAAATGGGCCAGCAGGGCCTCAGAGCTCTCCCGTAACCACCCAGAAATCCTCAGTGCAAGTGATTTGCAGAAACCGAAAGCTGTGACAAAACCATTAAATTAATAGAAACGTTCACAATTTAGTCCAACTGAAAATCTGACATTTTCTAAAAGAGTTTATGAAACTAAAGCAACAGAAAGGCACTATTGATTTCTGCACCTCTGCAACAGAAGTTCTTAATTTTAACATATGCTAAAATATACCAATTGACATCTTATGTGCCTAACTGCCAAACTGATTTCCAGAGCGGCTGCACCATCTCACATTTCCAGCAGCCATATCTGAAGGGTGCCATTCCTCTGCATCCTCAGCAGCATTTGGTGCTGTCACTTTGTCATTCCTGCCATTCTGAGAGAGGTCCTGGCATCCAGCGGGAAAGGACAAGAGTCCCAGGCCCCTGCATGCCTGTCTTTGCATTCATTGGCTCTGACTGGGACATCTGGTTACCCTTGAAGCAATTCAGTCTCCAGGCGTGGGTACACATGGGCTGAGAGTTGAGGTACGTTTCTTTTTCCAGAGGAAAATATGAATATGATTCCCAGAAAATAAACGAATGCTCAAGGCCGAGGAACAAAAAACCAAACAGAAAATATAGGTTTTTTCTTCCCACACCCAGGTGACAGCATCCCTCAGCCATTGCTGCTGTAAGGGGCTGAGTCCGGGGGTGGGTGTCTGGACCACACACAAGCCTGGAGGTGTGAAGCATGGAACGTACTGGCTGCTTCAGGTGCTGGGGTAGCTTCTGGGGACCGGGGTGATAGAACGTAGTCCGGCTTCCACTGTGGAGAAACCGTCAGGCCAGTCAGTGAGACAGAGCAGAGAACGGGCCAGCACGGAGTGCTTTTCCATTGAGGGTGCTGCCTGGAAGGCGTCTTTCTGATGACAGGTTGGATGTGTGCAGCTGTAGTCTCTACATGGTGTGATTGCCCAGGCACATTTCCCTACGGTTTCTTAGATTTTAGGGGTTTAAATCATTTAAAATAATGATGAGTTCATATGGCATGACCAATAGTTCATATGTTTTTGTCACTTTCGAGGGATATGCTGTCATCACACCGAAATCAGGTTTCTTCGTCTGAAAATTACCTTCCTGAGAGATTGTTTTTAAAAATTCAAGCTCCAAATTCTGGCCAGGAATGTTCATCGTGTGGTTCATCTATTTTATTTATAAGACTGTCTTTTACGGAAACAGCCCAGATGAGTCCCTCGGACTCAACTTACATGGCCAACTGGTCACAGCCTCCGCAGGGGAGTCGGCTTGTTAATTCAGTGCTCACTACTGAAGGCATGCGAGTGCACACAACTCACAGCTGTGGTTATGTTGAGATTTCTGAGTGAATTTGGTTAAAACTCCTTGAGCCTCAGGGGCATTTTTTAAAACTTGTGATGAGACTAGAGATGTTGTTTCAACTTTCAGCAACAACCCGCTAGAGGAAAGATGCTTCCTACAGTCTTGAATTAGATTCAACAAATCCAGTAAGTCCTGGGAGAAGGGTTCAGTTGCACCTGTTTGAGAGTTTCTAGAATGCTCTCCAGGGTTCGATCTGTGTTCCTTAAACTGGATTCTCTAAAGGGAGGTGAGCAGCTCTGCCCTTTGAGATGGCCGTTAGAAGAAACGAATGCAGATATAGGTAGTTGATTTATGGGTTTGACTAACTAGTCAAGGGTGTACCTACCCTATTCATGAAGAGAAAGGTAAGTTAGAGCGTTGCCATTTGTACCCAGGTGTGTTTTGCTCTGTACTTGACGCATTGCTTGGGTGTCCGGAAAGGAGCAGTGCAGGCTGCTGAAGCCTGCATTTCCTGTTTCAGAGCCTGCTAGACAGCTTGGTTGCTACCACCAACCACAGATATTTCTCCTCAACTCTAAACATACATTCAACCCTGTGAATAATAAGAATATGCAAAAAATCTATCCCCAGTTCCTGACACAAAGCTCCTAAAACCCTTGTAAATAGGGATATTAGGAGAATCTTTTGTTCTAATGCTTGGTTTTTGAAGCCAGCTCCTGGCACAGGTCTCATGCATCCCTTGACATTTCCTGGGTGACTGGAGCATCCCTTCTTAGGCAACTCTTCGTGGTTCCTGGATGAGGACTGGTCACCACAAAGTCCAAGCCCTGATGAGAACCTTGGAGGTTTCAGTTTCCTCTGCCCACCTTCCTCAGGGAGGGGGAGAACGTTGGAGGTTGAGTTAATAATCAGTCATGCCTAGATGATGAGGCCTCCACAAAAATCCCTGATCAGTGGGATTCTGGGCACTTTTGGGATGCTGCAGATATGCACGTTGTGAGGTGGTCGTTTACCCCAACTCCACTGGGACAGAAGCTCCTGTGCTCGGAAGCTTTCCTAACCTCAGCCTTTGTAACTCTTCACCTAGCTGTTGATTTGCGTGCTTTATAAAAAACCGACAACAGTAATGTTTCCCTGAGTTCAGTGAGCCTCCATAGCAAATTATCAGACATAAGGTGGGTGCTGTGGGGCCTCCGACTTGTAGGCAAGTCAGACAGAAGTTGCAGGTAACCTGGGGACCTTGTGCTTGTGACTGGCGTCTGAAGTGGGGGGCAGCTTTGTGAGACTGAGCCCTTATCCTGCAGGGTCTGATGCTGTCACAGGGAGATAGCGTGAGAATTGAGTTAAACTGCAGGATACCTGCGATTGTCCACGGAGAATCAGGGAATTGCTCAGCGTGGCAGATGCTCACATATCTGATGTCAGATTGTGAAGTGCGGAGAGTGCAGAGAGTGCAGCAAGAGGAGGAAATGATTTGCTTTTTTTCTCTGTACACGCCCGAAACCATTATCTGTGTGGAAACTCACACGCTGCCTGCTCATGCGTGCCTGGGTGTGGGTGGCCATACTTGCCCCAGCGGCGTTCGGCAGCCACTGCACTGCTGGAGACGCACGCATATCCTGCTTGCCCACTTGTCGGAGTGATGACTTTTCCTCAGGCGCTTGCCCTTCCCTCGTACTCTCCAGCAAACTCCCTTCGTTGCCAGGCTACCCCTCACCCTCACCCTGCTTCCTGCACGCACATGGGCTTCCCCCTCTACTCTCCTCTCTCTCCTCATTCTGGCAACTCTTAACCAGCACCACTCACCTCCCATGGGAACAGACATGGACTTTAGAAGTCCTCAGGCACTTTGCATAATGCCGAGAAGTCTATTTCTGTTCCGCTTTGCCCAAGAGAGGCAAAGCACCATGCTTCCACACAGCCAGGAAATCCAATGGAAACCAACACAGAGTGACTCTCAGAATATACTCACACTCGGGTCTTGGCTTGAGCTATGCCCTTTCTCCCTTCCTCCGCTGGCTTAGCACTATCCTGTGTCTTCATCACCCACAGCAGCACTGTGGGCACCAGGCTGAGCTCCCCTAATGCTCACCTGGCACGTGTGCACTGCTTCTGGAGGTCCCCTTGCATACTGCTGAGAGCTGGGAATGCTTTAGAGAAAACCGAGGCTTCATCCCGTCCGTTGGACTGGGACCTTGGCCATGTCCCACTGCATTGTGTGTCTTCACAGTTCATTTTACAGAGATGTAGCCTCACTGAGGCTTCCCTAAGTGAGGAGATTTCAACTTCCTTAATCTCCAGATGCGTGTATTGATTAAATTTTCTGGCCACAGTCAGTGTTGTTACCAATATTGTTTCGATTTCCTTTGGGTAGCTTCTCTGGGCATATGTGGATGACATCTGTGATTACGCTTGACATTAAAAAGTCTGGCATCAGGTTAAGTACGTTTTGACAAGCAGCTGACATTCTAACTCTGACATCAGATTTCGCAAAGAGAGCTTTAAAAATATTCTAATATAACACAAGCACCATAAGGTTAGCTGGAGGCTGGGCACGAGCCTGAAGCAAAACTCCACGCGGCGTGAACGGGAGCTGTCCACGGTTCTGACTGCAGCTGTGGTCCTCGCTCTCCTCTGGGGCAGTTGTAGAGATGCGAAGCGGGGGGCCAGAGAACAAACACGAGGTGTCTCCTCACACGCAGCCTTGACAGCAACTTCCTCACAAGAATCTCAACGCATTTGTCTTGCTTCCCTGATTACTTATACGCTGGGAATTTGCCTGTATGTTTTCTTCGGAAGTTTAGGGTTCTGTCATTGAATACACATTTGCCTTTCTGAGGGGCACGTAGTTTTCCGTGATGATACTCAGAGGCTGCTGAAAGGCTTGACTGCGTGTTGCCATAATTTTGTCGGATGAGTATGTCTAGTCATGCTAAGAAGGGTGGAGCGATACCTTCCCAGCCTCTGCCTGCCTCGAGAAGTGCAAAAAGCTCAGTGAATATCCAGCAGAGCACCCCCTTGCCTTTTTACACTGATCTCCCCCTCTTTCTTTCTCACTCAAACTTTGGAGTAAAGATATTAGGAAATATCCATGGCAGAGACTGGCTACTTGTTCACTGGAGCCTCTGATGCTGGGTACACAGGACTGGGTTTCACAGCTTCCCTTGAGTCCATTGGTATCTATGTTTATTTTTTATTTTTGAAATTACTTTTGTTATACTTTAAGTTCTGGAGTGCATGTGCAGATTGTGCAGGTTTGTTACATAGGTACACACGTGCCATGGTGGCGGTTTGCTGCCTCCATCCCCCTGTCATCTACATTAGGTATTTCTCCTAATGCTATCCCTACCCATTCCCCCAACCCCAGCTATCCCTCCCCTAGCTCCCCACCCCCCCAGGCCCCCATGTGTGATGCTCCCCTCCCTGTGTCCATGTGTTCTCATTGTTCAACACCCACTTATGAGTGAGAACATGTGGTGTTTGGTTTTTTGTTCTTGTGTTAGTTACTGAGAATGATGCCTTCCAGCTTCATTCATGTTCCTGCAAAGAACATGAACTCGTATCTATGTTTTATTCACTCAAACTATTTCTCTGAAGATTCTCTTCACTCTTTTGTTAGAATGAGCACTCCCCCCACCCCCACCCTACCCCCATGAGAACCCTGCTTCTCCTATGGCACTCAGGAATCTAGTGGTGGCTGATGCTTCTCCGCCCCCGGGGTGGGGGGTCACAGGCCTCCTTGTTGCCCTTCATGGCTAATGTTCTCCCCACTAGATGCCTCCACTCTGCAACTCCTGCTCTTGGGCAAGGAACCCACAGCTTCATTTCTCGTTCAGTCCTTGTAAACTTTATCTCTGGCTCACTGTCATTCACTTCAAAACTATTCTCATCATTATTTTATTTGCTTCCGATGTATCTATTGTTCTATATTTAACTAGCTGGACAAAAGCTGCACTGAGAAACAAAAGCATAAGAAAGCTGGTAAGGCTATTTAAAACCCAAATAAAAGAGACCTCAAGATAAGGAGTATTACCAAAGATAAATAGAGACATTTGATAATGAGACAAGGGTCAATTTTATCAAGAAGACATTGCAAATATAAATATGCATGCACTTAATCACAGAGTTTCCAAATGTATAGAGCAAAAACTAACAGAAATAAAAGGAGAAATTCACAAACCCAATTCATAGTAGAGATGTTAACATCTGTCAGACACCC
This sequence comes from Ateles fusciceps, assembly GCA_036589455.1. NCBI lineage: Eukaryota > Metazoa > Chordata > Mammalia > Primates > Atelidae > Ateles > Ateles fusciceps. The sequence continues at coordinate 816,460 of JAZHEH010003346.1, forward strand.
ACAGAATCAATAGACCAATGTGTTAATGAAACTGTGGATATGAAGAACACAATCAGCCCCCTTGGATACTCTTAAAAAATACCGCTCTAACTGCAGCTGGCACTTTCTTCCCAAGTGCACATGGTTCACCAAGACAGAGCTGGTAAAGTTAGAAAGACTGAGACCATACAGTGTGTCTTTTCTGCTCACAGTGAAATTCAGTTAGAAATCTGTGATAATAAAATATCTAGAAAAGCACCAAAAATTACAAAAGAAATGAAACTGTATTTTGAGCTGAGTGATAATGAAAATACATGAAAATCTGTTGATAGGATGAAGCAGCATTCACGGAGAAATTGACAGCATTGAACACTCGTATTAGGGTGTGAGTCTGTGAGCTAGAAAAGGGATAAGCAACAGACAAAACAAAGCTAAAGCTATTGATTTAAAACAGCAACAAAAGTGATTGTTACCTTCCTAGGCGGATAAAGAAAGAGAGACACGGATTGCCTGTCAGGCATGAATGAGCCTAAAGACGCAGCAAACGGAATAAGCAAATACTAAGGAAAACTGTGTGGCAGCATTGTGAAAACTTAGATGAAACAGGCAAAGTCCTTCATATATACAGCTTAACAAAGCTAATACAAGATATTAGAGAAAAGATGAATATCTGTGTGTTAATTAAAGGATTTGAAATCATTATCAAAATTCTCCCCACAAGCATACTGTGGGCTCAGAGAGTTTCACTGGTAAATTCTACCACCCATTAAAAGAAGGAATATAATTGATTTTACACAGATACTTTCAGGGGAGCGAGACATTTCCTAACTCATTTTATGAAGCCCAGATAAATAAGCCTATTACCAAAAACTGAGAAAGACATTGTAAAAATTAGAATTTTGGAAATAATCCCTCATCAACATAGACACAGAAATATTTAACAAAGCAAGAGCATATTGAAACTGGCGATATGTAAGATACATATTGCATCATAAGCAAGTAGGGTGGGTCTCAGGAATACAGGTTTAACACTGAAAAATTCACCAGTGCAGTTTGCCATGATAAATAAATGGAAAAAAACCCCTCTATGACCCATTTGAATGAAGTGTAAAAGTATTTAAAAAGAATTCAACAACCCAGCTGGGAGCAGTTGCTCATGCCTATAATCCCAGCACTTTGGGAGGCTGAGGCAGTTGGATCACTTGAGGTCAGGAGTTTGAGACCAGCCTAGCCAACATGGTGAGACCCCTGCCCTGCTAAAAATACAAAAATTAGCTGGGTGCGGTGGCGCGGGCCTGTAGTCCTAGCTACTAGGAAGGCCGAGGCAGGAGAATTGCTCGAACCTGTGAGGCAGAGGCTGCAGTGAGCCGAGACCGTGCCACTGCACTCCAGCCTGCAGCCTAGCCTGGGCAACAAAGCCAGACTCCTTCTCAAAAAAAAAAAAAAAAAAAAAAAGATTTTTAACAACCCATTCATGACAAAAACACTTAGCACACTGGTAATAGATGGGCACACCATAATTCAGATAAAGGGCATCTACAGAAGTCCTGCTGGTAACATCACACTTTATGTTGAGCTGGCGACGCTTTCCGTCTGATGGAAGAAAAAGAAAGAACACATCCTCACCTCCGTGTTGTACGGGAGGACTCGCCTTTGAAACAGAGTGAGCAGTAGAAGGCATAAGGCTTGGGCAGAAAGAAGAAAACTCTCTGTTTGCAAAAGACATGATTATTTTGTGGTAAAATATAATAACATGAAGCTTTGATCATATTTAGGTTTATAATTCAGTGGCATTAAGTCCATTCATAATGTTGTGTAACCATCACCAGTATCTATTTCCAGAACAGGTTTGTCACCCAACACAGAAACTCTGTAACCATTAAAAAATAACTCCCAATGTCTCTGACCCTCCCACCCTTGCTAACTGCAATTCTGTCTGTCTCTGAATTTGCTTATCCTGACATCTTATGTAAGTGGAATCATATGACGTTTGGCCTTAGTGTTCCATTGTGAGATATTTCTGCTCTCAGGCACCGAAGCCCACTGCTTCATTTCTGTGACAATGACTGTCACTCAGTCCTTGTAAAGTCTATGTCATGTATATATGTGTGACATATATAATATATATAACGGATGAGAAAAATGTGATATATATTATATATCACCTGCTGATGGGCATTTTGGTTGCTGATAACTTTTGGCTATCCTGAATAATGCTTCTGTGAAGACTGACATTAAAATACCTGTTTTCAATTCTTTTGGGTATACTTCTGGATTTTATGACACCTCTAAGTTGAGGATTTAAAGGAATCATCAAGCCGTTTTCCACACCATTTCACACACCTGTCGGCAGAGGACAGAAATTTGAATTTCTCCACATCCTTGCAACACTTGTTTCCCATTTCTTGTTTGTATTTTTTGAGCACAGTCATCTTACTGGATGTAAAGTGGTTTCTTATTGTGGTTTTGATTGCATCCCCTAATGACTGAAGATGCTAAGTGTCTTTCCATGTGCTCACTGGTCATTTGTGTAACTGGAGAAATGTCTATTCAAGTCCTTTGTTCACTTTGGAATGCGGCCGCTTTTGTTTATTGCAGTTGTTGCTGAGTTGTAGGGGTTCTTTGTATATTCTGGATATTAATCTTTCCCGGATATATGATTTGAAAATATTTTCTTTCATTCTGTATATTTTCACTCTCCTGATAGCGACGTTAGGTGCACAGAAGTTCTTAATTTGGATGAAATCCAATTTGTCTATTTTTCTTGTGGTTGTTGTCTGTGTTTTTGGTGTCATTTTGAGGAAATCATCACCAAAGCCAGTGTTGTAAATTAAGCATTCAACAATGTTGAATTTGTTTCTATGTTTTCTACTGTAGTTAGTTTTAGCTTTTCAATTTAGGTCTTTGATCTTTTTGAGTTAATTTTTGTATACAGTACAAAGTAAGGCCCCCCACTTCTTTTGTATATGGATATTCAGTTTGTCCTGCACCACTGTTGAACAGACTGTCCTTCCACTGTTGAATGGTCCTGTGGCCTTGCCAAAAATCAGATGTGAAGGTTTACTTCTGAGCTCTCTATTTGTTTCTGTTGCTGTATATGTCTTTCCTAATGTCAATATCACACTATTTTGATTACTCTACTTTGTAGTAAATTTTGAAATCAAGAAGTGTGAGTCTGAACTTTGTTCTTCTTTTTCAAAATTGTTTTGGCAATTCTGGGCCCCTTGAAATTCCATATGAATTTTAGGATGGGTTCTCCTGTCTTTGCAGAACACACCATTGGGATTTTGCTAAGGAATGCGCTGAATATGCAAATCTCTTTTGACCATATGGTCATTTTGGTAATGTTAACTCTTCCAATCCATGAACAAGGGATGTATTTCTATTTACTTAGGTTGTCTTTAATTTCTTACAGCAATGTTTTGTAGTTTTCGGTATATAAAACTGCATTTCTTGGGCTTCACTTCCTTGGTTAAATTTATTCCTATTTTATTCTTGCTTGATGCTATTGTAAATGAAATTGTTTGCTTGATTTCTTTTTCGTATTGTTCAATGCTACTGTAAGAAACACAACTAATTTTTGCATGTTGATTTTGTATCCTGCAACTTTGCTGAGTTTATCAGCTGTAGAAGTTTTGGTACATACTTCCTTAAGTGCAAAATAGGGGCTTAGGATCCAGTAGCTGCTGGTGTCCTTCTAAGCATGAACATTCTGTGATCTATGCTTAATTTGTAAAAGTTAGACATTTCTACCTTTTTAAATTTTAAAACTCATAGCTATGCTTTACTTTTTATTTGATTTTAAGTCTGTGATCTGGGATGCAATTTCAGTAGCAACACTGTTTGCCAGGGAAGAAGTGGTCCAGATTCCAGCAGGCAGCATAAACACTCAGTTCTCAGGAATTCGATAGCCCCAGTGTCGCTCGATAGCACCACCATTTGTCATCTAATCCATACAATCACAGTTTATCACATACGCACAATATATGTTACATATGCTAAATCCTACATCTTAACTAGATTTATAACTTTCCTATTCTAAAAATGTGTCATAGCATCTAACATTGCTTTATATATACCAGATTTTGAAAACATACTTGTTTTTGACTAATTAAATAAAATTTAATGTATTCCTAACTAAATCCGGCTGACATCAGCAAGTCATTTGAGACGGAATCCAAATGAGGTGAGATGTAACTTCATGGATAGAATAAGAGAGCTACTCCGCAGAGGAAAAGGAATGGGTAACACACAGTGGGCTAGAGGCATCGCTGCTAACGCTTTACAGGCAGGACCATCAAAGCCGGGAATCGAATTCTCTAATTCTTCCCATTAACATTCAGACTGCCACCTTTAGAGGTTAAAAAAAAAAAAAGGCAATTGTTTACTTTGATGGGATTTAAAGACGTCAGTGGCCACTTTGAATAATATTTGTAGGCATCCCTTTTAAAGATTGGTTTATATTAATGTTAATAATTTTGTTTTATAATTTGTTATATGCTTCACTGCCTCTTTTTGAAGTAGGAAGGTGAAATTTTTTCTTATAGATGACAAAAGCGTCAGGAATAATTCAAATAAAGATGAGTCTGCTGCAGATCAGTGAACATGAGAATTGGTCTTACCATTGTAGGCTTCAGGGCTACTTACAGTGCAGAATAGAGGCACAGCTGTAATTATTCGGGAATAAAATAGGGTCCATGGGCAGAGGGCTATGAGAAGGGGAGGAAGGGGGATTGCAGACAGCCAGTGGATGGGCATGCTCTATGCCCTGGTGATTTTTATCTTTGTCTTTGGCAGAAGGGTCATCTTAGGCTTTACTCCTCCTTGATCAGTTGTGTGTGTGTGTGTGTGTGTGTGTGTGTGTGTGTGCACATTTGTATGTTTTATTGTGTTGTAAATTGCAAGCTCTATTAGTGGAAAGTTTGATGAGGCCTTTATATTTTGGTGAGTATGCATAACTGATGCAACTGACTTCCTGATTTTTTTTTTTTTTTTTTTTTTTTTGAGATGCAGTCTTGCTTTGTAGCCCAGGCTGGAGTGCAGTGACTCCATCTCGGGTCACTGCAACCTCCACCTCCTAAGTTCAAGTGATTCTTTTTCCTCAGCCTCCTGAGTAGCTGGGATTATAGACATGCACCACCACACCCAGCTAATTTTCATATTTTTAGTAGGAATGGGTTTCACCATGCTGGCCAGGATGGTTTCGATCTCCTGACCTTGTGATCTGCCCACCTCAGCCTCCCAAAGTGCTGGGATCACAGGCCTGAGCCACCGTGCCCAGCCCCCTTCTGATTGTCCTTAAGAAAAAACTTCTACTGAGATCTAATTATATCTTATTTTTAAAGAAAGGCTTTTTGTTGCCTTTGTTATTTTTCTTTTTTTGTCCAGCATCTTTCTTGGGTTCACTGGAGACACTGGAGAAACACACTCGTCGTGGCGAAGAGCGTCTGCCTGTGTGTGCACCTTCCCAGCCAGGGAAGCACACCGCAGCTGCAGGTGCCTTGTCCCCGTGCCCACATCTCTCCTCAGAACCGTAGAACCCAGGTTAACTGGCTGTTCCCACATGGAAGTACTCGGGCTGCCACAGGCATGATCAGCCTTTCCATGTCTTAGGCAGTGCAACCAATGTGTTTTCCTTACCATACCCAAAAATACTTTGTACATCTGATTCTGATGCTTCTTTTTCCCTGTGCTTAAAGCAATATATGGTTTTTCCTTAGTGAACCTCCAGAAACCTGAGCCAGCATTTTTGTCTTGATTTTTTTTTTTGTCTATGCAGATAAGAAAAAGGAAGACAGAAAATAGGAAAAAATGATTCTTTTTCTAGATAAAAATTACCCTAAAATGTCAATTTTTCCAAAAAACAAGTTGCTGAAATAATTGACACTCTACAGTAGAAGAGGGTAGCCATCTACACTGATTAGTCCTGTGTCACTAATACATGCGTGGACCCACACCAGTTGAGACATTGACCGGTCTTTCTTTCACCTAATGGATTACCAGCCTTCATTTGAGTCTGGAGTCATGGAGTTGCTATTAACCCCAGAGGATACCAGGGTAGAAGAACTTTCAGAGTTTAGAATCAAGAACACGTGGTTTGGGTGAAAGCGATAGTTAATTTATTATTATTTAAAATATCTAGATGTACATTTGAAATCATTTTTACAATCTAGTATAACCTATTTTTGCATCAATTAGAAAAATGATTCACCTTTAAAAGGGGAAGAGTTTTTTTCAAAAGAAGAGTCTTGAAGGGTGTGATGGTTAATTTCACATGACAACTTGACTAGGCTAAGGGTTGCCCAGAGAGTTGGTAAAACATTCTTCCAAGGAGTGTCTATGATGGTATTTCTGCAAGAGATTAGCACCTGAGTTGGTGCACTGAGTAAAGAAAATCACCCTCATCAGTGTGGGCAGGTATCATGCAATCCACTGAGGGCTCCAGTAGAACAAGAAGGCAGAGAAGGAGTGAATTTGCTCTTTCTGTCTTGAGCCAGGACATCCATCTTTTGCTCTTGGCCCTCAGGCCTTTGGATGTAGACTGAACACGCTACCAACTTTCCTAGTTCTCCAGCTTGCAGATGGCAGAGCATGGGACTTCTTAGCTTTCATCACTGTGTGAACCCACTCTCAGAATAAGTCCCCTTTTGCATATTTATATACAGTTGACCCTCGAACAGCATGGGTCTGAACTGCACGGTTCCACCTATACCCAAATTGTTTTCAATGAACGTAGTCAGCCCTCTGTATCCACAGGCTCTGTATTTGCAACCAAATGTGGCTTGAAAATACAGCATTTTTGGGATGCAAACTTGAGGGTATAAAGGGCTGATTTTATGTATGAAGGTTCTCCAGGGCTGACCATGGGACTTAGAGTATGCATGGATTTTTTAATCTATGAAGTAAGTCCTGGAAGCAACCCCCTGCAGATGCCAAGAGAAGACTGTATATCCTGTTGGCTCAGTTCTCTGGAGAAATCTGACTAATACAGGAGAGGAGATGGGAACTTTGGAACCTAAGAGAGGGTTGCATTTGCCCGTTTTCTACTTTCAATTTCAGAAGGCGTTAGTGACCTGTGTCCTCATCACTACAGAGTCTGGAGGACGTAAATGTGGCTGCGTGCTCCCCTTTGGTCTATAGAGTCAGGAAGGGCCCCAGGTAAGAGCTGGACTTCAGTGGGACACAAAGAGAGGGCTGGTGCACTGAGGCCATGGTGAAGGGCCTCTGCTGGAAAAACATGGGGTGAAAGGTCTGCACTGGGAGGGGTGAGGATGGGCTCGAGGTTCCCGCAGCCCCAGTGCTAGAGGTGAGTGTGGACAGCTGTGCACTGGCTCCTGCTGTTGTGGAGAGGGCCCCGTACAGTCTGGCCATGATCAGACAAGACACTGTGCAAGAGTCACCATGGCCCCAAAAAGACGAGTCCCATACGTGGCAACAGTTACGTAAGGACAGGAAATGTAGAATCGACATTGGGGGTAACATGGGTGGGAGAACGTCCAGAGGGCCAAGGGTCACTTTGAGACTGTGGTTAAACCGAAATTAACCAGTACATCCTTACATTGTTACTGAGTTCACCTGGCAATCATGAGGGTTATACTCCTGCCCTAGGCAGCTGCAGGCCTGGAATCATGAAAGCATCACAGTTGTGGTAAACTGAAGTTACGTTTCTGTGCCCTTGCTTCTGTGACCATGCGGTTTTAGCTGTTAGGTGCTGTGCCACCACTGCTTCTAAGAACGCATACTCGGAGTATGTCTCTGTGGCTGATCCTAATGCTAGGCAAAGTCTGCTTTCCCTCATGAAGATGCTTGATTCTAGTCCTGAGATTTAAAGCTGCCATTTAGTCCTAAGAGTAATTGTCAGATTGGTGCAACAGCAAAGGCATCACATTCTTTGTGCTTCTAGGATCAAGATAAGATTTTAAAATAGATGAATTCTGAGAGAACCAGCCCTGTCTCCACCTTAACCTTCCATTCACCTTATCCCTAGCCCAGTGATGTTCCCCCCCAAGCTTCGGAGGAGAGTCAGAACTGGAAAGACGTTGGCGAGGGTCTCTCTGTGGACCGTATCCTAGTAGCAGAGTGGAACCCTGGTGTGACTTAGGTAATGCTAACAGCTCTAATAGATAGAGCCCGTGGCCTCAATGGCCTAACATGATAGAACTGGACAGGGCAGTTTGATACTTAGCCTTCTTGTCTGAGGCTCCATCCTCTCCCGTTACCTGGTGTCGCCTGCATGTGGGAAGGGCTTCAAATACTGCACATGAGAAATGCCTATGGGCCTGGATGGACAGCAGTTCTGTTCATGTTCAATGGCCATGTAACCACCCCCCTTACAAGCTCTGTGACTAGAATAATGAGACGGGGTTGGAGAACACTTGACAAATCCCTGCTAGATCTCATTACATGTCTGGAAATCTGACAGAAGAGGAGTTTTCTATATTATGGGGTCATGGAGAGGAGGTGACCGCTCAACTTCTGAGTTCATTATAGTTGTGTGGCTTTGTTTCTGGGTTTTCTTATTCTGTTCCGTTGGTCTATGTGTTTGTTTTTATGCCAGTACCATGCTGTTTTGTTTACTATAGCTTACTATATCTCTGTGGTATAATTTAAAGTCAGGTAATGTGGTTCCTCCAGTTGTGTTCCTTTTTCTCAGGATAGCTTTGGCTATTCTGGGTTCTTTATGGGTCCATATAAATTTAAGGATTGTGTTTTCTATTTCTGTGAAGAATGTCATTGGTATTTTGATAGAGATTGTATTGAATCTGTAGATTGCTTTGCGTAGTAGGGACATTTTAACAAAATTGATTCTCCCAATCCATGAACATGGAATTTTTTGGTATTTTTTCCATTTTTTGGTATTCTCTTCAATTTCTTTCATCAGTGTTTTATAGTTTTCATTGTGGAGAACTTTCACTTCTTTGGTTAAGTTAATTCTTAGGTATTTAATTTTATTTTTGGTTACTATAAATGGGATTACTTTATTTCTTTTTCAGATTGTTCATTGTGGCATATAGAAATGCTACTACTGATTTTTTTATGTTGTTTTTGTATTCTGCAATGTTACTGAATTTGTTTATTAGTTCTAATAGCTTTTTGGTGGCATCTTTAGGTTTTTTCAAATATAAGATCATATCATCTGTTAACAAGGATAATTTGACTTATTCTTTCCAGTTTGGATGCTCTTTTCTTTCTCTTGTCTGATTGCTCTAGCTAAGGCTTCCAGTAGTATGTTGAATAACATCAGTGACAGTTGGCATCCTTCTCATGTTCCAGATCTAAGAAGAAAAAGGTTTTCAGTTTTTCTCCATTCTGTATGATACTAGCTGTGAGTCTGTCATATATGGCTTTTACTACACTGAGGTATGTTTCTTCTATACCCAGTTTTTTCAGGGTTTTTATCATGAAGTATGTTGAACTTTATCAAATGCTTTTTCAGCATCAATTGAAATAATCTTCTGGATTTTGCCCTTCATTTTGTTGATATCATGTATCAGATTGATCGATCTACATGGTTGATTGTATTTATTACACTAATAGTGGATTGTATCTTACACATGAATTATGATCGAAATAATCCTGTGAAGTAAAAATCATGTTCAAATTTTTAATAATCCTTTATATCACTGTTAGATCTCCAAAAACAAATCAAATCCTAGATGCTTAAAAGTCAACATAGTTGTAAACACTGAAATTGACAAAAGCAATATTAAGCACAGGATAACAAATAATGAATTTGCTCATTGGCTTACTTCATTTGCAGGTTGTATGGCTGCCAGGTGCAGTGTCTCATGCCTGTAATCCCAGCACCTTGGGAGGCTGAGGCGGGCAGATCACTTGAGGTTAGCAGTTCAAGACCAGCCTGGCGAACATGGTGAAACCCTGTTTCTACTAAAAATACAAACAAACAAACAAACAAAAAATTAGCCAGGCATGGTGGCAGGCACCTATAATCCCAGCAATTCAGGAGACTGAGGCAGGAAAATCGCTTGAACCCGGGAGGTGGAGGTTGTAGTGAGCTGACATTGCACCACTGCACTCCAGTCTGGGCAACAGTGAAACTCCATTTGGGTGACAAGAGTGAAACTCTGTTTCAAAAAAAAAAAAAAAAAAAAAGGAAAAGAAAGTTATAAGATGTGTGACTACATACACTGGCAATGAGATTAAGAGTGATAATCGAACCATAGTTAAATCGTGCAGGTTCCTAACAACTGGCAGGCATTGTGTGAATTACTAGCTTGAGACAGATATACAGACATATGGGATAAACATGTAACACACACATATACACATCCACACATTCACGTGTATTTTTACGCTAAGATCTGTAACCCATCTGTTATTTATGATCAGCAAAAGCAAATCATTAATTGAGTCACTAATTAAAACTTTCAGTCAAATACTTTAATCAAGTTTTTTTGTGAAGGGGCCTCTAGACTGTCAAAAAGATGTTTATGATTGCCATGTGGCTTGGAGGCAGAGAAGCCCAGGAGTGACATTCTACTCCGTCAGTCTCTCAGCAGCCATGCCCACCTGCCCACAGGCCCAGCCGATACACAGAGCCTCAGTGAGAGGGAGTGTCCTCTGAGTGTGTCCTCATCCACCTGCCCGTGGGCCCTGCCCATACACAGAGCACCAGTGAGAGGGGAGTGTCCTCTGAGTGCGTCCTCACCCACCTGCCCGTGGACCCAGCCCATACACAGAGCGTCAGTGAGAGGGAGTGTCCTCTGAGTGCGTCCTCACCCACCTGCCCGTGGACCCAGCCCATACACAGAGCGTCAGTGAGAGGGAGTGTCCTCTGAGTGTGCCCTCATCCACCTGCCCGTGGGCCCTGCCCATACACAGAGCACCAGTGAGAGGGAGTGTCCTCTGAGTGCGTCCTCACCCACCTGCCCGTGGACCCAGCCCATACACAGAGCATCAGTGAGAGGGAGTGTCCTCTGAGTGCGTCCTCACCCACCTGCCCGTGGACCCAGCCCATACACAGAGCGTCAGTGAGAGGACAAATCACGGACAAAGGCATTTTGGTCACTAAAGTAAAATGACGTCATTGGAAATCAATATATTAGTGGTCTAGTGTTTGTCTGTTAGACCCTTAGGAGGTTGGTTATAGTGAAATAATTTTTCTGGACCCAGTAAACTCTGGGATACCGAAAGGCTGAAAAACAGATCCTCAGTGAGGCTGAGTGTCCAGAGCAACTTCTTTTAGCATAAAGAGCAGGTTGTTTTATTTTCATCACCCAGACAATTCCCTCGACCCTCTTCCATAAGCATTGCCTTTATTAATAAGGGCCAATTATTCTGCAAGTATACTGGATGGGGGTGTGGGAAGTTCCCTAGAGTCATGTAGTTTGTGTCAAATAACATTTCAACAAATGGAGTTTGAAGATTTAACTGGCTTTTACGAGTGGTTTCATGGACCAGGCAGCATCTCCCATATGAAACAGAAAGGTGTTCTCAAAGCTGAGCACAGCAGGTGGGCTTTATAGACAGAAAAGACTGAAGAAAGCAGAAACAGGGAAGGAAAAGCAGATTGTTCATTTTAAATTGACATTCTTGGGATGAGTTGAAGCAGAGGAACTTCCTTATCAGGCTGGCTCCTGTTTCCTGGGGGTCTTTTGATGAGTTGCTGGGACTTTCCTGTTTTTTGGAAACCGGCCGATTTCTAAGTTCCGTTGGATGGTGCGGCACTTAGCATTGCTGGCTCCATTCTGGTTCGGTCTGGCCTGTGGGGGTCCTAGTGCAGGAGGGTAGTCAACACAGTGGCCTCCCACAAACTTCATTTTACATTTGTTACCTCCCTAAATGTGCCATTTCTTCTGATTTCAAATGTGCTCTTTTAATTCCTGCAAAGTGATCAGTTAATCTTTAAAAAGAGTCTCTACACTTGAGGGACTGAAAATAACCCTCACTGTGTTTTCAAACCTTTGACCGGTGACTCCCCTCCCAGTGGAAGGCCGTTCTTCATATACATTCCATATATTTGGAAGCATACAAAACCTAATTTGGATATTTCTGAAATAATCATGGAAGGTCTAGAAAATCATTAGGATTTGCAATTAGATAAACCAAACATATCAGGAGGAAGAGATTCACAGGGGCAAGTCACAGGCTGGGTTTCTGAGTTGTGAGGGAACTATTTGATTTGGCATTGTGACCCCAGGCTCAGGTCAGCCCATTCCAGGAACCCAGGTGTGGGTGAGAGCTGAGGTGCTTGAAGCTCCCAGCCTGGGGCCCCAGGGTTCAGCTACCACCTAAGGAGCACCGCCTGTGGAGCAACCACTGAGTGCCCGCTGCACCTGGCATCCTTCGGTGCACTGGGCACACTAAGAGTGTGGTGGAGACAGATAAAAGCAGTTGCAATTTTGAATGAAGCAGTTTGGGAAGATGTCAGGGAAAGGGGACTCCTGAGCAGAAAGCGGAGGGATGTGCCTGGCATGCTTGGGGTGGGGTAGAGGAAGTGCGTGTGAACCCCAGGGAGGAAGGGGAGTCAGAGCAGCCAGGGGTGCTGGGGCCCTGCCGGGAAAGGTGGGGACCTGTGCAGAAGTGCCTGCACTAGGTGCAGAAAGCTCTTGGGGGCTTTGCAATAACAATACTGCCAGGAGGAAGGGACAGAAGCTTTCTTAAATAAAAATTAATACCAGGAGGACGTGGAGCCAGAAAAGTAAGTCCCTGGGTGACAAGGTGGAGCAGCATGTGTCTGGCAGGAGCCCACACACACGCTGGGGCCTCCAAAAAGCCCTGACCCGCCGCAGCACTGCCCGTGACCCGGAGGCCACCAGCTCCCGGAATAGGCTGTTTGACCCATCCATGCCTCAGTTTTCCTATCAATCAGTGAAACAGACTAAAAATAAAGCCTAGCTCAGGAGGTTATTCTGAGGACCCAACAGGGATCGCTATGCCAACGGCTTAGAGCCATTGCTCTAATGCAGTGATGAAGCCTGACGGGAGAGCTTAATCACTGAAGGACCGTACTGCCGAGACAGCTCGGTCTTGGAGACCCCAACCCAGGCAGCGCTGAAGGAGTTAAGAAACAGACACAAAGGTAGAGTACAAAAGTGGGATCAGAGTGGGACGTCAGGGTACTGACAGCATTTCCCAGCTGAAAGCCCAGAGCAGACTCTGACCCACGTATTGATTCTTTGTGAACAAGTGATGATTTTTAATAAGCAGGTGCTCAGTGTTTCTCCATAGAATAAAGATAAACAAGCAGATAGTACCTGTTCACTGCTAAGACAGAAGTGAGCTAGAAAGCACTCTGCGAGTCAGCAGTGGGGGACATGGTCAAATGTCCCTGTGATTTGGGAACCGGCTTAACTCGTGCAAGACTGATACATACTGCTTACTTATTCTAGCAATTTCCTGCCTGGGAATGTCTCCATGTTCCTTGCCATCGCCTCTCAGCAAACAACATATACTCCATCACACACACATCAAGACCTCCTCCCAACACCTTACTGTGAATTCTATTGCATAGGGAGTCATTTACCTCTGAGTTGCAACCAGACAGCCAGCAGCTTTAGCACTGGCTGTGTCCCAGCACCTCCGTGGTCCTGCCGAGTGGAATAGGGGCAAGCTACTGCCAGCAGAGCTGGGTCCCTGTACCTACATCCTGTGCCAGAGCTCTCCTGCAAGGCAGAACAGCAGTACAGCATGGCACTCAAAGCCCAGCCAATGGCATGACCTCGGTGACTGCAAACTCCACCTCCTGGGTTCTAGCGATTTTCCTGCTTCAGCCCCCTGAGTAGCTGGGATTACAGGCAGGCACCACAACGCCTGGCTAATTTTTGTATTTTTAGTAGAGATGGGGTTTCTCCATGTTGGTCGGGCTGGTCTTGAACACCCGACCTCAGGTGATCCGCCCGCCTTGGCCTCCCAAAGTGCTGGGATTACAGATGTGAGCCACCACGCCCGACCTGTCTTGTTTTTTTTCTGTGTGTGTCAGGCATGAGAGTAAATTTTGTTTCTGTTACTCCTCTTGGCAACAAAGCAGAAGTTACTCCATGATGATTTAAAATGCTATTTTCCTTTCCACACTGGATCAAGTCCAAGGACTTGAAGGGGAAGACGGTTTCTTTGCCTTTGAGCTTTTCTTCCCCTCTGTTTCTGGGTTCTTCCCCCTTTTTGCTCATTGAATCAGAGAGCAGGGAAATCGGGAAGTGTTTTTCTTAGCTGAAGGCAGCTGCAAGGGTTCTCTGTGGTCATTCTTTGTGACTCAGCCTCTCAGATGCTCTCTTACTTGGCTTTCATCCTTGCCCAGCTGATAGAACTCTTCCCGCCTCTCCTTCCCTCTCTTTCCTCCCCTTCTTTTAAATAGATTGCAGAGGAATGGGAATAGTGGCAGGGTGGCAGGGCTAGTTCAGTAGACTCTTAATAAGAATGGGGTATGTGTGAATTCAGGGTGTGGAAGACGTGGTCCTCTTTTCTTCAGCTTCAGGTTCCAGTTCCCAACCCTGGAACAAGGGTAGCAGTTCTCACTCAGAGTCGTTTCACCCACCCTCCCTTGCCAAGGGACAGTGGGCACCGTCGGGAGACAACTGTGCTGGTGCACTTGGGAGGGGTTGCTACTAACATCCAGTGGGAGGAAGCCAGGGATGCCACTCAACCTCCTACAAGGCACAGGGCAGCTCCTCACAAGCAAAGTGTCAAGAGTGCTCAGGCCGAGAGCTCCTGGGTGGGGGCAGTCCTTCCAGACAACATCCCCTCATACGGAGATTTATTCTCTCTGCTGTATTGTGGTTTCTATATTCTCAATGCTTGGCACAGAGTAGTGGTTATTCGTTTACTGAATATGTATTTAGTTACTACCATACATCAGAAACCATGGCTCAACTTCAATTTTTCTCCATAAAAATGTAGTTTTCAAAGTGACATATGGGTACTGTCTGATTTGGTACTTATCTTACGGGTGCTGAATTCAGAAGACCTCTGCCTGCACAAGAGCTAGTGAACTGGAAAGCTCTGCAACACGTCTTCTCCCCGTGTTCTCCCTCCTGACTATTGGCAACTGCTGAGATTTAGGAGGAACTGGTGTAATCAGTACTGGCCGGCAGAATGGGCTCCCTTCTGGTGTGTTTTGGACCGGTTCTTCATTTTTCAACTTAAAGCCTCAGTGTGGACATATCAGCACCCACACACTGCCCATGTGTGTCAGCTACGCTTCCCTCTGTTCACGTAAGAGGACACAATGGGGGTCCTCCCTGGCACCTGCACCAAGGGATGGCAGCTGGACCGACACAGTGGCCAGAGGAGAGCCCTGGCGGAGGGGGGAGGGTCTGTGGGGCTGTGTCATGGCTCTTCCCCTCTGCTCTTAATTCCACTCATTCATCCTTGGGGGTTGAGTGGGGCATCTCTGAGATAGAGCAATGGGGCACATGCCTAATAAAGACAGAAGAGATTAGGCCAATACCAATAACTTAATATGGAGAGCAGCCCTTTTTGCTTTCCCATGCACAAACTCATTAGATCCTTAAAACCTGTCTCCAGGACCCTATGAGAAGCTGAATTCAGGAGGGGTCAGCAGGAATCCAATATAACCTGTCTGTAAGCAATAGTCAGACCAGAACCCAGGACCCATCTGTGCATGCAGGTGACATCTGTCCCAGGCTGTGGGGTCCTTGGGAACAGGTTTCCTGGCTGCACTCAGAATGAGTCGGGGTCTGTCATCCCTGTACTGTTAGATACCATGAAACCAGTTCTGTAGGCAAGAAATTTACTGCAGGATTCTCAATTTTGTCTGTAACTCTGAACTGCCAGTCTGGTCTTCCCATGAGAAATTAAGAGAAAATAAGAAGACTGTGCAGCAGATCAAAAGATATTTCTACAAATGATGTGAAAGCTGAGGCACAAAACGAGTCTTTATTATAGTTTTCAGACAGTCTCCTTGGGTGAGATTCCTTTCATTCTTCCCTCTCTTGCTCTCAGAACGTTAATGAAAGGAAGGAGGAATGGGAAAGGGGTGTGGTGCCGCCAAACAGGGCTTTGAACTTCAGGATCCCTTGGCTGCTAAAATGAACCAAGGAATAATATGCTCCCTGCCTGTGCTAATGCAATCGCAGCTCAAGGACATCACCTCACCCACAGCTTATGTCCCAGGAAGCTCGGAAAATTAGACCCAGCAGTGGAGGAGATATTGAAAGCCAGGGCAAAGTGCACAGAGGTGTGGGAGAAAGAGGAAACATAACTTACAATTTACTGCAAACACAGTAAGCAGCAAGCATTTTGTTTTTGCTTAATGTTTAGCATCTCATGACTTTTAAACCTATCAGCAGGAGTTAATATTTTAAACATTTTCTTGTATTGTGAATGGACATAGGGTTCATTGTTTTGCATGTTTATTGAACATAGTTAGCACTGGGTCAGGTGATTTTGGATACAGAAAGATGAGTCAGTGTGGGCTCTTCACTCCTGGGGTGCCTTGCCCTGCAAGTGACATCTGATGAGTCCTATGCTGCTCACCTCCCCATCACAGACACCTGCCTACAGAAGCCCCAATCCCTGCAGGGACCCATCCTTTTGGTCAAAATTTCCTCACTAATAAAGTGAGGGAAATGGATTTGGGAGGTGGCTATTATGGCATGTGTAGCAGATCACTTGGCCGAGCCCTCTCTGGCCTGGAGGATGGACATGAGTTTGAGTCCCGGATGGACTGGAACCATTGTAGATAACCCCAAAGTGTGTTTTGGATGCTGCTCCCAACAGGTGTTCCTGCCTTAGAAGCCAAACCAGATACAACGTTTGATTTATTTCTGAAATATCTGGTAGATAGCAGCAGTGGTGCTGGTGATGAACTTGGAAGAGTTTATGGTAGGAAGATCTTGAGCTCTACAGGACACCAAGGTAGTTGACTCACCAAATTTGGGAAATGCCCTAATAAGACATGGCTAGGTAACTAAAATGTGAAGGAGAAAGTGTTAATTGACATAGGACAGACACTCATAAATTATTGTAGGAATTATTGACCTGAGGAGAATATTCATGCTGAAGAAATTCCACACTGGTTGTGACCTCCAAGTAGAGCCTTGAAGTGGGGATAGGAATTGAACACATCCTGATTGGCAGTGAGGAAATGCTTTCCAAGCCAGAGAAACAGTGTCAGCAGAGACATTCATGTTGGGAACGATGTTCAGTTTGACTGGAGTTTAGACCACAGAAAAAGGGATTACATGGGAATTAGAACTTTTGAAACAAGTTTGGTATCAGATTATGGGAAACCTTAAATGCCAAAATAAGAAAATAGAGGTCATCTTTTAGTCATAGAGAATTAATAAAATCAAAGCAATGGCAATATGTGATAAGTTTTTAAATGTTTTTTTTTAAATGGTGGACTTTCAAGGGAGTTGTCAATGAGGTTCTACAAGTAGCTGTGGTGCTGAAACAAACAAACAGCCCCCCAAGTTCCTGAAAAACAGGTATCATCTTATAGTGAATCATAATTCTAGTGTCAATTCTGGCTTGACACCTGGCCAGCTGAAGCTGGGACCACTTGACACCCCAATATGAGACCGACCCTACCTGAGGCACTAGGTCTCCAGCTGAAAAAGACCCTGTGATACAACTTACTACTATTAAAGTTAATGTCAAGTCACCCTTGGCTCTAGCCTTGCAAGCTAGGCCTGATGAATGTACCGAAACAAGATACAGATATTATAAGAAAGTAGTAATATCTGTTATAAAAATAGATGCAAAAAATCCTAAACAAAATATTAGTCAATTCAATCCAACAATGTATCCACAGGGAAAGAACTTCACTTGGACTCATTAGAGAGATGAACTGAGGTTCCAAGAATGTGGGGAGAGAGAAAAGCTTATTGAAATGACACAAACATTATACACACTATTTCTCTCCCTGGAACATCAGCACAGGGCAAGGCTCTGAAAAGAGGGTAGAGGATAGATTCCAGAAGGCAGGAAGCCACAATACTGTTGGCAGTTTTGTGGGGCTAAGGAGAAAAACCTTATAGTTTATGTTTGCCAAGATAGGCAGATCATGAGTAGCTAAGGTCTCATAGAGAAGGGTACTTCAGAGAAATAAGCACTACATTTTGCTCTAAGTTTTTCTTAAAAGCATTTGCTAATTCTTAAGCTTCACAGGATGAGAAGCCAAAAAAGAGAAAGAAATGAGAAATTAGATTAAAAGCTGAGTGGAGCTTTCAGCAATCTCATTGTGTAAAGAGAGAAAAAACTGAAGTTTAGTGTCCTGTACATAGAAGTCTCCCTGGTAAACATCTCATGCTCTCATATAAACCCCTTAAAGCCTTCAGCTTAGAGGTGAGAATAAAATAAAATGTAGACCAGGCATTAAAAAGTCTGAAAAGAGATCTAGGGTCAGATCATGCCTGTTTAAGTTGAGGAGACCAATCTGTCCTACACCAGCTGCTTGCAGAAGACAGGGTGAATCCTTTCTTAAAACATAATGATATCTAGAGTCTTTATAGTAATCCATGAAGTATTTCTGTCATTTAATTTGGTATTTAGTATGTATGCCAAGAAGTTAACAAAGATGAAAAAACAGACAATAGAAACAGGCCCACAGATGATATTAACCTGATCTTTAAAGTAATTTTAATTATAAATACCAAAAAGGCTAGTGAGCAAGAAGGAAAATATCAACAGAGAACTATAATCTGCCAAAAAGAATAACAGAGAATTTCTAGAACTGAAATTAAGAACATATGTTTTAAACAGGAGATTAAAAATACCAGAAGAAACAATTAGAGAAATGGAGTGATGTGTTGAGAAAATGCTTATACTGAAACATAAAACACATTTTAAACTATGGGAAATAGGGGATAAAACAAAAGAAACATATTAAACATAAGGTAGAAATCTAAATTATGTATAATTAAAGGCCTAGGGAACAGTAGCAAAAAATGAGGTAGGTAAAATAATTGAAGAGATACTGATTGAGAGTTTTCAAAACTGATGAATGCGATCAAATCTCAGATTCAAGAAATTTCTACAAAAGCCAGCTTGGGTAAATGCAAGTAATCACACCTGAACATATCAAAGTTAAACCAATTAAGACAAAACAACAAAGAACAAAGTTAACAAAGAAAAAGACCAAAAACAATTTGCTTTTAAAGGAGCAACAATAAAACTGACCTCAGACATCTCAAGAAAACAACAGAAACCACAATGCAATGGAATAAACAGATGGTATTAAGACAGTTACATGTACATATGCAAAAATGTAAACTTCAATCCCTACCTTGCACCATATAGAAAATTAACTAAAAATAGTTCAAAGGTGAAAATGTAAAACCTAAATCTGTAAAACTTCTAAAGAAAACATAAAACAAAATCATTTATGCAAATATTTCTTAGACTCAACACTAAAAGCATGATCCATAAGAGAAAAAAATGTATGAATAGAGTTGTATCAGAGCTAGGAACTTATGCCCTTTGTAAAACATTGCTAAAATAATGATAATCGGGCTAGGCATGGTGGCTCACACCTGTAATGTCAGTGCTTTGAGAGGCCAAGGCAGAAGAGCACTTAAAGCCAGGAGTTTGAGATCAGCTTGGGTAACATAGTGAGACTCCCATCTCTACATTTAAAAAAAAAATTAGCCATGCATGGTGGCACACATGCCTGTAATCCCAGTTACTTAGGAGGCTAAGGCAGGAGGATTGCTTGAGCCCAGAAATTAGAGGTTACAGTGAGCTGTGATTGTGCTACTACAGTTCAGCTTGGGTGACAAAGTAAGATCCTGTCTCAGGGAAAAAAAAAAAAAAAGAAAAAAGGAAAAGGAAATAAATGAAAATCTGAGGCATACACAGAAAATGTTTACATATTATTTACTCAACAAAGGTTTGTATCCAAAATACATAAAGAACTCACAATTCTCAAGCATATAAAAACAAACAACCCAATTTAAAAAAATGGGCAAAGAACTTGAACAGACTTTTTACCAAAGAGGATATAATTATGGCAAATAAGCATACAAATAGCTGTTAAATAGCATTAGCCATTATGGAAATGCAAATTAAAAGCATAATGAGATACCACCACATATCAATTAGAATGACTAGAATAAAATAAGAACTGGCTAGGATGTGATGTACGGGATGTTTGTAAGTTTCTGGTGGGAATGAAAACTGCTACAGTCACTGTGAAAAACCGTTTTTCAGTTTCTTATAAATTAAAACATAAACTTAAAATTATATTCCTGGATAAGAGAAATGAAAATTATGTTCACACAAAGCCTGCATATGAATATTCACAGCAGCTTTATTTGTAATAGTTGAACACTGGAAATGATCCAGATGTCTGTCAATGGATGGTTGGGTAAGCAGACTGAGATATATTTATACAAGGCACTATTACTCATCAATAAAAAGGAATAGACTGTTGAAACTTGCAATAACCCAGAGGAAGACATCATGCTGAGTGAAAGACACTAATTTGAAAAGGTTACATAATGTACGATTGCATTTATATGACATTCTTGAAAAGATAAACCTATAGGAATAGAGAACTGATCAGATACATTAACTACAGAGGAACATGGGAAGGAATTTAGGAGACTTTTAATAAAAATTATGCAAACCAGAAGGCAACAGGATGAGACTTTCAAAGTGCTGAAAGTAAAATCTGTCAACCCAGAATTCTGTATGCCACAAAAATATTTTCCCCAAATAAAGGAGAAACAAAAATTGAAACAATTCATAGCTAGGATACTTAAGTGCTAGAAAATTATGGGACATATTTTCAGGCAGAAATAATTGGTATCAGACTAAAAATTAGATCTTACACTCATAAATTAACAGTACTGAGAATGGAGTAAAGTTTTTTTTTAAGTTTTACTTCGTCCAAAAGATAGTAAACTTTAAAACAAAAGTAGGAGAAATGTATTGTGTATTCATAGTACATGTAAGAACAGAATATATGACAAAAAGGATGAGAGGGTAGAATTTGGAATATATTGCTGTAAGTTTATTAAAGTATATGGGAAGTAGCATAGTATTATTTAAAGTTAGACTCTGATTAAAGATGTATATTATAAATTTGAAGGCAAATACTAAAAGTAAAATTTTTAAAGTAGTAATTCAGTATAGTATGTAAAATGAAATTATAAAAAGGTATTAAACACCACATGGCAGAAAATTTGTTGAAATAAAGAAAATATAAAACTAGTATACAATTACTAGCAAGATGGTAGTTTTAAATTTAAGACAACCATATCAAGAATCACATTAAATATGAATGTTCTAAAGACAGCATTTAAAGACAGAAATCATCAGTTTGGATATAAAAGTATGACCCAACTATATGCTTTCTACAAGAAAACCCACTTTGAATGGAAAGGCATAAATAAGTTAAAAATAAAAGGAGAGATAAATATATAAAATGTAAACATGAGCCTAAAGAAGGCTGGAGTATCAATGCTAATTTAAGCAAAGCAGATTTTAGAACAAATTATTAAGGACAATAGAGGACATTAACTAAAGATAAAGGTATCAGTTCTACGGGCCAGCATTACCCATATACCATAACTGAACAAAGACATTCCTATAAAATAATAGTCTAATATTCCTTGTGAGCATTGATACAAGACTCAATAAAATATTAGAAAATAGTGTCCAGCAATACATAAAAATATAATACACTATGACCAAGTAGGCTTCTTCCCAGGAATGCAAGAGTGGTTCAACCTTCTACGTTAAAATGTAATGTGTCATTAACAGACTAAAGAAAAAAATACCTGATTGCTTCAAAAGATGCAGAAAAAGCATACAAGAAAATTTAATATACATTCATGATAAAAATTTTCAGCAAACTGGAAACAGAAAGCAACTTTCTTAACCTCAAAAACACAGTTGACCAAAGAAAAACAATCCTACAGCTAGCATAGTACTAAAACTAAGAGAGTACATTCTTACCCTCTGATAATTAGAACAAGACAGGATTGCCCCTTCTTATCACTCCTACTCAAATTCACGAGGGAAGTTCTAACCAGTTCAATAAGGTATGCAAAAGATGTAAAAGGAATGCACATTGAAAAATCAAGAAATAAAACTGTATCTATTCAGTTGTTTATACACTGTATAAAAACACTAGGTAGCCACAAAAAAGCTCCTAGAACCAATAAGAGAAATTATCAAGGTTATTATACAAGGAATTTAAATTTTTAAATACAGCACAATTAGCAATAGCACTAAAATAAAAATACTTCTGTATAAATCTCATCAAGTATTAACAAAAACTGAATAAATAACTAAAATCCCCCCTCTCAAAGTGAATGTCAGGCCCAGATGGCTTCTCCAGTGAAATATTACAAAAAGTTAAGATAGAAATAATTCCAATCACTTTCAGCTCCTAGAGAATAGAAAAAAGAAACATTTCCCAATTTACTTTATGAATTCAACATAATTTTGCCACCATAATATGACAAGAACATTGTAAGAAAGGAAAAAGCAATAAGATAAGGGTGGGGAAGTATTATAGAGGAAAAAATAAAGTTACATTTTTTTTTACCACAGACATCTGCTTTCTGCAGAAGTCCAAAAGCGTCTAAGCCAAGTATCAGAAAAAATAAATTAACTCAGCTATGTCATTGGATTTAAGATCAATAAAAAAAGTCAACTTTATTTTCAGGTACTGGCAACAAATGCTTATAAAATCAAATTCAATCCCATCTACCATAACCACAAAAATCTTATCTAGCTAGGAATATATCTAATAAAGTGTGCGTAAGATTCTACAAAGAAAACTAAAAAAGACTGTTGAGCGATATTGAATTTCTAAGTACAACAGGAAATCATACTTATTGACTCTAAGATTCAGTACTATAAAGATATCAGTTCTTAAGATCATAATAGTCAATACAATTGCAATAAAAATCCCAGCATTTTTCTTTTGTAGAAACTGACTAAGTTACATTAAAAAATGTAAAGGGCCAAGAACCCCTGAGATGATCCTTAGGGGTCTTGCTACCACATGTCTGTTCTTTTCTTCTAAGGGACAACACTCCCAACTCTTTCAGGAGATGGTGTCCCTAGCTAGAGGCACCCCACCAGACATGGTTCTCATGGACGAGTTGTAAACATGTCACTAGTCAGGCTGCTGGGAAAATTTTCAAGGTGGCAGATATTGCCCGGGTATGGTGGGTGATGCCCACAATCCCAACGCTTTGGGAGGCAGAGGCAGGAGGATCACCTGAGGCCGAGAGCTTGAGACCAGGTTGGGCAACATAGTGAGATTCTGTCTCTACAAAAAAAAGAAAAATTAACTGGGTGTGGTGGCACATGCCGGTTGTCTTAGCTGCTCATGAGGCTGAGGCAGAAGGATGGCTTGAGGCCCTGAGGTAAAGGATGCAGTGAACTGTGATCACATCAGTGCAGCCTGGTGGCACAGCCAGACCCTATCTCCAAAAAAAAAAAAAAAAAAGGAAAAACAAAAAGAAAAAAAAGGCGGGAGATTATGTTGAGAAGAGGTTTCTTCCTTTTTGCTAGCCTGAAGTGTGAAGGTAAAGTGAGTGAGAATGAGGTGAGGCACAGGGGGATAGAAGTCACACAGGGAGCACGATTGAGGGGAATAGGAAAAGAGGCCCTCGTCTCCAAAATCACTTTGCAGCTGCTGCAGCAACATCCAGACATCGTGTCCTGCATGAGAAGTATTACATCCACTTGCTTTATCCACTGTAGTTAGTTCTCTGCTACTGACGGCTGAAGGCAACTCCTGACAGAGAAGTTCAGTTTTAAAAATTAGATGCGTTATAGTTATTTATAATTCCACATGAAGTGAATGATTTGTCATTCACTTTTATGGTGGGAAAATGACACTGTCATTCTCCTTCCCTACCCAGGTGGCCTTGGGCACGTCTAACCCATTTGTGGCTCACTTTCATCACCTTAGAATTAGGAGCATGACAGATATTATCTCATTGGTTTGAGGTAGGGATTAAATGAATGTCAGAAGTGCTTGGAGCACTGATTTATCCTCCGTCTGCCCCTGTGAGATACATAAAGGCAGAGATTTTTGTTGTGTTCATTGTAGTTTCCTTAAATGTGCATAATATTGAGTAGATGTGTGAATAAATGAAGTATTTCTAGACTAAGAGAACTACCGTTAGATCCAGCAATCCCACTACTGAGTATGTACCCCCTCAAAAAAGAAATTATTATAACAAAAAGACACCTGTACTCATATATACATTGCACACTCTTCTCAGCAGCGAAGCCATGAGTCATGGAACTAATGTAAGTACCCATCAGTGGTGGCCTGCAGAAAGAAAACGTGGCATATACGCATCATGGAATACTATGCAGCCACAAAAATGAATAAAATCATGTCCCTTGCAGTCACATGGATGGATCTGGAGGCTATTATCCTAAGTGAACTAGTGGAGGAACAGAAAAACAAATATTGCATATTCTCACTTAAAAGTGAGAGCAAGCACTGGGTACGCATGGACACAAAGATGGAAAGAGTAGACATGGGACTCCAGAGGCAGGGAGGGAGGAGGGGTTTGGGCTGAGAAATTACCTGTCAGGTATGTTTACTGGTTAGATAATGGCTACCCTAGAAGCCTAATCCCCACCACTTCACAACATACCCAGGACATGCACGTGTACCCCACTGCATCTAAAATAAAATGAAATATTTAGGAAATGAATATCTTTGGGCACAAATAACGCTTCATGCACAGATTCTTTCTTCTAGTAGTTGTGAGAGCTGGAGTGCGTGCAGTGTACTTAACCTTAGTGTTCAGTGCCGTTTACCCCCTCCCTGTGAAGTACTTTGGGAAGGTTTTGGGCATGTAACTGTCATGTTTTTGGGGTAGGATGGTGTTCACGCCCAAGTCTAGGACAGAAATGTCTTGACACATGGGGTGTGGCATCGTCTACTTTCAGAAGACTCAGAGGTAACAGCCATTTCTCATCCTGTGTCATTTGCTGAGCTTCCCTATTTACCTAAGTTTTCTGAGAAAGGCTGGGGCTGAGGGCAAGCAGCCAGTGACACCTGTGACTATTCCTGTGGTCTCAGGGCCCCTGGTGCAGTGGACCGTCTTCCTTCTCATCCCCGAAGCATCTCTCTAAGTGCATTCCCTCAGGCCGGCGGTCAGGCTGGACAGCTCTGGTGTGCAGGGCTGTCTCAGGTGCTTACAGAGGGGGAGCTGCACACTTTTTCTAAGGGGGCTCCTGCCAGTCTTCTGCACTCTAGGTGGTCTCTGCGAATTGAGTTTTGGAGGTGAAAGCAGTGCACCTCATGTAAGGTTGTGTGGTGCTGGCGTGATTCACACACAGCTGCTGGAGGCCCTTGGTTTTATGGGTCTTGAGGATGATTTCAGGGAACCAGCTGCCTGGGGGCCTTCCCATCACCGTCTGGGGGATGACAATTTGATCTCTCAGAATCAGAACTGAGAGACATTAAAGAATGATGTAAATAATACAGGCATACCACCTTCTCATACCTCAGAAACTGGGTAGGAATATTAATTTCACTCTCATTTTTCTCGAGTTAGATGATGCATTCTTAACACACTTCTGCAGGTTTTGTAAAAACCTTGGACAAGTGTCAGAAAGTGCCATGACCTCCATCTGCACAAACATAATTTTTTCTCCTTGATTAATCTAGTTTATAATTTGGAGGCAAAGAAAGGAGGTGTGAGCTCCTGACCTTCTGACTACCTGAGCAGGCTTGGGCAAGCCACCGAGCCTTCCTTGCCTGAGTCGCCCCAGGCGTGACACTGGGGATCCATCATGTATCCAGCACACATGTATGCAAAGCCAGACCTGTGCCTGTGCTGTGAGAGGTCCTGAGGAGTCAGTGATGCCTAAGAAATAACCCCTTCCTTCCTCGGTCCCAGCCTGGGAGCAGGGTGGCCGGTGGTGGCAGAGGTGTCCCCACGTGTGGACATGGACAGAGGCCAAGACGGCCCTGACTGGGAGAAGCCACCAGAGAAGGAGGGAGGACCTTTTGTTGCTACTTCCTAACCTATCCACGTTGGTGCATGGTACAAAGGAGCTAATGCAGGGAAACATTTTATTTACTTACTTATTTATTTTTGGCTTTAAAACAATCATGGTGAAATACACAAAGCATAAATTGTACCATGCTAACCATTTTTAATTGTGCAGTTCAGTAGTGTTAACATTGTTTTACAACCAATCTCCATAACTCTTTTCATTTTGCAAAGCTAACACCCTGTGCCCATTAACCACTAACTCCCCTATCCCTCTCCCCAGCCCCCGGTCACCTCAGTGCTACTTTCTGTCTCTATGAATTGGGCTACTCTAGGGACCTCACATAAATGGAATCACACAGGAATAGCTCTTTCATAACTGGGTTCTTTGACTTAGCATCAGGTTTTCAAGTTTCATCCATGTAGTAGCCCATGTCAGAATCTCCTTCCTGTTCGTGGCTGAATCTGATTCCACTGTATATACACATCACATTCTGTTCGACCATTCATTCACTGACGGACACCTGAATCATTCCGCCTTTTGGTTATTGCGAATATCACTGCTATGACCATGGTGTATAGGGAAGCATTTTAAAAAAGTAAAGACCACAAATAGGTTGCTCATTATTATCTCACAGTCTTATAAAACTGACTTTCTCAAAGGTAAGGTTCACCCATATGTTGCTTCAATTTTTTTCTGTAACGAATGAACTATTCTCTGGCCTGCGCACGTATTTTTAAGTCAGGGAACAGCACCAACAGTCTTGTGGGGGAAATAAACAATATAATTATGAATGAATGGCTTCCATGGAAGAGGGACAGCAGCGTGGACGCTTGCAGTAAGAACTTAGCCCAGCCTGGGCACCTGAGCTGAGAAAAGGTCAGGGGGAGCTTCCCTATAAATGTGCGATTTCACTCCAGGCCTGCAGGCTGGGATCTCGGGCAACGAGCAGAGCTGACTGACACATGTATCGGTCCATTCTTGCGTGGCTATAGTGAAACACCGGAGACTGAGTAATTTATGAGGAAAAGGGGTTTAATTGGCTCATGGTTCTGCAGGCTGTGTGGGAAGCATAGTGGCTTCTTCTGGGGGAGTCCTCAGGAAACTTACAGTCTTGGTGAGAGATGAAGAAGGAGCCAGCACTTCATATGGCTGGAGCAGGAGGGAGAGAGAGAGAGAGAGGGAGGCAGCTGATGCTGCACACCTTTAAACCTGCAGATCCCATGAAAACTCAGGGTCAGGAGAACAGCACCTAGGGATGGAGCTAAGCCATTCATGAGAGCCCTGCCCCATGACGCAATCACCTCCCCGCCTGTCTCACCTCCAGCACGGGGATCACAATGTGACATGAGATTTGGTGGGGGACACAGACCCCAACCTCACCCACACACTCATTCATCTGCCAGGGCCCACGCCCTGCCTTTCCAGAACTGGTGGGCTGCCAGCCTCCGCTGTGCCCGGCTTCCACAACGGTGATCATCTGCCAGCATGGGGCCAGCTCTCCCAGCTGCCCTCGCTCTCCCGAGGCTGCCCAGCCCGCTACTTCCCTGCCCAATGGCCCTGGGCTCTGCTGGCCTTGGCTCCATGCTGAATGCTCCTCCAAGGACTTCTGGTCTTCAGACTTTAGCCCGGGATTTCAGGAGACACAGGCTCCGTGGCGCCTGGGCATAAACACGGCCCAGTTTCAAAGGGTTCATGCTGTTTGTAAAAGGTTATTTATCATGCACTTTTTTTTTTTTTTTGCTTTTAAATGAAGATATCTGCCTATATTTTGATTGGTATTGTTACAAATGTTCCATGTTAATATTTTCTGACAAATGGAATGATTCTGGAACTGTGTAACGTACAAAAGGATGGTTCATGCTGGATACACGAGGATCAGCAAAACTAACGTTTTTAGTTAAGTAAACTGCACAGTTCCTTTTCAGGAATTGACTTCGGTTAATTTTTTCCATTTTTAAAAATAGATTTTTTAAAGAACTTAATGCAGATTTATTTACATATGAAGGTTGTTTGTAGGCCGGGCACAGTGGCTTATGCTGCCAGTCCCAGCACTTTGGGAGGCCGGGGTTGTGGATCACAAGGTCAGGAGTTCAAGACCAGCCTGGGCAACACGGTGAAACCCATTCTCTACTAAAAATACAAAAATTAGCTGGGCATGGTGGCGTGTGCCTGTAATCCCAGCTACTCGGGAGGCTGAGGCAGGAGAATCACTTGAACAACTGGGAGGTAGAGAGGTTGCAGTGAGCTGAGATCATGCCACTACGCTCCAGCCTGGGTGACAGAGTGAGACTCTGTTTCAAACAAAACAAAACAAAACAAAAAAGCCACGAAGTTTGTTTATAGCAAAAATTTGAAGGATGCCACATTTATGATGATTTTATAGCCTAGGTTTGTCAAAGATAAAGCCAGACAGGAAGCAGTAAGGACAGACTTCATTAAGTATCACAATAGGGAAGAAGGTCCAGTGTGAACTAAGCTCAACGTCACTGAAACAGACGGCAGGGGACGCGTAAAGGCTGTGCTCAGGGAAGGCACTGAGGGTGCTAAGGAGGCTTGGTCCCTGTGACTAGGCAGCTAATTGGTGCTCATCTGGAAAAGAAGCAAACTCCTCCAGGAGGCAATGGGGCAGGCTAGAGGGAGGAAACCACCCAAGTCAGGCCGTCCTCTCCCCCACTG
The DNA here is from genome assembly GCA_036589455.1 of Ateles fusciceps. NCBI lineage: Eukaryota > Metazoa > Chordata > Mammalia > Primates > Atelidae > Ateles > Ateles fusciceps. The sequence continues at coordinate 845,026 of JAZHEH010003346.1, forward strand.
ACTGGGAGCAACGCCAGGGCAAAGGCATTTCCCTGGAAGTTTCTGTTTCAGAGAGATGGCTCCCAGGTCCTTGTGGAGACAGTTCTGGGTGGTGGAAGATTTACCTTCTCAAGGGCAGACAAAGAATGCATGGTTGCAAGCTTTCTAAAGTAACTGCTCCATGATGAGGTGTAGGGGCCTCTCCGCCTATCACCAGGTTTTGGCTGGAACAGACTAAATTTTGTTGGAACAAATAAATGCTGGAAGCATCGAGTTTTCACTTCCAGGAATTTTAAGGCGGGCTGTGAACGTCTCAGGGACGTGGCCTCATACTGCTAAAAGCCAGGCTAGTGTTTGCTCAGATTTGTTCGTGCAGAGGTTTGGACGAGTCATTATGTGTCCACCATTCTTTTGCAGTTCTCAGGTGCCCTCAGTGTTTAAATTCTACCACTGAGTCATCAAGTGAAAAGCGAAAAGAAAGAAAAATTCTTCTTAAGGCTGGTGTGTGTGTATTTGCATATGTGTGTGCTTGTGTGTTTTCTTCCATGAGACTCCATAGAATATTTCCTGAGTGAAGGAATTTAGTATTTCTGAACTCTGTGCCTAGTGTATTTTATCTAGTGTCTGAGTTTGCTACAGCCAACCTTTAAATTTGGAGAGAAAAGTAAAAAGAACCAAGAAAAATACCAAAGGTGTTAGGTACACGCCCCATAGTCACACTCCTGGGGAAGGTGTGTTTCCTCTGGAACACTGCCTAGCCAGTCAGTCAACAATGGCAGGCCTGATTGAGCAGTGACAGCGGGGTCCCACACGCGTGGTGCTCTGTCCGTGAGTGAGGCCCTGTCCTGTGGACCCAGTTGTGTTACCTCTTGTCATCCAGGGTTTCCACTGTTCCCATGCCCGTCCATCACATTGGCAGGTCAGAGAGGCCAACCTAGATAGCATCCATGGTTCCCAACCCTTTTCTCTTCAGTTTTCCTATTCTAAAAAGGGGCGTATCAATTAAATGCTTCGCAGAGCTCCTCAGGCAGAGGCAACCACTGGTGCAATTCCCTGATGGTCCTCACACAGTTTGAAGAGTATGGAACTCTCAGCTCTCAGCATCTGTTTCTTCTCTCATATGTGTCTAAATACCAGCCTGGGCAGCAGTACGTATTTATATTTTGGAGATGGAGCCTTGCTTGGTGGCCCAGGCTAGAGCAGTGGTACCGTCTCAGCTCACCACAGCCTCAGAGTTCTGTGCCAAAGTGAACCTCCTGCCTCAGCCCCTTGGGCAGCTGGGACTAGAGGTGTGCAGCACCATGGCTAGCTAATTATTTTTCTTTTTGTAGAGACAGGGTCTCTCTATGTTGCCCAGGCTGGTCTTGAACTCCTGGCCTTAAGTGATTCTCCCCTCTTGACCTCCCGAAGTGCTGAGATTATAGCCATAAGCCACCAAGCCCAGCCTAAATATCTTTATGCCCCCTCATTTACTAGAGAAATCCTAATCTCTCATTTGTACAGAGTGAAGCTGAAATTTCACGAATGTATAATACTCATTATAAAAGTATTCTGCTGGAAATTCCCCCCCAACAAGTAAAAATATTGAATGATGTTTTTAGGTGAAATGGTTAATACTCACATGCGTCTTTGCACCTGGCTTGCTGGCGGTTTGGAATGAGATCAGCTAGTCTGTTTCTCATGACCCATGGAGTGCCCATGAACCAGTGACAAGTTTGAGCTCATAGCAGTGCAGGTCAGATGTGTTCTAAATGCAACATGATGTTTGCTCAGGATTTTTCAGAGCTCAGAGACATACCTGACATCCTCACATCGAAGCCCTTAGTTTTACTGAGGCCCTGAGCACCCCAGTCCTGGGTCGTGGTATGTGTTACTAGCCCTAGCTGGGTTGATTTTTAATATGAATTTCTATTTCTTTCCTTCCTTATGTGTTTACTTCCCTGATGGTTCACAAATAAAACTAATAGGAAAGGAGGGACTGAGAATCATAAAACTGATTCTATTGATGTGGGTCATAAGCCTGGAAGAGTTTACATGTTGCACTTGTGCACTGGCCGTGTGGGACTTCTTTCTACCATGTTTGTTTTTAAGGAGAATTACAATAACCAGAGTGTGACATTTTGTTTCTTACAGAGAATATGTTTAGTGGATGATTTGGAAATGAGGGAGAGTGACCAGCTTTGGGGAAAGTATTTGAAGTTCCAGAACACCTTTCTGTTACCTTCTGGGGTGACTTTCCCCCATGCCTCTTGTGCGGAGCATGGGATATTCTGTGTCTTGTGGACCCAGTGGCAGTGAGTTTGTCAGCGAGCTCGCCGTTTGACAGAGGGAAAGACTTTCCCTAGAGAAATAATGCGGACCTTCAGTCCTGCCAATGCTGCCTGACAGAGCTTGGTGTGAGAGTGAAAATCAGAGTAGGCCCACACTCACAGGTGTGACTTTTACCCAATCAATTGTCAATGTAACAGTGACTGCCAGGGTTTCCTAATGCATCAGTGCAGGTGATGCAAGTGCTGAACTTGATCTGAATTTCATCTCAAACTGTCCCAACTACCTGTACACGGGGCTGCCTTGCATGCATTCTGAGGCTATGTGTTCCTTGTGTGCTTAAAGCGTTCTCAAGAGAGTTCTTAGGACTTGGAACTTGAGAAATATGCAGGAACCAGGGGATCTGAATTTGGAATGTGTCCTCGTGCTACGAAATCATCATTTTAATCACTGTTAAATTCGAGGTGACATGCGTGGAAATGTCTGGCAAATTTTCATCAAATTGGAGTCTTTTTATTTCCACTGACCTTGAAAGTTACCCTAAGACTAAACTATTTGAAGACAATTTTGAATTGGTACAGGCAGTGCCTCTGACATTTTAATGTACCTGCAAACGTGGATTGACTTCAGTGCATCTGGATGGGCCCAGTCTGAATTTCCAGTGTCAAGCTCTGCCATGCTTTGGGTCCCCCAGAGACCAGGTGGTGTGCATATGATCTACAGGGATTTCTGATATTAGCTTCTGACATTTGAACTGCAGAGGTTCACCCTTTATTTCTGCGCACCTTGCATGGCGGGGCTTTCGCTCACCACAATCCATGTTCTCTTATTCCTGGGCGTGCTGTTTTCCAGCATCCTCTGCAGTGAGCCAGGGGTGACTGTGGCCACAGCTTCCTCCGTTCTGGCTGATTAAAAGTTGCCTTTTCAGGCCCAGCCCATAAGCTCCTTCTGTATGAAGCCTCTTGTCCACCCTTCCCCGTCTGCTGGACACGGTAAAGAAAGGGAAAGCGGAGCCTCTGCATGGTGGGTGGGGCTGGGGGTATCTGCTGTAAGTTCTAGGCTGTGAGGTGAGAAGCTGGATGATGTGATACCCCTGAGATTTCAGAGTTTATTTGTTGCATCAGCCTACCCTGGCCAGTACAGCGGGCGAGGCCAGACTGCTGAATTTCGGGATTACATTGCTTACCGAGAACACTTCTTATTTCAATCTAATTTCAAGATGCTTTCTCAATTACCTATTTAATTGATGTGTACCTCTCATTTGAAAGGGAGGAGCTCAGATTCACATCTCCCTTGGGCTCCTCTCTGCTTCCTACCAGTCCAGTTAGGCCTGTGGTTCCCAAGCGCATATTCTGGGGTCCTGCTCCAGACCTAATAAATCAGACTCTTCTGAGAAGCACTTAGGAACCTTACCTTAGTCACAGGTGTCAGGCTTTTCAGCAACCACATTTTGGAAATGTTTAGAAATTAGGCACAATGGCTGTGTAATGGAAGGAAAAAATGGATTGAAAATGACTGGCTTTTTAAACTTTCTGTTTTTAAGAGGGCTTTTCTTTTATGGAAAATTATTCCCTTCAGCTTTGGATTTTCTCTCTCGTTTGGTTTACTCAATTATTTTTCCCCCTTGGGGAAAAAATGTGTGGGAGTTAAGCTCTTTACAATTTAACTTTCCATCACCAAGTAATTGGAACATTTTTGCATCTTGCTTTTAAAATGCCAAATACTGCTGCTTGTTATGTCTGGTGTGTTGAAGTGAAATGAAATGGAAACCAGGCCTGAAGCATCCCTGAGCGGACAAATCGGTCGGGCCTCATACATGACCTTAACCTTGCTTGATTTCAAAAACACAAGGAAAATTTAACTTGGTCTAATTCTTGTAAATGCCTGTATTAAAGAAAAAAGGAATCTGGCCAAGTATGGTGCTTTGTCTCTGTAATCCCAGCACTTTGGAGGCTGAGGCTGGGAGAGCCTCTTGAGGCCAGGAGCTCAAGACCAGCGTGGGCAACAGAGAGGACCTCATCTCTACAAACATAAAAACACACACAAAAAAGGCCGTGCTAATTTTACAGGTGCATACTTGTAGTCCCACTAACTCAGGAGGCTGATGCCAAAGGATGGCTTGAGCCTAGGAGCTGGAGGCTTCAGTGAACTAAGAAGGTGCCACCACAGTCCAGCCTGGGTGACAGAGCGAGACCCTGTTTCTAAAAGAAATTTTAAAGAAATAATAATTAAAAAAAAACAAAACTTAAGCTCAACGCTTAGCAAGCAGCAAACCCACTTATAACTATATAACTAGGGACTTCCCAGCAGGCTAGACTAAGGAAGGCAGCCTGAAACTGTAGCTAATGAAGCATTTCCTTTCTTTTACCTCCTGTGGGTTTCATACAAGCCTCCCCCTTGGGTTCCTAAGTGGGACTCCCAAACCACTTCTGCCTCAAAGCTGCCTGATTCCTGAATCACTACTCACTCAGATAAACTCTAAAATTCTGTGCCTCGGTTTACTTTCTAACAGGCGTATGCAGTTGGCTGCTGATACCCGTGTTTGCCACTTCACCCATCTGCAGGGTTTTCTGCTCCATGTTGGATCAATATGGTGAGGAGACTTACGCTTTATTCACGCTTGTGTGGCTGAAGGTGGTGGGTGTGACAGGTCAGATTCAGGTGAGTCTCCAGCAACCTTGGCAGCTCCCTTTTGACGAGTCACCCTCTGACACTTTTTGCCTGTATTTCCACTGCACTGGTCCTCAGTGGACTACAGCTATCCCTATTAGAAAATACCAGTTCCTGGACTGGAGAGTTGTGGGTGCATTTTTGTGTTGACTGTACATTCACCCCCCAATAAAAGCACTTCTTTCTAGACCATTCGGAAATCTTTGAGAACACCTGAAGTTCTGGTGTAACTGGCAGTGTTACGTGGTCCGCCACGGCAAGGAAGAGGCCCTCTGTAGACAGACAGGTGCTGTGTGGATGGGAAAGGCCATATCATACCTGGGATATGTATCTGTTCTGAGGAGGAAGAAACACTTAACCCCAGCACAAGGATGCAAAGGGCTCAGTGCAATGAAACTGCAGCCAGGCAGAGAGCTAGTGTCCTGGGGAACGGGGGCTGCATCACATCCGTAGTGTTCATGCCTCCGGGTCAAAACACTGATCTCTCCTTGGTCCCTAGGGCTTGTCCGAGTCATGGAAGGTCAGGTGATGCCACCTGGCCCTGCAACTCTCAGATTTTATGATTCCTGCCGGAACCGCAGATCCCAGGTTCATGGTGGCCTCTCCCATGATGGCATCACCTGCAGCCTGCTACCGAGCTTTGGTGATTGCTGGGGCTCCCTCGTGAATGCCTGTCTCAGACTCTAGGTGTGGGGGATACCCGAGTCCCCCACCTATGTTCAAATGAGTTGCACATGGGAAACCACTCTGACATCCCCGTTTTCTACGGACTTAGACTGTCTCCCCTTACAGTGTGTGTGGGGGAGCTGGTGGCTCATTTTCTTTGGCTGTAGGCAACTGCAAATCCAGGTTTCAGTAGTCACTTTATCTGAATGACAGTTCACTAGGAACCTTGAGAACTAAACCTTAGTGTTCAAGGTTCTGGTGTTGTTTAATCCCTTTATATATAAATACAGCCACATCAGCTTTCAAGTTGGTCCTTTCTGGTTCTAAAACCCTTGAAATAAATTCCCATGCATGCTCCCAGGCTCTGCCAATACAGATATTAGAGACCCCACAGCCTCTCCTGTGCACCTCCTGGGGGAACAGAACTTGGGGTGCTCCTTCCAGGCTGTGCATGGATGTGACCTTGTTCAGGGCCTGAGGTACTGGGTGGATGGTGCCATTCTTGGAAATAGTGTATCTTGGAAGTCAAGCTCAAGTCTATCTCCCAGTGCTGGATTCAGTGCAGTATTTTTATGAGAAAAGCTCAGGGGGTGGTTTCTGAGGTTAGGAGGTGACTGGTGGAAGGAAAGGGGAGGTCTGGGAAAGTCCTTGGATGTGGGAAGTTATCTCTGCATGTTACGTCATGGGTCACATGCGCAATTCTGAGGGGAGCTGGAGTGAAACGTGATGGAAATGAGACTGTTGTGTCACCAGCCTCATTCTCTGCAGACTCTAGCTGGCCATATTGGCTGCAACCTACTTCAGCAAGTTTTGTTATCTCATGAGTGTTTCAGCAGGCTGTTTCTTTCTTTTCTTACCTGCCACCTGCAAGCTCAAGAATTTCTGTTAGTTACTGGACTCTTTAACTTGTTGGGGCACAGTTTCAGTTCCAGCCTGGCAGTGAGTACAGTCAGGACCCTGACCTGATGTGCAGTCTCCACTGCTCTACGTCTGTGCAAGGATCGCCCCTGCTCCTCACTTACAAATCAAGCAACCCAGCAAGGGAGCCTTCTGTGTGTGACTTTTCCTTGAAAGTAGCTTACTGATTTCTGTGGGTCCCTAACAAACACAGCTGACCTCATGGTGCCATTTGTGCGCATTTGTAAACTATCCCTTTGAAAGTAAAGGTTCCCCCCCCCCCCCCCCCCCAAAAAAAAGTGGGTTTAAGTTAGCTAAAAAGTGAATGTCTGGCATATTAATTTTCTCTGAAGTTCACTCCACAGTCCCAAAGTTTTGGAGACATGGATGGGCAGAGTGTAGCAGCTAAGCACGGGAGTTTGGAGGTGTTTGAAGTCACATTTCCCAGCGTTTCAATCCTTTTTTCTGCTTTTTTCTAGGCTTAGAATATTGGGCAAGTCTCCATTTTCTCATCAAGAAAATTGTGGTAAGACAAATACTCCCTTTATATGGTGCTCTCAGGCCTGAGTGATGCCGTTTGTGCCAAGTTCTTAGCACGAGGTCAGTCCTCAGGAAGCATCAGCTGTTGTTTTAATGAACCTCTGGAGGGGGCCTACGGCATTGGTCAGGAAAGCGAGGCAAAGGCGGCAGTTCTAGGAGGGAGGGAATTCATGAACAGAAAATGCGCACTGCTGTTCAAGCCCAGATTGAAGCAATCTAAGAAGCAATCACTGCCGTACTTCCCAGTGTCCCAATCCGTGTCAGAAAACCTCTTTCAGGGCTTACGGCTCCCATAGAATCGGTCAGAGGCTGCCAAAAAGGTCTCATAGACCCCCCCACCGCACCGCATTGTGTAAGCGCAGCCCCCAGCCGGGAGCTGGAGTTGTTTTTATTAAAACGTGTCTCCATTCAAATAGACCAAAGCACAGAACATAAAATTCTCGACTGTGTGCAGCGGTCGCGGTCTCCGTCGATTTTCCGTTTGTCTGTGACGGTGTGGCTTCACCTTAACGTGGGACTGCAGCACCTTCTCCAGGAGCCACTGCGGGGCCTTTCGGGTGTCCAGCCCCCCTTCCAGGTACGTGGATGGCGGGTCCCAGAGCCCTTCCCGCGCCGTGTAATCCACTCCCGAGCTGCAGGTGCGGCCTGGAGGGTGGCACCTGCCACCTGGCTTGGCTGGAGCAGCGTTCCCGCTCTCCGAGGGCTTGGGGGGGGGGGGGGGCTCTGTTCATGGACTTTTGCGAGAGTGGAGGAGGGCGCGTCCCTTAGAAACGCCCTTGTGCCCTTCCTGCCAGAGAAGAAGTCACCCCCGACACCCGTTTGTGGAATCTGCCTTGGGCCGGGCTCCCCCCGGGTCACCCCCTGCGGGCATCAGGGCCCCCTGCTGGCGCCCGACCCTCCCGCGCACCTGCCCACGCCAGAAAGGCGTCCACTCCCGGCTGAGGTATTTGTGACAAGTGCGTTTATTCGTATTAGAAATACAAACGTAGGAATCCGAATACAAATACAGAGGGCGGCCCAGCCCCGAGGCCCAGCCGGGGACGCGGCGGGGACGGACACGAAGCGGGGCGCGGGGCCGCCCGTGTCGCCAAGGCACGTCGGGCGCAGGTGCACCCCTCATTTCACTAGGACGCCACGAGCCGCGCGGGGGAGCAGGAGCCATGTCCCCTGCGGGGAGGGGGAGACCTGGGGGACCCCCGGAGCCAGGGCCTCGGATCCCCTCGCGGGCGGCGGGACACGTGGTGAGGGCGGGGCCTCCCTTGGCCCGCGCGTCCACACCCGCCTCTGCGATGATTCCAAAGTAGTGCTGTCGGATTCTGGAATCTCGGGGCCTCACCTGCACGACCAGGGCTTCGCGGGCGGGAAGGACTCCGTGGAGCGCGCGCCTCTCTCCATCCCTCCTGCCCGCCCCCGGCCTGACCCTTCCCGTGACCCGCCAATGCCACGTCCTAGACTAGGGTGGGGGGCTGTTGTCATCGAAGTCTTGAGAACTGCTTTTGGCTTCTAGGATCAACTTGACCAGAATCCACGAATGACCCAGGGTCGCCCAGGGCTGCACCCAGGTCACAACAGCGACGCTCAAGGGCCCTCGGAAGGAGGAAGGCTCCTGCGGATGCCAGAGGGACTCCTGATCAGGTAGGGAAGCTGGATTTTGTTTTCTCTAAGGAAAAAACATGATCCTACTTTGTCAGGAAATACACAGATGGCCACTTTCTCTCTCTCCCTCGCTTCTTTTATCCTGACCGGAGGCTTAGTAAGCTAATATGCTATTGGTAGAAAACTGCGCTCCTTTCTACTTGTTTCAACTAAATTTGGGGGTGATGGGTAGAGTGATACAGATGAATAAGTAAGTTGCTTCAGTGTTACCACTGCACACAGACGCAAATACACAGACCACTGCACATAAGCACAAGATGGCCTCTTGCTCCTAACAACACGCAGGTCTGATCCCTGAAAATAATTACTCTCCTAAACCTTTCACAGAAAATTCATGCCTAAACAACAAACCTTTTGCTCAGTACAGAAGCTGCACATAAAGGAAAACCCACCAACTAGTTGTACAAACGTATTAGCATGTAGACTTTCTTCACTAGCACAACATGAGCCATTTCAAATGTCAAGAATGATGGACAGTGTCCTTTAGAATATTTTAATAAAATAGTTATTCTAAACAGAGAGAGATAATAATAAGCACTATTAATTTCATGAACGTATCTTGCCTGTGCCTATTTCTGTTCAAAGTAAAAATGCCAGGATAAGTTAGGGAGAACTAAACCCTAGGCCCAAATTACATGATAAGAAGCACAGTGATTGTCTTTTTGAGCTCACAAAATTTGCAGCTTCCAAAGATGCATGTATTTTAGTGAAAAAAGATAGATAGTTCTTAGCCAATTCAAATGTTATCTATCTTTACAAAAAGAAAATAAATGGCTGAGGTAAAAATGAGAGAAAAAGAGATAAAGCAATTAATAACAATTGAGTGGAATGTTCTCCTAAATAGTAATTTCAAATTCTGATTGATTAAGGCAGGGCAGGCAGCACTGCTGGGGGAAAACAGCAGTTCTGGACATGTTTTAGGCAAGCAAAATTTTGGACTAGGATCTGTATGCATAATGTTTAAACTCAAAACTTTTTTTCATTTTTTTCCACCGTGTAAGTTCTGATTTTGCTATAGTTTAGAAAAGGCTCTAAGCCTTTGTGTTGAATCAATAGCTGAGTACTAGCAGGAACGTGGAAGGAGACGAGAGCGATGATGTAGCAGCGTTTACTTTCACTAAAATCTTTCATACTGGGTGACAATTTAGAACTTGAGGGACCAAGTTATGTGCATCTTCTACCATATTACTTATTTTTTAATTACATTGGAAGCAATCTTTAATTGCTTAAGAATGCAACGTTTTTTCTTTCTTTCCTCTTTGCAGCTCCCAAGACGACCCTGGAGGTACATGGACCAGTGGGTGTGGCAGGCTGGATGAGGGTGGACTGCGTCTGCCAAGGCTAGATAGATGAGTGGGTGCCCTCATCTCCCCCATCAGAGTGGCTGAAGCGCTGCTCTGTGCAGTGGAGGCCTTCACTCATTCACAAAATTGATACTGAAAATCCTTCCTGATCTCGCTTAGATCCAAGATGGCCAAATAGGAACAGCTCTGGAGTGCAGTTCCCAGCAAGAATGCAGAGGGTAAGTGATCACCGCATTTCCGAATTTTTACTGCCCAGAGACCAGGACATTCCCGGGCAGAAAAGTGCCATGAGTGAGTCTCCAGCATGGCTGTTTCAGCTGGCACAACAGATGTCCACACAAAAACTCACACACACACAAAAAAAACTCACACAAATCTGGGCAGCCGTTTCAACTGATGCCTGGGAGACAAAGTTGACCATTCAACTGAAAAAAAGGGGGCTGAAACAGGGAGCCAGGTGATCTGGCTTGGTGGGTCCCACCCACACAAAGATCAGCAATCTGAAACACTCTGTATTGAGAGTTTCACAGCAAGCACTGCTGGACCCGGGGAAGGTCCAACTCTGGTGGGGGGAAGGGCATCCACACTACTGAGGCAGTCCACCATGACTGAGGCAGTTCTAACTATACCTCTACAAACAAAACTGCAAGGAAGTTCACACAGCAGCTGGGCAGAGCCCATGGCAGCTCAGCAACACCTCTGCTGGCAGACTGTGACTAGGCTACCTCCTCGCTGGGCAGGGCATCTCGGAAAAGGCTGCAGCAGCATGTCAGGAACTTAGAAATAAAGTCCTACCTTCCTGGGACACAGCACCTGGGGAAAAAAAGGCAGTTATGAGTTCTGCTGCAGTAGACTTAAATGTACCTGCCCAGCAGCTCTGAACAGAACAACGGAGGTCACAGCTCAGCACTTGAGCTGCTATAAGGGATAGACTGTCTCCTCAAGCAGCTCCCTGACCCCCATATATCCAAAGAGACACCTCACAAAGGAGAGCTCAGGCTGACATATGGTGGGTATCCTTCTGGGACAAACAAAGATACCAGAAGAAGAAACTGGCAGCAACCCTTACTATTCTGCAGCCACTGCAAGTGGTCCCCAAGCAAGCAGGGTCTGGAGTGGACCTCCAGCAGTCCTACAGCAAAGGGCCTGTTTGTTTGTTAGAAGGAAAACTAAAAAACAGAAAGGAATAACTTCATCATGAACAAAAGGACATCCACTGAGAGACCCCATCTGAAAATTACCAACCACAAAGACCACAGGTAAATAAATCCACTAAGATGGGAAGAAACCAGCGCAGAAAGGTTAAAAACACCAAAAACCAGAATGCCTCTCCTCCTCCAAGGGATCACAACTCCTCACCAGCTAGGGATCAAAGACAGATGGAGAATTAATCTGATGAATTGACAGAAACAGGATTCAGAAGGTGGGTAATAACAAACTTCTCAGAGCTAAAAGAACATGTTCTAACCCAATGCAAAGAAACTAAGAACCTTGACAAAAGGTTTGATGAAATGCTAAGGAGAATAAATAGCTTAGAGAAGAATATAAAGGAATTGTGATGGAGCTGAAAAACACGGCACGAGAACTTTGTGAAGCATACACACGTTTCAGTAGCCAAATCGACCAAGCAGAAGAAAGGATATCAGAGATTGAAGATCAACTCAATGAAATAAAACAAGAAGGCAAGAATAGAGAAAAAAAGAGTGAAAAGAAATGAACAAAGCCTCCAAGAAATATGGGATTATGTGAAAAGACCTAATGTACTTTTGATAGGTGTATCTGAGTATGACGGGGAGAATCAATCCAAGCTGGAAAACATTCTTCAGGATATTATCCAGGAGAACTTCCTCAACCTCAACCCAGCAAGGCAGGCCAACATTCAAGTCCAGGAAATACACAGAACACCACAAAGATATTCCTCAAGAAGAGCAACCCCCAAGGCACATAATCGTCAGATTCACAAGGGTTGAAATGAGGAAAAAATGCTAAGGGTGGCCAGAGAGAAGGTCGGATTACCCACAAAGGGAAGCCCATCAGACTCACAGCAGATCTCTTGGCAGAAACCCTACATGCCAGAAGAGAGTGGGTGCCAATATTCAAAATCCTTAAAGAAAAGATCTTTCAACCTAGAATTTCATATCCAGTTAAACTAAGCTTCATAAGAGAAGGAGAAAGAAAATCCTTTATGGACAAGCAATTGCTGAAAGATATCGTCACCACCAGACCTGCCTTACAAGAGCTCCTGAAAGAAGCACTAAACAAGGAAAGGAACAACCAGTACCAGCCACTCCAAAAACATACCAAATGGTAAAGACCATCGACACAATGAAGAAACTGTGTAACTAACAGGCAAAACATCCAGCTAGCATCAAAATGGCAGGATCAAATTCACACATAACAATATTAACCTTAAATGTAAATTGGCTAAATGCCCCAATCAAAAGACACAGACAGGCAAACTGGATAAAAAGTCAAGATCAATCAGTGTGCTGTATCCAGGAAACCCATCTCACATGCAAGGATATACACGTAGGCTGAAAATAAATAAAGGGATGGAGGAAGATATATGCTAAGCAAATGGAGAGCAAAAAAAAAGCAGGAATTGCAATCCTAGTCTCTGATAAAATAGACTTTAAACCAACAAAGATCAAAAGAAACAAAGGGCATTACATAATGATAAAAGTATCAATGCATCAAGAAGAGCTAATGATCCTAAATATATACGCACCCAATACAGGAGCACCCAGACACATAAAGCAAATTCTTAACAACCTACAAAGAGACTTAGACTCCCACACAATAATACTGGGAGACTTTAACACTCCACTGTCAATATGAGATCAACAAGACAGAAAATTAACAAGGATATATCCAGGACTTGAACTCAGATCTGAACCAAGCAAACAAACATAATACACATTTACAGAGCTCTCCACCCCAAATCCACAGAATATACATTCTTCTCAGCACTGCATGGCACCCTAGTCTAAAATTGACCACATAATTGGAAGGAAATCACTCCTTAGCAAATGCAAAAGAACAGAAGTCATAACAAACAGTCTCTCAGACCACAGGGCAATCAAATTAGAACTAAGGATTAAGAAACTAACTCAGAACCGCACAACTTCATGGAAACTGAACAACTGGCTCTTGAATGTTGGATAAACAATGAAATCAAGGCAGAAATAAAGATGTTCTTTGAAAGCAACGAGAATAAAGACACAACGTACCAGAATCTCTGGGACACGCTTAAGGCAGTGTCTAAAGGAAAATTTATAGCAATAAATGCCCACACGAGAAGCAAGGAAAGATCTAAAATCAATACCTTATCATCAAATTTGAAGGAGCTAGAGGAGCAAGATCAAAAAAACTCAAAAGTTAGCAGAAGACAAGAGATAACTAAGACCAGAGCAGAACTAGGGAGACAGAGACACAAAAATCCCTTCAAAAATTAATAAATCCAGGAGCTGGATTTTTGAAAAGATCAACAAAATAGACCACTAGCCAGATTAATAAAAAAGAAAAGAGAGAAGAATCAAATAGAGACAATAACAAACAATAAAGGGGGTACCACCACCGATTCCACAGAAATACAAACCACCATCAGAGATTACTACAAAGAACTCTATGCACATAAACCAGTAAACCTGGAAGAAATGAATAAACTCTTGGACACTTGCACCCTCCCAAGCCTAAACAATGAAGAAGCCAAAACTCTGAATAGACCAATAACAAGAGATGAAGTTGAGGCAGCAATTAATAGCCTACCAATCAAAAAAAGCCCAGGTCCAGATGGGTTCACAGCCAAATTCTACCAGACATACAAAGAGGAGGTGGTACCACTCCCTCTGAAACTATTCCAAACAATTCAAAAAGAGGGAATCCTACCCAAATCACTTTATGAGACCAACATCATCCTGATACCAAAACCCGGCAGAGACTCAACAGGAAAAGAAAACTTCAGGCCAATATCCATGATGAACATAGATGCAAAAATCTTCAATAAAATACTGGCAAACCAATTGCAACAGCACATCAAAAAGCTTATCCACCAGGCTCCAGTAGGATTCATCCCGGGGGATGCAAGGCTGGTTGAACATATGCAAGTCTATAAATGTAATTCACCACATAAACAGAACCAAAGACAAAAACCACATGATTATCTCAATAGATGCAGAGAAGGCCTTTGACAAAATTCAACAGCCTTTATGCTAAAAACTCCCAATAAACTAAGTATCGATGGAAGGTATCTCAAAATAATAAAAGCTATTTATGACAAACCCACAGCCAGTATCATACTGAATGGGCAAAAACAAATCTGACACTAGACAAAGATGCCCTCTCTCACTACTCCTATTCAGTATAGTATTGGAAGTTCTAGCCAGAACAATCAGGCAAGAAAAAGATAAAGGGTATTCAATTAGGAAAGGAGGAAGTCAAATTGTATCTATTTGCAGATGACATGATTGTTTATTTAGAAGACCCTATTGTCTCAGCCCAGAATCTCCTGAAACTGATAAGCAACTTCAGCAAAGTCTCAGGATACAAAATCAACTTGCAGAAACCACAAGCATTCCTATACACCAATAACAGACTTAAAGAGAGCCAAATCAAGAATGAACTCCCATTCACAACTGCTACAAAGAGAATAAAATACCTAGGAATACATCTAACAAAGGATGTAAAGGACCTCTTCAAGGAGAACTATAAACCACTGCTCAAGGAAGTAAGAAAGGACACAAACAGATGGAAAAACATTCCATGCTCATGGTTAGGAAGAATCAATATTGTGAAAATGGCCATACTGCCCAAAGTAATTTACAGATTCAATGCTATCCCCCATCAAACTACCTATGACCCTCTTCACAGAACTGGAAAAAACCACCTTAAACTTCATATGGAACCAAAAGAGAGCCTGCATATCTGAGTCAATTCTAAGCAAGCAAACAAACAAACAAAAAAGCTGGAGGCATCATGCTACATGACTTCAAACTATACTGCAAGGCTACAGTAATCAAAACAGCATGGTACTGATACCAAAACAGAGACGTAGACCAATGGAACAGAACAGAGGCCTTGGAGGCAACACCACACATCTACAACCATCTGATCTTTGACAAACCTGACAAAAACAAGCAATGGGGAAAGGATTCCCTGTTTAATCAGTGGTGTTGGGAAAACTGGCTAGCAGTGTGCAGAAAGCAGAAACTGGACCCCTTCCTGACACCTTACACTAAAATTAACTCCAGATGGATTAAAGACTTAAACATAAGACCTAACACCATCAAAACCCTAGAAGAAAACCTAGGCAAAACCATTCAGGACACAGACATAGGCAAGGACTTCATGACTAAAACACCAAAAGCATTGGCAACAAAAGCCAAAATAGACAAATGGGACCTAATTAAACTCCAGAGCTTCTGTACAGTAAAAGAAACAATCATTAGAGTGAACCAGCAACCAACAGAATGGGCAGACATTTTTGCAGTCCACCCATCTGACAAAGGGCTGATATCCAGAATCTACAAAGAACTAAAACAGATTTACAAGAAAAAAACAAACCCAACCAAAAGTGGGCAAAGGATATGAGCAGACACTTTTCAAAAAGAAGACATATATGAAGCCAACAAACATGAAAAAATGCTCATCATCAGTGAGAGAAATGCAAATCAAAACCACATTGAGATACCATCTCACGCTAGTTAGAATGGTGATCATTTAAAAATCTGGAGACAACAGATGCTGGATGAGGATGTGGAGAAATAGGAACACTTTTACACTGTTGGTGGGAGTGTAAATTAGTGCAACCATTGTGGAAGACAGTGTGGGCACCTCCTCAAGGACCTAGAAATAGAAATTCCATTTGACCCAGCAATCCCATTACTGGGTATATACCCAAAGAATTATAAATCATTCTTTTATAAAGACACATGCACATGTATGTTCACTGCGGCACAGTTTACAATAGCAAAGACCTGGAACCAACCCAAATGCCCATTGACCATAGACTAGACAAGGAAAATGTGGCACATATACACCATGGAATACTATGCAGCCATAAAAAATGATTTCATGTCCTTCGTAGGGACATGGATGAACCTGGAAACCATCATTCTCAGCAAACTGACACAAGAACAGAAAATCAAATGCCACATGTTCTCACTCATAGGCAAGTGTTGAACAGTGAGAACACATGGACACAGGGAGGGGAGCATCACACACTGAGGTCTGTTGCAGGGCACCAGGGGGAGGGACAGTGGGGACTAGGGAGTTGGGGAGGGATAACATGGGGAGAAATGCCAGATATAGGTGATGGGGATGGAGGCAGCAAACCACATTGCTATGTATGTATCTATGCAACAATCCTACATGTTCTTCACATGTACCCCAGAACCTAAAGTGCAATAAAATATATTAAATAAATTTAAAAAATTCTTCCTGTTACAAACATAAATAATATTTTATAAAAACCTGTTGCAAGAAAGCCAGATCAAATCAAAGCACTCATCATTTGCTCCTGAAAATTAGAAGCTGACAGTGGGTTGGGTCTTCTACTCAAGACGTCTCCAATAATCTTTTATAAATTCAAAGTCAAGCACTGTCCTTTCAAATAGATCTCCTCAGATTAGAGAAGCTTTGAGTTCCAAGAAAGTACTGTGGGTAGGCACAGGCACATCTTCCCACACACATGCGGCTAATGAATCAAGTTGTGAAACTCCAGTCAACTCAAAAGGAAAATCATGCCAGCCTGTGCACAGTCACGCCCTTGCCAGGCGCGACTCCACCCGCCCTGCCTGAGACTTCAGACTTCCTGGGTGAAAACTCAGCCCATCTCACGTGGAAAGGGGGATGCTGGCACCTTCCCATTGCCTTGCTATAATGATCTTCCCACTTCCTGGCATCAGTCCTGATGGTCACTGTGGCCCTAGAGTGACAACTTAGCTCCAGGGTCCACAGGTTCCTTTACCGAAGGAGATTTGGGAGTCCACTTTACACATTGCTGGGTAATAGAAAAATGTTTGGCCAAAAAACGGAAATTTGAATTCTTTTTTAAGAAGTGGTTTGTGGCAATGTTGTCATTTTGGGAAGATTGACATCTTGGGGACTGCACTAATTGTGCTGTGGGCTTGCTCATGTATTCCTAGACATCTAAGAAACACATGTTGAAGAAAATACAAATTGTATGTGTTGGGCACATACACGATTCACAAGGATTGAACTTCAATAAGTGAGGTGACTGCAAGAAATAGAGGTCCAAGCCCCTCACAGGAAGTGTAAATGTTCCTTTCTCAGGAAAATCAAAGAAGGAACCCTGAATAACCAGAAAAGAAAAGAGAAAATGTAGCAGCTACCTGCTCAGTCTGGGGGATGTGATTGTTGGCAGTCGAATGTTCCTTCCCACCTGTTCAAGGCTCTGGCTTCCCTGCAGGAACCATTATCATCCTCACGTTGTACGGCCTGCTCACTGGGCTGGAAAACCGTGTGTGTGTTTACAAATGTGAAAAGAGAAGTGCTGAAAGTAGGCGATTATCTGAATTGTTCAAGCACAGCAATTTATGTTTGCCTCAATACCCTGAATGCTACATTCAAATAATGTTTATTTTGGGAGTGGTGTGTGTGTGTGAACATATGTTTTGTCTGCCTAATTATTTTCTAGCTCATGCTCCTGTATAACCTAATCTGAAAAGCCCACTTGGTTAACTCAAAACATGGCAAACTTGTCAGTGACTGATTGTTCAACTAGTTTTTCAGCACTGTTATATTTAAGTTGGGCTAAAATTTGGCTTTCATAAGCAAGCAGGGCAATAAAAGGTATAAATGGTTTCACTGACAACATTAAAACCCAAAGCATTACTTAGCTAGCTTGCATTAAAAAAGTAAATATTGGCTGGGCGTGGTGGCTCATGCCTGTAAACTCAGTACTTTAGGTGGCTGATGCGGGTGGACCACCTGAAGGTCAGCAGTGCGAGACCACCCTGGCCAACTTGGTGAAACCCCATCTCTAGTAAAAATACAAAAAATTAGCCAGGGGTGGTGGTGCACTCCTGTAATCCCAGCTACTTGGGATGCTGAGGCAGGAGAATTGCTGGAACCCTGGAGGTGGAGGTGCAATTGCACTCCAGCCTGGGGAAACAAGAGTAAAACTTTGTCTCAAAAAAAAAAAATAGGGGGGAGATCCAAGATGGCCGAATAGGAACAGCTCTGGAGTGCAGTTCCCAGCGAGAACAGCACAGAGGATGACTGCTCAATGCATTTGCAAACAAGTTTTCACTGCCCACAGACCAGGAGATTCCCAGGCCGAAAAGTTGCCATGAGTTTTCAGCATGGCGATTTCAGCCAGTGCTGGGTCAGCACACAGAAACTCACACAAATCTGGGCAGCCGTTTTGACTGGCTCCTGGAATGCCTGGGAGACAGAGCTGCCCATTCAACTGAAAGGGAGGGGGCTAAGACACGGAGCCAGGTGATCTGGCTCAGCAGGTACCACCCCCGCAAAACAAGCAATCTGAAATGCTCTGGACTGAGAGTTTCGCAGCAAGCACAGCTGGACCTGGGACTGTCCAGTTTAGTGGAGGGAAGGGTGTTTCCCCCCGCTACTGAGGCAGTTCACACAGCAGCTGGGCAGAGCCTGTAGCAAGCTGAGCAATGCCTCTGCTGGCAGACTGTGACTAGACTACTCCATGCAGGGCAGGGCATCTATGAAAAAAGGCAGCAGCATGACAGGAACTTATAAATAAAGTTGACCTTCCTAGGACACAGCAGCTGGGAAAAGAGGCTGTTATGAGTTCAGCTGCAGCAGACTTAAAGGTACCTGCCCAGCAGCTCTTCACAGAACAGCGGAGCTCCCAGCACAGCACTTGAGCTCCTATAAGGGACAGACTGTCTCCTCAAGTAACTCCCTGGCCCCCATATACCCAAAGAGACATCTCATAAAGGAGAACTCAGGCCGACATCTGGCAGGTACTCTTCTGGGACGAGGGTAGCAGAGGAAGAAACTGGCGGCAACCCTTGCTGTTCTGCAGTCTCTGCAGGCATTCCCCAGGCGAGCTGGTGGAGTGGACCACCAGCGGTCCTGTAGCAGAGGGGCCTGACTGTTAGAAGGAAAAGTAAGAAGCAGAAAGAAATAGCTTTAACATCAACAAAAAGGACGTCCACTCAGACACCCCATATGAAGGTCACCAACTACAAAGACCACAGGTAGATAAAGGTACTAAGATGGGAAGAAACCATTGCAAAAAAGATAAAAACACCAAAAACCAGAACGTCTATCCTCCTCCAAGGAATCACACCTCCTCACCAGCTAGGAATCAAAGATGGATGGAGAGTGAATCTGATAAATTGACAGAAACAGGCTTCAGAAGGTGGGTAATAACAAACTTCTCAGAGCTAAAAGAACATGTTCTAACCCAATGCAAAGAAACTAAGAACCTAGAAAAAAGGTTAGATGAGATACTAACTAGAATAAACAGCTTAGAGAAGAATATAAATGACTTGATAGAGCTGAAAAACACAGCACGAGAACTTCACAAAGCATACACAAGTTTCAATAGCTGAATCGACCAAGCAGAAGAAAGGATATCAGAGATTGAAGATCAACTCAATGAAATAAAATGAGAAGGCAAGAATAGAGAAAAAAGAGTGAAAAGAAATGAACAAAGCCTACAAGAAATATGGAATTATGTGAAAGGACCACATGTACATTTGATAGGTGTACCTGAATGTGATGGAGAGAATGAATCCAAGCTGGAAAACACTCTTCAGGGTAATATCCAGGAGAACTTCCTCAACCCAGCAAGGCAAGCCAACATTCAAGTCCAGGAAATACACAGAACACCATAAAGATACTCTTCAAGAAGAGCAACCCCAAGGCACATAATCGTCAGATTCACCAGGGCTGAAATGAAGGAAAAAATGCTAAGGGCAGCCAGAGAAAAAGATCGGGTTACTCTCAAGGGGAAGCCAATCAGACTCAAAGCGGATCTCTCTTAGCAGAAACCCTACAAGCCAGAAGAGAGTGGGGGCCAATATTCAACATCCTTAAAGAAAAGAACTTTCAACCTAGAATTTCATATCCATCCGAACTAAGCTTCATAAGCGAAGGAGAAAGAAAATCCTTTATGGATAAGCAATTGCTGAGAGATTTAATCTTGACCAGCCCTGCCTTACAAGAGCTCCTGAAAGAAGCACTAAACAAGAAAAGGAACGACCAGTACCAGCCACTCCAAAAACATACCAAATGGTAAAGACCATCGACACAATGAAGAAAACGTGTCAACTAATGGGCAAAACATCCAGCTGGCATCAAAATGGCAGGATCAAATTCACACATAACAATATTAACCTTAAATGTAAATTGGCTAAATTCCCCAATCAAAAGACACAGACTGGCAAATTGGATAAAAAGTCAAAACCCATTGGTGTGCTGTATTCAGGAAACTCATCTCATGTGCAAGGACACACACAGGCTCAAAATAATGGGATGGAGGAAGATTTATCAAGCAAATGGAGAGCAAAAAAAAAAAAGCAGGAGTTGCAATCCTAGTTTCTGATAAAATAGACTTGAAACCAACGAAGATCAAGAGAGACAAGGACATTACATCATGGTAAGAGGATCACTGTATCCAGAAAAACTAGCAAT
Source organism: Ateles fusciceps (assembly GCA_036589455.1). Classification (NCBI taxonomy): domain Eukaryota; kingdom Metazoa; phylum Chordata; class Mammalia; order Primates; family Atelidae; genus Ateles; species Ateles fusciceps. The sequence goes on from JAZHEH010003346.1 coordinate 865,644, forward strand.
CCTAAATATATACGCACCCAATACAGGAGCACCCAGGTACATAAAGCAAGTTCTTAACAACCTACAAAGAGACTTTGACTCCCACACAATAATAGTGGGAGACTTTAACACTCCACTGTCAATATTAGATCAACGAGACAGAAAATTAACAAGGATATCCAGGACTTGAACTCAGATCTGGACCAAGCAAATGTAATACACATTTACAGAGTTCTCCACCCCAAATCCATAGAATATACATTCTTCTCAGCACTGCATGGCACCTAGTCTAAAATTGACCACATAATTGGAAGTAAATCATTCCTCAGCAAATGCAAAAGAATGGAAGTCGTAGCAAACTGTCTCTCAGACCACAGTGCAATCAAATTAGAACTCAGAATTCAAAAACTAACTCAGGACCACACAACTTCATGGAAACTGAACAACTGGCTCCTAACGTTGATTTGATAAACAATGAAATGAAGGCAGAAATAAAGATTTTCTTTGAAACCAATGAGAACAAATACACAATGTACCAGAATCTCTGCAACACATTTAAAGCAGTGTCTAGAGGGAAATTTATAGCAATAAATGCACACCAGAGAAGCAAGGAAAGATCTAAAATTGACACCCTATCGTCAAAATTGAAAGAGCTAGAGGAGCAAGATTAAAAAAACTCAAAACCTAGCAGAAGACAAGAAATAACTAAGATCAGAGCAGAACTGAAGGAGATAGTGACACAAAAAATCCTTCAAAAAAATCAATAAATCCAGGAGCTGGTTTTTTGAAAAGATCAATAAAATAGACCACTAGCCAGATTAATAAAAAAGAAAAGAATAATCAAATAGATGCAATAAAAAATGATAAAGGGGGATATCACCACCGACTCCACAGAAATACAAATTACAATCAGAGATTACTACAAACACCTCAATTCACATAAATCAGTAAACCTGGAAGAAATGGATAAATTCCTGGACACTTGCACCCTGCCAAGCCTAAACCAGGAAGAAGTTGAAACCTTGAATAGACCAATAACAAGAGCTGAAGTTGAGGCAGCAATTAATGGCCTACCAACCAAAAAATGTCCAGGTCCAGACGGGTTCACAGATGAATTCTACCAGACATACAAAGAGGAGCTCGTACCATTCCTTCTGAAACTATTCCAAACAATCCAAAAAGAGGGAATCCTTCCCAAATCATTTTATGAGACCAACATCATCCTGATACCAAAACCCAGCAGAGACTCAACAAAAAAAGAAAACTTCAGGCCAATATCCATGATGAACATAGATGCAAAAATCTTCAATAAAATACTGGCAAACCGATTGCAACAGCACATCAAAAAGCTTATCCATCCTGATCAAGTAGGCTTCATTCTGGGGATTCAAGGCTGGTTCAACATATGCAAGTCTATATGCAAGTCCACCACATACACAGAACCAAAAACAAAAACCACATAATTATCTCAATAGATGCAGAGAAGGCCTTAGACAAAATTCAGCAGCACTTTATGCAAAAACTCTCAATAAACTAGGTATCAAAAGAACATATCTGAAAATAATAAAAGCTATTTATGACAAACCTACAGCCAATATCGTACTGAATGGGAAAAAACTGGAAGCATTCCATTTGAAATCCAGCACTAGACAAGGATGCCCTCTCTCACCACTTCTATTCAATGTAGTATTGGAAGTTCTAGCCAGGGCAATCAGGCAAGAAAAAAAAAAATAAAGGATATTCAATTAGGAAAAGAGGAAGTCAAATTGTGTCTATTTGCAGATGACATGATTGTATATTTAGAAGACCCTATCATTTCAGCCCAAAATCTCCTTAAACTGATAAGCAACTTCAGCAAAGTCTCAGGATACAAAATCAATGTGCAGAAATCACAAGCATTTCTATGCACCAATAACAGACAAACAGATAGCCAAATCATTAGCAAACTCCCATTCACAATTCCTAGGAATACAACTAACGAAAGATGTAAAGGACCTCTTCAAGGAGAACTACAAACCACTGCTCAAGAAAATAAGGGAGGACACAAACAGATGGAGAAACATTCCATGCTCATGGTTAGGAAGAATCAATATTGTGAAAATGGCCATACTGCCCAAAGTAATTTATAGATTCAACGCTAACCCCATCAAGCTACCAATGACCTTTTTCACAGAACTGGAAAAAAACACCTTAATCTTCATATGGAACCAAAAGAGAGCCCGCATAGCCAAGACAGTTCTAAGCAAAAAGAACAAAGCTGGAGGCCTCACACTACTACAAAGCTACAGTAATCAAAACAGTATGGTACTGGTATCAAAACAGAGATGTAGACCAATGGAACAGAACAGAGGCCTTGGAGGCAACACCACACATCTACAACCATCTGATCTTTGACAAACCTGACAAAAACAAGCAATGGGGAAAGGATTCCCCTGTTTAATCAGTGGTGTTGGGAAAACTGGCTAGCCGTGTGAAGAAAGCAGAAACTGGACCCCTTCCTGACACCTTACACTAAAATTAACTCCAGATGGATTAAAGACTTAAACATAAGACCTAACACCATCAAAATCCTAGAAGAAATCCTAGGCAAAACCATTCAGGACACAGACATAGGCAAGGACTTCATGACTAAAACACCAAAAGCATTGGCAACAAAAGCCAGAATAGACAAATGGGACCTAATTAAACTCCAGAGCTTCTGTACAGCAAAAGAAACAATCATTAGAGTGAACCAGCAACCAACAGAATGGGCAGACATTTTTGCAGTCCACCCATCTGACAAAGGGCTGATATCCAGAATCTACAAAGAACTAAAACAGATTTACAAGAAAAAACAAACCCATCCAAAAGTGGGCGAAGGATATGAACACTTTTCAAAAGAAGAAATATATGAGGCCAACAAACATATGAAAAACTGCTCATCATCACTGATTATTAGAGAAATGCAAATCAAAACCACATTGTGATACCACCTCATGCAAGTTACAATGGCGATCATTAAAAAAATCTGGAGACAACAGATGCTGGAAAGGAAGTGGAGAAATAGGAACACTCTTACACTGTTGGTGGGAGTGTAAATTAGTGCAACCATTGTGGAAGACAGTGTGGGCACTTCCTCAAGGACCTAGAAATAGAAATTCCATTTTACCCAGGATAGAAATACCATTCTAGGTCAAATAGAAATCCATTTGACCTAGAAACAGAAATTCCATTTGACCCAGAAATAGAAATCCCATTACTGGGTATATATCCAAAGGATTATAAATAATTCTATTATAAAGACACATGCACACGTATGTTCATTGCGGCACTGTATACAATAGCAAAGACCTGGAACCAACCTAAATGCCTATCAACGATCGACTGGACAAGGAAAATGTGGCACATATACACCATGGAATACTATGCAGCCATAAAAACCTATGAGTTTGTGTTCTTCGTAGGGACATGGATGAACCTGGGAGACCATCATTCTCAGCAAACTGACACAAGAACAGAAAATCAAACACCACATGTTTTCACTCATAGGTGGGTATTGAACAATGAGAACACATGGACACAGGGAGGGAAGCATCACACACTGGGGTGTGTTGAGGGGTCCAAAGGAGGGCCAGTTAGGGGGGTGGGGAGGGATAACATGGGGGAGAAATGCCAGATGTAGGTGATGGGGGGGATGGACACAGCAAACCACCTTGCCATATGTGCACCTATGCAACAATACTGCATGATCTGCACATGTAACCCCAGAACCTAAAGTACAATAATAATAACAAAAAAAAATTAGCCAGGGGTGGTGGTGCATGCCTGTAATCCCAGCTACTTGGGAGGCTGAGGCAGAAGAATCACTGGAACCCAGGAGGTGGAGGTGCCACTGTACTCCAGCCTGGGCAACAAGAATAAAATCTTGTCTCAAAAAATTTATATAAAAATAAAAATAAACATATGTCTCCCTTATGGCCATATTATAACTAGATCAAGCTGATATCCTCAAGTTGCTAGCTTGTAATCAGTAGAAATTATAAAAGGAGGAATGGAAATGCCCTAATCTCTAGCCTTCAAAACTATTAGACATTAAGGAAAAGAAAGCCAAGTTTTTATTCTTCCAGAAATGCTGAATGACTGAGTTCTTATCCGATCATCTCAAGACATACATGTTTTCGCTCTATAATGATAGAGATCGATTTTTATAATAAAACATAAGCCAACGAGGGATCAGCCATGGGGCTGTCATTTATCCTGAAATGTTATTTTTTGGTTCTTTGATGTGATTATACAGAGAACACAAACAGAGGCACTGCTGCTAAACTCTCTGAACCTGAATGTTTCCTCTAGGCAAATTTGAGAAAAAAAATATGTACAGATTACATATTCTCTCGATTTTGGGAGATTTGAAGGGGGCTCAGCAGAATATTGTAAATTTAATGTTTCCAATGTAGTCATTGTCTGGTTTTATCCCCCCTTATTTCCAGAAACTTTCTGAATATTCGTGAAATGATAGTGTTCTAAAGTCTAAGGTGGACAGTACAAATAGAACTTAATACTTCAATGCATATTTACATCAGATTATGTGTATCTCAAGTCATTCACTGCTTTTTTTTTTACAGAAATTGCAGATGAAATTTCTTACACAACAATTTAAGGTTGCTCTGAAAAAGCACTCAAAAAGAGTCACAAGATCACGGAATGAATTCAAAGTGCTTTGTGCCTTGAGAGCATTGAACTGGTACAGTGATAAGAATAATGGTTGGAGACTAGGTATAATTCTTCAAGTCCCGAAGGAAATCACAGAAAATTTCCATTTTGGCAGCTGAGATAAAAATGATCAAGGAAGAAGAGGTTTTGTCTTCTAGCCCTTTAGAGTGGCCTGCTGCTTCCTAGTTGTGGGGACTGGAGTCAATGCACAATGGGTAACTGGCCCCTCTCCTGTGGCTTCCAGAGTGTGGTTGGTTTGCAGAGCAGCAAAGTAACATGCCTGCAAACTCACTTTGACTGCAGCAAGCACTCAGCAGCTAAAATGATTTGGCGTGAAGGTTCTACAGAGACACTCATCCCCATCAGAAGGACTGTGTGGCTGACGTTTAGATTGACCCCAACTTCCCCTATATAGAGTGAAATGCTTTCCTATTGAGGACAAGCATTTTCTCAGTTGAAGAACCTGCAAAATCTTTGTACTTAATTGATTTGATGTAAAATTAAGGGTAAGACTGTTTGGCATATGAAGAAATGAAATCCTATTTCCATCCATTCATAAAAGATAAATAAAGCTTGGCATGAAATAGAGCTGACTGTAGGAAATGGAAAATCTTACAAGATGTGTATTATTTGAGCTTTGTTTCATTTTAAGGCATATTTTGGGTAAACTGGGGGCAGTATTGGCTGGGTCGACAGTAAATTATACTAACATTGTCCTTCTCTGTCTGGTATGTAGGGAGTCTCTGTTCTGGTGGGTGGCATTGGGACTCTGCAGAAGCTGAAACTTTCTAGGCTCTGAAGTGACATTTTTCTCCAATTCCATTAATGTGAAATGCTTTTTCTTCTCTTTCCCTCTCACCCAGTATGCAGCTTAAAAGAGAGACAGTCACAGTTTAAAGTGTGATCCACAGTGGTCAGAAACTTGGATTCCTTGTCAAAATACAAAACTGTCATGTCCTCAACTTAAAATATTTCTGAAAGTGAGGGTCACAGTAGCACCTTTCAAATGCTGATCACTCAGAAAACTTCCACCCCAAATAGTTCCCAATTCTACATGCAAAGCACGCTGGGGCTTAGCCGTGTGGAGCAGCCTTGTGCCCTGTGCCCACACATGTCCCTCCTGATCAGGCATCCTGGCAAAGGAGAGTCTTTAGTGAAAGAAAGTGAACTTCCCTCCCACTCTCCCCACACTGCTCCTCTGCTTCCTCTAGACAGTAAACACGCACATCTTAAGAAGCCCCTGAGCTCTGCAGCTCAGCAAGGCACACTCACCTCTCCTGTATTGTGGACTAAAAAGGCTCATCTCAGGATAACCCGGGATGGACCTGCTCTTAGCGGGTGCTTTAGCTCTTTTTGTTCAGACCCCCTACTGGGTAGCCTGCTATATATGCAGGAACGTACACTACGATGCTCAGTTAGTGAAATCCATCGGACTTTCTTTAGATGAAGGTTCTCCTCCCTGGGACAGGAGCATTGAACTCCTCTGTTTTCATCAGGCGGACTGCTGAGGTTGGGAAGAGAATGGCTGGATTCAGAAAACTGAGGTTATTCGTGTATTTATCCTACATGTAAAATTTCAAGAGGGGTTGCTACAAATATCCAAATATGGAGTGGTTTGGAAACATGAGGCATCAGAAAAATTCTTTTAAGGTAAAATTGAACAAATGCATGTTATAAAAAAGTTGTTTTAGGTTATTTTCCTCCCGATAAGAATTTTGCTAGAAAATTCAGTTCTCTCCAGAACTTCTTTTAAAACGTAGCAGGTTGCAATCCTTCAGCTTGTTAGAAGTTACCCATCAAAAGGTTGGACATTGTGTCTGAAAACTGTCCTTGGACCGTCTTCCCTTGGTGCTCAGTGCTGTGGTGTGACCTGGATTCCTCTGGTCAGGGTCCCTGCAGAATATCTCTGCCCAGGCTGGGGTTGCTTATGCATGAGAGACAGAACTACAGCACCAGAGTGTGAAACTCTCCAGTAGAGGAGACACTTCATTTAAGACACATTTTCAACCTGTTTCTTCACAAATATTATTTGATTTTCAAAACAGAATTTGCTAAATTGAAGCCAACTGGCTTGTGGCTTTTGTAGCAACTGCCAAACCAAAAGGCAGAGAGTTGACAGGGAGAGAAACAATGAGTTTGAACGTCACACGCTGTGTAGGCTCCAGCCTTGAAAACCGGGGCCTCCTATATCTGTATGTCTGCATTCATTTTATATGCAACAATCTTAATAAGAATAAGCAGGCAGGCTGGGCGCAGTGGCTCAGCCTGTAATCCCAGCACTTCGGGAGGCCAAGGCGGGAAGATCACAAGGTCAACAGATCGAAACCATCCTGGCCAACACGGTGAAACCCCGTCTCTACTAAAAATACAAAAAAATTAGCCGGGTGTGGTGGCACGCGCCTGTGGTCACAGCCACTCGGGAGGCTGAGGCGGAAGAATCGCTTGAACCCAGGAGGTGGAGGTTGCAGTGAGCCGAGATTGTGCCACTGCACTCCAGCCTGGTAACAGAGCAAGACTCCTAAAAAAAAAAAAAAAAAAAAAAAAAAAAAAAAAAAAAAAAAAAAAAAAAAATTAATAAATAAGCAGGTAAATCTGATTTCAAGTTTTCTGGCCTATTCCACTCCCATCCTCTTCTGTGTCTGGTATACATGTAGGAAATCGTGTGAAATGGACACTTTTCTGCACTTTCTCTGCAAAATATTTTACTTTTCTGAGTAATTATGGTATGCTCAATAGACAGTTTTTAAAATCGTGTTTTCTAGGTGAAATGAATTCAGTTTTCTGTGTGAGAAAGATGAGAAGCACAGAGATTCTGGTTCCAAATTTTAATAATGCCAGAGCATTACTGACTAACCAGTAGGACTTGTGTTTTGCCTACTGATGAAGTTTCAGAAAGTCTACTGCAGTTCACACTGGCATCCAGTTGTAACAAAGAACTAACAGCAAGAAGCAAGTTGGTTTTGTGTTATAAAAATATCAAAAGAGTATTGATTTAGGAGGATTTTCTTTTCTTTGGGATTTTGCTATGTATCCATATTTCAAAGTACAAAATAATCTTGTTCATCAGAATATGTACTTGATGATCACCACTGCCCATTTTTTTGCATCTAAAGTTGGTTTGAGTTGAAAATTAATATTCACTATGAAATTTTTAAAATTTTGGTCGGGCGTGGTGGCTCATGCCTGTAATCCTAGCACTTTGGAAGGCTGAGGCAGGCAGATCACCTAAGTCAGGGGTTCAAGACCAGCCAGGCCAACATGGCAAAACTCTGCCTCTACTAAAAAAAAAAAAAATACAAAAATTAGCCGGGTGTGGTAGTGCGTACCTATACTCGGGAGGCTAAGGCAGGAGAATCGCTTGGACCTGGGAGGCGGAGGCTGCAGTGAGCCGAGATGGTGCCACTGTACTGCAGCCTGGCTAGGCAATAGAGTGAGACTCCATCTCAAAATAAATAGATAAATAAAATAAAATTTTATCTACATGTCTTTCACACTCTGGTGTTTGTTTCAAGACAACAGGTTGTGAGCACTGTATACCTTTTTTTGCAAAATGAAGACAATTACTGAACCCATAATAATATGACGTTAGCTAGACACATACTCTGGGGCTGAGCCTTGGTCTAGTAAACACAGATCTTAAGGTGAAATGTTGTTGAACTAGTCCAAGAACCCAAAGTTCAAATATTGTTGCCCGTCACAAGTTAAAATAAAGTAATGACCTTCTGATGTTCAGAAATAATCATCTTTGACCCAACAACACGAGCATTTTGAAAATCTTATTTTCTCCTCCAATGGAAACCATGGGCAATGCCAACGTACTCTTCCCAGGCCTAGAGCGACGTTATTAGCTAACTGGTGCCAGCTAACGACGATGGTGATGGAGCTAGAGAGGGGCACAGAGAGAGGAGACTGGGGCTGAAACCCACCGCTGTTCACACTGGAGCTCGGAGAGCCCTGGCTGAGCCCGCAGGAGTGGGTCTTGGCCAGGGGTGGTTCAATACGTGTGAGCACTACACCCAGGGCTGTGAAGGAAAGATATGGAAGGACCAGGGGCCTGAGAGAGCATCTCAGACATTCGCTTGCACGTTTTACAGATTTCTTTGCAAGAGTAATCATCAGCTGCTTCCAATATCCAAAAAACCACTCAGAAACAACACCAAGCTATAATTCAGTAGGGATTAGCAAGAATATTACTTTGAAACTCAATTAGCACGAGTGCGTGTGTATGTGTGTGTGTGAGATACATAATAGAAACCTTTGTTGAGTACTTCCTGTGTTGCTGAAAGGTCATTTATAACAAGACACACCGAGCAGTGTCCTTCCTTGCTACTCCCAACGGAGAAGCAATGGGAGGTCGAGTGTGAACCAAACACTCTTCATTCTCTACTGTGAGCAAACCTTAGAGATACAGGTACCCAACCCAGTAGACCAGGTTAAAGAGCAGGAAGGACGTGGGGGAAGAAGACCCGGGAGTACGAGTCCAGCTCCAAGATGTCTATGTGAATACGACCTTTCTCCAGGATCCTGATTTACATTCTTCATAGCAGCAGAAGAAGCTCTGACAGTCTTTGCCATCCAGACACTCATAGACACAGGTATCTTCAAATTCCTGCCAGTAAACGGAATTGTTTAAAGTGATCATTGCAGGTGGTGGTGGCCTTATGTCCAGGAGGGAATAGTTCTGCAAGAAATAAGAATGACAACAATTATTGCAAAATGCAATAAAAACACCCTGACATGTATAAAGCAATAGGTTCATATTACGTCTGTCTCCTAGATAAACAGGATGAGTGGGCATGCCCATTCCCCACACTTCCCCATGCTGGAGAGTTGGTCTTTTTTTTTTTTTTTTTTTTGGTTTTAAGAAGCAGAGAGTTTAATTGGCAAGAAGGAAGGTAGAAGAAAGAAGGAAAAAAGGAAGAAGCTCCCCTGTACGGAGACAGAGGAGGGGGCTCCAAAGCTGAGAGAGGAAACCCCAGCCTTTTCACTCCCTGCAATTCTAATGCAAGGAAAATTGCATTGCAGTTTCAAATCTTGTATTTTTCAGATTATTAATGAAGAAGTTTAAGCATATTTCTGAATGTGTATTAGTCATCTGAAGTCCCTATTCTGCCTACTTTTCTGTGGATTTGTAGTAAGTATGAACATGCTATATATTTATCTCTTAAATGTGAAACAGTACGCATATTGAACTGTGGAGAGATAAATGTGTTATGTTTTTCTAATTAGTGAGTCGTGAAAGGTCTGATGTGCAGGAGTGATGAGAGGACCCTCACGTCCCATGTGATTCTGGCGAAGGGGCTTTCCCAGTGTGAGGTGGCTGGACACTGCTTACTGTCTCAAGAGGCATAACCAAAAACATGCACACCTGCAGTGCTTTCTCTTCTATCTCCTAAGCCCTCTTCTTGACATGGGAAAGTCCAAGTGGAGCAGATAAAGGAGAGAGAACAACGTACTACTCACTCCTAAACGAGAGGAATCATTCTTCACCCTGTGACATGGCTGCCAATAACTTGTGAATTCTTCAGACAGAGGCTGAGCTCGTCTAAAAACTACGAAGTATGCACTACGTCAAATGCTGTTGAGGGCATACGTTTCCAAAGTGGACTGAATAATGGAAGAGAACTGAAAGGCATGTTTGCCTGCCTGCTTAGTTGCATTTGTGCCGGCTGATCTGAGACAGGCATGTCAGTGGCAGCCGTGGGGGCTGACACCGAGGTGGGTGGAGAGGGAATGCTTCTCAGCGGGCTGCCTGGCGAGGGCTTTCGCCTGGGTGTGGCGCTGCTGGGCAGAGGCCATCCGGAATTCCTTAGAAAGCATCGTGACAACCTTTTAGACTTGCACCCAAAAATACGATTACAGGAAGACGTGGCACTGCTTTCCCTCCTACTTCGGGCCTCAGTTTGATTGGACATGCTCACAGTCGTGGAGTCATAAATCGGGGACAGGAGCAACTGCTGGTCGGGCACTCAGTGTCAGTACCCGCAGCCCGGTGCAAGGACTGGTGCGTTCTCTTAAACGGGAAGACTTTTCGTGTGAGGAGGGACCTACAGCAGGATGGCCTGGACCACGTGTTCACAGGGCATTGCTTCTTCACACTTGTGGCCACCGGCCTCTGCTACTAGTGGGGGCTCACGGTGGGGCTGCCCACCCGCCACCTCCTCTGCAATCCTGATGAGGAGGCAGAAATAAAGGTCCTGCTGTCTTGATGGCCCTAATGTGGACATGGCTCTTCTAGGTTAATGTTCTTTGCCCCAAGTAGATGTAAACATCACCAGGGGTTTGCTAAAACATACAAGTTCCCTGCCTCTATCCCACTCCATTTAAGGGACCTGCCTCTTTTTGACAAGCTCCAGTAGGAAGATGTGCTTTATTAACAATTGCAATAAAGGTTTTCCTACACGTGTGCTTCGATAGTGATCAGCCAGCCATTCATCCACGCACTGCTTCACCCCATGCCTCTGTGTACTTTCTTGCTATGTCAATGAAAGTGGGGGCTACTGGAGATACAGAGGAGAAGCCTGCCACTCCAAGGCAGAGCAGCCCCACAGGAAGATTCCGACTCAGACTGGGAGGCAGAAGGCTCTGCAAGTGTGGGGATGGCTCACCAGAGAACTAAAGGACAACCCTTGGAGGCCACAGGCAAGGCAGTAGGATGGTTTCTGGAGCAAGAGAAAGCTCCATTTCACTTTATTTAGGGAGCTAAAAACCCACAGTCACGGAAACACCTGTGGACAGTATTTACAATAATTAAAATAGCTCTTGTTATGTCTCCGTAGTTCACCGATTTAAAGTGAAACGAATTCCATTTTATAAGGTTGAAGCAAAATGTAGGATGTCAAGAGCCCTGAACAGCTTAAGAACTTCTACTTGCTTCCTTCTCATTTGTCATGAAAATTTCAAACTATGCCCAAGATAGAGATTTCAATGAATGATTCCCTGGAGTCCTCTGCAGCCCAGCTGGGTCCCTGACTCCCTCCTGCTGTCTGTGTGTGTATCACAGCCCCCTGAGTGTCCCGGAGTCCCGTGCTTCCTGGGCATATGTGCAGTTCCTCAGCCTTGCATTCCACAGGTGAGGAAAGGGCACAGAGCAATTGGAATAGCTCACCCCAAGCCACACATGTGACTGTTCACGGAGCCTGGTCCCTGGCCCTCATCACTCCGAGGCTGCTCATTTCTGCTGCTTCACGTTGGTGACGGTGGCTCCTGCACTAGCATCAGGCTGCAGACCGTTCAGAACCGAGTGGGAAAGCCGGCAGTTCTCACCCAGCAGAGGACACACTTCCTTTTCTTTGCCTGTAGCATCACTCCTGCTGCAGCTCTATCTGGCTGTGTCTTCTCACCTGGCCTGGCACCCTTTCTGTCTGTGAATTATTTTTCTATGTACTTTCTTCAAAGTCATTAAACTTTCCCACTTTTTCCTTTTTTAAAACAAGAATTTCTGCCCATTTTGTGATATTATCTTTCTCTCTCTGTGTTAAAGGATTTTTTCTTTCTTTTGACAGAATCATTTTCTGTACTAAAGATGTCACTGTTTCCTTCTTCCAACACCCAGGTCCTGGCTATGTGTGGTGATGTACGCCCTCCCCCCTCTGTTTCGGTCCCTTTAGAAGCCTTTGCTGGTGAAATCTGTGTGTTCACTGTGGCTTCCCGCAGCTGTAACAGTGATTTGTCCACTAACCCTCTGGATGAACTGCCATGACCCACACTTGTGGAGTGCAGATGACTCTGTAGTCTCCTGACCCTGGGCTGCGAGTGTGCTGCATAGGAGGTCCTGACTGACAAGTAGCAAACCACCTGTGGCTTACGGGGTGGTCTTGAAACATTCAGTGCAATTAATAAATAGTAATTAGTATACATATGTATAAAGGAATAGACGTCATGACTGTAAATAAAAGTTGTCATATGATAAAAGTTGTAGTTCACATCAGCAATTTAAAAATCTATTTCTCGATTTTTCAATAAAGCTACATTGTTACCTCTAGCCAAAATAAATTTGGATGTGTTAACAGTTAAATGTAACAAATTTATTTTTGAATTATCAAACCTTGGTCAATATTTACAGGGCTTAATTTATCCACAAGTCAGTTTTCTCATTTGTGGAGAGGTTCGTTGTGAGAATAAAGTGAGTTGATCCATGAAAGCGCAAAGAACATAACGTCAAGCAAAGTGCTCAAAAAGAAAGTGAAGAAAGTGAAGAGGGCCATGTCATCCTGAGGACAGAAGGACCTTCCAAAGCAGAACACGAGCAGCGGCAACGACAAAGAAAACACTGACAGATTTGACAGCATGAAACCAAGTGACACACAGAAAAAGGCACAAAAAGGATAGAGGCAGTGTTGCCAATTCAAACTGGAATAAAAGCCACATGACAAAGATTAATATCCTTAATATAGTCTACATATGACTATATAATTATATATTTTATAAAATACAATTTATGTAATGTATAACATATATGCAACTGTCAGATTGCTACTTTAAAATACTAATAAAAATTAAAAAAATATTCAAAAGCAATTCACAAAAATGGAAATGCAAATCAAAAATAAACAAGTGACAACATTATAACAGTCAAAGAAGTGCCTATGAGAAAAGTCTGCAGAGATCATTTTCCTGCTGGACTATCACACTGAATGCAGGGAAAGTTCCAGGATGGGATGTCTGGCATTGCTGATGGGGCTGGCGGAGGGCTATTTGGCAAAGACCAAAGACCGTGCAACCCCTCGGCTCAAACACTCTGCTTCTAAGAATTTACAAGCAAGCAAATAGCCACAGGTGTATACAGATTGGTAGTGAAAAGAATGTAAATGCAAGTGAGAAAATGTGGATAAGCCCAGCGTCCCCGCTGAGACTGTCTGTGCCTCAGTCATGAGCATATGATGCATTCATCAAAATGACCCTATAATATTTGTGACACAAAGCTGAAGTGCATATTTTTGAGTTATAAAGAGACTATAAGACAATATAAAGATCATAATTCAGTTTTTCTAAAATGCATAAACATTTATTATTTGAATGGCTAAAAAAGTCAGAGCTGTATATGCCACACACTAATCCCCACGTAGAAGGACTAGGATTACTTTTTTCCTCTAATTTCCAAACTGTCCAAGTTTGGTTTTAACATAATACCAGACACATTTTTAAGTCAGCACACACGTCACTCACTGGCCTTCAATACATGCATGCATCAATGGCAATGCATTTTTCAAACGCATTCTTAGTTTAGTGAAAGTTCTCAGAAATACTGCACCTCTAAGGCTATACATACGGAGGAGGCTTGGAGGCTTATTCGCTCAGGAATCCATCTTGAGGAATCTGGATGCTGCAACCACAAGGAAGAAGAAAAACAATTAGGAAGCTGTCGTGAACATTTACATCCAAGATCACTCTTAAGAGCAATCTTTAGGGTACGACTAAACCTAACCACATCACTGGCAGGTGACACCAGAGATGCCTTCAAGTCATATTCAAATCTTCAGAACCCCTGCCTGGTTTAAAAAAGTCTTGCTGAATTGGGTATTTATATCATGCTTTATATGATCCTTAGGAATACAACTACAGTTAAGCACACATTCAACTCACACAGCACCCATTGCCTCCCGGAGAACCTTTGCTACTGCAGCTCACCGATGCTGTCTTCTTGGTGGCGGTGGGTTTCCTGCAACTGGAATAGTAGTTGAGGGTGGCATACTCCATCAGCGCGGCAAAGACAAACAGGAAGCACACGGTCACAAAGAGGTCCATGGCGGTCACGTAGGACACACGTGGCAAGGACTTCCTGGCGATGGTGCTCAGGGTGGTCATGGTCAGCACCGTGGTGATGCCTGCACAGAGGACAGGCAGCATGTTGCAAAGGAAGCAGCACGCAACAGGAATCGCAGACAGTCACCCACGCCCATCCACCCCAGCACGGCAGCCTCATAGGAGTCCCCGGTGCTACATACCTTGTGTAAGGTTACTTTGAATTTTAATGTCTATACAATTTCGTAAGCAATGTTTCAATGCAATTTCCTATTATAGTCTTCGCAATAACATTAAAATGCCTGAATCAAGTGGACACCTTTCAATTTATTCAGTGATTCTCTAGTGTTGGACATTTTGCCTTTTAAGTAACTTTTAATGTAGACACTCTTCTGCAGTCCTACATAGTCCCTGCTGTTCCACATCTCACACTCCTGCCCAGCTAAATCCTTTTATGTTTTTACCTCTCCTCCCTCCCCCAGTTTGAAAATCCCCCACTGTTCTTGAAGACCTGGCTCCAGGACCACTCTTGTCCTCAAGGCAGAGCTGATAACACGCACATCTGCGACATGCCTGTACCTTCTACATGTCTCAGCTCTGTCTGCTGTCATTATCACAGGGAATCACGTAAGTCTTTACGTATCTGTCTCCCAGATAGATTGTGTGGTCTTTAAGCCAAAAACAGTACCTTACTTGTCTTTGTTTGCCTGTCCCCAAGCAATGGCTGGCACATTTGAGGCATTTAAATGAATGCTTTGCATTGAATGAATCAATTACTTGGTAATACTCAATGTTGGTTTTACTTTGACTATTTCAGATGCATGGGTCAACACTGGAGGTTTAATTAAAGATTGTGGAAAACATTCAAAAAAGAGACACACCTGAGATGGACAGATTAGGGGGAGAAAATGTGAAAAAACAAATGGACAGTGTTGAACATAAGAATAAAATGAACAAGAGTGATTACCATGTGAAACGGGCTAAGACTGACTATCTTGTCAGTGAATGCCCCAAGAAATCAGGACCTGCCGGAGCGACTAGCCAGCGCGGTTAGTGACCCCAGATTCACGGGTCCCAGAATCACAGGAATCTGACCTTTAGGTGTCACCACCTCTGCAGCTCAGTGAGGATATCGTAAAATATCTGCACCACAGTACCAGTCGGAGAATAGGTGCACAGGACAGATGAGGACACGTGACTTTCCACCTTTGCTGCAGCATCCCAGCCTCTGTGTAGTCCCTCCGTGCACCTGCTCAAGGTAGTTCTGCCAGGGCCAGCTAGAGAATGAGTCTCAAAGCATGGGGTGGACAGCTTGTTGAGCTGTAAAGAATATCACCTGAAAGTCCAAGCCTTCCACCATGCTCCGGGCTTTTTTAGCATTTAGGCATGAGGAATCACCATTTTTAAATCAGTTTCCTTAACTCGTGCAGTGAAAATAGAATGCCAGGCACTCTTTAATATAGGTGGTAAAATTTGATGTAAAAATGCTATGTAAGCTGGAAGACTCTATACTGATGTCAGATGTAGTTTTATGAAAAAAGATCTTTTAAAAAACTTTATTTTATTGTGTTTTTTAAAGTTCCAGGGTACATGTGCAGGATGTGCATGTTTGTTACATAGGTAAACAGGTGCCATGGTGGTTTGCTACACCTATCAACCCATCACCCAGGTATTAAGCCCAGCATGCATTGGCTCTTTTCCCTAATGTTCTCCCCCAGGGAATACTATGCAGACATGAAAAAGAATGAGATCATGTCCTTTGCAGGGACATGGATAAAGCTGAAAGCCATTATTCTCTTTTTAATAAACATCAGATTCAACTTTTAAAAATGTGACCACATCATGTCTAAGAAGTTCAAAATCTTAGTTTCTATTTCAATAGAAATACAAACTGTTTGTGTCTGCAATTTCCACAGACTTTGTCCCTCAGCTGTCATGAATGGCCTCTATTCCAGCTGTAGACAGTGACCATGTGCTTTATCCTCCCCACCTCCACCCCCACCCTGAAACTATACAGTGCTGAAGAGAAAGAAAAACTTAGGCATTTGTATTTAGTACAGGGAATAGGTGACCCAGATTCATGGGCCCCAGAATCACAGGAATCTGTATTTAATACAGAACAGAACCTATTATCTGACTAGTACTGTGATACAGATATTTTACGGTCTTCCCACTGAGCTGCAGAGGTGGTGACTGCTCAAACTCAGATTCCTGTGATTCTGGGGCCCATGAATCTGGGGTCACTAACTGCCCTGTCTAGGAGCTCTGGCAGGTCCTGACTTTTTTACCTAGTAAAGAAGGGTACTCTGGGAAGTTGCCTGCTGGCATGACTTCCTCTCTGGGGGAAAGCACAAGGGAGTTCAGGAAGGTTATCTCAGCTGAGTCTGGTACATATAGGATGCTTTGGAGGATGATCCTGGCCTCACAGAATCCTGGAACAACTTTCTCTTGACCTTGGAGGGATGAGTGAATATAAATCCTGGCATCTTATTACAGTCAGAAGTAAATCCCTTAATTTAGACACAAACTAAAATAACACTTTTTGATATTAGCTTTTTTTGGCACATTTAAACTGCTGCTGCATCGAAACTTTGTTCTTCGTACTGCTGAGTAGAATTTCACGGTTTGGGTGTTCCACAGTTTCTTTAGGCGTTCGCTTGTTGAGGGATATTTTCGCCGTTTCCAGTTTTTGGTGATTTCATGAACGTTCACGTCAGTGTACAAATATCATCCTGTTTCACGTGACTTTCTTGGAGACGCATCATAGCTGGATCATGCTTTATTTTTTTAATCCTCTCTGCTAACTTCTGTTTTTTTACTGGTATATTCCAGCAATTTACATTGAAGGTAATTATTAGTATTTAATACATAACGATTCCATTTTATATTGTGTTTCCTGTTTGTTCTAATATCTTGTTTTCTTTTCCCTGCCTTCCCGTGGGTTACCTCAACATGTTTTAGAATTTGATTTTACTTTATCTACAGTGTTTCTGAGCTGTGTCACTCTCTGTAGCCTTTTTAGTGGTTCCTCTGGTATTATAAATACATTATTTATCATATTTAACATTTTACCAGTTTGAATGAAATGTAGAAACCTTATTGCCTTTTACTCTTCCTTGATTTTAATTATCTTAAATATTTCCTTTTATTAGTTTAATAATTACATCAAGCAGCATTATTATTTTTTGCTTCAACCATTATAAATAGTTTAGAAAATTCAAAGGGCAAAGGAAAGTCCATTTTACTTGCCCATATTTTCACTTTTTGTATAGTTTTTTTCTTCCTTTCTGTTGTTAAAAAATTTCTTATCTTTTTCTATTTCAATAAATTCCTTTAGCCATTATTTTGGGGATATCTGCTAGTAACAAATTCTCTTTGTTCTTCTTTGTCCGAGAATGGATTTCTCCTTTATTCTTAAAAGATATTCTCATTGGGTATAGAATTCTGGGTTGACTATTCTTTCCATTCAGCACTTAAAAAATGCTGTGCCACTTCCTTTTTGCCTCCATGATTTGGATAAGAAATACATTGTCATTCAAGTTGTTTTTTCTTTATAGGCAAGGCGACATGTTTCTTTGCTACTCTTAATAATTTTTCTTTAGTTCTTAAGAGTTTCATTATGATGTGTCTTTACATAACATTCTTTGGATTTAACATACTTGGGGATTAATTCAGCTTCTTGGATCTCTAGATTTATGCCTTTTGGCAAATTTGAGTATTTTTAGCCATTGTTTCTTTGAATACTTTTTTTTTAAGCCCCACTCTATTTCTCTTCTTCTGGAACTTCAATGACACAAATGTTGGATCATTTCCCTAACCAACATTTGTGTCAACATTCAGAGATATCCATAAACTCAGTTGATTATTATTTTTTCAAGATATTTTGTCTCTGTTGCTCACATTGGTTAATTTTTGTTGTTCTGTCTCACAGGTCACTGATTCTTTCCTCTGTCTTCTCTTCTTTCATTAAGCACATCCAGTGAGTTTTTCATTTTGGCATTGTATTTTTCAGTTCTAAAAATTCCATTGAGTCCTTCTTCATTTCCTCTATTTCTTTGCAGAGCTTTTCTATTTTTTCATTTAATTGAAGCATGTGTGCATTTGCTCACTGAAACATATTTATGACTGCTATTTTAAAATCCTAGTCAGATAATTCTAACAACTGTGTCATCTTGATATTGGAATTTTCATTTTTTGATATAATGAGTGATATTTTATTGTATCCTGGACATTTCTGGTATTATTTTATCAGGCTAAAATAATGTGACATAGAAAGTCTTTAGCCACATTTACAACATATTTAGAACAAAATCATTAATATAAAGATTAATAAATGAAATAAAAATTTCTGCATATCAAAATGCATAAAAGAGGAAAAAGATGCTATTCATTGGAAAAATATATTTATTTTATGCAACCAACAAATCTTCATTATGTTACTATTCAAGTATATTTTCATGTCAGAAATGTTTTAAAGTGTTCCTCATCTAAGATTCACTTTCTGGTGTGAGAAATCTTTAACTAATAATATAATCCTAATATTTTTCTAGAAATTTAGCATTTCTAGCTTTACCATCTGAGTTATAATCCATTTTAAATAAATGTTTGTGTATGGCAGGAGGTAGCTATTGAAATTCACTTGCGTGATGTAATTCTTGATGCAGAGCTCTATAATATCCGATAGCTCAAAGACATTGATAGTGTCCTTCAGATCCTCCAATTATTAACTGGCTTTTTGGTTGTTGACTGGTTTAATCACTTACATGGACAGATGTGCTTGTTTGTGTACACATATGATAGAAGCATATTTACATATCAAACTGTGATTGATTTTAAAAAGTTATCCTCTTCTAGCTTTTGTTTATTTTAATATGGAGCTCTAATACTAGTCACAGGCACATTTATGAATGTCTTGTCTTTCTGTTGAATTCATCCTTTTATTATTATTATATGTTCCTATTTATTTCTACTATGCTTAGCTATACTTTTTATATTTGCATACTTTTTGAACGGATTACGATAAGATTTCTTAACATATCTACTTAGAATTTTTTTAGTATCATTTCAGTTATTTTTGTATCACATAGGAACATAGTTGCATATGTCCCATAACCTCATTGCTATTTATGGCCTACTTTTTCTTTCTTTTCTTTTTTTTTCGGAGATGAAGTCTCACTCTGTTGCCCAGACTGGAGTGCAGTGGTGCAATCTCGGCTCACTGCAACCTCCACCTTCTGGGTTCAAGTGATTCTTCTGCCTCAGGCTCCTGAGTAGCTGGGATTACAGGTGCATGCCACCACACCTGGCTAACTTTTTGTATTTTTAGTAGAGACAGGTTTAGCCAGGATGGTCTCAACCTCCTGGCTCATAATCCGCCCACCTCAGCCTCCCAAAGTGCTGGGATTACAAGCATGAGCCACCCTGCCTGGCTACTATTTTTTCTTATGTTATAAGTCCCATCTTGGCATATTATTATTTTGACTTTAACTGAAAGAATAAAAATAGAATGCTAGTTTTTTTTTTTAACATGCACCACATACTTACCAGTTCTGATGTTTTTCATTACTTCTTGTAAATCAATTTTTCTATTTATTATTTCCACTAACCCAATTAGCTTGTTTTAGAATTTTTACTATGGTTTTACATTTTCTGTGACAAATTAACACAGATTTTGTTTATCTAAAAAATCTTCATTCTGATGAAAGTTTTCAAGTATATTTTCTCTGGATATAGAATTTCAGTACTTTAAAGATGGCAATTAATTATCCTCTCGTCTCCATTATTGCACATGAACAGTCAGTCAGTCATATTTTTTGCTCCTCCATGTATGATGGGACACTTTTATTTAGCTCCTTTCAAGTATTCTCTTTTTTTTTTTTATTGTCATCGTTTGGACTATGATGATTTCCTTTGTATTTCTCCTGTATCTCACTGAGCTGTTAGAATTTGTAGGCTGGTGTTTTTCACTCAAAAACACCAGCCTACAAAGGAAAAGAAAAAGAATTACAAATATTGTAATTTCTTAACCACATTTTTTCAAAAATATTTGCCTCATTCTTTTTCTCTTCTTATTTTGATTTTAACTATAACCTCAGTTAAAGTCAGTTATAGTTATGTTATACATATTCATATGGTACTACAGATCACTGGGGCTTCGTTCTTTCTTTTTAATCTTTTTATTCCTTTTTCAGATTAGATAAATTTCATCTGATGGTCTTCAATTTTATAAACTTTTATTTCTGCCGTCCTCAATCTGCTCTTAAGTCTAGTTAGTAAATTTTCAATCAAGATATTATACATTTCAGTATAGAATTTCTTTTTATATACTTTCTGTGATGAGATAACCCACCGGTTCATTTATTAAAATCATATTGTCTTTTAACTCCTCAGATATTGTTATAATAGCTGTTGTTAAAGTCCATGCCTACTGAGTCAGCATTAGACTTCTCTTTGCTTTTTATTAATCCATCTGTCTTTGTAATCATGGGTCACATTTTTCTACTTCTTAGAATGTCTAATAAGTTCTTACTATAACCCCTTATAATGTAAGGAGTCTGTACTATATTATCTTTTTTAAGAAGCCCTTTGAATTCTTATGATTCTAAAGGACATCTAGAGTACCCCCTTTATTTTTAGACACAGACTTTCTGGTGTCCCAACTAAACATCTTACTGTTAATAAAGTTCCTGAATTCTTTTGGCTATACATTTATTATGTGACTGCACTGTGAAATTCTACCTTCTGTTTTCTGATCCCAGAACAACTATTCTCTGTAGTATTTTCATAGTCTCAAGTTGTACACACGTAGCTATATATTATATCACTCTGAAGCTTATCTTTAGATGTCTTGTATACAATGACATCTAACATTTGGAACTATGAAGCCATAAACCCAAGGGTTAGTCACTAAATCTGTGTTGATTTGCCTATAATTCTATCATGTATTTTCTATAAGCATGCAAAACTAGAATAGGTAAAGGATCTTACAGGCTAATTAACCTTTGGTATCTGGTCTACCGAGGTCCAGTGCTTTGTTCTTGAACAAAGAAAGAATAAAAAAACACAGAGAAATAACAAAGTAAATACTAGAGACGTTGCAGAAATTCAAAATTGAGGAAGCTTCCTCTTTCTAGAGGGATTTTGGGGGAAAACAATCTCTATATTTGGTCTTATATATTACCTGTCTTCAAAAAACCAAAACATTGAAAGTTAAGCAAAATTTCTGTCAGAAAGAAAAACTGACATAAAATATGTTGCATAGTTCTAAAACTACTGAAACTTAGTGTTTTATTAAGACTTTGGGAACCAGAGAAAAATTCATGAAAAGACTGAGTTTTAGTGTGTGGCTCATAGCTGAAAAGAATGATCATTTTCTCATTTGCTTGTAAAGTTGCTATATACAAACAGAGCTTCAATTACTGATAAACTGCTTAACCAATATTATGTCTTCAGTCCTCAGAGGTGTGTGGCAAATTCTGTTCTCGGAAGTTAATGTCAGGGGACTTTTGAGTTGACAGGTTCTGGGATGCGCCTACGTTTTTGTGATCATGTCAGCCTGTGATACAAGATACTATCACAATTAATTTACTCTGAATCTCCTACCCCATCTTGATTTAAGCAGCATACACAGAATCTCACTGTGAGAAAGGACAACCTAACTTGGCTTCTTAAGAGAAAATTCTAAACACAGTTCAAGTAACCCTGAAATCAGATCATTCACATTTAAATTGTCTTTTACATTGAAGATATTTTTTATGAATGCTTCTATATTAAAATTACACAAATTTATGGAAGAGACTTTTGAAACTCACCTAATGCTGTTCGTGCTGGAGTAGCATCTTTTTTGATCCAAAATGACACCCAGGATAAAACCACCGTCAGTATACAGGGAATATAAGTCTGAATCGTGAAGTATCCCATTCTTCTACTCAATTCAAAATATATAGTCATGACAACATAATCACCTGTAATACAATATTGTCAAAATTAAGAAAAACTTGGATGAGTCAAAAAAATCATTCAGGAAAATAATTTACAATTTATTTTGCTAAATGAATAACTTGGATAAAAATGTACAACTACAACAATATCCAATCAGGAAAAGGATCAAAATGCTGGTGTTCCTAAACTTAATTTTCATAGTGTCCACGGGTGTACAAGGCATTTTATTGGTCACAAAAATGAACATGTTCATGGATAGAGTGAAAAGGCATGCAGATCTCTTCCATGACAGGCCATGACTTGATGAGCTATTATTGCTTGAGTGCTTCCATAGGTTGCATGATTAAAGTCAAGAGTAACGGGTAAATTCAACCTTCAAAGAGACCCAGGGTCATTTTAAGGGATGCTTTTCCGATAACAACAGAGCTATCATGTCTTACATAAACTTGTGTAACCATTTTATATTTTTGTTTATTTATATCATTAAGTTTCGCTTATCAACTCTGCACTTTGTTTTACCTAATGTATGCATATTTATCTTATCCTTTTGTAACTCCAGGACTTCAGCTTTGCCAACCCAGAAATGAACAGCAGTAATCATTTACTGACATTCCACTCTCTTCTACCAAAGCAGAGCCACACCATGAAGAATTTGGGAGCACTGTAGCTGTTACTAGAGATTCTCTAAGATCCCCTAGGGGCTTCAAGGAGGGTGCATGCTTAATACAGTGTACATTTTGTTCCCAAAACATCTCCATTCATTTCTTGTCTAGGCCATCTCCTGTTGAGATTATCTCCTCATCCTCATCCTCCCCATTTCAAGCCTCTACCCCTTTAGCCTGCTGGATTCAGCCGTCCAGTGCCTGAAATCCACCATGTCCAGAAATGAACTATCACCTTCCCTATGCCAATATCTTCTCTTCTTTCAAGTCCGTTTCTTGCCTGTTCA
Source organism: Ateles fusciceps (assembly GCA_036589455.1). Classification (NCBI taxonomy): domain Eukaryota; kingdom Metazoa; phylum Chordata; class Mammalia; order Primates; family Atelidae; genus Ateles; species Ateles fusciceps. The sequence continues at coordinate 888,949 of JAZHEH010003346.1, forward strand.
AGGAGAAAACCCAAAAGCCACCTCTGACTTCTTTTTCTTTTCTTTGGAATGGTTCTATCTGATCCACTGCTCTCAAATCCTTTCCCCATCTAATCCAAGCTACCATCTTCTGCTGTAGATCCAAGCTTGTCTCCTAATGACCAGTTCTTTTGGCTCTAACTAATTCGACCTACTGCCATCAAAAGGATCTTTCTAAAACGCAGCTATCACTTTAGCCTTCTCCTTATAATTCTTTACCAACATCTGCTGCTCTTGTACACCGTGACACTTCTGTATGGTCCACAACATTCTGCATTAAACACTCCTTGCCCTGTGCTACACTCCTGGCACCTGGTCTACCCAGGCCCTCGGGCTTGTCAGAACCCTTCCCCACACTCCTCTGAATCCCTGCCTGTCTGCATAGCATGTTCTTCTCTTTCCTTTCCCAGCATCGAGAGTTCCTATTCACTTGCTTCACTTAAAAATCACTTAGTTCCCCACGAAGTCTTCCCAGACATCTCCTATAAACTGTGATGGATTTGTTTCTATAATTACTGATGGAGTATCCATCTTAAAACCAATAAACTGGTTGGGTTACAGAACATGCGTCTCTTGTTTACCAGTGTTGGCTAACCATAATAAATTAATTAATATTTGCTGAATGAGAAGACTATCACTGAAGTCCGCCCACCTTTTTGAGATAGAATTTTGCTATTGTCACCAAGGCTGGGGTGCAATGGTGTGATCTCGGCTCACTGAAACCTCTGCCTCCCAGGTTCAAGTGATTCTCCTGCCTCAGCCTCCCAAGTAGTTGGGATTACAGGCATGCGCCACCATGTCTAGCTAATTTTTTATTTTTATTTTTAGAAAAGACAGGGTTTCACCGTGTTGGTCAGGCTGGTCTTGAACTCCTGACCTCAGGTTATCCACCCACTTTGGTCTACCGAAGTGCTGGGATTACAGGCGTGAGCCACCTTGCCCAGCCTGAAGTCCCATTTTTACTTAAAAGACTGACAGGGACATGGTATTAGGCTCAGATGAAAACTATTCTTCTCAATAAATAAGAAATTTTTGCAGGATGAAATATTCTGTTGTAGCAATATTTAGAATTGTTGATAGAAACATCAACTTTGATACCATTTACCAAGAAACATTTAAAATTTTAAACAAATTAGTTCAGTAGAAAGGAATTAGGATGATTAGCCTGAAGCAATAAAAGAGCACAAGTATATACTTTACAGTAATGTGAGTGCTAACAGGAAGCGTGTTTGTGTCTTTCTTAACAATATGCTCCTTGACCCAAGACCATCAGGTTTCCTTGTACAAGTTTTGCTTTTCCCCCAGTTTTCCTTCTATGCAATTACTTATTTTCCAATTTAAGTTTTCTGAATTCCATTGATTAGCAGTCACACCATCATTCATTGCCAGCACCAGTTGTCTGCAGGGCCACCCCTCTTTTGTGTGTTCATATCTGTATGAATGGTTGTGTGTTTTGATTCCTACACATAAGCACACTGTCTTAATCAGCATAACTGTGGCAGACATACCCTAAAGGGACCCAGTTAATCCTGTAGTTGTATCATTCCCTCTTCATGAATGTGGGCAAAACCTGATTTGGTTTCACCCAAGGATCAACTCCCTTGATTTAATTTCTTTATATGGCAAAGATGAATCAATTTTGCAAATGTAATTAAGATCTAAAAATCTGTTGACTTCAAGTTAATCAAAGAAAGATTATCCTGGGTGGCCCTGACTTAATCAAATGAAAGATGTTAAAAGAAAGACTGGGCCTTTCACGAAGAGACAGACTGTCCTCTGGTCTCTACAGTGGCAAATAATAATTTTGTCAACAACTTGAATTTGGAAATGGATTCTTCCCTCCACAGTCAAGTCTCCAGATGAGAATGAAGCTCAGCCAACTCGTTAATTACAGCCCTAGGAGCCTAAGCAAATGTATAGTGAACCCCAAGTTTCTCCTCAAAGATTAAATATGTCAGTATGTTTAGCTCTCTTATTTTTAAAATCTCTATTTTAAAGTTTAACTTCCTTATAATTCCAGTAAACAACCTTCTCCACCAGTTCTAATCAGTAGTTCACATCTGTTTCCTCTCCCTCCTTCCATCCTAACTCATCCCAGTCACATGATCACACCTGGCTACCTGCTTGGACCCACACGTAACCATCCTTACCGCCAAAACACCCACCCTGCCACTCCGGCTCGGACCCCTGATCTTTTTAAAATAGCCAGTCGGGATTAGCCTAGCTTGTGCAGTCTATCCCTAGCCAACAGGGACAACACAGCAGTAGGGACAACCCCCGTCAGGCTTAAGTACCTCTCCCCCACTTGTCCAAGCATGCGGCCGCCCTTGTCCCACCTGTATGCCACACCCTTCTATAGAAGTAAACTGCCTTGCTGAGAGGACTTATCTTTAAGTACTATTTCTTTTGTGACATCAAAATTTTATTTATAACACAAAGGTCTCAGCTAAGCCACACCTAATTCATAGAAACTGTTGGGTTACAAATCTGTTTTGTTTTAAACTACTAAGTTTGTGGCAATTTGTTAAACGGAAATGGAAAACTAATACAATAGCATTGGTCACAAGTATGGAAGCTGCCAATCTTTGTGTTCTTCTCCATGGATGCCTCTGCTTTTCTTGGGTCTTTGTGCTTCCATAAAACTGTAGAATCAGTCTGAAAATTCTTCACAAACACTGTCAGTATTTGGATTGGAATAAATTATGCATCCTCATTTATTTAGATCATCAGTGTGGTTACCTGAAAGTAGAGCAGTTAAGAAAAAGTTTTTGTCATCATGAAGTTTTATCTGTTTCAATTTGAATGCCCTTCAATGAAATATTGACTTACTTCCATAAAGCTTTTGCTAGATTTAGTTTTTGATATATGTATATTTCTGTTGCTACAGATGATATGTTTAAATTAAATTGAAATTACATTTATATTTAAGTCCTTGTTTTAATTTTTTTCTTCCTGATTTGTTATAACTTTATTAACACGTGTCTTGCTTTCCTGGGACTTGGTTGGCAAATTTATGTCTTCCTTCATTTAAGGATTTTTTTTTTCCAATCCAGCCTTTAAACATTTTGTTCTATTTGCTTTATTCTTTTCCTTTTCTTACAAACACTAATTATGCATTTGTGAGTACTCTGAGTTACACATATATTATTTTTTTCTTACTATTCACTGTTTGAGTGCATTCCTCAGTATTACTAAGCCAACAGGTTTAGTTCATGTTCCTGACAATATTATCAGCAGATCAGATTCTGTAACAGCTACTTGTAATGTGGCTTTCATTTTTTTATGAACTTATTTCTTCTCTTCCCTCCCCCCAATATCTCCAGGCCTGCTTGATATCTCCTCTCATTTTTTAATCTCCCTCTACGTTTCTTTTATCTTCTTTTGGGTGACTTCAGTTTTGAGCTAAAATTTTCTTCACTTGGTCCGAGATCATAGGGAAGTATTTGTTTGGAATGCTCTCAGTATACATATCCTACATCAGCATTTGCAGTGTTTTACGTTTTGTTTTGTTCTTCATCTCTGCATGGGTCCCCTTTGCATTTCTAACTCAAGTTCACTGGGGCACATTTTGGAGGGCAGCCCTAGAGTATGAATAGTGCCTGCAGAGATCAACTCCAGCACAAATAAGCTGAGTTAAAAAATAGGAGTTAAAAAATCAGAACAGAGAAACCGAGAGCTGTGAAAAAAATAACAAACTGTGTAATATACATATAATTTGAATCGCAGAAGAAGAAGAGAAAAATGATGTATTTGAAGAAATAATGGCTGAGAATTTTGTAAAATAAAGACAGACACCAAAGTACAAAACCAAGAAGCTCAAACATCAGCCAGATAAATACCAATCAATCAAAAGAAAACAAGTAACAAAAACCTCCACCTACATATATCATATTAAAAGTTGAAAACCAAATACAAAGGGAACATTTTGAAAGCAGCCGAGGGGAAGAAAAAGATACATTTTTGTTCTGTGCTTCCCCCACCCAGAGGTGCAAAAAGGGTAAGATTCACAGCAGACTTCCCTCAGAAGTCATGCAAGAAAGAAGACAATGGAATGAAATCTTTAAGTGTCTGAAAGAAAAAGTCAACCCACAATGAAATTCTGTTTCAAAAGTGAAACAGACATAAACACTTTCTCAGAAAAATAAAAACTGAGGGAATTCATTGGCAGCAGATCTAATCAAGAAATGGAAAGGAAGTTTTTCAGAGAGGGAATATAATACATTCAGAAATTTGCATCCATGCAAAGAAATGAAGAGTGTTAGAGATGTAATAAATGGATGTATTTATGCTTTGGTAATGTTGACTTTAAAAGTTAACTATTTAAAGCAAAAATATACAATATATTTTATGTTTATAGCATAAGAATAAAATGTATAATAACAATTATATAAGAGATGGAAGAAAGAAATAGGGAATATACTGTTAAAAGGTTTTTATACTACATATGTATCAGCATAATACTATTTGCAGATCAACCCAGATTATTAATGTATACCGTAAATCCTAGGATAACCACTAGAAAGTTTTAAAAGATTTCTATACACAGTAAGTCTAAACAGAAAATAAAATGAGAACATTCTTAATTAGATGTAGTGAAAGCCACAAGATGAAAAATGAAACAACAGCTGGAAGACATTTTTTAAAGTGAGAGTGAGATGATATATTTTAATCTGACCTTATCAATATCACTTTATATGTTAATGATCTAAACATCCCAGATGAAACACACAGGTTGTCAGCTTCTACAAAAAGCAAGACTAAACTATATGCCGCATAAAAGCCACTTTAAATATAAAGGCATATTTAGGTGAAAAGTTAAAAAATATAGAAAGGAATACCATGTGACATTAAGCAAGAGAAAGCTGGGGTAGTCATATGAATTCTGAACAGAGTAGACTTCAGAACAAAGGATATTTTTAGGAATAAAGAGGATGCTACATATTGATAAAGGGATGGATTCTCTAAAAGAACATAATTTTTAATGTGTGTGTACTTATCAACAGAGATTCAAAATATATGAGGAAAAACTGATAGATCTGAAAAGAGAAACAGACACAAATAAATAAATATAGTTGGAAAATTTAATAATCTCCTCTAAGTGATTGAAAGGACAAATAAACAGAAAATATGTAAGGATATGAATGACCTGAACAATCATATCAACAAGTTTGTGTTGACATTATTTATAATTATATAATACACTAGCCAACAAAACAGTAGAATATATATTCTTCTGAAAATGCATATAATACGTTCAGCAAAACAGAACATATTTTGGGCCAGAAACCAAAGATTTACATATTTATTTATTTATTTATTTTATTTTTATTTTTTGAGACAGAGTCGTGCTCTGTCACCGAGGCTGGAGTGCAGTGCATGATCTTGGCTCACTGCAACCTCCAGCTCCCAGGTCAAGCTATTTTCCTACCTCAGCCTCCTGAGTAGCTGAGACTATAGGCTCATACTACCATGCCTGGCTAATGTTTGTATTTTTAGTAGAGATGGGGTTTCACCATGTTGGCCAGGCTGGCTTTGAACTCCTGACCTCAGATGATCCACCTGCTTCAGCCTCCTACAGTGCTGGGATTACTGGTATGAACCGCTGTGCCCTGCCTGCCAAAGCTTAACATATTTAAAAGACTATAAATCTTTCAAAGTAAGTACTTGGACTATAGTACAAATAAACTAAAAATAAGTAACAGAAAGATAACTAGAGATTTCCCAAATATTTTAAAATTAAACAACACATTTGTAGGTTTTTATAGGTCAGGAAGAAAATCTCAGGGGAAATTAAAAATATTTTGAACTGGAAACTAAAATATAATTGATGAAAATTGTGTAATACAAGTTAAAAACTGCTTAGATGGACATTTATAGCAATAAATGCTTATATTGCAAAGAACAAAAGACCCTTGAATCAGTAATCTAAGCTACCACCTTAAAAAACTAGAAAAAATAGCAATTTTAGCAAAAAAAAATCAGAGGAATGAAAAAATTAAGATCATAAAATTGGTGAAATTTAAAAGAAAAAAATAAACCCAAAAGTTGCTTTTTCAAAAAGTTAATAAAATTAGTTTGTTAGTTTTCCTATTGCTACATTAACAAATGATTACAGATGTGGTGTTTCAAGGAAACACCCATTATTAGGTCACAGCTCCGTGGGTTAGTCATCCAGGTATGGAATTACTATATTTTCTCCTTAGGGTCTCAAAAGAGTGAAATCCATATACCAGCAAGGCTGCATTCTTTTCTGAGGGCTCTAGTGAAAATCTCCGTCTAAGATCGTTCAGTTTTTGACAGATTCAGTTCCCTGTGGCTGTAAGATTGAGTCCCTTTCTCCCCACTGTCTGTTAGCCAGTGGTTTCACTCAGCTCCCCCTTTTCTTCCCAGATGGCAGCATCCTTGTTTAAACCAGCAAGAGCGTGTCCCATTCTTCCGGTGCCTCAGATCTCTGAGTTTCCCTTCTGGAACCAGCCAGAGAAAACTCCATTTGTAAAGGGCTTGTATAATCAAGTAAAGCCCACTCAGATAATTTCCATGTCTTAAATTCAACTGTGTCATATAAATAATCCAGTCATGGGAGTAAAATCCATGAAGTTCACAGTGTTGAGGATCATGTAACAGGTGGGAAATCCTGGAGCCACTTTAGAAATCTCCCCCAATGCAACTGATAAACCTCTAGACAGTCCGAGCAAGAGAAAAAGACACAAATTACCAATATCAGGAATGAAAGAGGGGGCAACATTATGGGATGGTAAGGGAACAATCCTGTGAATGCCTAACACTATGCCAGTAATTCTACAACTCAGGTGAAATGAACATATCCCCTGAAAAACACAAACTACCAAGACTCACTCAAGAAGAAATAAATAACCTGAATAAACATATATCTATTAAGTTAAATTTTAATCTTTCTAAAAGTATCATTCAAATCATGCTTCACGAGCAAATTATACCATGGATCCAAGAAAGAAAAAGCACCAATTCTATACAATTATCTTTCCCCAGAAAATAGAACAAAAGGAAACTGTACCCAACTTACTCTATTAGGCCTTAATAGCAAAAGCAGACACAGGTATTTTCTGAAAACTACAGGCTAATATACTTAATTAACGTAGACACAAAAATCATCAACTGAATAATAGCAAATTGAATATAGCTAAATACAAACACACACACACACCACATGAGAGGAATACAAGGTTGGTGACATTCAAAGATCAATCAATATAACTCAACATATTAACAGACTAAATAGGAAACATTAAGGTTATTTGGAAAATGTAAAAAAAAAATTGATAAACTGAAACATCCATTTAGAATTAAACGCTTCTAGCAAACTAGGAATAGAAAGGAACATCATTAATCAATAAAGGACATCTACAGAAATACTACAGCTAACATTATCTCCTTAATTGATTACAGGCTACACCTAGTGACTCACTACTAACAAGTAGAAAATTGAAAAGAAAATACTGTAACTTTACAGCAGAGAAATCTGGCCAACAGCACTTTAACCACGTGATCAAGGTTCACATCAGCAATAATAAGTTACATTGGTATCATCTAATCCCTATGGGATGCAATGAGAAGTGTCTAACATGAGAAAACAGACAAGACCAAGTTGAGGACATTCTACAAAATATTTCACCGGTAGTGATCAAAAGCATTAAAGTCATAAAGAACAAATTATCACAGATTTGAAGAAACTAAAGAAATATGAAAACTAAATGCAACGTGGTATCAAGAATTGGATCCTAGAAGAGAAAAAATACATTAATGGAAACATTGGTAAAGTCTGAATAGGGACTGTAGTTTAGCTAAGAGTATTGTGCCCATGGTAATTTTTTAGTTTTGATAAGCTTGCCATGGCAAAGTAAAATATTAACATTAAGGGAAAGTGAGCAAAAGATAAGTAAGCTCTCTTGTAAATCAAAAATTATTTCAAAGGACAAATTTTTAAAAACCTGTTAACTTGTAAGCTTATACTCAGCAAAAATATCTTCCGAGAATGAAGGCAAAATAAAGACTGTCCTAGACATGAAAGCTTAATTGATCACTAGCAAACCCACACTACAATAAATGTTAGAGGAAATCTTTCAGGCAAAAAAAAAAAAAAAAAAAAAAGATACCAAATGGAAATCTGGATCTACACAAACGAAATGTCAGTCCTGGAAATGGTAACTCATAGGGAAATGAAGTTTATTTTCTTTCTATTTAAATTTCTTTAGCAAAAATATAAACTATGTAGTATGATATTTTACATATGCAGAAGTAAAATGTATAATCACAATAACACAAAGTTTGGGAATGAAGACACATAAGTGTACTCTTGTAAAATATTTCAGGGTAGCCTGTGATAAGTTCGAGATGTAGACAATAAGCTCTAAAATAAACTGCTAAAATAACAAGTCAAAAGGTATGTCTCAAAAGCTAACTATGAAGATAAAACGGCTTCATAAACTACGTTCAATCAATATGGAGGAAGGTAGAAGAGGAGGAAAAATGTGAACAAAAAATAGACAAGAAATAGAGGACAAAAAGAGAAAGAACAAAAAAGCAAGATCACAGATTAAAACTAGAAGTGTCAACAATCACATCAAATGTATATTGTGCAAATACTCCTATTAAGGCATAGTTTTTCAATTCAGATATATAAGCAAGACCCAACTACAGGCTACCTATAGGAAAAATGGTTTAATAATAAAGGCAATAACGGATTAAAAGCAAAAGGATTAAATAAAAGCTTTACCATAATCAAAGGAAGCCCCAGAGCCTATATTAACCTCAAAGAAGATTTTAGAGCAAAGAATATCATGAGAGATAAAGAAGTTTATTTCCCAATGGGAAAGGGTCAGAGCCACAAAATAAATAACCACCCTAAACATTCATACATAATAATAAAGCTTCCAGATTCCTGAAATAAAATGGAGAGAACTGCAAGGAGAAATAGATGACTCTACAATTATGCTTAGTGATTTCAGTACTTCCCTCTCAATAAATGCTTGAACATGCAGACAGAAAATAAGTGAGAATACGAAAGATCTGAACAACACTCGTAATCAACTTCACCTAATTTGCATTTATGAAACACTTTACCCAATGTAAGTAGAGTACATATACTTGGATGTGCACATAAAATAGACCATATGCTGAGCGAGCCTTGAGATAAGCCAAATTATTGTACACTCAATAACTTTGGACAAATCTCCAGAGGGTTACACTGAGTGAAAAAAAAAAAAGCCAAACCCAAAAGTTCCATTTTTGTATGATTCCATTGATACAGGATTCCTGAAATGGAGAGCAGATTAGGGGTTGCAGAGAGTTAGAGTGTGTGAAGGTGGGAGCCAAGTGGGTGTGGGATAAAAGGTCTCAGTGAGAGGCCCACGTGGTGATAGAAATGTTTTGCATCTTGGCTGGATTCATGCCTGTATTATGGTTGGGGTCCACTTTTTTCTTGCTATAACATTATGAAATATATATTTGGCTTCATCCCCATTTTCTGGCGTGCGATTCCAAAAATCCTTGGCATCTCCCAAGTGCTGTGTGTTTTGTGTGGTAATAATTGACTGACGGCTGGCAGCCTCTAGGCACCCTCAGGGTGGGGCTGGTCACTTGGAAGACTGAGGCAGGATTAGAAGGCTGGGACTTTCAGCCTCATTCTCCAACCTCTAGAGAGACGAGAAAGCTGAAGGTGAAGTTGGTCACCGATGGCCAGCGGTTTAACCAACCACACCTATGTAATGAAGTCTCTGTAAGAGGCCCCAAAGGACAGGTTCTGAGCACTTCCAGATGGCCAGATGTGTGGAGGCCCACAGGAAGGTAGACAAGAACTCACCCGTGTGCGGGTGCAGGTGGTGCACCCCAACTTCATGGGGAGAGAAGCCCTGCCCCTAGACCTGTCCAGACCTCCCCTACATATCTCATTAACCTGCTTATTTGTATCCTGTGAAACATCCTTTGTAATAAACTGGTAAACTGAAACAAGTATTTCCCTGAGTTCTATGAGCCGTTCCAGAAAATTGATCAAACCCAAAGAGGGGGTTGTGAGAACCCCAACCTGAAGCCCATTGGTCAGAAGCTCTGGAGGCCTGGACTTGCGACTGGTGTCTTAAGTGTGGGTGGTGTTAAGGACGGAGCTCTCAGCCTTCAGGGTTCGATGCTGTCTCCAGGGGGAGAGCGCTAGCATTGAATGGAAGGACACGCAGCTGGTGCCCCCTGCAGAACTGGTTGCTTGAGGTGGGGGAAAGCCACACATGTGGTCACAGAAATCTGTACTGATTGTTGTTGTTGAGTGAGAGAAGAAGATAAAGCGCTTTGAGTTTGTGTTTTCCACACACAGTTACCACTGGGGCAACTGAAGAAAGGCTGCATGGGATCTGTGTTTTTTCTTCCAACCATATTTCAATATAAAATCATTTTAAAATAAAATCATTACACACCCTATGGATCAAACAATAAATCAAAATATAAGCTACAAAGTATTATTCATTGAATAACAATGATATTGAATATAAACACGGAATGAAAATAAACTTAGTTAAAATGATAAGTGGTTGTAATTTAGACTTCATGTTAAATTTGATGAGCTTCTTTGACCTAAACCACCGAATTTTTATCGTCTACCTGTTACACACCCTCCTATCCTGAGCTTGACCTTACTTTCAGAGTATTCTGATGCTCATGATTGTGGCTTCGGTCCTGGGAGGACTCACCTTGATACCTGGCTCCTGTGAGTTGAAATCCCTGAAAGCCAGTGTTGGAGAATGCTTCAACACGGGTATGCAAGGCTCACGGGGAAGGAAGTGTTGTCTCCTAAAAGCTCTCATCGTCTGAAATAGCATCACACACTCTTCTCCTGCCTGGAAATGACTCCAGTGTAATAAACCAGAGGTGTTTCTGAAATGAAGACTCTTTGTTTCTCATCCCCAAGTGTTGAAATGAGACAGAACTTGGACCCAGCTATAAATGCCTGAAGGATGCATAAGATGAGGAGAGCCAGGCTGAGATGTTTCATAAGCATCGTTTCCTTTGCATAAATCTGCTCGGATATTGTGTCCTAAGGCTCTGGGATTTTTCACGGGTGATGGAATCCGTTCAACTCCAGAGTGAGAGATGAGCTATCAGTTAGGAGGCCTGACACAAATACAGTAGATGGCAGAAGAATGAGCCTCACTTGCGATGGAACTCGTCATATCTGTGAGAGGGTTTAAGATGTCTCTGAGGTGACTGACTGAGGCTCTAAAAGGCAGCCTCGAGGACTAGCCTGAGGCTCGTCTTGTCCCCTAACTGTCTGCAGGGAACTGTCTGCAAGTCCAGGAAGGCTCATAGAGCTTGCTTTGGAAGAGTGGTCTGGTTCCATCGCTGTGGCTGATGTCTGTCCCTTCAGGGTCAGACTGTTAGTCAAAGGTGCTCATCTGCTTCTACCACCCATTTCAACATTTACAAACCTACACTGCTTCTTATTTTTGTCAGACAGCCTCCCCAGGCTAAATCCAAGCTCATCTTTTACCTCTCCATTCCCCCTCATATAAGATTCCTGGGTTAATTTTTTTTTAACAGCAAATACAAATTATACCTGCAGGACACCAAAAATATTAGAAACTCAGTGATATGATGAATGCACATGAACACACTGTGGTACTGAACGCTGCAAAGTTTGCACTCACTTAACGGATACAACCGGGGAATGTACCCTAAAATAAAAATAAATGAGAACATGGAGTAGGCTGAGTACATTTTTAGGACTAAATTAGCAGGTGGGGTTTAGGGAGATCCCGACAGGAAAGGCATTTCAGGGGAATATGAGGGCCTGCTTTATTTAGCACGGTTCCGTGACGTCTGGCTGAGCTGGCGTTTACCCACAGATCCTTTGCTCACCTCTCTTGCACCACTTTGTACCTTTCGAAGGCTGACAGTTGTGGCTGTTTCTGCAGCTCCCCCGGTGCGTGGCTAAGGGGAGTCCCAGTGGGAAAGGTAGCTGGCAGGGTGGAGCAGGAGAGAAGCCAGGGCGCTTTTCCTTGGGCTGTGTGTCAGGCGCTCTCCTGGCTTCTGAAAGCTGCTGTGAACCAGGCCTCTGTCCTGCTGGGCTGGGCGTGAGGGCGCTTCCATCCTTGCTGGTCTCTGGGGTGTCTCACTATCCCGTTTGTCTTCCCTGCCCTTCAGTTCATCCTTGAATTCTCAGCATTTCATTCCCTTGTACTCATTTTCTGGTCACTCTCTGGCCAGCTCAAATCAGCTGATACATAAGGTGCACTCCCCCACACAGACAGAAATGAGCTTGCTTCTCTGAGTGCTGCTCTTCTGTGCCTCCTTGCTCTGTGTGTCCCAGACACTGACAGTCTTTTTGCAGCAGGGACACCCTGAGCGTCCTCTGCCAGGGGACTTGGCTCTCAAGCAGCCTGGCGCCCAGAGTCACCTGTTCTACCAGGTCTGATGCAGCCTTTGCCTGACGAGCTCCTCCCATCCTTTGGGTCACAGTTTTAAGGTCTCTTTCCTGACTCCCGGGGTGAGCTTAGGCTCCCCGTCCACATCCGCTTATGGAGAATTCGCCCGTGGGCTTTCCTCTGCTCATCACAGTTGTGACTTTGTACCTATCTGTGACACCGTCTGATTCGTGTTCATCCTCCCTACAGTGAGAGCTGGGCCTGTGCTTCCTTCACTCATTGATTCACTGCCAGTGCCTAGGAGGAGAATTACCTATACCAGATGATTATGCAACGTCAGGCATAAACGATGGATTCATGCTTCAGTTCCAGCCACATGGATGCGTAGGTTAGGGGGAGACATCACCTCACCGGGGGCTGCTGTGGACTCAGGTCTCCCTGCCTTGCTCACCCTTTTGTATATTCTCAGCACCCACTGACTTTCTGATGCACATTGCAGATTCAAATGCAACTGTGTTCTCAGAGCCTATCAGAATAGCCTGTGTGTGTCTGGTTATTCATCATCAAAACTCACGCTCTGTAAAGCGGCGGTCTAGCATGACACAGAGGCGCAGCCACAGGGACTGCACTGCCTGGATTTGGGCTGTGTCCAATTTCTGTTCCACTTTCCTCATCAGCGAAGGGGAATAACAATAGTATCCATGTCTCTTACGGTGGTTGAGAGGAAATAATAAGCGTAAAGCCCCCAGAACAGGGCCTAAGTCGTGGAAGTATCAGCACGTGTCAGCTTTGTTTTTAAAACGTGCTGAAGTTGTAGACACTGTGTGACATTTTTCAGGCTTTTCAGAATGAGGTGAAATTTATGATTTGCATCAAATTCCTTCAGTAAGACCTACAAGCTTCATGTCTACCGTTTATCAAATATTCTCAGAACTGTACTGCTTCTTACTCCAAAATAAACATTTCCATTAAAACGATAGCTTTTTATCAAAAGGGAGTTGGCTGTTGAAAAGAAATGCAAGCTGAATCCTCAGACGGGGGCTGGGCTTTTCTTCAATCGAGTGTGCTTCTCGCCAGGGACTGGACTGTTTACAGCCTGCGATTTGTCTTGCTATGTGGCACTATTGTTGCAATAATGGGAGCTCTGAATGGACAGGTGGACACCAGGAGGCCAATCTCTCCACACACTGTGTTTCGTTTCCTGAGACTCCTTCTGGGGAATTTTCTGTCTGAGATCAATTAGTGCTTAGAATAGGAACAAAGAACCACTTCCCTGCATCTGCGTTTTCAATATCCTAGAATTAGTCTTTTATCTTTCTATCAGATTAAATTCTGAACATTCTAAGAACTGTTTTAATTTCTAATTATAAATATGACAAATGCATACCCCAAGGGATATGGGGTTCGTTATCTTGGGATGCCAGAAACATCCCACTTAGCACCACTCAACAGGCGAGTACTGACGAGCAGATATCTTCCTCCCAAGTTACAGCCAAAGGCTGGACTGAGAGCAGCACGTCACGCAAAAGGTGATGCTTGTCATGGGAGCCAGAGACAAGCCATATGGATGAACTGTGGCAGACATTCACAGTGGTCACCGTGAAAACTGTGAAGCTGCTATCTCTCTGATAAGACTTACGATTCAGGTTTCCAGAGTGTTGGAGTTAAATATGAACCCACATCTGGCCGGGTGCAGTGGCTTATACCTGTAATCCAAGCACTTTGAGGCTGAGGTTGGCAGATCACCTGAGGTCAAGAGTTCAAGACCAGCCTGGACAACATGGTGAAACCTTGTCTCTACTAAAAATACAAAATTAGCCAGGTGTGGTGGTGCACACCTGCAGTCCCAGCTACTTGGGAGAGTGAGGCAGGGAGAATCGCTTGAACCTGAGAGGTGAAGGTTGCAGTGAGCTGAGATTGTGCCACTGCGTGCCAACCTGGGAGACAGAGTAGGACTTTGTCTCAAAAAAAAAAAAAAATGTGAACCCACATCTAATGGAATCACAGTTGGACGCTGCATGCAGTGACCAAAGAACTAAAAGAGAAAATGTTATGCAAAAGAAAACAAATGTTACAATCAATCCCAAAGCCTTAAAATCAGAAAGAAACAGAATTTCGAAGTAGAAAGGAGAATTCCCAGCCTTCTCTCCAGAAGCCAGACTAGCTATGGAAAGGCAAGGTGTGGCGTAAATGTCTCTTGCTAGGCACTGACAATGAATCAGTGAGTGAAGGAGACACAGGCCAGCTCTCACTGCATTCGTCTCACAGTCTGAGAGAAGACAGGAACAGACACTCCACGCCAGGTGGTGAAGGGAAGGAAGGAAGGAAAGAGGGGGAGAGGGAAATAAAACAAAAGGAAGGGAACATGGAAGCATGTCACACAAATGACAAATCAAAACATAAATCCAGAAGAAAACACAACTCCAAGAAAAGGAAAGTGACTTCCTTGAGTTTATTCACCCAGTAGCATCAGAAAGGAAATGAATAATTTATAAAAATAATTTAAAATGAGACAATGAAACAACAGAATGAGACAAACAGGATATCCTGATTGCAGACCTAGGTAAACAAACTTAGAACTGAGAACCGATTGCAGGTGATTACCTCTGTCAGAAACATTGAGGAACCAAAAAGACAGTGGTAAAGTTTCAGTGACGGACCTAGAAGAGATCATGGTGAACGCAGCACATGCGGCGAAAATGGAATTAAAGCCATCAGAGGTAAGACAAAAATATGAAACCAGAAAGGCAATCCAATATAAACTACCTGGTGTTCACAGGGTAGGAAACAGTAATAGGAAACATATAACCTATCAAAAAATATCATAAATGAAACTTCACCCTAATCAAACAAATAAGAACACCGAAGCTGCCAATTAAAATACCTACTTTTCTGAACTCCAAATCATTTTTACATTTAAGCTTCTTAAAAATAAACTTTTCTCATTTAAGAATAAAGGAATATAGGCATTCCGTAAAATAAGGCAAATTTTTTCCAAGGTGAAAGTGTAAGTTTGACCTCCAAGTTCTCCAAAACAACAATCAAGGCCAGAAGATGCTAGAACAATGTCTATAAAATATTGGGGGGATTTGGGTTTGTTCCAAGTCTTTGCTATTGTAAACAGTGCCACTATGAATATACCTGTGCATGTGTCTTTATAATAGAATGATTTATAATCCTTTGGGTCTATACCCAGTAATTGGATTGCTGGATAAAGAAAATGTGGCACAAATACACCATGGAATACTATGCAGCCATAAAAAAGGATGAGTTCATGTCCTTTGCAGGGACATGAATGAAGCTGGAAACCATCATTCTCAGCAAACTGACACAAGATCAGAAAACCAAACACTGCATGTTCTCACTCATAAGTGGGTGCTGAACAATGAGAACACATGGACACAGGGAGGGGAAGATCACATACCAGGATCTATTAGGGGAGGGACAGCAGGGGGTGGGGGGATTGGGGGAGGGATAACATTAGGAGAAATACCTAATGTAGATGACGGGGGGATGGATGCAGCAAACCACCATGGCATGTGTATAACTATGTGACAAACCTGCATGATCTGCACATGTACCCCAGAACTTAAAGTATAATTAAAATAAAATATATCAGGCGAAAGACACTGTGACTCAGTCAACGTACAACTAAAGAATCAATGCATGGGCAGGCATTCTCAAACAGGGAACAAATTCCGGAATATAGCACCCATGAGTCTTTCATAAGAGAAATCACTTAAAAATAAATTCCACCCAAGTTAAGAACTCAGAGAGGAAGGAAGTATTATATTGGGAAGCACAGTAATCACTGAATTCACTTAAATATAAGCCAGTGCAAAACAACGTTGGGAAATAGAATTTTAAAAGATAACTTGGCATTTATAGAATCTAACAATGAAAAACTAATAATGTAAGCACTAACTAGCCATGAGGGGGGATATTAATGAGAAGAAATCTGAGCGTGACCGTGTCTGTGAGAGAGGACAGCAGTCTCCTGCATCTGGGCGCTGCATGGGTGCAATGGGCCAGGGCCTGGTGCTGCTGAGACCCGGCCTGGCTCTCACTGACACTTGGTGTTTTCCTTTTGAGCATAAAACTTTCACAGAACATCATCATCAGACAAGGATATTTTGTGACCATGATATATCAAGACCAAAAGAAGACCACTTTATTTAAACACAGACAAGAGTAAACATTGTCTAAGCCACAAGAATCACCAAACATTTTTCTACATCCCGCCTATGTGAGTGGCTGCTGCTCCTCTGCTGATTACAGACTCTGCCTGGGCCTCGTCTTTCCTTTCGGATATGATTTATTAGGATATCCAAGCATACAATTACCTGTTTTTTGGACATTCGCTTCTGAGAAGATGAAGTCTACATACTTTACCCTATGCTCTATGCTAAATAAAACTAATAAACCTACACATTTAGATGAAATAAGTATAAGGTTTTGAGATGTGGAGGAGACCAGGTAGGGACTTTGGGACCTGAGGAAAGACATGAAGATTATTTCCCTGGGTTGTCTTTTTGCATCACATAACCCAGAATAGAGGCTGCAAAAGCCAGCAACCTGGGAGCACCAGCAAGTACAGACCAAAAAGCAATACTCAACAAAACCCGATTCTCTCTAGGTGAAGGCACAAGAAAGTGGCAGGCTGAATGCACAGAACACTTTCAGCCAATAACCTTCTGATTCCAGCCACACAGCCCAGAAAAAGCCTGTGGCCCCAGCCTCACTCACCCCTGCCAAGGCCAACTAAGAAAGCTAGGACGGCCCACTGTTCCGTTGTAATGAGACCCCCCAACTCCTCCCCTAGGGCAGCATCAGAGAAGGTCAAGAGAGGACCTAAGACTTCCATCCCTGCCAGGTGGCCATGAGCCCTTGTGGTACAGTGTCACTGAAAGGCATCCAAGCCCCTCCAAGCCAGAGTGGTATCAGCAGAGGCCTAGTGCAGAAACCAAATTCCTACCTCTGCCCAGGAAGACCAAGGAGCACCTCACCCATGCAGTATGACTGAAGGCCAAGCAGGTAACCTGGACTTCTACCCACACCTGCAGTAAGGAGGACATGTCCCTCTCTCCCTCACTAGGGCAGTATCAAAAGAGCCTTCATAAAACATTTGAGGAAGATTCAGAGCCTAATAGTAAAACATCCAAAGTGTCCAGCTTTTAATATAAAACGATTTGCTACAAAGATAATAAGCAAGAAACAATCAACAGATGCCAGCACCAGGGTGACAAAGATGTTAAGGAATGTTACATGAATTTTTAAAGTCGCCATCAAAAAAATGCTTTCACAGGTGATTACAAACACTCTGGAAGCAAACAGAGTCTCAGCAAAGGCATAGAAGACACAAAAAGAATCAAATGAAAATTTATAACACAAATGTACATTAAACAAAAGTAAAAACTCAATGGATGAGGTCAACAGGATACAGAGGAGATGAGTGGGAAGAATTATACAACAGACTTTCCTTGTCTTGAGTCTTCTAATGCATGTTAATAGTTGAAGCAAATATTAAAAACTGTTCAGTGTGGTTCTAAATGTATATGTATCCAAGATAATTCAAATCAGATCTCAAAGAGATATCTGCATACCCATGTTCACAACAGCATCAAAGAGGTGGAATCATCTCAAATATCCATCAAAGCATGAATGAATTTTAAAAATATGGCATATAATGGAATATTGTGCAACCTCAGAAAACAAGAAAATGCTGTCACATGACTACAACAGGGATGAACCTCCAGGACATGATGCTGAGTGAAATAAGCCAGCCACAAAGGGACAAATACTGTATGATTCAACTTATATGGAGTATTTAAAGCAGTCAAAGTCATAGAAAGAGAAGGTAGTAAGGTCCTGTGTGTAGGAGGAGGAGGAATTAGTGTTTAGTGGCCATAGGAGATGTAAAATGAGATGTGGCTTCTAAACTACATTAAAATGTCCATCCTAGGAGAGCGTGAAATAATAGGCATCAAAACGTGTAGGATACAGCTAAAGCGGCACTTAATGAGAATTCTATAGCACTAAACGTACACTTCAGGAAAGAGGGAAGCCTGAAATCCATCATCTAAACCCACACTTTAAGGAACCAGAAAATCAGGAGTAAAATAAACCCAAATCAAGTAGAATGAGGGAAACAATAAGGAACAGAAATTAACAGAATTGATGACTCAGAATGATATAGAAGAAAAACAAGAAACAGAGATAATTTCTTCAAACATATCAATACAATTAACAAACCACTAGGAAAAACTGGCCCCCAAAAAGAGATAATAGCAAATTACCAATATTGGAAATAAAACAGAAAACTATAGATGTTGTAGACATCAGACGGAGAATCAGGGAATAGCGTAACAACTTCTCAAACATAAATGTGGTAACTTAGATGAAATAAACCAGTTTCTAGGAAAGGACAAACTGTCCCAGTTCACCCCAACATAAAATAAGACATTTGGATAGTCTTATAATCATTAAGTAAATTGAATTCATAATTTTAAAATTCCCAAGAAAAAATCTTTAGTCCCAGATTATTTTCTAGAGAATCCTACCAAATATTTAAAGAAGAATTGACAACCATTCTACACAAACTCTTCCAGGACATATGAGAGGAGGGAACACTTCTCTCTTCATTTTATGAGGACAGAATTACTCTCATAAATGTTAATTAAAAACTCTGAACAAAATATTAACAAATATTATCAAATTAATATAATATTGAATTAATACTAATATATTGTTCATATTAACAACATTAACATTTTGTTGAGTTTTACATTAATATTTATGAGAGTAATTATACTCTCAGTAATTTATATACTATTTATAATGATCAAGTGAGATTTATTCCAGGGATTTGAGGTTGGTTCAATATTTGAAAATCAATCAATGCAACCCACAATATTAACTAAGAAAAAATCATATCGTCATATGAAATGATAAAGAAAAATCATTGATAAAATTCAACATCCATTCTTTTATAAAAACAGAATAACTGCTTTCTGATAAAATCAAAATGAGAGTCAAGCCTTAGTCCCTCAAACCTTCCATCCAAACACCTAAGACCTACAATAATACCTTTATTTCCCCCCTTACTGAGGTGCCCCATGGTTTCCCATGGCATGTGTCTCTCACTGCAACAAGTAATAATCCCAGTCATTCAACCGTCAGTGTGTTCCCAACAATCTCTGGCTGGAAGGTATTGGAGTTACCTCATTTTTCATAGAGTTGAGACTATTGATTCTGTCTAAAATTGAAGAATATAGCTAATAATTACTCTATTTCTGAATCTTTAAAAATTTTTTTTAACTTCAGAGCGATCTTTCAGAAACTAATACATTTGTTGATAAAAACCCCACTTGTGTAAAGTTTTAATTCCTCTGTTTTCTTTTTTTATTCTAATAGAAACCAGAAAAATCCCATTTACTTTTTAAAATAACGTCAATTGTACAAAATCGTTACCAAACATTGCTACATTTTTCTGTCTGCACATTGGTCTATGAATATGTCTGTGTGAATTCATTGAAGTTTGTTTTGAAAGACATATACCAATATTAGTGATTTTTACTAAAAAAATACTCTCATCTTTATACTTTTCTCCACTTTCAAGGTTTTTTTAAAATATGAAATCAAATCTATTGTATGAAAAAGAGTATGTCTCACATTAAAATAAAACAAAACTCTGGAAATGTATGTACCAAGATATTAACAAAGACTGGTGGGATGGAGATTTGTTGTTTTCTTCTACATATTTTTCTGTGATTTTTACAATTTTTCAAAGCAAAATTTTAAATCATTTGGAACATGCATCAACAATTTAAGAAGAAAGAAAAGCATTATCAAGATATGAGAGGAAACCACCATAACAATTTTGTCACAAGGGTACTTTTTGTTTTGGTGCATACCCACACCCCAGTACAAACACATAAAAAATAGAAGATTTTATACAACTGTTTTTACCTAACATTATATTATGAGCATCTTCTTTTTCAAAATGACTAAATCTTTCTTAGTCTTCTTATTCAATACAAATTGCCCCTTTTTCTTAGGAGCTGTTGAATAGCCTGTGAATTTAAGACACAGAATCTCACTGATGGCAGACACATCAAACAGGAAGTGTAGGGCCTAAAGCCAGCCGTTACATGTACAAAGTGAGTGCACAGATGTCTGTTCTCTCATCACTGCAAAGAACAACATGCATGTATGTCTTGAACAAATAAACATTCTACTTTGTAAAAGCAAATCTACTTATGAAACAAACAATATCATTGCATAGAATCGGCAGTTCTTTTGAAGATTGATTCCCTAGAATACACTGGGGCCTCCCGCTTAGTTAAAATGGCAGAAAGAAAAAGAAGCCTGTGCTAGGCAGGGGCTGGGATGGGGCTTCCAGGCTCAACTGCTCTCTCCCCTGAGACTTGCCTGGGTCCCATGGCCAGGGCTGGCAGCCGCTGCAGTCACCTTGGGCTGCATGCTTAGCCATCTTATGATGTCCTGGGGCAGCGCATTAACTTCACACCATCTTTAGATCCTTTTGAAGTGAGACTTAAACCAAGACCAAAGCGTGCTTTTTATGCTCCTTTTATCTGTGACTTTATCACAGAAGAAATAAAGAGCAGCTGGAATGTGCCCTCTCTTTCTACTTGACACATGCTCAGGGAGCTATGATGAATTCCAAGCCAAGTCTGTGACTCTAAGTCCTCATTAAAATCATGGGCTGGCTAGCTACTTTTTAAAAAGGGACTTTGTTCTAAGTTGAGTGTAATTAGTACTGACAAATGGACTAATCACAACGCTGTGCAATTCTGGATAAACTCCAAACCTCTAGAGCTTTATTTTTTTTAATTGATAAAACAAAGGCTTTTGGTATAAAAGACCAATAAATTACCCCAATGTGGTTTGATAAACAAGTCTTTGATAAAGAAAATTACACAAGTCATATGGGATATGACTAAAAAATAAATTCTCTACATAACTGTAGCATTGGGCATACGGGGTAATAAGAAGAAAATTTAGAGGTATGCAAACTGCCTAAACAGCCCACGTATTTGAAGTATGAAGACAGGGAGTAACAGAGCGACTTTAAATGTCCTTGTAATTCTTACTTCAGCGAGGCTTTTCCTCAGCCTCTGTGGCTTCTTTTTGTCTGTCTGTTTTTGTTCTGATAGCACTTTTTTCACTGGTGAATTGATATTTAAGCATTACATGGACATATAATTTTTATATTTTCTTGTCCTCACACTTAAATTTTACCATTAACTACTAACTGAACACAAACATATACTGGTCTTACTGCCAACCAGCAGATGTTTGAAATCCAAAGATTAATAGATGGACAGCTTAAAAGAAGTAATAAAACAAATATTAATCGTAGAATCTAGGTGGTAGTAGAAGTTTTTGGTTTCTGTATGATGACACATGAGGTGATACTGAAGGACACCCCCGAGGGACAGGAAGAGAGATGTAAACTTCAAGTTGTGATTGCAAGGACGCCCCAGCCAGGACCGGACTGGGCTGCCTGTATGAGGCTGGGAGGTGGCTGGCTGCTAGCATAGCTGACCGCGTGGCTTCTTGAATTCTGGTTTTTCCTTCTGTGGGTGACCGAGCGACTGTCTGCACGCCTTCTGGGAAGGGGAGCCTCCAGGCCGTTGCACACAGGGGCCGCAGTGTGGGCTGATGCTCGTGCCACTGAGGGCTGAGGGAGATGGGCTTGCATGCGTCCATCCAGCTCAGTGTGAGCATCTCAGCAGCACAGTGAGCAAGGAGGGCTTGAGAGGGCCCCTGCCAAGGGCCAGGTGCTTGCAAAACGACTGCATTTCTGCATTCCTCTCATGCGTGGTGTTCTAATAAATGGAGTGAGTCTCCTCCTGGTTTAGGGCAAATCAAAAGGAGAAGGTGAACTGCTAAGTCCAGTGTAGCACGACTGTGACAGGAGACATCTTCAGTGGCCACAGAGATGAGGCAACAGCAATGTGAAGGCGAGGGTGGGGGTCAGTGCACGACAAGGGCCACACAATTCCCATGCTCCTGTCTCTGCCAGTTGCTTAGCAAATGAATCCAAAAGATAAACGTATCTTCGCCTGTGATGGAGAGCAGAGTGGGAACCTGAGCAGCACCCCGAAGAGCAGGGTGTTGTCCAGGGAAAGTTGGGGTCTGGAAGGAACTGTTTTTTTTTTTGAGGGTGTATACTTTTTATTATAGAGTACAAATAGACAGCTTATATTTTTTATAAAACACTAATTTGTGAAATTGTATATTTTTTATAACAGAGTACAAATAAATGGTGTATAGTTTTTTAAAAGTGTACAGAGGGTTTATATTTTTTAGAAGAGACTATTTTTGAGAGTGTATATTTGTTTACCAGAGTACAATTAGAGGGTGTATATTTCTTAGAGTACAAATAGAGGGGTTATATATTTTATAAAACTATTTTGTGAGTATGTATGTTTTTATAACGTAGTACAAATAGAGGGTATATATTTATAATTACAGAGTACAAATAGAGGGTGTATATTTTCTAAAACAGAACTATTTTGAGCACGTTCAAAATTTCTTGCACAGAAGTGTCTGACCGGTGACAACCAGTTGAAGTAGAACCATTGAGAAAAGTTTCATTGGACAAAGAGGAAACGCACCCAGTTTATCTAATTTATAGCTACTGTGCTAGCAATGACAAAGAGAGACTGACCCTGGCTGGCAAAAGCTTCGTTATCTCAGGAAACAGGCCTGCATTTCTTCAGATTCTATGTTGATTATGACAGAAAATGGTCATCTGACCAAGCGTCTTCAGGCGAGCTGGATGGACATCACCTAGGTAAGCTCCTGACTCCCCCAGGGGACTCCTAAGGAATCGATTCCCCACCTAGGCACCCAGCCTCCAAATAGGTCCACAGCACCTCTTGTGTGCACAGAAGCAGTGTGGACTTTTAGAATCTGAATCCTGCTGAAAGCATTCAGTATTTGTGAAAACAAACTTGTGGAAAGCTACATGCTTGTGTGAGTCTATAAAAATAAATATAAACCAACTAAAATCAATCTGATTGGCCCTTTCAAAAATTTTGGTTCATCTATTTGTATCCATATGCCAAAACTAGCTTTATCTGAAAAGTACAAAGTATATAAAAATGTCCCTTGTTAAACAGATTTTAAATAATGAAACTATTAATATAAATAGGAGTGAAGTGTAGCTACTAAAACATCAAAACACTATCTTCATTCCTATGTCTTAATGTTTCCGCATTAATTTTTCTAAGATGACAATGAAATGTTTGCAAAGTGATGTATTTATCCTTTAAAATCATTTGCTAAACAAATTAAGGGTTATTTTCTCTTGCAAACATTCATGTACTTTCTTTGAGCTAATTATTTTGCTAGCTCCGTGGGATACCAGCAGGTGGATTCATTGGAAAACGTGTAAAATCAATGCCAGACAATGATTGCTGTCTGCTTTCAAGCCCATTAATCCTCATAAGGTCGTTATCTCTGAGGCTGGCACTAGAATTGTTCTCCCCATTTTGCAGAGGAGGAAACTGATTCTCAGAAGTGTTAACAACGCACCCAAGATGACGTATCTTGTGAGTGCAGGCCTGGAATTTAAACCCAGGTAGGACAACTCCAGCATCGCCTTCTCAACCTCTGTCTTCCAAGTCCTTCTTGGTTCCAATCACAATACAATGCTATGTGCTAAGTGCCACCATGGGGTAAAGTCAGGGCCTCATGGAAGTAAATGGCTGTCAACCTGTCCTGGTCTTTGAGGGATGTGGGAGCTGCTCCTGAAAATGGCCTCCTGGGGAACTGACATGAATGCCTAAAAGCCCAGGGACGACTAAAAGTTAGCCAAGTGGGCTGGGAGGGGGTGGGGAGGAGTGTGGCATGAGTGCTCGCTAGGCTGTGGGCAGGAGCCAGTGCTCCAGGTACCTCAGCACAGGTGTCAAGGGCTGTTTGCCCTTTATCCAGTGGAGGTTTCTCTGAGCGCATTCTAGAGCGCTGTGCTCTACAGCTGTCTCGAGGGTACAGGATGGCTTGCCCTTGCATTTCACGAACAAACATACTTTTAAGATTCAGTTTGTCTTTTGCGTCAAGGGATAGTGGCCTAACTACCTTAAAGGGCTGTAGTGTCATCAAAACAGCATGTAAAACAGTGAGGGTTCCTGAGCACCTTGTGCATGGCGATATTACACACTGTTCAGAGTCCTAAATCTCAACAGTAATATACTTTTATAGATAAATCATCATACTCTCTTATGTTAGGATACAGATTTAAGACTTTCCTTCTGATCAAATATTAGAAGCAGTAATATAATTCTACAATGAAAAAATCATGATATAAAATATCATCCACGCCAGGGGATATACTGTCGGTATAAACAGTCCAACACCGGTTAGATAAATAAAATATCTGGAAACCGGGGGTCAGATACAGGAGGTCAGGTTAACTCTTTGTGGCACTTACATCATGGAAAAGCCACTGGTTTCAACATGAGAGTGTCTCATGCTAGCTACAGTGCATGTTGGGTGCACCGCTGAAGGCCACGGCTGAAATCTTGCTGAGACTGTTTCCTCATCTGTAAATAAATATTGGCCCATGTCCCACCTTGCTCAAAGTATGGAGCGAGAGCTAAATGAAAACCATAACATGCTCTTATGTACAAATATCACTGTCACCATATAGTAAATGCTATAATTTATTCAGGTCCCATGGAGGGAATAATTAATTAAATCTGATTTTTAAAAACCAGACATATCAGATACGATTTGTATCACAGAATTTCAATTTTCTTAGCAGATGAGCAGTTCATTAGACCAAGAAGAGGTTTTTTTTCTGTATTTCCTGTCTAAATTAGAGATGGAGGATGACTCACAGTGGGGCTGAAAAGACTTTTCACTCAATCTTGTGAGCAAAGATACTAACGCTATTTTTAAAAATATGAGTTTCAAACCCAGACTGATAGATTACCCAGATTGCATTCAGAAAAATATGACAAAAAGCCAAGCGGAAACCATTTTTTGAGTTTCTTCTACAAGAGCTATTTAAATATATATTCCTATTTGCATTCAAGATACAAATCTCACTATAGCATCCCGTTGAAGCGTGTCTCATTGAATAAAACACTAGCAGCTGATTCAGTGGACGATTCCTAAGAAAGACAATGTGTAAATCTCTCAGTTCTCCCTCACAGGAAATAAACTGAGCTAATAATAATAAGATTTGTATGTATATGTATATATATAATAATAGGTAAGATTTGTATGTATATGTGTGTATATATATATATATACACACTGGCAAGTATGTATTTGGCATGTACTCATTCACTTAAATTCACAATACCCATATAAAGGAGAAGGCAGTTTCCCCTCTCACTTATGAGAGGAGAGCATGGATGGATCACAGGAAGTGGCCAAGGTCACACAGCAGGTAAGTGGTGCAGCTGTGTTCAAGCATAGTGTGGTCTCACAGTAGCACCGGAGCTCCTGGCCTCTGTGCTCACTCCCTCCCAGTGGGCGCTGCTGGAGGAACTATGTATATTTTTTAATTTGCCAGAGTGTCAAGCACACAGTATCAAAAACCTCATACACAGAATATTTTTTTGGAGTTTGGAGAATTACAGAAGCTTCTAAACGTAAAGACTGAATGAACTTCAAAAACATCAGATGTCCACATCAAGCCCTGTGGCTTTTGCCATAGCGGAGAGCAGCCTTTCTCCTGGTTGTTTTGACTGTAGTAACTACTCTCTGTGGGAGCCTATTTGTGGTCTTATGATAAACCAGGAACCAGAGGGAAAGCTACTAGTGCAGTTAATCTGGGGCTCCAGGCTTCTTCCTCGATCTCTTCCTCTGACGTCGGGGAGCCTTTGCTCAGATCAATTCCACTACAAAACTGCTTTTAAGCATGCTCTGATCCTGACCGGAGCACCCCTCAGCTTGCTGTAAGTATGCCTGCTGCAAAGCAGCCTTCACATTTCCGGTCCTATCTCACAAAGCTTGCTGTGGGTGAGGAAAAATGCTGCGCATTCTACCCAAATTATTTTAGACAACTGGACTCAGGTTCAAACTGGCACTGTGGGCCCTTGACATGGCAAAGATATGCATTAACCTGCAAATGTCATAAAGGTTTTGCACAAGGGGGAGAGGCAGCTTGCTGTAAAGATCATAGACTCAATCTCTCTCTTCCCATTTTTCTTTAGCCTGAAAACATAATTATTTCACCATTATTTTTATTGGCTGGTTTTTTGTTTGTTTGTTTGTTTACCTAGCAAATTCTGTTTCATTTCTTTCTTTAAAAAAAAAAGAAAATTCTGTTTCTTTTCACATTTGGAATTCCATTGTCTTCTGGTTGCCATGATTTCCGGTAAAAAGTCAGATATCTATGTTAGTTTTGCTCGAAGATGCTTGAAGATGCTTGAAGGCATCCTTCCCACCTTTGCTCCCAGCAGTTCAGTGGTTTCCTTGGATTAATCTTTGGGCGATGACAAGTATTCTTCAGTGTGCAATTCCACGTTTTCCATCCATTCAGGAGAATTGGAAGCTATCCGTTCTTCAAACATTGATTCTAATCCATTCTCTATAATCTCCACTTTTCATATTCCACTTAGATTTATTTTCCATTTTTTCTTTACCAATCACACATATGTTAGAATTTTATATCATATCCCACATATTTATTACACTCAACTTTTAAGTTTTTTTTCCTCTCTTTCTTCAGATTCAGTATTCTCTATTGATCCATTACACAACTAACTGGTCATATTTTCTCGTTTATCTAATAATTTTTATTAACTTTACCTTTTAAACTATTAATTAAAATTCAGAAATTTTCTTTTTAAAATTTCTACTTGATTGTCTTGCTTTTTATAAATCCCTTTTGGGTCAAATTATCCATATTTTCATTTATCACTTTCTCCTTTCCTCTGTTCTTTTAAAAAATACGTTATTTAATTATTTTATTCTCAAGTCCTTGCTTGGTCCGTTTCTATATTCTATTGTTTTTCCTTTGGATTTTGATTGTTTGGCAACAGTACACTTTTTGTATGAAAATCTGTAAGAAAAAAATTTATTATCCTTCACAGGGGGCTCATCATTCTCTTTTCCAGGCCAAAGACTGAGGCTAATCACCTTAATACCGTCAGGGGCTGGGGTGACTGAAGACTGAGCTGTAGTTTGACAGGTGTCTCAGTCTAGTTTGCACCTGCTGCAAGGTAACTGCAGGGGTTCTAGCTGAGAGTGTGGCCTGTCACCACGGCTGGTGCCTCCTCAGTGATGCTCTTTCCTTATCTTGCCCTCACTGATACAGTCTACTTTTCAGAGCCTTTCTCCTTGTTTTCTTCACTTTCTTCTTTTCACAGTTTGGAAATTCAGAAAATGTCTGGAGTATAGGGTCCCTTTGTCTTTTCTTCCTTTCTCTCTAAGATAATGGCTCATAGGTATTTTAATTATTGAAACTCACTAATGTGCCAATCTAAGAGAATAACTTTCCATAGCTACCTCTTTCCAGACTCATAAAGTGGATTTTCATCACATCACATGCAGTGCACATAAGACCACTGGGGCCATGTTCGCCAATCACCTGGTGGAGTGGTGTTCACCAGACCTATCCCCTGTACATCTCCTTCCTCTGTCTCCTTCTGTGCTCTTTGGAAGAAGTCACCATGTGCAGCCCACAATTAAAGAGTGGGAGCTATGCCCTACACCTCCTTGAGGGAATAACATCAACATAAACCATGTGAAATTCTGTATGGGGGATTTGTCTGTGCTCTCCCATGTGTCTATGTATTTATTTATTCAACCATTTATTTGTATCAGTGTGGCTTATGGATATTTAGTTTATACTTGGGTTATAATCCAATACTATTATATTTATTTTGCTACTCATATTTTTAGCTTTGACCATTGTGATATCTTTTAGTTGGTATCTCTTGACATACGCCCATGATTTTGTGTGTAGGTTGGTGGGTGTGAGGTGAGTCTTTAGCATGTCTTAGTTTCCGGAACTGCAAGACACTCTAGACTCATTTTGTATATTCCCTGCTGTGGCCTTACAATCCACCACTTCTCCAAGGAGCTCTTATTCCTTTAATTGGAGAATGATATTAGAAACCAACATCTGGGCACCAAGGGTCCCTATTGTTCCTGCAGTGTTGCTGCTCCTAGGACTTCTCAGCTGACAGAGCAGGAAACACATGTGTATCAACTCATACATGTATGCATATCCATATATATTTAGCTTCTTAATTAATAACATTTATTGAAAACCAGAGCTGAATGTCCTGCCATCAGCCTATTTCTGATCATTCCAAAGTAGACGTCCTTGAATTCGCTGCTGGTTATTCTCAGTGACGGTATGCCTACAGATACTTTATCAGAATAAAATAATTTAGTAGGTTTGCTTCTTATTGCAATTGGTAGATAGATATAGATATATAGAAGAGAAAACAAAAAGTCTCTGGCCAGGTGCGGTGGCTCACATCTATAATCCCAGCACTTTGGGAGGCCCAGGCGGGTGGATCACCTAAGGTCAGGAGTTCGAGACCAGCCTCTCCAAGACAGTTGTGCCAATAATTAAGACTGGACTTTAAAGATATTTACCATTAATTCCCAAAACTGACATCTTAATCTAGTAACCAATAAAATAAATTATTGGAGAATTTTAAGAGCCAACAATTTCTTCATACCAACAAGCAATAAGATCAGTAGAAAAGCTAGCCCTGCCTTCAGCTGCATCCCACACTCTGCCAAAAGAAAATCAGTTGCAAAATAGTGGACCCTGGGAATAATGAAACACCAAAACCAACAACAACATAACACAAAGGACAAAAAGCAAAACAAAACACATTCACATATATTCACAGGCAGAACAACTGTTTAAGTACAGGATTTTGAATATGCATATGATGATCACTTGATAAAATCAAATTGGTAGGTAATTACTGTGCTCAGTCATTGAGAAGGAAACTCAAAGTTAAAGATAAAACTTAGAGTAAGTAAAAGGAATTAAAACTCAAAGGACATGTCACACCAGCCTCTTTTATGTGTGGATTCTCAATAATATTTGATTCTTCTTACGTATGTGGAAATTTGCAGAACTCTCCCCACCAGCAAAATTGGTTTGTATAAATACGGTCAGTAGTGAGTTAGGTTAAGTTTATAACCAGGTTTATAGACATTATGCAAACACGGCCTGGACTCAAAAATACAAATTAATTCTAATCATCCCTCTCCCATACCAGTTAAAACATTAAAACATGCTTTCACTTTGAATCAGTTGTTTTGTCTCAAATATCATTTATGTATCATGGTTGCCCGACAGGCTTGTACTTTAAGGATATGACTACAGATGGCCTTAGGCCTCTCTGGCTTTTGAGAGCTGTACCTCTTTCAGTAAATTCCTACCTGCAGACGTTGTCACGATTTCTGTGGTGTTTCTGAGGCCCATGAAGTCAAACTGATAAAGCCGCCATGATTTCTGGTCAGCTGCCTCCACTGAATTTTTTCTCCATCTATAAATCATTTCTTCTTTGGGATAGCCATCTAAAAATACAGAACAAACATTCACCCTTGAAGGTACACAAGTGTAAATCATCAAAGTAAAAATTATAATTCTGATCAATTAATAGGAGTTAAACGTTTAGGCCACGTGTGCTCTCTAAACTTTCCTCCGAGACACAGAAACTGGACAAATGAATGGCCAAATGCCACCTAATCCTGCTGTAGAGCTTCACGAACGGCCAGGCACTCCCCAGCAGAGGCCTGACCACTGACAACACACAGGGAGTGGCGTCTTCATTTCTTTAACCTTGGGGAGCCGCAGCTGCAGTCACCCTTCAAGCAGTGGAATGGCTCCCAGCCTCTGAGTCCTCTCCGTGCAGATCTAACTATGTAGCCCACACCCATACACCTTCCACCCTTCCCCACAATGTAGTCCCCACTGAGATCTCAGGAAAGAGAACTCATAAGATAATCACGGATTTGACAGATTCCATAGACCCTTCCTCCTATCAGTCTCCAGCTTTGATAGGTGAATGTTGACCTGCTTCAGGGACCCCTTCTCATGTGGTTAATTACTCCAGGGAGTGTGAGGCTGGTGTTTCTGCTGCCTGGGGCCCAGGCTGGCACCTGCCTAGATCATGACATCAGGCAGGTGCTCTGCCCCACTCCTGTGGGTGCTGTCAGCAGGGCTCCCTGGCTCCCTGAGCTGGAGCTGGGTATTTTCCCAGATGCCTGCTTTTCTGCCTGCATCTGCACTCCTGTATTCCCCACTTCTGAATGATGCTTGGACAACAGTGTCCCGTCAGCTGGAGCTCTGTGACCTGTGCAAATGCTTTCTTTGTACTGCCCGATCCGCAGGCTCTGCAGCTGTCTGCCCCTCAGGGCACATCCTACTCTCAAGAACAAGTCTAGGCCTTGTGTCACTGGCAACACGTGACAGCACTGGCATTCTCAGCCTTCACTGGTTCATAGGGACAGGGATGGCATGACTCTGAAAGAAATGTACGCACCATCTTGATGAGTTACCCCAAATGCTAAAAGCACTGCCTTAGTGCACACATATGTATGCAAACATATTAATACAGTGGTTGAAATGTGCTGATTAAACATTTAAATCAGTTTGCAAAATCCTTAAAGGCAATCTGCCTTCTGGATTTTTTCCCCTTCTGCCTGACATTGCCGGCATGGCTCCATCGTTGGAGGACTGAAGCAAAGCACAGGCAGGCCCCGCTTTTGGACTGTGGGTCGAATGGTGAGATTACTGTCAACACAGCAGGGACACATGCTCTCCCCTAACCTGAAAATGCTAAGCTCAAGGTACCCAGCGCCAGCCTGAAGCATTTGTATGAAGGAATCAAACACTGCACTTGGTCCAATTGCTTTCTATCCACATTAAGCTGTCATAATTACAAAAGTTGCTCTATGCTATAATTTTTCCCTTTTAACTTTGTTTTTAAATTACCTTTATTTGAGATATAATGCACATACATAAAATTCACACAGTTAATGTCTCCAAATCAGGGATTTTTCACATATTCTCTGAATGGTGGAACCATTGCCTTAATCTAATTTTATAATATTTTCATCACCAAAATGACCTGACCAAGGAGTGGTCACTGCCATTTCCCCCCCCTTTCCCTCCCCACACCCACTACCCATCTCACCTGGTCCTAGGCAGTCACTTATACATTGTCTGTCACACAGTTTGGTCTATTCTGGACATTTTATATGAAGGCAATCATACAATATGTGAGCTTCTGTAAATAGCTTATTTAACTTAGCATAATGTGTTCAAGATATACTCCTATTGTAGCACATATCAGTATTCCATTCTTACTTATTGTCAAATTATATATATATATGTATATATATATATATATATATATATTTTTTTTTTTTTTTTTTTTTTTTTTTTTTAGGTAGAGTCTTGCTCTGTCGCCCAGGCTGGAGTGCAGTGGTGTGCTCTTAGCTCACTGCAACCTCTGCCTCTCGGGTTCAAGGAATTCTCCTGCCTCAGCCTCCTAAGTAGCAGGGATTACAGGTGTCTGCCACCACATCCAGGTAATTTTTTGTATTTTTAGTAGGGATGGGATTTTGCCATGTTGATCAGGGTGGTCTCAAACTCACGACCTTGTGATCTGCCCACCTCAGCCTCCCAAAATACCAGGATTACAGGCATGAGCCACCACACCCAGCCTCAAATAATATTCAATTGTACAGATATACCATATTTTGTTTATCCATTCATCAGTTGATAGACATTTTGGTTGAGTCCATTTTTTCATGATTATGAATAATGTTGTTATGGGCATTTGTGTACAGGATTTTGTGTTGATATATCTTTTCAGGTCTCTTGGTTACACACCTAGGAGTAGAATTGTTGAGTCTGAGTAACTACATTTAACATGTTGAGGAACTGCTAGATTGTCTTCCAAACTGGCTGGAACTTAAAATCCTATCAGCAATGTACAAGGATTTCAATTTCTCCATATCCTCTACAACACTTGTTAGTGTCTGCCTTTCTAGTGACAACAATTGTAGCAGGTGTGAAGTGGCATATCATCATTGTTCTGATTTGTATTTCTCCAGTGACTGATAATACTGAGCATATTCTCAGCTTTTATTGGCTATATTTATATTTTCTTTGGTGAAGTGTTTGTTCAGATCTTTTGCTGATTTTTCAGTTGGGTTGTTTTTATATCGTTGAGTTTTAAGAGTTATTTGAATATTTGGGTACAAGTCCTTTATCAGATATATGTTTTAAAATATTTCCTCCCTTTACGTGGTTCATCTTTTCTTTTGAAGCAACTGGAATTTGTTAATTATGGGAATATATACATAATGTAAAGTCTATCATTGGAATCATTTCTGAGTGTACAATTTGGTGGCATAAAGAACATTCAGAATGGCGTGCAGCCACCACCAGCATCTATCTCCAGAATTCCTTTTCTCTATAATAGAATTTATTTTCGGGTGTACTTCTACTTACAGCAAAACGGAGTGGAAAGTAAAGAGACTTCCTGCATGCCCTCTGCCCCATTATCCACATCCTCTGCAGAACAGCACATTGGTTACAACGGATTAGTCATAGTGTTATTACCAAGAGGCCACAGTTTACCTTAGGGTTTACTCCCTGTGCTGTATACTCTATGGGTTTGGACAAATGTATAATGACACGTATCCACCATTGTGGTATTGTACAGAGTATCTTTCTTGCCCTACAAGTCCTCTGTGCTCCATCTATTCACCTCTCCCTCCCGCCCTCCCCCCACAGCAACTACTGAGTGTTTTACTGTCTACATGGCTTTTCTTTTCTAGAGTGTTTTAAGGTTGGACTCATACAGTATGTAGCTATTCAGGTTTGCCTATTAGTAATATGGATTTATTTTTCTCCCTGTCTTCATGGCTCAATTGCTCATTACTGTCCCCATTTCACAAATAAGAAAGCTGAGGCACTGAGACAATAAGTAATGTACATAAGGAAGAGAGAGAGTATAAGGTTAGGATGTGTGACTCTAAGTGTCCATCCCTTCACCCTCTGCAGAACACTGGTCTCCGTCTGTTCTTCTGATTGTTATGC
This sequence comes from Ateles fusciceps, assembly GCA_036589455.1. Lineage (NCBI taxonomy): Eukaryota > Metazoa > Chordata > Mammalia > Primates > Atelidae > Ateles > Ateles fusciceps. Next base: position 922,426 of record JAZHEH010003346.1, read on the forward strand.
TCCCCAAATCCATGTTCCTCAACTTAGAAAGATCTTCCTCAAAATACAGTCCCTATCATGGAGCAAAAGAGGTATGCTTTTAATAAATCCACTTTTCTCAAGAGTATAGAGGTGACTGTTTCCAAACTGCTTATTGCCTTCACCTTTATGGAAATGCAGGTAATGTTTCAAAACAACATTAAGAATTATCAATCATTTAAAAAACAGCCTGTCTTCCATAGTTTTCTCAAAGACTCGATGGAAACACTTTTGTTCTTTGCAGGGCTTTTTATAAAACACTTTCTGCTCTTGAGAAGGCTTCAGGGTCCCCAAACCAAGGTCGTTTTGATCAGAGATGGACATGCCGCAAACCTAATAAAGCTGGGATCACAGAGCCCTTGGCTGCACAGGCCCTTCCAAAGCGCTGGAGGGACGCTGCAGCTTTTTCGTGGATAATTCTGAATCACTAGAAAAGAACTCCTGTCCCATTTGTTTCCTCTCTTGGTATTTTTTGTTGGATGTTTGACATTCTGAATTTTAACATTTTTATATGAAATTAATCATTAATTTCTATGTTTATCTTTGTATTTATGTTTACATAATACTTCCCTGAAACATGGTCAGATATTTTTTACATTTAATTTGTTAGTTATTCTGAAATTATTTTGGTCTGGGCCTTTCTACTGACTGCCAGTTGTGTATTTTATTTGTGTGACATAAATATATTTGTTATATACATATACATAAATATATTTGTTATACATAAATATATCTATTTGTTATATATATATATTTGTGTGATATTAACGAATTTATCTGTGTGATATTAAGTCACCAAATTTTTAAAGAAGAAAATGCCTGTGGCTAGGAAAATGAAGTCCTCTTATCAGCAAAAGTAATTCCTAATCTCCTCCATCAATCTGTCTGCCTGGCCTCACGTGGTGGCGGTGTGGCTAATGGCCCTGAGCGGCTGGCCGTGATGGCTGGCCCTGTTCAGGCCCATTCCCTGGCTCCTGTGATGGAGAAGTCCCACTTCAGAGTCTCTGTGTAAAGCCTATGAAGCAAGGCATTTCCTGATCTTTGAACCTAGAAACCAATATTAGGAAAACTTTAAGACAGACAGAGAGTTTAACCCTTACATATACTTTGTGTTAACTTCATGGTTGCCTGTGTTCTCATTAAAGTGAAGGGACACTGGTTTTTAACTATCAGTTCTTTCACATACATCACGAGACACAGCCTAACTGTAATATCCACTACAGAGAAATCACAATTCTAGTCATAATCATAGATTCTTTTGGAAATCTGATAAGTTTATTTATTACCTGACTTCTCAACCTACGATGAAAATATGAAAGCCATTTCTTTTTTCTGAAATAACAATAACAAATACAAAATTAGGCATTTGAAAAAGAAAACTAAAAACTGGTCAGCCAGATTATTAAGTTTAATATATTAAGTAGAAATATCAACGAGTTTTGGACCAGACATTTAGAATTTCAGTGGCTGGTCAAATCTGCCACAAAGGTAACCATTTCTGTCTTCTAACACACTCAGGCTTAGTCAACAAACTACTGCACAATTAGAAAGCATTTTCCCCCGGTAAAAAACTGTACTTTGCAAGTTCTAATTTTCAAAGACAGGTGTATTTCTCCCCTTCTCTATACCTTCAAATTTCCTTGCAAATCAATTTGGGTCCTATAGAAGAAAATATAAGGGCTGCACAAAGAGGGTACATATGAGAAAGCACCAGGTCAGTGGGTATGCAGGGAATTCTACCAAACCCTTAACATTCAGATGCTGTTAGTGCCATTTCAGCCAGCTCAGAGAGTAGGAAATGCAAGAAAAAATATCTAATTATATCTTTATATAGTGAGTATTACAATGATTTACAACCTAATAATGAATGCACAAAAAAGCTTTCTTGCTTCAAAATATGAAGGCAAAATCTCACGTAAAATAATAGTTGACAGAATTCATCAACACATTTCTTTTAATACCTTATGATTTAACAGGATTTATGCAGGAATGAGAGTAGAGATTCATGAATATAATCCATCATGCATTTGTCTCCATAGAAAGCAAAACTTATTTGAGAAAATACAGTGTATGTTTGTGTTAAGAACACTCATTAAGCTAAAGTTCAAAATATATTTTATATATATATGCAGGTAGAGACAGAGAGAGAGTATATATGTTCCTAAGACCCAATAACTTAATAGGAAAATAGAGATCCTTTTCCTTTTAAAATTGAAAGCAAGGTAATATCCACTGCCTTCCTTATTATTTTTCATTATATTGTTTATATTAGCTAGCATACTCTTAACAAAGAAAATAAATATAAAAAACAATGAGAGGTATACAGACTAGAAAGCAACATATGTTGCCAGGAGCAGTGGCTCACACCTGTAATCCCAGCCCTTTGGGAGGCCAAGGTGGGTAGGTCACCTAAAGGTCAGGAGTTCAAGACCAGCCTGGCCAACATGGTGAAACACCAACTCCACTAAAAATACAAAAATTAGCAGGGCATGGTGGTGTGTGCCTGTATTCCCAGCTACTCAAAAGGTTGAGGAAGAGAATTCCTTGAACCTGGGAGGCAGAGGTTGCAGTGAGCCGAGATTGAGCTACTACACTTCATCCTGGGCAACAGAGCAAGACTCCATTCTCAAACAAAAACAAAAACAAAAACAAATGTTTACTTATCCAGAAGACAAAAAGAATTAATGAAAAAACTGGTAGACCTATTTTCCTAAATTATCATAAAATACCCAAGGCATAAACTTAACAAAAACATTCAAATCCATGAGAGAAAGTTCATAAGTTACTACTGAATCCAACATAGATTAAAGAAATGCAAAGCCACCCCATATTCTTATTTTTGCATAGAGAGACAGACAGAAAGATGGTGATTCTCTCCAAGTTTAATTATGAATTTCATGTGATCTCAATAAGGAGACTGTTAACTTTTTTTCTGTTTCCAAAGTTGATGATAAATTTTATTTATCAGAACAATCAAGCAAGAACGGCCAGGAGAAGTACAGTGAGTGGGGCCAGCGATTCATAGGTTATTAACTATTATAAACACTCTACACTAAACCTATTGTGCATTGGTGCTGGACTGATCAAAGAAACAGGAAAGATGAAAATTCCCTTGGGATTAGTTTATGATGAAGGCAGTTACTTAAATTAACAGGAGGAAGAAGGAGTTTATGATCAGTGGAAACCATATGAGAAAAAGATAAATTTGGATCCGTTCTTGTATCACGTATGAGAATAAATTCTGAAACCACACTTGCAAAAATTGTAACAGCAAGAAAATTATGACAGGGAAACAGATATGACATAATTGACTCCATCTTGCCTTTAACCTCCAAGTTGCCCTTGTTCATTCCTGGGCATGGGCCAAAATAACTTTGGGGGGAAATTTAGTTTATAGTTTAAATGATAATAGCTCTTACCAAAACTAAACTGCCTTTATGAAATAATAAAAGACAACAAGTTCAGGATTATGAGAGGAGCCTGAATTCTACTAAGATGTAGGTGTAGCTAAGTGACAACCAGCCATTGTCTGGCGGTCACAAGATTTGTGACTTCAATTACTCATGCAAATAACATCACTATCATGGAAACTAAGATTGACCCTTTGAGATGCCTTTTCAGACTTTTACATTTCTGATGCCTGGATGACTCACTAGGACCAGCTACTCCTCTGGTACGCACACCCAGAGTGGACTCAGCCTAGGAGGACCATTTTTCACACCCCTGTGATTTCCTTCCCAACTAATCAGCAGCAGCTATTCCTTAGCCCGCACCCATCAAACTAACTTTAAAAACCTCTGGCCTCCAGAGTTCAAGACCAGCCTGGTAAACATGGTGAAACCCCATCTCTACTACATATTAAACTTAATAATCTGGCTGACCAGTTTTTAGTTTCTCTTTTTTCAAATGCCTAATTTTGTATTTGTTATTGTTATTTCAGAAATAACAAATGAGGATATTAACAACCTCATCAGATGATTTTTTTTCTTTGCTTATTAAGCTGATAACTTTCATCTTTTCAAGGAAGCACTTTATGGCTTCTCTTTGGCATATTCAAATTGCCAGCATCACTACTTTTGAACTTTGGTGTCATTGAGTCAAATAAAAATTATACTTGCACATAAGCACTGTGATACTAAGACACGATAATGCAGTGAGGAATAATACAGTGTGGTCACAGAAGAACAGAATATCCCAGCAGCAGTTTCACATCATGAGCAAAAGAAAACTTGAAATCGATGCAGGTGCTATGAGCTGATAAGACACTGAAATACCAGGATGTGGACCAAGCTGGCTAAGATCAGCTGGATCCAACATGGCCCTGAATTTGACCAAGGTTTCCCCTAGGATCTCATTAACAACTCATTAACACAGTAAACCACACAACCACCGACCACATGATAATTCCAGGAACACCCATATTTGGTGTAAAAATGAGTGGCACCACAGTTCTGAGAAGTTTCTATCTTTTTTCCAGGAATACTGTACCACTTGATTAAAGAAACCCATAAAGATAAAAGCCCCAAACCCCATGGCATGACTGTCTCCTGAATATGCCACACTCACCTTTGAGTGTGTACTTTTTGCTTTGTGATAAATCTCTGCACTTTCACTGTATCCTGACTCATTCTTGAATTCTCTCTCACGATGCTGTCAAGACCCTGGACACAGGCAGGGGATGAGGTCCCATAGGCATTTTGGGACCTCCCCTGGCCCTGCTGGTATCAATACTGCGACCGCTGATTTGATAACTGTACCTAAGTGACTAATGGGTGGACAGTGTGTACACGGTGGATACCCTGGAGAAAGGGACAATTTGCATCCTGGGTGGGACGAAGCTGGATGGTAAGAGACTTCATCATACTACTCAGAGTGGTGCCCAATTTAAAAGTTATGAATTGTATATTTCTGGAATTTTCTGTTTAGCATTTTTGGGCCAAGGTTGACTGAAGGTAAGTGAAACTGCAGAACGTGAAACCTGAATTACGGGAGATGAGTACATTTATGGGAAAATCCACACAATGTGACATTTACTTTAGAGTATTCTTTAACAAATGTGAAAGGAGAGACACTTGCAGCCAAAACAGAAGAAATGCTGGTGCTGAATAACTGGCACGTGAGGTTTCATTGCACTCTTTTATCCATGAAAAATAGAACTACAGCCTCTATTTAGCCAATGAAATAACTGGTTTGATGCTCAAAAAGTTTATCAAAATAAAACAACACACGTAGGCCCCAAACTGCAGTGCCTGCAATCCCAGGCCCTGGATTCAGACTCTGTCTTGTACTCATATGCTGGAAAACTATGATCCCATGAAGTAATGCAAGCCCTGTCCAGATCTCAGGCCCCGTATCTGTGAACTGTGGAGAATGTGGATGGGACTCCACATGTAACTATATGTTACGGTCTGAACATCTGTGTCTCCCCCCAAATTCATATGTTGAAGTCCTAACCACCAATGGGATGGTATTTGAGGTGGGGCCTTTGGGAGGTTAATGAGGTCAGGAGAGTGGAGGCCTCCAGATGGGATTAGTGCCCTCATAACCAGAGACATGAAAGATAATGTTTCTCGCTTTGTGTGAGGACCCAGCCAGGGTGCACATGTGCAGGCCAGGAAGAGGCCCTCACCAGACACCAGATCTGCTGACACCCAGCTGGTACTTCCCAGCCTCCAGAACAGTGAGAAATGCATGCTGGTGGTCTTTGGGTTTTTGTTACAATAGGCCCAGATGACTAAGACACTATATAACATGCACAGCAGTGTTCCAGGCCAGTCATTGCTGAGTTGATGTTAACTGTAGTTTTTATTGTGCTGCCAAAAAAATAGAAAAATTATATCCCCTACTGAAAATACCATATTAAAAAGTTCTCCCTTTTCACTGGGCTCTCTGGGAAGCTCTCCCTCTATGTGTCTCCAGCCCTTGGCTGCTAAAGAGGGTGGAGGGGGAGGCTTGGAGAGCAGCCGTCACCACACTGTCACCACGCTTACCCTTGGGGTCCCCTCCAGTTCTCTCTGCCACTTCCCTCCTCTCTCTGTGCTTTCAACTAGGATACAACAGTTTAACAGGAGCAGCAGCCTCAGAGTAAGATTACACTGTACACAGCCTTTTGTCTACAGAAGAGTGATACATTTTTGAATGGTGTTAAGTGGTAGCTTCCCAGTCTCTTGCATTTTGACCTACCTTGAGAAATGTTTAGAAGGAAAAGAGGACAAGTGTTGATTTAAAAGATGCAATATGAAGCTGTTTCAAATTTAAGTTTGTTTCTGTGCAATAAGAAATAAATTCTGCTTTGGAAACTGGGATCATTTTCTTGTCTGTAGTTGTGAATATGTCCAAGTATAATAATAATTTTACTGATGCTATGAACAATGCTATTTTCCCCATGCAAATGTCACACAAATGTCCCAGGGCTTGGAATTGACTCAGGGAATCATCAATTACAAATTTACCACTGTTGGGGGTAGAAGTTTCCAGAGATGAAGAGACACTGTAGAGTATACTGAATATTCTGTGGTCTTCTATGGAATATTGTGGAGTCTGCTGCTGGGTCACAAACCCTTTGCCCACTGTATAGAAACTAGGCCAAACTCTTTAACTTTCTTCAGAGATTTCTCAACTCAGTGCAGTCCAACATTCAATGGTTTTTACTATGAAATAAGGGGCCTTGAATTGAAGCCTACAGGTTGTTTAGCCTCAGCTCCTTGTTTACCAGGTTTCTAGATATTAAGCAAGCCACTCAATCTTTTGGGGCTTTATCTTTTTAAAACATAACAGGACGGTCTACAACAGTATTTTTGAAACATTGGGTCTTTAGAACCAGTTAAGTGGATGACGTCCAGCATTTTAAAATGAGATACAGAACAGACTAGAACATATGAGAAGGCATCATGTAGATGTGTCTTAGAACATGTAAGTTTGCTTTTGCTTTCCCTTTTCTGTCTAATATAAAGAGGTGGTTTCCATTTACATTTTTATACAGATGTTTGTTATGCAAATAAAATCTGTTAAAACTTTTGTATTAATTTTGAATCAAGCTTGTTTCAAAACATATATTAATTTTAATCATTTTAGTGGCATGCATTAGTTTTTCAAGATATCTGATCATATCATCTGTAAATAATGATAATATTAACTTTTACAATATTTGTGGTGCTTATTTTTATTTCCTTCATATATTACTAAAGCAGAGACAATGTTCCTGATACCTGCCATGTATTTTACAGCCAGTATTTCTCTGTTTAATACATACTTAGTGTTTTTATTGAAATAAGTCACTGAATCATGTTTTAAAAAGTTCAATGTGTTTATTTAACAAATTACTTTGAAAGATACTCTAACATTGCATTATTGTCATCTTTCTGGAATTATGGTATGTCAGTTTTTGGATAAATGCTGAATTAGGCAGACAGTATATTAACCTTTGCAGATTTAGTAGGATGCTAAATTGTGGCATGCCATGTATTTCATAGTGTAGCACAAAAGCTATTTAAAAACTCTCTATGTCAGGTGATAGGAGAAGTTAACATAGGAATAAAACATATTATTCCAATTTATACTTTTAATTAGAGTAATAAACATTGGTTTCTTAAAAGTTTGGCAGAATTTTATCTCTAATACTATATATAAGACTACTTGAAATAATATACACAGAATACTGTATATTACATATATAGAAAAGTACTTTTTATTGAAGTACACTTATATATATATATACACAGAAAAGAAGATGAATCAAAAGTATCCAATTGATTTATTTACAAAGTGTCATATGTCTACCTACCCAGCGCTCTAGTCAGGGGCAGAACATTATAGACTTCAAAAGCCCTTAGATTCCGTCCATCTTAATCACCTCCTCCCAAAAGAAACCAAAGTCTTACTCTCAGTCACATGAATCGCCCTAAGACAGGAGCCCTCTGGCCTCCTCGTTCCTCTGAATCACAATCCTATGCCACAGATAACCAACAGCCTGACTATCCAGTCCTTCCATTTTCAAATATATTGTTCTAAGGTTCTTACGTATTTCTTTTGTGGTTTTTAAACGAATATCGCTTCTGTGTTCTTTCATATTTTAGACACTTTTATTTTACTTTCTTCTATCACATCTGCTGGGGCTGGCTTTTATTCAGTTTCCTTCCAAACCCAGAGTTCTGGTTATTTGTTGGTTTTGTTTCCATTTTATTAAGTTCTTGGCACCTTTCTAATTGCTGCAGAAACAACACAGATATGGCAAGGTCCCTGCTCTCCTGGGCTTATCCTAGGGGGACGAGACTGCACACAGGCAGATGCTGATAAGCTACAGTGCAGGCAGGGAAGGAGTGAGGGGGTGGGAGTGAGAAGTGGGCTCAGAGGGGGAAAGTGATCCGGAAATTCCCTCTGATAAGACCCAGAAGGAGATGAGGACGTCTCCAGGAAACCCTCAAAGGCTGTGAGCAAGGAGCTAGGTGTGCTTCAGGAAGAACAAGGAAGAGACAACTGAGCAAGGGCAGGTGAGGGGAAAGGGGTGAATTAGGACAACCGGTTCTGGACACAGCAACTGGCCAAGAAGCAAGGCAGACAATGGGCATGTTCGAGTCCAACAGTCAGGAAGTGAAAATAAAAACAACTGAGGTTCACTTTTCTCATGAGATGGGCAATTTGTTCTTTTTAAGAAGTGCATTAACACATATCAGAACATCCAGTGTTGACAAAAGTGGTGAAAAAGAAGTCTCTATACACTGGTTTTGGCTCTAGTATTGAATGCAAAATCATGGCACGGAATACGGCACTATTAAACTCTTCAGTGTTTGTAAACTTTGATTTGTGAAATTTACTTGACAGAAATACAGTGCCAGCAATAAATAAATAAAATAAAAACACGCACACATGGATTGCTGTGCTGTTTTTGACAGCTTGAATGAAGGCAGGAATTCCGCTCCGTCGGTTCAGTGAGGACGCCGCCATTAATGAGGAAGCAGCAGCGGCGCATGCACGGGGTGGGAAGGGCGCATGCGCGGAGTGGGAAGGGCGGCCGCCCAAACTTCCCGAGCGCGGACCCCGAGTGGTGCGGAGGGACGGAGGGAGGGAGGTCATCTTATCAAAAACAGTCTCCTGTGCGCAGGTGCGAAAGCAGCTCTGTTTATGTAAGTGTGCATGAGCAAACAGATGTACAGGAAGGAGCAGAGACCCCTTTTAGGGCCTGCCAGACCCCCAAAGCATGGAAATAAAGAAAACTCTTGAGTCCCTTTGAGGGAAATTCCAGACACCTAGCCAGCTAGCCCTGAGAAGTAAATGAGCAACGTGAAAGCCAGAAGGAACCTGGACCCCCAGATGGATGGGCCGGCACCCAGACCTCAGGGACCGGAGCTGAGGACTGCACTGCCATGCTGCTCTTTGTTCTAAATTTCCTCCTGAGGGGCCTGGAGGAAGTCATGCCTTCGGGTCAGATCTTAACATTCCTTTCTGTCCACTCCAGATTTTTTAGACAAAGTTTCACTTCCTTAGCCAATCGCAAATCAGAGTCTCTGAATCCACCTCTGACCTGTAGGCCTCTCCTTCAAGACATCCTCCTGCCTGTTTAGGCCAAACCAGCCTATAACCTCCATTTGCCTGTAACTTTCCTGAAATGTACCCCTGCCTTTAAAACCCCCTCCTCGCAATCCACTGAGGTTAGGTCCTCGATGTGAGCTGCCTGATTCTCCGTGCGTGGTGCCCTGCAAATAAACACCCCCCTTTCTCCTGCAGCAAAAACTTGGATGTCTGTGTTTGGCCTCACTGTACCGGGAAAGCAGACCCCAGTTTGGCTCAGTCACGCGAAGCATGGCTCAGCCTCCAGCAGGGATACGGGTGGCATGGGGGAGGAGTGGAAGGCTTTTTATTCTGCCTTTAGACTTTGAATTGTTGGCAACAAGCAACTCACCACAAAAAAGCTCAGCCTTGAAATACTATTTTCTTGTTGGACAAAGATATTAGCAACTATGATACATTTGAGCTTCTTCTGGCTATAATACTATTATAATACTTAAATTTATCCAAAGGTTAGCATTTAGGTAAACTCAATCTTCAGGAATGTAGCAGCGGCCTCGGAGACGTGGTCTTGGCTCAGTGACAAGAGAAACAGTGCAGTCCAATTCCATTCAAAGGACCACCGTTCTGAGATACTGGGGGGCTCCTGTGAGTCAGCCCATCGTGCTCACCTTTCCCTCACTCTCAAAGTCCCGAAACAACCAACTATAAATCAATCAAGAAAAATGCAAGTTCCACTCTTGGATGATAATGAAAAGTTACACTCGCCAGCAAGAAATGAGAGAGAAACTTCTGAAGTTGCACCAAAAGGAAATGTATATCAGTCGTGTGTGTCTGTGTGTGTGTGTGTGTGTTTGCAACCATGAAATTGCAAAGACCATCCATGACTAATGTTGAAACTTTCACTCTGATTAAGTGTTACTATGCTAATTATATTTTTTATAGTTTCCTTCTTTTTTCAAAAAATATTTTGTCAGATTTATTGAGAAACAATTTACATTAGTGTAATCATCCTTTTCAGGTACACAATGAGACATGTTTTTTAAAATTTTATTTTACTGCAGTAAGAACACTTAATATGAGCACATGCGATCTGCCTCTTAGCAGATTAAGTGTGTAATACAGTAGTGTTACCAACAGTCACAGGCTGTTTTCTTTTGCCTCTATGGAGTTAGAGGATAAAATCATTTGGGTGATGATACCCTAGAGATGAAATGTTCTTTCCTTTTGGAAAACTCCTGAATTGTCACCTGTGCCACTTAAGAGGCACAGCTGTCCATGCATGTGGTGATGTGTGCTCACCTTGATGCTCAGGAACTCGCAGCAGCGGCAACACAAGACTGTACTGTATGGGACTGTCTGCCAAGCCTCCCTTTCTCACCAGGAGAGCAGCATTTTGGACAGACTTAGTCCTCTAAGGCATCACACATCACATCTAAACCTTGTTGAGACAGAGGGCAGCAGACAACCACCTTTTGAGGTTTATGAACAACACTGAAGGAGAAAGTACTTTTGGGGAAAGGTGGAGAGAGACTTCAGGGTGTTGGAAGAATTGAGCAACGATGCATGCAGAAGACAGGGCACACCAGAACCAGAGAGGAAGAGAACGTGCAAAGACAGACAGAGACCCTGACCAATGGGTCTAGGGCCTGACCCCGGCTGCACCCACTCCTACATGCCCAGGGCCACAGGAGCACGAGGTCACCGGAAAGACTGAGCGGATGAGGGCTCCCTCACTGCAGCCTCTGCTGTAGTAGCCTGCAGCCATTTCCATCTATCTAGCTCACGTTAGAAATTGCCCCTGGAAAATAAGCCTGGATTATTCTCCTTTTGGTTATCTTTTTGTCAGAGGCATATGGAGAAAGTAAGCCCTGCTCAGTTCACAGAGCCTTCCCAAAGAGGGACACGTTATTGCCACCCAATCTCTGATTTGAAGGCGCCACCAGGCATTGATTGCCTCTCAGCTGGATAATGAGATGGAGCTTGCATCTCCTCAAATTGCGAGGCAGCTGTGGATACCTCTCCAGACTTGACGAGCTTGTGAACGGGGATGCAATTTCAGGGAAAGATGATTACATTCCCAGTAACCAAGGCTGTATTAAATTAGGCCATTCCGACTATTTCAATCAGGGTGAGAACTGGCTAGACACGTGCACGTCACCAGTCAAAAAGCACTACTATTAAATGGCCTTGCATTTCCTTCTCCTAAATTGTAATGGCGATAAACAGCGCAAAGGCCCATACAATTCACGAGGATGGAGCGATGTCATGTTAGCAGCTTTGAAGAACGGGAGAGACACTTCTCCTACAAGTTGCCTTTCGGTGGCCACACTTGTCATGATCTGCTGGTGCTTTTGGGGAAGATGCGGCCTGAATGTGCGTGCCCCAGTCTCCAGCGTGTGCCACGCAGCTGACGAATACAGGGAGGGGGGACTGAGACAGGCGAGAACCGGGGAGGAGAGAAGAGGACCTGGGGTGGAGGGTCTGAGCATCGTTCCTGCACTGTCCCAGGAGTTCACAACAAAAGCAGATGGTCATAGGCCTGTTTCTGCCTCCTCTTCAGCTGCCTCAATAAGGTCCCAGGAGGTGACCCTGAAGCCCTGGAGCCTGGAAGCTTTGTTTAAAGATGTGGAGTCAGGAGAACCTTCCAGCTGCAAGCTAAAGATTTCCCTGACTGGGAGTCACTGCACAGGTGCTTTGACAAATACACGCTGCCCTTTAGAGCCCCTTGTGAAACACAGGCAGAGAAAGTAGTGGGTACCCCTTACAGCACTGGCCAGAAAACACAGCGACAGTGACGGCCAGGGCGGAGTGAGGAAGGCTGGACCAGGCGTCTAGGTTGACACGAGGCAGCAGACTCCAAGGAGGCATCCTGGGGTCTCGCGGCATCCCATTCTAGAGAGGGCAGGGCTGGTACAGTGGGTTAGTCCTGGATAAGCCACTTCAGACACGGGGCAGAGAGTGCGTCCGTATCTAATTGCAGGTCTCCCTCTTCCAAGCATGAATCTCTTCATTTAAAGCTCAGACCCACTGCTGCGTTAAAGGATTGTGTATCTCAAGAAAGAAATGTGTCTAAGAAGATTGATTGTCAGCTGACGAAGACGGAGAGGGATGTAGGGAAAACGGGACAGGTAGCCTTTGGATGGATGCAGGCCTGAAAGTGATGTTTCTACAAAGGCAAAAGACAAAACCTCAAATGCTAGCGAGGACTTGGTCCAGATACCTCCCAAGCCTCCTTCCTGTGAAATGCGAGTGGGAAGGAAACACATCCCTTCTCTCCACCACCCCGCCGGCGCTGCACTGTCCATCTGTAGGAGTGTGGGCAGTGCTTGCAGCTTTACGGTCACTCCCAGTCCAGTTGCATGCCACCATGGTGGTCTCTACTGAACGCTACAACCCATCACCCTCCACTCACCCCCTGCGGTGGCGTCAGAGCTGCTGGAGAAGGAGAGGCCTGCGGGCTCCGTCCTCTAACTCCTTCCACCTCCACACCCCTGCGGTCTCAGGTCCTTCTGAGGTCGGCATGACGGGTGGGGCCCGGGAAAGTGGGGAGCTCCTCTGGGGCTGATAGGATGCCACTGTGCCTGTGCCTTGGGGCTGGCTTGACCCCTGGGCACCACTGCAGGTGCCTGTGGTAGGGAGGGCCCCTCCTCCTGCTGCTCCAGGTGGCAGCCACCCTAAGGACTTCAGGCTCCTCCTGGTACAGGCAGCAAGCCTTCTAGGGAGGGGCCCTGGTCAAGGGATAAAGAGTGGGCTCTCTTCCTGGCCCACGAGTGCCTCGGACCCAGGAGACGGTGGGTCCCATCACCCACTGCAGCTGCCTCTTTCCCTCGCTGTGAGCCCTGTAGTCTCCAAACTCCAGGGCAGCCCTGTCACTGTTTCCAGATTGGCTGGACCTTGGGAAGACATTCTCCCTCCTTTGTCCTTGGGAGGGGAGGGGTAATTGCACCTCTGCATTCTCAATCCACCAGTGGACTCTTGGCCTCTCCTTGTATAATGTGCAGCAGGAGCTGAGCTACGTACATCACAGGCCTCTGGGGCCTCCGGGGGGCCCAGGGACTTTATGTGGGGTGTGAAGGTTCTCACATGGCCCCTAAGGATGACGGGGGCTCCCACTTCACCTCCTGCACACCATTCTGCTCACTCAGCGACTCTCGGGGATTAGCGGTTGACCCAGTGTTTTCACAGACATTCTCTCATCTGTGGGTGTCATGACCAACTGTCCTACAGATCTTGACATCTACAGAGAATGGCAGCTGTCATGGGAAGGGGTAAGACTTGAGGTCTGGCTTTCCACCTGTCCAGGGCAGTAGACGTGGCAGCCCAGGCCCAAGCAGGCTGGGAGGTGACCACTGGAAGGCTCAACAGCGGTCACTGGCACCTGTTCGTAGTGAGTCAGAAAGCACAGTCACCTGCAGGACCAGAAGCAGTGCCATAGCCATGAGGAAAAGTGTTCAGAGCAGGGTCTTAATCACAGAAAGCTAAGGGTGGGCCCCAGATGGCAGAACACACTGGGGTAAGATGGCAGTGGACTCGCAAGCCACAGGCCTCCAAATCTGTGTCCAGTGACCAGGCTTCTCCTACAGTGTGGACACAGGGAAATGGGACAGTGACCAGAGCCCCAGGGGTCCCAGAACTGGAGGCAGAGCACCTTTAGAGTGGGTTAACACACCACACACACACATCACACCACACACACACACACACACTAACACACACACATCACACACAGTCACAAACCACACATGGCATACGCATACCATCTACACATATACAAATATACACACACAGCACACATACACACCACACACACACCCCACACAAACTCACACACCACACATGGCATACACATACCATCTACACATATACAAATACACACAGCACACATACACACCACACACACACATCACACAGTCACAAATCACACATGACATATGCATACCATCTACACATATACAAATACACACACAAGCACACATACACACCACACACACATATCAGACACAGTCACAAACCACACATGGCATACGCATACCATCTACACATATACAAATACACACAGCACACATACACACCACACACATACCCCACACAAACTCACACACCACACATGGCATACACATACCATCTACACATATACAAATACACACACATAGCACACATACACACCACACACATACCCCACACAAACTCACAAACCACACGGTATACACATGCCACGCACATATACACAAATGCACAGACGTACAGCACACGTTCACACCACACACACCCCATGTGAACTCACAAACCACACACGGCATACCCACGCCATGCACATATACACAGATGCACAGACATACAACACACATTCACACCACACACACCCCATGTGAACTCACAAGGCACACACGGCATACACACGCCATGCACCTATACACAGATGCACAGATGTACAGCACATACACACAACAGTAGATTAAAGGGAGGAAGCCGTAAGGTTTGCAGCATCCACAGCTGACAGTCTTTGGGCTGTTTACCAGCTCTCCGTGCCTCTAGCCCACAGGACAGTGACAGCCGGGGGGTGTCAGCAGTGTATCACCTTCTAAGACCTCACAAAGCCAAGATTCTGTTAAGGGAAAATGGCCCCAATGAATAGAACATTCTCTCTAGACAGTTTCAGGCCTCAGGAAGAACATTATTAAAATGATAATGGAAAATGTTTACTGAGCTACCTTCAGATGCCACAGTAAATGGAAATGATGCCTATGTTTATTGAAGTCAAAGAGAACGCACGTGGAGCTAACAGCCTGAAGGGAGAGAAGAAGAGACGAATGATGACCGTGTAACATTCCAGGCATTGTGGTTCATGCAACAGTCGGTACAGAACTGAATGAACTCATTATTGCTTCCTGCAGGGGTTACTGCTCGCAATTTTCCACTTTGTCAACACACGTATGTGTTGACCCTAAAGCTTCACAAGACACGGTGATGAGCGCGTTCGCAAACGTGGACAGGGAGGACTCGCTAAGGACTGAAATGCACAAACCGAATACCCATCGTCATACAGCCGCTGCTTTGCTGCTGTGGCCTGACTGTTCCAGGTAGCTAAAACACCAAACGTCACGTGTGGGTTTCACCTTTCTGAATCGTCCCGGCATGAAAGAAATGGCATTGCGTCAGTAGCACGGGGCGTCAGGATGGTGGTACGTTACTGAGTCATGAGATGCCTTGGGCTCTGGGACCGTATCATTTACTGGGCCGGAGAGATACACCCATGTCACCGGGGTGATCAATGACCTTTCCACCATGTTTTTCGGTTTAGAAGCAATGTTGTTAAAAATGCATTACTCAACTTTTCTGCACGTAGACCTCTACTGTCAAATCTCCCAGATACCTTGTGAATGTTTAGACAAGGCATGGGCTTATGATGCCACGTGGCTTCCCCCCCCATTTCTGTGCAGGCAGAGGGACAGACTACAGAATTCATTTATGTCCATGTTGGACCACATGCTTCATTTTTCTCAAGTGTTCAAGGAAATGGTGCCTAAATATTGTGCAAATATTAAAGGCACACCACACACACACCCCACACAAACTCACAAACCACACATGGCATACACACGCCATGTACACAGATGCAAATGCAGAGATGTACTGCACACATACACAACACTAGATTAAAGGGAGGGGAGGCGTAAGGTATATCTTAGAGACAGGCACACACTGGAGTCACGTAAGCAAAAGTACATCCCCAAACTGACCATGTGCAGGACTTTCTCCTCGAACTTCACGTGAGCCTGTTCAGTGTGGCAGCTTCCCCTGTGGAACTACCTCCCAGTGTGGACATGGAGCAGACTGTGGAGCTCTCTAGCCTTAAGACAGGGCCATGGAGGTAAGCACACAGACACAGCCAAGAAACAGTTGAAGGGACAATGGGAATGCTGGACAACGGAAGGGGTTGGAAAGGCTTAAGAATAAACTCTTTGACTGGGTGTGGTGGCTCAGGTCTGTAATGCCAGCACCTTGGGAGGCTGAGGTGGGCAGATTACCTGAGATCAGAAGTATGAGACGAGCCTGGGCAACATGGTGAAATCTCGTCTCTACTAAAAATACAAAAATTAGCCGGGTGTGCTGGCGGGAGCCTGTAATCCCAGCTACCCAGGAGGCTGAGGCAGGAGAATAGCTTGAACCCAGGAGGTAGAGGTTGCAGTGGGCCAAGATCACGCCATTGTACTCCAGCCTGGGCAACAGAGCAAAACTCTGTCTCAAAAAAAAAAAAAAAAAAAAGAACACCGTCTTTGTTGTTGTGCATTTAAAATCCTTTGAAGGATGCTGTGAGATTTCAAAGGTTACTGAGATCATTAAATGAATATGCTTTTAACTTCAAGACACATGTAACTATTCTATTCCTGAGTGTATAAATAACATGTATTTTCATATTTTTCTAGCTTTATATAATTGACAAATGAAAATTGTACCTATTTAAGGTGTACAACTTGAGAGTTTGCTATACATTGCAAATGATTCCCATAATTAAGCTAATTAACATATGCATCACCTCCCATAGTTACCTCTGTGTATGAGTGTGTGTGTGAGGAGCAGGCTTCCTATCTACGCTCTTAGCAGACTTCAGCTGTGCATTATTGCTGTCATCATGCTCTGGACATTACACCTCAGAACTTACCCTGCGTAACTGAAGCTTTGTGCAGTTTGACCAACGTGTTCTCATACTCCCTGCTCTCTGCACTTGGCAACTCCCCCTTCTAATCTCTGCTTCTAGGAGCTGGACTCTTAGATTCCACATATAAGTGAGGTCATGCAGTATTTGTCTTTCTGTGGCTGGCTTATTTTACTCAGTGTAAAAACCACCATGGCATGTGTATAGCTATGTAATAATTCTGCATGATCTGCTCATGTACCCCAGAACTTAAAATATAATGAAAATAAAAAATAATAATAAAAAAAGAGCAATAATGCCATGGAAAACAAGTGGAGCTGCCACAGTCTCCTGGTGGGAACACAGAGTGGTAGGCCACTTTGCAAAACCGCGTGGCAGTTTCTTATGGAGATCAGTCTCCCTTTACATGTGACCAAACAACTTCACTCCCAGGGGTTTACCAAAGAGAACAGTGCAGTTATGCCCATGCCAATACTTGGACATGCATGCTCACAGTGTATTTATTCCTCATAGCTCAAAATTAGAAAAAACCCAGCTCCCCCATTAAGCAGGGAATGGTCAACACACGGTGGTCTAGCCATGCTAGAGAATACACTTCAGAAATAAAGTTGAGAATAGATGACTTTTCAATGCAACAACCTAGTAAGTTTCCAAAAATCGCTATTAAGCTGAGTCACAAAACAGCCAAGTTGAAAACAGTCTACACTCATGACTCCATTCACACAGAATTTCGGAACAGGAAGAATTAATCAGTAGAGGCAGAAGTAGAGGTAATGATAAAAAAAATAAATAAATTTTCCTCTTAAAGAAAAACAATCTGTCTTTTCATGTGTTGACAATCAACAGTTAGGTGAAAAACTCAAAAGGTACCATTTACAGATAACTTAAAATGTAAATTCTTTACTACTAAATTTATGGAAGATATTCCACAGGAACACAGAGAAACTTACTGAGAAAGAAAACAAGGAGAATGTAAGCATTCCATATTTCACGTTTGATCCCATGGATGGGAAAGTCATTCTGGGCAGACGTCCATCATGGTCACCTGTTGGTACCCTGCCCTGCCTGCCACCCTGTCACTCTTGGACCTGGGGCCTGACCTCCATCGCCTGCTCATTTTTCTGGCCCTCAGACTCCCCCTCTGCCTAACGACTGTCCCCTGGGAGGCAGCTCTCCACCTCTGCACCCCTCCCTCCCAACCGTGTTGCTCTGAGCAACTATTAGAGCAACTATTAGTACTTGTCTAAGGGTTTGCTGCGGGGGTAAACCAAACCCAAGGTATCAGTTCACACAAATTGATCTGTAAATACAATATCATTTCAAATAAAAGACCCAGAGTGTGTGTGTGTGTGTGTGTGGGTGGGTGGAAACTGACAAAGTGATTCATGGTGTAAGATACCCAGTCTGAAGATCATCAGAAGCGATGTATTAGGAATCGTGGTGGGAAAAATCAATGGAGGGTTGGGAAGTGTCTTACGGGGCGAGCGGTGAGGTGAGGGTGCAATGTCAAGCACAGTTCTGCTGCAGGTGACCTTGGCGACAGGGTGAACCACACTCAGCATCGTCCCTTCAGGGCCAGGGCAGGAGCTGCGGTATTCAGGCGTCTGCACCAGTCAGACAGTGGAGAGGGCGGCCCTTGGAGGGGACAGACGCCTTCGCCTGGGGAGCTGCCTCTGATTGCGTCTCTGTGGTGACACCAGAATCCCTGACTTTGCAGAGCTGCTCTCAAGCCACCATCAGAGGACAGGGCACAGCTCTCAAGAGGGACTTGGATGGAGGGAAGTGTTTCCAAAGGACAATGTGCCACACACCCTGCTGACAGACCCCTCCGCAGGGACATGGAGCTACAGAAATTGGGATCTATGTGGCCTGGTGTCCTATTTAGCAGAGGTCACTCCGAGTGTCCTAGGTATTTGGGTGAAGTTTTGAGCGGGCGTTTCTGGCTCTGAACCACGACCTTGTCACTTAACCGGAGACTTTATTTGTCTTCAGGGTAAGGAAATAACAATTTCTTTATCAGGAGATTAAATGACATGACATGCAAGTACACACTAGAGTCCTCTAACCCTGCACGTTCTCAATAAACATTTCCTAAAGATCATGCGTAGAATCATGAAATCTCTCACAGAGGCAAGATAATAAATTCCTCTTTGGGAAAGCTGGTAGTTTAATGGCTGAATTTTGATCAGTTCATTAGTGATTAGTGGGAAGGGGCAGAGAAAAGAGGGTTCAGGTGACCAGTTTCACTCATCCCAAATGTCGCCTCTGTGAGACAACTGAGCAGAATCTTCGGGCACTCACCCGCTCTCCCTCCGAAAGTGCTAGCTTGGAAAAACGGTAAGAAATAAGAAAAAGAAAACTGACTTCAAGTTTTTATGCAAATTTTAAGTCAGCTTAGTTGAAAAAGTTTTCTGATTTCATAACTAAGATGTCTCCGACCGTGACTAAACCTTTGTTTCTATTTCATAGCCCTTCGGAAAGCAAGTAAATGAAAGTACATCCGTGCAGAAGGCACTGTTCACTCTAGATTTCTGGGCAGATGTGAACTGAGACTGAAATGAAAGCATGAGCAGTCCTGTCTAACATGAATAAGTTTACCAAAGGTAGCAGAGATTCACAACTGAAAAGTGAGGTGAGCCAGGCTGTCCTGGACCCACCGGGCGGGCCCCTGGGTGCTCTGTGAAAGAACTCAGTTTCAGCCTAACACAGCAGCACAGACTTGGGGCTTCCACAACAGAAATCCATTTCTTCCCAGTTCCAGTGCCTGCAAGTCCAACATCACGGTGTGGGCAGGGCTGGCCCCTTATGAGGCCTCTCTCCTAGGCTTGAAGACGGCCGTCTTCCTCCTAGATCCTCACAGAGTCTTCCCTTTGGGTAGATCTGCGTCCTAACCTCTTCTTAAAAGAACACCGGTTTTATTGGATTAGGCCCACCCTCATCACCTCATTTTAACTTAATTACCTCTTGAAAGACTCCACCTCCGAATATAGTCGCATACTGAGGTACTCTGGGTTAGGGCCCCAACACAGGGAGGTGGGGCACAGACCGCCTTGCAGCCCATAATCAACTTTATTTGGGGAGGGCCAGGCTCTGGTGCCATACAGGGCCCTGTCCCCTCTGGTGGCACACAGAGCAGCCTCACTGGAAAGCTCTGGCATTTGGCGGCTTATCTGCCTTGCTAAGCTGATACACTGACCTCTCAAAGTTCTAGCCCTTGGAAGCAAATGGTTGTATGTATGGACTATTTTTTCTCTATTCCTCGGAAATAGAAACATGTTATTAGAATTGACATCCTACCATTTCAACTTCTCCATATAAAGGGGTCAGATTGCAGAAAAAGTCAAAAGAATGACTTTGAAGTTCCTTGAAGGAGGAAGAAAACTAGAACCCAAGGCAGGGTCTGTTGGAGAGATCATGCCACTGGCTTCCAAAGTGTTCGGCATGAGGACCCGTGAGGTCCAGCTGCCAGGGTGCCTGGAGTGTCCAGGCGGCTTGATGAGGAGCCTGGACCAGCGAACGTCTGTGCTGGGCGCCCTTCGTGGGCTTGTCTTCCCAGGGCTTGTGCTGCTCGGAGCGGCAGAGCTGTGGGACACACGTCTGCGTGTGCTATAAACTGGACGTGTGCATGGAGCGTATTCCATCGCTCCTTGGGTCCATCTCTCAGCCAGCTTCTCTCAGCGCTGCCCAGGCACTGCCCATCTTCCGAGGCTGTGGGTATGGAGAGCACCCGTCCTGTGGAGCTCTCGGAGGAAAGTGATGTGTATAAGCCACTTTCAGATGAAGGGAAGCTGATCTGGCTGAATCCTGGCTATGGGGCCTAGCTAGGGGGTAGGAGGCTGAGACCAGGAGTCTGGCCTGGTCCATCACCTGTGCGCTCTGCAAAGGCTGCGTATGGACTTGCCCCCCAAGCTCCTAGCAGCCCCAGAAACCCAGATCTCCCAACCCTCAGCTCCCGGCAGGTCTGCGGCAGGAGGGATCACTGGGGACGCGGCTTCTCCAAGCCTGGCCTTGCTTTGGTGCGACTTAGCCTTGGGTCCAAGATGTCCCTCAGCATAATCCTCACCACTACTTTTTTATAAAGGGGTCTGTGGCAACATAATTCGGGAAATCTGCACATTATGCTCCCTGTTTGACATTCACAGCTGGTGCAAGTGATCCTGAAGTAGCAAACCTTGTGGAAATGTGTTTAATCCAGTGGTTGCCAAACCTGATCATGAGCTTAAAAAAAACACAGTCACATTAAATCTGTGAGCGTTGCGGGGAACCACCCTGTAGACCCTGTGGGCATGCCTGCCTCTCCCTCTCTGCAGGAGGTCACAAGCGTGGAGAAGAAAGCACAGGGAAGGGTCTTGGTGGTGGCTCTCGCTGGCCTGGCCTGCCTCCCCCAACCCCCTGACTTGAACAAGCTCTCAGGGACTGGAAGACCCCAAGATTTTCAGATCAGTTTTTGGTTCTCATCAGAGCCAGTGAAGATGGGTCTTCGGGAAATTGCTCTGTGATGCCAGGAGAGGAGAACAGACATGATTGGTGGCCATGCTCCTGCTGGGACTGTGCGTTGGGAATACCTGCTTGCTCTGCAGTGGGAGATTCAGGGACAGACAGTGAGGTATCTTTCCAGGGCTGCTCTTCACGCCAAACATGAAGAAACAAAACCATCTTGAAAGCTGTTCTGTGCTTTTCTGGCTAAATCTAGAGCCATGCAATAAAATACCTGCCATATGGTTTACAAGAATCAATAACTAAACATGATAAATTTAGGATGACACAATATATTCCCTGCAAGAGAGTCAAGCCTGCAGTGGGTACGGGAAGTGGAAAATGCACAAATGCTCTGAAGCATTCCATTCCTGTGAAAGACAAAATTGCAGCAATGTTTCCGAGGTCATGCAAAGTGGATGCTTGAAATAAATACTCAAGACAAATTAGATGTATCTGCCTTATTTTTCCTGTACCTTTATCTCACAATTTGAAAAACAACAACCCCCTGATCTTTTTCTCTCACTTGGGCCTCTGAGATGGGGAGGGTTGGGATGGCATGTTCTGAACTGAGACCCACCGTGGAGATGCTACTGCCTGACGAGCTGCAACTTACAAGGGGAGGTCCTTTACACAAAGACAGGATTATCTCAAATCTTGTGCCCTCTGTGCTGAAATCTGTGGTTTACCGCGTGGGTATACTATTCACATTATCACTTCACCATTGTAGGATGGCTTTTAGTAATGGAATAATTAATCAGATAATTATGATCTAGTCTTAAGTATGTTCCATTCATATTGCCTTTAAGGAGTGACTAATTCCTTCCTGGCCTTGGGCAAAATAATGGCTCTCTCACCTCAGCTTCTTTCACTGTAAAATAGGGAAGGAATACTGAAAATGCAGACTCATCAGTGTGATACAAGGATTACGTGCCAATGAATATTTAGCAGAGTTGATGGTGCCTGGCCCAGGAAAGGTATTAGCTGTTACAGTAACGCACACCAACACAGGCCTGCGGATGCTTAGCAAAGAGAAGTGCCACCAACAGATGGCCTCTGACATTCCCGATGGCAGCAAGTACATTCCCATGCCCGTGAAAAAGCTAGCAATGAGTACTACTGAAAAGGAATTTGGGATCCAGAAGGCGAGACTAGTTCACCAATATGCCTAGCCTGGTGAATAAGAGAGACTGACTGATGAAAACCTCAAATACATACACATGAATCGCAGAGGTCACAGAAATGTGGTCCAGGCAGGTAGAACTTTTTAGCATGAAAGAACACAATGGCCCAGGAATCTCCTCTGCTGCTGGTCTGTTCCCATGTACAATGCAGAAAGATCCTTTATGGTTATTCTGTGAGTTAAGTTGGGGCATTGCACTGTCAGGGAATGCCCAGAGGAATTTTTGAGACTGCTAAGGATGGAGGAAAGGAGGCAGGGCCGGTGTCTGGGAAGATTGGCACCACAAACCACTGTGCCTAGGATGGGAGGGGGTCTGGAGAGAAGGGGGACGGGCGGAGGGAGACACGTTGGTCACAAAGTGCACCGTTCGGGGACGTGCACACAGGCCACAGACAGCACAATTCATACTGAGGAAGGAGACACCCCCTTTTCTGAGCCTGTGCTTGGAGAAAAGGAGGAAATAAAAGTTAAAACTCAGCCAGATGAGGTCAGTGGAAGGACCAGTTGGTGCCCCCGGCCAGGTCTAAAGGTTAAATATTACACCCCCCGCTCCTCACCACAACCGTCTCTACAGATCATGGACGTGGCACTAAACCCCCCGCTCCTCACCACAACCCTCTCTACAGATCACGGACGTGGTATTAAACCCCCCGCTCCTCATGACAACCCTCTCTACAGATCATGGACGTGGTATTAAACCCCCCGCTCCTCACCACAACCCTCTCTACAGATCATGGACGTGGTACTAAAGCCCTCGCTCCTCATGACAACCCTCTCTACAGATCATGGACGTGGTATTAAACCCCCCGCTCCTCACCACAACCCTCTCTACAGATCATGGACGTGGTATTAAACCCCCGGCTCCTCATGACAACCCTCTCTACAGATCACGGACGTGGTATTAAACCCCCCGCTCCTCACCACAACCCTCTCTACAGATCATGGACGTGGTATTAAACCCCCGGCTCCTCATGACAACCCTCTCTACAGATCACGGATGTGGTATTAAACCCCCCCGCTCCTCACCACAACCCTCTCTACAGATCATGGACGTGGTATTAAACCCCCCGCTCCTCACCACAACACTCTCTACAGATCATGGACGTGGTATTAAACCCCCAGCTCCTCATGACAACCCTCTCTATAGATCATGGACGTGGTATGGAGGAATTTTCCCTGGAAAGCATGTTCTTGCTCAACTCCTCAGACCCCACCTAGTCACATCCCCCACACTCTCAACCCTCTCACATGGGCACCTCTTAGACTGTAAGCCTTTAAAAGGGCCAGGATTTTCTTTGTCGGGCAGCTCGGTTATTGAGGCTTGAGCCAGCCGCAGCTCCCGGAGAATGAAACTACCACTTCCTTCCCAGTTCAGTGTTGGAGAGGCTTGTTCGCGGCCGCTCCTGCTTCAGTACACGACAGAAGTCCAGCATTTGCTGCCACCAATGCAGTGGGGGGGTGGAGAGGCATGGGAGCGCAGTAAGGTCCCTGATCACACGTTATGCCCTGCAGGTCACACTGGTGACACCTACCCCTAAATGACCAGATTATTCACCTGGACTCATAACCCAGTGATCTGTCACCTGCCCCTAAATGACCACATTTATCCCCTGGACTCATAACCCAGTGATCTGTCACCTACCCCTAAATGACCAGATTTATCCCCTGGACTCATAACCCAGTGATCTGTCCCCTGCCCCTAAATGACCAGATTTATCCCCTGGACTCATAACCCAGTGATCTGTCCCCTGCCCCTAAATGACCACATTTATCCCCTGGGCTCATAACCCAGTGATCTGCCACCTACCCCTAAATGACCAGATTATTCACCTGGGCTCATAACCCAGTGATCTGTCACCTACCCCTAAATGACCAGATTTATCCCCTGGGCTCATAACCCAGTGATCTGCCATCTACCCCTAAATGACCAGATTATTCACCTGGACTCATAACCCAGTGATCTGCCATCTACCCCTAAATGACCAGATTTATCCCCCTGGACTCATAACCCAGTGATCTGTCTGAAAACAGAGTTGGGAGATCCCAAATTCCAGCTGTCATCTTAGAGAGAAAAAACCAGAATGTGCCTGCAGCCATGACGGCTAGAACCGTGTTGTGTGCTATGCACACTGTCTTGGGGAAGACCACGTGCAAACAGGACAGTCAGCAGTGGGTCCAGAGACAGCAAAGCCCTAGAGCAAGAGCTGCTGCTGCCCAGCTGGCCCCGCCCGGGGGGTCACAGAGCACGACACACACAGGAAGCCCAGCAGGAATCCCAGTTTTGCTGTCAGTTCGCAAACACACTGTTCTGGAACATGCACCGGGAAAACGGTGTAGGGAGTGATTCTGAGGTGGCGTTTGGCTGCAGGGGACAGGCGATCAGCATCAACCTGCAGTAAGAGGACCTGTGACCTGGTTTCTCATTTCAAGTAGTGTCTCATCTACCGGAAACGAGAGTTACAGGCTTCAGCGCAATCTTATTGTATAATCGAGTGTTTTCAATGAGACTCTTCCCTACCACCATCCACCCATCTCTCCTTTGTCCAACTTGTTAACCAGAAAATGCAGCTCTCCTCTCATGCTGTTGAGAAGAAAGTCGCACCCCAGGGGCCTGACTTGGGGGAGTACTGTGATTATGTGATTCATCTCCTGTTTGGATGAGTTCCTGTCAGCGTCAAGATCCACCACAGGAATGGAAGCCGTTGGTTCTGACCTTGGAGGAGGCCCTTCCATTAGAAGTGGAGACGAGGAGAAAGTCAACATGTACAAAAGGGGTGACTTTTCCTGTTGGCCTCCTTCCCCCAGGATTCAGCTCCCCGCAGGCTTCTCCACCACATGCTGTGTGTACTCTGAAGGTGCTCCCAGCACTCAGTCCGTAATTGCAGCACGGGGCTGGGAAGTGCTGCCCCCCAGCACAGCAGAGCCCGCAGCCACCAGGGAGATGACAGACACCTCACTCCTCCAGGTGGGGCTGAGAAAGCTGCAGGGGGCACCGGGCTAAGCACCCTGGCTGGGTGTCATGGTTCTCTTGTTATAGAAAATCATAATGTACTCATGGTGATTTTTGAGGTTCAGTAGTGACTATTTTGAAGGAAAACGTAGCTCCTGGCTTTCTCTTGGTGATTCATCTTCTGGAAATGTGCATCAGGCGGTGAAGAGATCTCCAAGGCAGAAGGACACTCCAAGGCAGAGGCGGGCTCCGGCAGTCTCCTGTTCTGAAGGTGAAGCTGGCATGCAAAGAGACGTGTTTGCACAAGTGTGGGCTCTGAGCAGACGGCAGCCCTCCCCTGCCTGCAGCAGAGACGTGGGGTGACTGCTCCAGAGCTGGAAGCATTTTGCACTTTTCCCAAGCTGACTCCGACTTCGCAGGCAATGCCAGCCTATGTATTGCCATTAGAAAGTAAGCACAGGACTTCAAGGTATTTATTTAGTTTTACTTTTAAGTATTACTTACTTTCTATGAAAAGCTTCATAAAAATGTGAAATGCACATAAAATCGTTAGCAAGCAGCTTTAAATTTAGCTAAGCTATCAAGGAAATTCTGAACAGGTCCTTGGTGAGTGACAAATTTATTAGAAGTAAAGAATTCCGATGCCGGTGAAATAATCCTGCGGCTATTTTCAGGAGAGGGGGAACCCAGCTGGCTTCTGACGTCTCGCACTGATGTCCTGTTCATGCAGCAAGAACGTCTCCTTCAGGGGTCGTCTTGGATCCCTGGAGCATCTGATATAGTTAGGTTATTGTCCCCTCCAAATCTCACGTTGAAATCTGATCCCCCAATGTTGGGACCTAACAGAAGGCGTTTGGGACTGATCCCTCCTGAGTGTCTTGGTGCCCTCCTGGCAGCAGTGAGTGAGTTCTGGCTATACTTGTTCTGGACACAGCTGCCTGTTCAAAGGGCCTGGCACCTCCTCCTCTTCTGGCTTCTTTTCTCACCATTGGGATCTCTGAGCACACGGGCTCTTCTTACCTTCTGCGATGAGTGGAAGCCCCCTGAGGCCCTCAGCAGAGGCAGACGCTGGTGCTTCCTGTACAGCCTGCAGAGCCATGAGCCAAATAAACCTTAAAACATGAATCACCCAACCTCAGGTATTCCCTTACGGCAACACAAATGGACTAAGACAGCTGCGCAGGCCCAGATCCTGTGTTTATTTCTGCATCTTCTCCAGACTGGCAGCTTCACTGGGCGGCAGCGATCAGGTCCACTTCTCTCCACTGTGGGTCTAGTTTTTGTTATGGGCCAGGACATAATGGGTGCTCTACACATATAATGGGTGCAGAACAAAGGAATGACTGGAAGAAAATGCTTCTACTGGAAGTGAACAGGGACAAAGGGTAGAGGAAATATGACAGCAGAAAAATATTTGTGGCAGAAAAAGCCATTTTCCTCTGTTCTAAGTGAAATAGAATTCTAACCAATCTATTTTCCAGATAATAAAGAAATTTGTTTGTACCAAAAATACCAACATGAAATACAATTTAATTTTGCTTCATTTGCTAATTAGAGACATGTTTAGGGGTGCTGTGTTCAGAAACTCTAAAACATAACCTTGTTTGCTCTATGTGCCAAATACATTGCATCATGTGAGCAGAGAGTAGGTTCATTTTCAAAGTTTGATTTTTGCCTCTTTTTCAACTTTTCTAGGCAGCTACACTTTTAACAGGTTAGCATGTGTGTGACAAATTTAAAAGGCACTTGGTGGTAACCAACAGTATCCAAGATAAGCCATTAGAACCTGAAGACAAAGAAATAGCACTGCTGATGCCCTGACGAGAAGGTGGGCTGGCGCTCACGCTCTCTCTCTCTCTCTCTCTCTCTTGCTCTCTGTTTTTCAGAGAAGGAGTCACACTTTGTCATCCAGGCTGGAGTGCAGTGGCACGATCATAGCTCACTGCAGCGCTGACCTCCTGGGCTCACGCCATCCTCCCACCTCAGCCTTCTGCGTAGCTGGGATCACAGGTATATGCCGCTTGCCCCTGGTTTTCCCTCCCAGCCCTCTGAACGTTCTCTCTTCCTTTCTTGTGATCCCCTCCGCTGGTCTTTTAGGTCAGTCCATGCCGGGAGCCCGCCTTGGTCCTGGTTGCTCTGCACTGGGACCACATTCAGTTCTGTGGCTTTAATTCCTGAGGATGTGTGGACAATCGTCACATTTATATTTTTCCCTCAGACTCTTGCAGCCCTCCAGGTTAATCTACCCGTGAGTAACTCAGCATCTCCACTTGTATGTTCAGCAAGAGTAACCACGTTCCTATGTCCAGCACGTGTGATGTTTCCCCCACACCTGTCTACCATCTCAGTAAATGGTAACCGTACATGTCCAGTGTTGAAGCCAACGTGAAGCTGCAGTGTCTTATTCATCTCTTCTGTAACACCTATCTCCTATTTGCCATGGTCTGAATGTTTGCATCCCTCCAAAATTCATATGCTGAAATCCTAATTCCCAGTGGTATTTGGAGGTGTTTCCTTTGAGAGGTGACAAAGTCATGAGGATGCAGGTGCCCGCCCCTGCTCCCGAATGAGATTAGTGCCCTAATGATAAGAAAAGACAGAAAGAGCTTGCTTCCTTTCTCTGAGGGTAGCCATTGGCAAACCAGGAAGTGGGCCCTCCCTGACGTGTCACCCACTGCTGCCTTGACCTTGAGCTTCCCAGCCTCCAGAACTGTGAGAAACGAACGTGTGTTGTGTAAGCCCCCAAGTCTGTGATATTCTGCGGTAGCAGCCCGAGCTAAGATGCTCGCCGCTCATGAGCAACTGCCATCAGGACTCATCCCCCACATCTATGTTGAATCTTGTCACTTTTCTCCACCTCTGCTGCACTACGCTAGGTTAACAAAGTGCCATCACCTGGGACCGGTAGCACCACGCTGGCTTCTCCCTGGCCCCGTGCCATTCCCAGAGCGCAGGGAATAGAACGGCCACAGGCAAGTTGGACCGTGACTTCCCCACCTCGAACCTGATACAGGGGAGGGGTCACGGGGCTGTTTATGGAATTTCTAATAAATGATTAAAGAATGGCTAATGGACATAGATTACTCTTTTACCATTCATAGATATCTGTAAAACTCTGCTAGAGGGAAAAATAAAATAGTATAAAAGGGGGAAGAAACTATACTGTGGGGTCATGGCAGGAAGTTGATATGTTATATAGGGTGATGGGGAAGGCCCTTAGGACAAGGAAAACTTCCAGAAGAGACCTGCAAAGTTGGGGCACAGGTTCTGCACATGCAAGGGAACAGTGGTGTGGAAGGAGATGGGAGTGAGTGCAAAGGCCTGGCACAGAGAGAGCCTGGCATGCTGCATGAGCAGCTGGGGTGTCAGGGCTCCTTGGCCTGTGGGGCTGGAGAGAAGTGGAAAGATGAGTGCAGGAAGGAAGCTGAAATAAATGCATAGATGCACACATGGCTAACCTTCAGCTGGACTCCAACCACTTGCTAAAGGGGGGATTATTAAGGCAGGGTGCAGGAAGATATCCTTCCTTCTGGTAGACGTCAAAGACCCTCCAAATCAAAGTCACCAGCGGGGAGCAGCTGCTCCTTCCACTCCTCGCCTACCCCGTGCCTCAACCTGCTGCTCTGGCCAGGCGTTCGCTGAACGGCCAGTGGCATTGGCTCCAATGGAATATGAAGGGACTGGGGTTATTTCTACCGATTTATGCTTTGTTTGGGTAAGTTATATTATGTGCTATCATTTGTTTTTATTTTAAGAGGTAGTCAACACGAATTAGATTATTTCTGCATTCTAGATTTGCTAATTATGCATATAATGTATAATTATTTATTATGAATTATTTTATGTGAAGGATGAAATGTTTCAAATCATTCACTGTTCTCTACGTATTATAAAGGCCAAAAAGGCTGAGAAGATGGAACCCCGGTGATGGATGGTATAGTGCAGTCCTCTTTGTGTAAGTTTAATGTTTCTTTTGCTCTGTGCTTGAATTCTGCCAGTTCTCAAAGGACAAGTTATTCTTTAGAATTTTATCTGACAAAGTGATTATCCATAAATGTTCATTGTCCCCAGCATGTTCACAGCCACAAACACAAATTTAAACCACACTAAATAACATCTGCATGGATACGCTGGGCATTACTCTGGGACACTTATAATGTGTGTGAATATACTGTCACGCCAGGAAGTTCCATGTTTATTAAAAAGCTTTAGTGAAGCCAAAAATCAACCGCATGCAATTTGCTCTGCAAATATATTTCCTGGGTCACATCACAGCCTTTCCATAGCAGCACTGACGTGGATAACGAATGAGGAAAAATGCTGCAAATAAAAAGACTCATGCAAAGTCCTGTAAGAATCGTATTGCCTAAACATCTGGGGGGAAGTAAACATTTGCTAATTATTATTTGAAAATTATTAATCTTAGCTTTTGAAAATTATTAATCTTAGCTTTTTAGTGTTTGTAAAGAGGACACAAGGTCAACTTGAAATTCACCTTTTTCAGGAAGTTTGAGGGTCTAGTCAATGATTTATGACTATGCTTCCCCAGGAAGTTCAGAGTCGGCATCTTTGGAGGCAGATGCCCTGTGAGGATTTCCATGTGCCATGTACTGACTCATTCAGCAGCCACTTTCCACAGTGACAGAGCCACTGTCTGCCATGTGAACCATATCCACATACACACACATACAAACCCTAAAGTCAAGGGGTGCCACATGGCATCTTTAACTGGGAGATCATTTTGATTAATTAGATTTAAAAAGAACCACCAGAGGGGAAGCTCTTCCAGAACGAGAGAGTGAGGATCTCTGAAACCCACTCCTCCACAAAGGCAAAGAGAACACTGGCAAAAAAAAAAAAAAAAAAAATCACAATCAACCTTTTAGGAACTCTGAAAATTAGCCAAAGATGGGCAACAACCCAAGGAGAATGCTCAAAGGAATGTGGACAGCCCCTAGAATTGGCGAGGCAAGGAGTCTCCCAGAACCTACTGAAGAACCACAGGTCTGCTGACATGTTGATTTTAACCTGGTAAGAGCCATTGCAGACTCCTCGCCACGAGAACTGTAAGGCAATAAATCAGTGTTGTTCTAAGCCACTATTGCTGGTAGTATGTTACAGCAGCAACATGAAATTAATACAGATTTGGAACCGGAAATGGGATTCCACCTTTGGGCATGGGCAAAAACTAGAAGCATTTTGAAGACCATGTTAGAAAAAAAAACCTAGATTGACATGGAAATATTTTTAGTACCAATATGGTCACTAGCAACTGCGGTAATGAGGACTCAGAGGAAGTGAGGGGCAGAGAAAACCAGTATCACCTTGGAGAATACATACATCACCACAAACACGTTCTTGGTGGAAATGCTGGTGATGAGGGTGCAGAAAGAGATGAAGAACATGTTCCTGGACACTGGAGGAAAGGACTTCTTGCTACACAGTCGCGAGAAGCTTAGCAGAACTGTGTTCCACAG
Source organism: Ateles fusciceps (assembly GCA_036589455.1). Taxonomy (NCBI): domain Eukaryota; kingdom Metazoa; phylum Chordata; class Mammalia; order Primates; family Atelidae; genus Ateles; species Ateles fusciceps. The sequence continues at coordinate 953,694 of JAZHEH010003346.1, forward strand.
TCATGTGGACGCAGAATTGGTAAACAGTGAGTTGTATGTTTAGGGTGAGGAGATTTCCAAGCACAGTTGGAAAGGAGCAACCTGTTCAAGAGACAAGCTGGTTTCTTCTCGATGCAAATAGGAAAATGTGATAGGAAAGAGATACACTGAGGAGGTAAACCGCTAAGCAAAAAGGAACCAGGATTTCTTGATATGACAAATTCTCAGCACATCCAGATTGCTAAAGATGCGAAACTTAGGAAATTCAGTCAGAAAAGTGTGTTCTGGGAAAAAAGAGAGAGAGAGACTGTGGCTGGACTCTCCTTTGTACCTTCTAAGAATCAAAAAGTAGAATATTCAGTCACCCAAAGTTCTCTGAGACGATCAGGTGTGTGACTCTTGGATGCACTCAGCCATCTCAGCAAATGAAAGAACACTAGACAGAAATTCAAATCCACACAGAGAAATAAAAAGCCCCAAAGGCTCTCTGATGGGTGAATGGAGAAGACAGTGTAAATGTATTCTGTTTATAACACTTTTCTTCTCCTGTCTAACGTGAAAGGCAACTACGTAAAGTACTAATCACATAAATGTGTTTATGGGTTTATAATGTACAGATAAGTGATTTGTATATAATTAAGCACAAAGTTGGGATGAAGGAAAGCAGCTAGTCATATCGAAACAAAGCTTGTATATAGTATACCATCAAAATTAAGTCAAATCAATCCCAACTACAGTGTTTTAAGTTAAAATGTTAATTAGCCTAACAGACACATATAGAAATCACCACCAAACAATAATAATACAGTACACATCATTCTCAAGTACACATGGAATATCCTACAGGAAGAGCCATAGACTAGGCCATAAAATAAATGTCAATAAATTTAAAATTATGGAGTCCATGCTATGTATGTTCTCCAACCACAGTGGAATGGAATTAGAAGTTATAATAGGAATAAATTTGGGAAATACAAAAATATGTGGAAGTTAAACAATTCACTCCGAAAGAGTAAAAGAAGAAGAAATCCCAAAGAGAACAAGAAAATGCTTTTAAATGAGAGCGTGAATGCAAGGTGGGTTTAATGTATGAAAATCAGCTGGTATAACACACTCTTAATAGAATAGAGGATAAAAATAACATCATTATCTCAAGAGATTCACAACAAGCAAAACAAACACACATTCATGAAAAAAGCAGTCAGCAGATATGGAATAGAAGGTGCTTTCCTCACCATGATAAAGGGTGTCTACAAAACCTCACAGCTAGCAGCAAATGGAATGGTGCAAAAGGGAATCCTTTTCCCCTTCCATCAAGGAAAAATGCCTGCTTCACCACATTTATTCAAAACTGAACAACAGGTTTAATACAAGGCAATTAAGCATGAGAATGAAATAAGAGACATGCATATGGAAAGTAAAACAGTTTCTACTTACAGATAGCATAATATCATATGTAGAAATTCCTAATGAATCCACAGAAAAACTATTAGAATAAAAAAGTTCAGCAAAGTTGCAGCTCACAAGATCCAAACACAAAATTAAATTGTATTTCTATATAGTAGCAATGAAAAATCTGAAAGGCAAGTTTCAAAAATGATTCAATTTTTAAAACTCCCAGATGGCACTCACTCTCCAGAAATTGGCAATCTTATTCCAAAATTCATAATGGAAAATCAGAGGAGCCAGATTAGCCAAAACAATCTTGAAAAAGAAAAATAACACTGGAAGACTCAAACATCCCAATTTTAAATCTTACTAAAGAGTTTCAGTAATAAAAATAGTGTGCTACTGTCATAAGGATTGACAGACACACAAGTAAAACAGAACCGAGAGCCCAGAAATAGACCCTTACACTTCTAGTTTATTTATTTATTTATTTATTTATTGGGAAAGGGTCTTGCTCTGTCACCCAGGCTGGAGCACAGTGCAGCGATCTTGGTTCACTGCAACCTCTGCCTCCCAGGTTCAAATGATCTTCCTACCTCAGCTTCCCGAGTAGCTGGGATTACAGGCATGAGCTACCACACCCGGTTAATTTTTGTATTTTTAGTGGAGACAGGGTTTCACCATGTCGGTGAGCCTGGTCACAAACTCTTGGCCTCAGGTGATCCACCTGCCTCAGCTTCCCAAACTGCTGGGGTTACAGGTGTGAGCCACCATGCCTGACCTAGTCAACTCATTTTTGACAAGGGTGCCAAGACAATTAATTGGGCGAAAGAGTCGTCATTTAAACAAATGTTGCTGAGACAATGGGATATGCACATGCAAGGAAACGAGGTTCGATCCCTTCCTCTCACCACACACAAATATTAATCCAAAACGGATCACATACCCAGTGCCACTGTCAAAACTATAAAACCCTTAGAAGAGAACTTAGAATAAAACTTCATGACCTTCACTAGGCAACAGACTCTTAGATCGTACACTACAAGCAAAAACAACAAGAGAAAAAACAAGGTCACATTAGATTTAATCTAAAACTTACGTTTTTGTGTTTCAAAGGGTAAGTACTATTAGTAAGTGGAAAGTCAACTGACAGAAGAAGCAGCTATTTATTTATTTATTTATTTATTTTTTATATATATATTTATTTAGCATACAGTAGGATAAGGGAGTTGCGTCCAGAATGTTTAAAGATATTTTGCAACTCAGTGATACAACGAGAACCCTATTGAAAAACGGGCAGAGGATCTGAGTAGACCTCTCTTCAGAGGATATACATGAATGGCCAACAAGCACCTGAAAATATGCTGAGCATCATGAGTCATCAGAGACGTGAAAATCAATCACCATGAAATACCACTGCACACTCACTGGAACGTCTACAATGGAAACAACGGGCAATACCAACATGGTGAGAACGTGGGAGACACCCACACCCCTTACACTGCTCGTGGGCTTGCAAAATGGCGATATCACTGTGGAAAACCGGCAGCTTCTCCAAATGTAGACAGAGCGTTCCTGTACAACCGCGGAATTCTCCTGTTAGGCATAAGCCCAGCAGCACTAAATAAATAATCAAAACCTGCCCGTGAATTCTCATAGCAGCATTACTTATAGGACCAAAACATGAAAACAGTCCCCATGTCCATCATCCAAAGAATAGATACACGGATAATCACATCGTGGTATATCCACGCAAAGGAGTATTACTCAGCAATACACAGAAATGCAGTACTAATATAAGCTATGACATGAACAAACCATGAAAACATTATCCTAAGTGAAAGAGGACGGTCACAAAGGGCCATATATCACATCATCCATTTACACAAAGTATCTGAAGGAAGCAAATTCAAGTACTGAGTGTGATTGCCAGGATCTGGGGAAAGAGAATGGGAGGTTAATATGTATACTGGGCTTATTTTTAGGGTGATGAAAATATTCTAAAGTTAGACAGTGGTGACAGTTGCACCATTCTGTGAATATGCAAAAAATTACTGAAGTGCATCCTTTAAAATGAAGAAATTTATGGCATGTGAGTTATATCTCTTGAAAGTTGTGACTTGAAAATGAGTCATCAGACCACCAGGTTACGGGAGACTTGGAGCCCAGTACCAGCCCTGCTGCTAAGGCTGAAGGACTCACCGCCATGCAAACCTACCCAAGGTCAGTCATGAATGTACTGTCTTCATGTAGAACATGGAAAGGTCAGACAAGGGTATTGCCATTCCTTCCAGTTCTCAAGAATATAATGAATGATTCATCTCCAAATCTTTACAATACACAACACATACAATAGTTGTGTTTCGAAACTGTTAAAGTGGTCAAGTAATTCTCACTCCTAGATTTCAATTTCTAAGGAAACAATTAGGAGGCTCAGTGAGCTCCATCATTCTAGATTGCAAAAATCTATTTGGCCCTTATCTACATGTGTGAAACTATATCTTTTAAAAAATATTCATCTGTATGTTTTCTGAATATGGCAAAGAATTTGGCTTCACAGATTCACATCCGACTTTCCTGCCTGAATTGTAAACTCTGGGAGGTTTAGACAAAATGTAAGCATGTCACCATTTAGTTATAGGAAATCCATTTGCAAACTGACACACATTTAAATTGACCTAGTTTTTTCCTCAGCTCCAGATTCTTATTTGTTTGTGTGCTTGTTCAGTAAAGACCCTAATGCCACACGCCCTCCTTGCGGTCAGTTAGCAAAATCAACGAGGCACGTGGTGATGAAAGACTTCCCCCCATTAAGTTTGTCTCTGCTTCATTTTTGTCTGGAGGACAAATTAGCAAACATCAGTTTAAACTGGTAGGGACAATGTCCATAAAATGAACAATAAGGGTTTAACTTCTTACATATTTTAGTTTTGAAAATTATACAAACTCCCCAAATAACAAAAAAAAAAGTGTCAATAAATCAGCAGAAGATCGTGCATGGCCTCACTGCAGATCAGCTCCTTCTCTTGCCCACCTAATTCACATTCACGCAAAAACAGGTGGGAGCTGAGGCTCAGCTTACATTCTGTCAGATAGGTCCAGACAGGGAAATAATACATCCAGGATGAAAATAACCCTTGGCAATATTCCTCTGGTGTGAATTACATGACGGTACTCTTAGTCATGCTTCTCAGCTATATTTTCATACTTAGTGGGAACTGTGCATGTTATAATCACATTCCCTGGTGACAGTTTTCAAACTGAAGCCCTACCTACCATCCTTAAACTCACGTTTTAAGGTTTTATTTGCCCAAGTCTTTAAAACTGCACAGGCCAGGCGCAGTGTCTCATGCCTTAACCCTAGCACCTTGGGAGGCCAATGTAGGAGGATTGCTTGAGGCCAGAAGTTTGAAATCAGCCTGGGAAACATAGCAAGACTCCATCTCTACAAAAGAAAAATTAAAAACTTAGCCAGGCATGGTGGCATGTGCCTGCAATCTCCACACTTTAGGAGGCTGAGGATAAGGGTTGCTTGAACCCAGGAGTTCAAGGCTGCAGTCAGTGATGATTGTGACACTGCACTCCAGCCTGGGCGACAGAGCCAGTCCCTGTCTCAAAGATAAATAAACAAATAAATAAAATACGTAAAATTGCAGAGACGTTGAAATTAACAAGCCACTCCAGAGACGTATCTTGATTTATGAAAATACTCAGGCATGTATCGGAAGAATAAAATTTCCAACATATTGAAGACAAAAAATGAACTACTGACTCACTATGCCTGAATCTAATTTGTTCTGCAAGAACTTGTAATTTGGAACAAATGATTAAATGAGAACTGAACACAGAGGCACGGTTTTCAATCCAAATCTTGCAAATGACATTTGTTAGATATAGATCTGGGGCCTGCTGCTTGCCACATGCCTAGTAATAATAACAAGGAAAATAATACAAGCATTAATTTAACACTTTTCTGTGCCAGGCCTACATGAAGCTGTTTATATGGTGTACTGTGTTTAAACTACATCATAGCAGACGGTAGGATAATTATCCCTATTTCACAAATGGCTTAGAAAAGTGAAATATCTGATCCAAATGGAGAAGGCGGAACCTGAACGCAGACTTTCTAATAGCAAACTCTTGACAGCCACACCGCCGGCTTACTGCTAACTTCATTAGGCTTTAGTTTCCTTAAGCTACAAAATGGATTGGAAAATATACACCTCAGATTTTTAAAGATCAGAGAAGACTGTGTATATAGAGAATGCTTTTGGATGAATTAAGATGAGGCATTAAAATTATTGCACTTTAAATATTAAAGGATTAAAACTTGATTACTATAAAACACAATTATAAAATGCTGCTATTGCATAACACCATCATAGATCTTACATAAAGGAACATATTTAGCATCGCACATTTGGATCACTTCCCAGAAGAGAGAGTATTGAAAACAATAGAATTTTATTTCCTTTTCTAGTGGAGCCCAAACATCAGATGTTTGGTTGTCATTCAGAGTTCTTCAAAAAACATGAGTGCTACTAAATGCTAATACAACAGGCCCGATTCCAGATGGCCTGTTAAATTTATGGGACTGAAAGCATCGTGCAATGCAAGCCACACCCAGAGAAGCAGCAGAGGAGCCCTTGAGAACCTTCAAAAAGGCTTTCTTTTGAAATGTTTTTAGAGACAGAGTCTGGCTCTGTCACCCAGGATGGAGTGCAGCGGTACCATCATACCTCACTGCAGGCTTGAGCTCAAGTGATCCTCCTGCCTCAGCCTCCTGAGTAGCTGAGACTACAGGCGTGCAGCACTGTGCCCAACTAAATTTTTTTTTTTGGTAGAGATGAGGTCTCACTATGTTGTCCAGGTTGGTCTTGAACTCCTAGCCTCAAGCCATCCACCTTCTTCAGACTCCCATGGTGCTGGGATTACCGGCATGAGACACCACGCCTGGCCACGAAGGGCTTTTCCCCCTTCTTTCTGTCATTTTTATGATTCAGCACTTGTGTTTTGTACCTCCTGGTTTTGGCTGAGTTAGAGGTTGTCACTGGATTGCTCATGGGACTGACTGGCATACATCCTCAGCTTGGACACCAGGCTTCTGAAAGGCGACGTCCTTGGAAGTGTTAAAACAACTAACTCTTGTTGTCCTTCATGCCCTTTTGTCTGGGCAAACCCAGCGAGGCACTTAAATAATGAGGCTTAAAAAACAAGGCCTGCTTTATCGGGTGCGCAGGGCCAAAGGAGATGAGCTTGTCTCTTTTTCCCACCACTCATTTTCATCATCAGCTGTTTTCATTCTGTGGGTAGGCCGCACTTGGTGACAGATCCTTCATCTCGAATCTGAACTCTGATATCCTCAGTTCCTTTCAGAAATTCTGACATTTTTACTCTAAGAGAGGAATCTTCAGGTATATCTGAGTATTTGAATTCAGTATTCAAACTGGTGCAAACTCAGACTGTGCTAATGGCTGATGGTTCTATGACATTCTCCAGTGCCGTGGTTGCAGACGGGACAGCTTACTTATCACAGCCTATCAGCTTCTTCACTGTTAAGTCAAACTCTTTTGAAAAAGTGAAGCGCCTTCTCGTGTGTTTAGCAAATCAAAGCTTCAAACACTGAATAAAAGAAGAAAATTTATATCTGATTTACTAAAAATAGTAGGCCCATTCTGGGTCTAAACCTTCATACCAATCATCCAACCACAATTACATTCTCCAAGGAGAAGTAATAAGAAAAGATTCTTTCAAAAGCCTTATTTGCAGCCACTTAGGAACAAATTTTAAGTAGCTGATGCAAGAATAAACAGGTTTTAGGCTTCATGATATACAAAGTTTGAGGGTTCCTATGACCACCACCACTTCTGACACCAACTGCAAGGTGAGGGATCCCCCAGGACCATCCCCCAGGTTTATAATTCACTAGACGGACTCAGAACTCAGTCAAGCCACTTATACTCATGGTGGTTAGAGTCTACACAGAAAGAAATGCAGATTACAGTCAGCCTCTGGGGAAGTGCATACGGCAGGGTCCAACAGTCGGCAAGCCAGGGGGCTCCCGCTGTCCTCTTCCAGGGAAGCTGTATGGACAGCTCTTACTTCTGTCAGCAAGAGGGATGAAAATACACCTGGAGAACTGCCAATCAGAGAAGCTCACCTGGGCCTCAATGCCCAGAGATTTCACTGGAGATCTGTCTTGGAGACATGGTCAAGTGCAAATGTGACTGGTTTAGTCTTAGTCCCTCCAAAGGTCAAGCTGATACCTGCCATGGTCTGAAGGTGCCCCCATAGTTCATATGCTGAAATGTAATCACCAATATGATACCATTAAGAAGTGAAGCCTGGCCAGGTGCGGTGGCTCACGCGTTTAATCCCAGCACTTTGGGAGGCTGAGGCGGGCAGATATCCTGAGGTCAGGAGTTTGAGACCAGCCAGGCCACCATGGTAAAACCTCGTCTCTACTAAAAATACAAAAGTTAGCTGGGTGTGGCAGCAGGCACCTGTAATCCCAGCTACTCAGAGGTTGAGGAAGAGAATCGCCTGAACCCGGGAGGTGGAGGTTGCAGTGAGCCGAGACTGTGCCATTGCACTCCAGCCTGGGCGACAGAGTGAGACTCTGTCTCAAAAAAAAAAAAAAAAAAAAAAAGAAAAGAAAAGAAAGAAAAAGAAAAAGGTGAACCCTTAGAAGGTGATTAAGTCATGAGAGTAGATGTCCCATGAATGGGATTAATGCCCTTATGACAGAATTATGAGGGGAGCTGTCTCCATGTCTCCCTCCCATCTGCCCTCCGCCCTTGGTTACGTGAAGACACAGCAGCAAGACACTGTCTAGAAATGGAAAGGGCAGCCCTCAGCAGACACGGAAGCTGCTGTCACCTTGATCTTGGACTTCCCAGCCTCCTTAACTATGAGAAAGAATTCTGTTATTTATAAATTACCCAGTCTTGGGTATTTTGTTATAGCAGCACAAATGAACCAAGACAGCCCCAGCCACAAATCACACTAGTTGCCTAGACTACATGGCGTAACCCAAGGCCCAATCACAGGTCACGTTGTCAGCATAAACTAGCCAAAGTGGCCCAGGGACTCCAGGTAAGCAAAGACATTCACATCAAGCAGGAGATTTCAAGAGTTAAGAGATTACCTTCCAGGAGCTGGGGTCAAAGGTTTGCTCCTTTCTGGGGGCAAAGTTAACTCTTTCCTGCTGGATAACATATTAGCAAAGTAAGTTGAGCACTACTGACATTTATTGTGTGCATATTACGTTTCAACTTTATGCTGAATTTCAGTCACCATGGCTGATCATATGGTAAGATGTGTCTCCATGGCCAGCCCTTCATAAAAGCCCTGGACCCCCAGGTTCAAACTGGCTTCCCTAAGCGGAGACATTTGACTCATGCTAGAGAGAAAGCGCTCCTGTGTAGCCCAGGATAGGTGTGGCCTCAGAAGCCAATGCTGGCCACTTTGGACTCCACTCAATGCATCGTTGCCCACCGGTGGCTGCTGCTCTGTATCCCGTTACTGCAATAAACCTTAGCCATGAGTGTCATCTGCTCTTTACCCTTTTGAGTTCTTTTAGTAAATGAACAAACCTGGGAGTGGTCTTGAGACCCTCAAACAGAACTAAACCCATGCAGTCTTCTCTTTAAAGTCACTAATTTTTGTCACATTATTGATATCAATGTTGGACATTTTATGCTTCAAAAAACAAACAACATGACAAAGAAACCCAGTAACACTAGAAAAGAAGAACATTTTAGTGTCCACAGAAACTCAGGGTTGGCAGACATATCCCACTCCCATGGATGCTTCAGAACACTCAGTATTGGTGGACACGCAGGCCACTCCCATGGATGCTTCAGAACACTCAGTATTGGTGGACATGCAGCCCACTCCCATGGATGCCTCAGAACACTCAGTATTGATGGACACACAGCCCACTCCCACGGATGCTTCAGAACACTCAGTATTGTTGGACATGCAGCCCACTCCCATGAATGCTTCAGAACACAGTATTGGTGGACATGCAGCCCACTCCCATGGATGCCTCAGAACACTCAGTATTGGTGGACATGCAGCCCACTCCCAAGAATGCTTCAGAACACTCAGTATTGGTGGACATGCAGCCCACTCCCATGGATGCCTCAGAACACTCAGTATTGTTGGACATGCAGCCCACTCCCATGGATGCTTCAGAACACTCAGTATTGGTAGACATGCAGCCCACTCCCATGGATGCCTCAGAACACTAGTATTGGTGGACATGCAGCCCACTCCCACGGATGCTTCAGAACACTCAGTATTGGTGGACATGCAGCCCACTCCCACGGATGCCTCAGAACACTCAGTATTGATGGACACGCAGCCCACTCCCACGGATGCTTCAGAACACTCAGTATTGGTGGACATGCAGCCCATTGCCATGTATGCTTCAGAACACTCAGTATTGGTGGACATGCAGCCCACTCCCATGGATGCCTCAGAACACTCAGTATTGTTGGACATGCAGCCCACTCCCATGAATGCTTCAGAACACAGTATTGGAGGACATGCAGCCCACTCCCATGGATGCCTCAGAACACTCAGTATTGGTGGACATGCAGCCCACTCCCATGAATGCTTCAGAACACTCAGTATTGGTGGACATGCAGCCCACTCCCATGGATGCCTCAGAACACTCAGTATTGCTGGACATGCAGCCCACTCCCATGGATGCTTCAGAACACTCAGTATTGGTGGACATGCAGCCCACTCCCATGGATGCCTCAGAACACTCAGTATTGTTGGACATGCAGCCCACTCCCATGGATGCTTCAGAACACTCAGTATTGGTAGACATGCAGCCCACTCCCATGGATGCTTCAGAACACTCAGTATTGGTGGACATGCAGCCCACTCCCACGGATGCTTCAGAACACTCAGTATTGGTGGACATGCAGCCCACTCCCACGGATGCTTCAAACACTCAGTTTTGGTGGATATGCAGGCCACTCCCACGGATGCTTCAGAACACTCAGTATTGATGGACACACAGCCCACTCCCCACGGATGCTTCAGAACACTCAGTATTGTTGGACATGCAGCCCACTCCCATGAATGCTTCAAACACAGTATTGGTGGACATGCAGCCCACTCCCATGGATGCCTCAAACACTCAGTATTGGTGGACATGCAGCCCACTCCCAAGAATGCTTCAGAACACTAGTATTGGTGGACATGCAGCCCACTCCCATGGATGCCTCAGAACACTCAGTATTGTTGGACATGCAGCCCACTCCCATGGATGCTTCAGAACACTCATATTGGTAGACATGCAGCCCACTCCCATGGATGCCTCAGAACACTCAGTATTGGTGGACATGCAGCCCCACTCCCACGGGATGCTTCAGAACACTCAGTATTGGTGGACATGCAGCCCACTCCCACGGATGCCTCAGAACACTCAGTATTGATGGACACGCAGCCCACTCCCACGGATGCTTCAGAACACTCAGTATTGGTGGACATGCAGCCCATTGCCATGTATGCTTCAGAACACTCAGTATTGGTGGACATGCAGCCCACTCCCATGGATGCCTCAGAACACTCAGTATTGTTGGACATGCAGCCCACTCCCATGAATGCTTCAGAACACAGTATTGGAGGACATGCAGCCCACTCCCATGGATGCCTCAGAACACTCAGTATTGGTGGACATGCAGCCCACTCCCATGAATGCTTCAGAACACTCAGTATTGGTGGACATGCAGCCCACTCCCATGGATGCCTCAGAACACTCAGTATTGCTGGACATGCAGCCCACTCCCATGGATGCTTCAGAACACTCAGTATTGGTGGACATGCAGCCCACTCCCATGGATGCCTCAGAACACTCAGTATTGTTGGACATGCAGCCCACTCCCATGGATGCTTCAGAACACTCAGTATTGGTAGACATGCAGCCCACTCCCATGGATGTTTCAGAACACTCAGTATTGGTGGACATGCAGCCCACTCCCACGGATGCTTCAGAACACTCAGTATTGGTGGACATGCAGCCCACTCCCATGGATGCTTCAGAACACTCAGTTTTGGTGGATATGCAGGCCACTCCCACGGATGCTTCAGAACACTCAGTATTGGTGGACACGCAGCCCACTCCCACGGATGCTTCAGAACACTCAGTTTTGGTGGACACGCAGGCCACTCCCATGAATGCTTCAGAACACTCAGTATTGCTGGATGTGTAGCGCACTCCCATGGATGCTTCTTTTGGGGAATATTGTATAGGTTAAAACTTTGGGCAAATGTTGTCTTCCAGAATGTTTTCGAATGATGGAAACAGAATGGGATGAACACTGTCCATTCACATAAAGATGGCTCATTCTTTTTCCTCTTAGGGTGTTACCCCTGTGGCCTCAAAGCTAATTCAATGTGTGGGCCTTCTTTCTGACAGGCACCAGGTAACAGAGACGTTCTTCCTGGCCTTGAGTATCGACTCAGCAGTGGTGAGCAGCACGTGTGATCTGTGGAGGAGCCGATATCCAGGGAAACCAGTCTTTAGATGCTGTGCGTGCCCTTCACGCGGGGCTCAGAGGTGAAGCACCTACACGGAGACTTTCTATGCTTTTCCACAACATTTAACAGTTTGGTTTTTTTAAAAAATTAGAGTGGAACAAAACAAGACTCCTTAACTTTTCTGAATGAGCAGAGGGTAAGAACGGTTCACACATCCACAAACCCCGAGCACATTAACTCACCGCACAGAACTGCTTCTTCTTTTGTGTATTTCCTTGGAGGTACTTTTGCTTTTTAGCCAAGCACTTTAGTTTTTCTTTGCCACACAGTTTTGTGAAGAAAATGTGAGAAACTATAAATGTAGTCAAAGAATCCTGCCTGCACCTCTTTAATAATCTTCCGCTTCTATTATTAATTCATTTATAACCTTTTCCAGCTTTACGGAGGCATAATAACAAATAAGCTACATATATTTAAGGTGCAAAACTTGACATTTTGATATATGTATACGATGTGAAATGATCACCACAATCAAACTAATTAACATGTCAATCACCTCTCATGGTTACTAGATTTTGTGTTGTGAGAACTCTTAAGATCTACTCTCTTAGCAAACTCCAGGTGTGCAGTAGGCATTATTAATTACAGTCACTGAGTCTCCAGAACTTACCCATCCTGCATAACTGAAACACTGAACTCTTCAACAGACATCTCCCCATTTCTTTCACACCCCAAGTTCAACTTTTTACATTTCACTTATAAATGAGATCATACAGTATTTGTCTTTCTGTGTCTGGATTATTTCACTTATATGGCTACATCTGATAGCATATTTTCTTCTTTTTCCTATATTTTCTTAGTGAAATTTATTTTATTTTAATAATTTAAAAATCTTTCGGGCTGGGTACAGTGGCTCACACCTGTAATCCCAGCACTTTGGGAGGCCAAGGTGGGCAGATCACGAGGTCAAGAGATCAAGACTATCCTGGCCAACATGATGAAACCCCGTCTCTACTAAAAGTACAAACATTAGCCAGGTGTGGTGGCACATGCCCATAGTCCCAGCTACTTGGGAGGCTGAGGCAGGAGAATCGCTTCAATCTGGTTGGCGGAGGTTGCAGTGAGTCGAGATCGCACCACTGCACTCCAGTCTGGGTGACAGAGTAAGACTCTGTCTCAAAAAAAAAAAAAAAATCTGTCTTTCATTCTATCTGAATAATCTAACTGAAAGGCTATTCAGAGGAAAAAAAGAAGTTGAGGGAAGGAGTATCCTGAAAACAGGATTTGCACAGCCATGTCTTCCATCTACAGAAATACTTCATTGAAGGAATTGATTGTTTTTGTTTTGTCTTCAAGGATAGAAAACAACACTTAGTATCTTGACAGCCTTGGCTGTTACACCCAGAATGGTAACACCCCAGACTTTAAGTGGAAAACAGATTATGATTTTTTTTTTAAAAATCAAACATTGGAAATATATGTCTCTTGGAGTATTTTTAATACATCAAATAAATTTTGTTCTTCCAGTCTATCCTACAAATTTTTGTTCAGCAAGTTTCCAACCCATTTTTCACAATAGAAACTTGACCTGTTGCAATTCTAAACATCAGCGACCAAAGCTCAACATGGTTTTGAGCCACCCTTCCGTTACTTGAGCGTGAAATGGGACTGGAATCTTGTTGACCACCTGCCAACCATTTCTCCTTTAGTGAAAATAATAACAGGCCATCCTTACGTCTAAGTGGACAAAGCTGCCCATGTGGTGTTCATGATTTGGCTACGGAGGAGTTATTGAAAGTCTCAGTGATTCTCCCTATTTTCTACCTTGCTTCCTATGACACTCAGAGGCTCTATCCTTTGGTAACAGCAACTTGTATTGCTTCTTGTGAGTGCAAATAACTCTAGGCTAGGCAGCCAGGAGTGAAGGGCAGCATGCAGAGACCATGTGGAACCATTTATTCCTTAATGTTCATCAGTTTAACAGAAAAAGACTATGCTAGACAACTGAGATGGCTTGAAAAGAACATGAAAAACAAAGCTGGAAGAAGCAAAGGTAAAAATATCAAAAAGCCTGAGGGCCAGGTGGTCACGAAAGCTCAGTGACTGCTATATATGGTGTGAGTACCTGGAAAGCTGGGATCGGTCAAGGACAGGACCCTTGAGAAGGCCAGCGGGCACTGCAGGGCCAGAGCTGGAAGAGGCAGGAAGTTCAGAGGCACTTTGTGTTTAGGCAGAAGGTAAATCAGACTGTGATTAAACGAGCCCCTCTCCATTTCCAAGGATCAACACCTATCATACCAACGTGGTGGCTGAAAAACGAATCGCAACACAATGACAGATATTCACGCTAGGAGAGAGGCAGTGCCTGTGCATTCAGGATAGAAACCGCAGGTGTAACATTACTGCTGATAGAGGCATCTCCTGCCGTGGTCCACTCAGCCTGAGATGCCAGCCTGCCCAGCGGCACCCCCGCCTCCGCTTCTGCAAAGCCCTGAGTTGTCATGGCAACCACTTCCTGAGATTTGACACTCATGCCTGCAGACTATGGGTCCTGACTTAAACAATTTTATTTTTCCAGAAGACATAAATTGATAGTGCAATAACATCAGTTTAAAGATTCCTTCCATCTGTGCCACAATTGCTCTGGAGGTTCCCCTCCCCCAGGTGGAAAAGAAAACACTTTATTTTAGGTAAAAACAATACCTTTAAACTTATTATTCATGTGTTTACCAACTTATTGCTTAATGCGCTCTTTCTCTAGAAGCTATCGGGGGGACGTGGGACTCTCTGGGTCACTCTGCTGCACAGGCGAAAGCCTCACTGGTGGGGGCCATGGAGGGTGCCTGTGGCCAGGGGGGTGGCTTGGCTGCACAGTGGCGGCTGAATGAATCACATCCTCAGATTCGGGGCTGGAGCCTGTCCCTGTGGAAGGCCCCCATGCTGCACCCTTGCTGCTTCCAGGCAGCCCCCCCCTCCTCAGGTGCAGAGGGGTCAAGGAAGAGCACAGATGGCCGGGCCTGCTTCCTGAGTCCATGCACCTCTCCTGCCCTGGACGGCCTTGCTGTGTTTTGTCTCTTAGTGTGAAATTGATTCCCAGGAGAGTGCTCGTTCCCTTCCCACTTCCCCCTCACTGCATCAAAGCAGCACCATCTTCCAGAGCTGCTGCTGTGGCCTGGAGTACTTCTCACTGGAGCCAGCAGTGGGCCCCCAGGGTCCCCAGCCGGCCACCAGGCCTCCTTCCTCCATACTGGTCTCAGGTGTGGCTGCCGCCTACCTCTGTTTCTCCCTTGAGCATTCACTGATTTGTAGGAGTTGCTTTTGCTCACACTGGATCTTCAGTGGGGGCCAGTCCACAGTGTCTCAGGTACATCCCCTGAGCCTCTGCAGGTGTCGGACCTTTCCCACTCACCGTATTGTCTGATCCTCACAAAAGCCCCATGGGACATAGGATGACTAGACCCTGTATAGAGGGGGACAGCCTAGGCTGGAGGAAGCTAAGTCACCAGTCCAAGAGTCATCACTAGGAGACGGGGACAGGGCTTCAACCCCTGCCGTGACTTGTCAAGTGGGCACCAAGCCACCAGCCACTGCACACCAGTGACAGGCACCTGGCAAGCCTGACAGAGAGGGGACCCTGCATAGTCCTTGCCCAGGAAGAAGGAGAAAAAGGAAAAATACACGTGACTCAAGACGATCTTGTTGCTGAGAGGACAGAGGTAGAGACCCCATTGGAGACAGCGGCAGTAGCCAGAGTGGAGGAGCATTCGAGGGAGCTTGTGGGGGAAATTGATGGACCGAGAGAAGGCGGAAACGCTGTGAAGACCGACGGGCTGTGGACCTGAGGGCACCTGGGCCCCAGGGGGATGGGAAGGATGGATGTAGCAAGAAGCAGAAGTGACTTTTAGAGACAGAAAACATGACCTGCTAGCAGAACGCTGCACCCAGCACCCAGCCAAAGCTGTGGAACCAGAGAGAGAAACACCAGCAGGGACAGGAGGAGGAGGTTTGGGAGCCATCGGTCACCTGCAGGTCGTCGAAAATACACAGAGCAGATGCTGTCTTTTTTAAGAGGAATGAGTGTCACCAGATTAAGTAGTCTCAAGAACGTGAGCTAAGAAGTATCCTGAGGGGGCCACACATCTCAATTTTCAGATGATTAGCAACATCCCTGGGTTCTACCCACTACACACCAGCAGCACCCACATCTCCCAACTGTGACAAGCAAAAATGTCTTTAGATACTTCCGTATGTTCTTTGAGATAATAAAATCATCTCCAGCTAAGAACCACTGCTCTAGAGAATTCCATTGAAGAGTCGATTATTTTATTGTATTAAACAGTCACTCTTTGTTGAACATTTAAGTCATTTCCAATAATTCTTTGTGATGAGCAACTTTGGATACACATACCTCTTATTATTTATACACATTCCTAGAAAGAGAACTGTGAAAAACAGGTAAAAACCTGAACAAACTGAAAGTCAGTAACTCTCCTTGCATTCCTAAGAGAAGTGAAGTCATGGGGCAGAACCACCATCCCTGAAATGGACAGGCTTACAGGCACATGGAAAGAATCGCAATTTATGGGGGGGCAGATACCCACAAGCTAAAACCCCTGTGGGAACCAGTGCCAGGGTAGAGTAAACTGAACTCTAATTGATGGAATTGCTGAGGCTCAGTGTGGAAGATTCTGAGAGACAGAGACTCCAGGGGGGACCCAACCGTTGAAAACTCCCTCGCTTTTGTGAGTTTTATGTCCTGAAGCTCTACCTTATTCTTACAGTGAATATCAGAGAGGAGGCCCCTCGTGCTCCAGCAGAAGGAGAGGAAAAGCAACCATTTTGAAATATGCCACAGCGTCCGGATCTTCTTAGCCAAGGCTGCCCTCAGCAGACACGTTGAAACAGAGCCTAACCTGCTGGGGTCTTATCAGAACTCTACTGACCTGAGGGCAGGGAATATCAACTCCAGCCCACCGAAGGCCATGCATCCCACCTCAGTGCAGAAAACTGAGAAGCACATGTGAAATTCACAGTCAGGTCGCACCAGCTCACTGAAAGGCTGAGACCCTATCACAGGGCTAGATGGAGTTTCGCCACCCGACACCTTACCACCACATGACTGAAGGCCCGTTTACAGCAGTTTCTCTTACCCAGTACATCCTGTCTGACTATCAAGGAAAAAAGTACAAGACATCCTAATAGGCACAGTTTGGCATGTAAGCCAGAAAGTATCTGAGACAGGTTTCCATCAGTGTAGAAGTTTACTTTGCCCAAGTTAAGGGTATTCCTGAGAGAGATGCCTGTGCCTTTCTTCAAACATTATTTTTGAGGGCTTCAACATTTGCATGGGAAAAGCAGGCTGGAGGGGGAAGGAGGGAGGTTATGGTCATCCGTATGTTGCAAGAGAAAAGGAGCAGGTAGAGGAACAGTCAGTTATGTATGTATCTCACGCTCAGCAAGGTGAGCACAGAGGGAAGCACAGGTGACGATCTTTAACCCTTTACCTGTAGCTATCTGCCTAGGGCAAAGGAAAGGCTCTTCTTGCACGGACCCACTTTCAGCCTAATTTTTCTTTGGGCAGAATGAATTCGGGTCTTAAATTTTCCTTTCACAGAAGAAACAGAGCAAGTGTCAGAATGACACTCAGCTATGGAAGGGCTAGACCAGGAATTGCTAGACCAGGAATGCATTTATTTTTTAAATGTCAGTAGGTTTTGGGGGAACAGGTGGTGTTTGGTTACATGATTTCTGAGATGCCGGTCTGCACTCGTCCCCTCCACCCTTCCCCCCACCCCAGAGTCCATCATGTCATTCTTATTTAGGAATTTAAAACAACTGTGATGAATATGCCAAGGGATCTAATGCATAAAGCAGGCAACACACGGACAGACGGGCAATATAAGCAAAGGGCCGAAAATTCCAAGAAAGAACCAGAAAGAAATGCTCCAGACCCAAAGCACTGTCAGAGCCATGAGGAATGCCTTTGAGGGGATGGCCAGGTGATGGACACAGCTCAAGAGAAACATCTCTGAGCCTGAGAAGATAGAAATAGAAAACTTTAAAACTGCAAAGGAGAAAAAAAACCCAGAAATAATGGAACAGAATATTCAAGAACTATAGGACAACTACAAAAGAAGAAACACAGGCACAATGAGATTATCAGGAGAAAGAGGAAAGAAAACATCTTTAATACTTATTTAAAGTTAATTTACTTTTAATAATAATTTCAATGATTAATTTAAAATATTCACTTGACAATTTACCCAAATTAATGTCAGACAAGAAATCATAGATCCAGGAAGCTCAGAGGACCTCAAATAGGATAAATCTGAACATACCACTTTCACTCTCCTGAATAGCAAAGATAAAGAAAAAAAATCCCAAAAGAAGCCAAAGGAAAGGAAATTGCTGTTATTCTGAAGACTTTGATGCCTACTTTAGAGAGCTAGGAGGACAGCGTTGCCCAAGCTTCTGAAAAACACAGGCAGGAAAATGATGATAAAGCAAACACATTTCAGCAGGAGAATGTCGGAGCCACTCTGGACAGCAGATGCCCAGAGTCTGATGTGGGAGATGCCAACTCATGAGAGTGTGGGCTCTGTGATGCCAGATAACTGAGTTCCAACCATCCAGTTAAGCAAAACTATGCATAAATGCCAATTAATTCAAGGTATTCGTTGGATTAAGTGAATACTTCCTTATTACCAAGTCCTCCCTAGTCCCTGGATTTTCTTTGAATTCCCCGTCTCTAAATGTTTGTTTCATTTGTTTAAAATAAGTAGCAGGACCTTTCCACTTAAAGCACTACAATAGGTAGAGTCTGGGCCTCTTTCAGACTTGGAAGAAATCTGTCTTCTGATGAAACCCCTCCGGGCTGCTGAGAAAGCTGAACAAACAGTAGCTGCCCACAGAGGTGACCTGAGAGCACAGCCAGGTGACGGCAAGAAAAGCCAGAAAGGGAGAAACCTGAGGGCTTTAGGACATCCACGAATCAGAAGGATAACACGAACTGATCCCAGGGAGAGAGAAGAGGGAGAGATAAAATGTTTACATCATTTGCTTTAAAAATACTACACATTCTTATTTCATAAACTTTAGACAACTTGAGAATAAAACTTTGGTTCAGTATAGGTTACCCAGTGTTAGAATCAGTAATTCCACATAGGCACTGAAATAGCTATAATTCCTTCACAATTCAGAAGAAAGGCTCTGAGCATTAACATCTCTAAGGAATTCCACCTTGCACATTTTATCCATACAAATTTAATTTTCTAGAATAAACCAGAGACCTAACAGATGCGGAGTAGAGCACTTTATTCAAATTAGTCCTTCTGAACATGAACATTAATTAACTGAAAATATTTGAGAGAAAAACAGAAATGTAGAAAAATTGGTATCTCATTCCTTTTTTCCAAACCAAAAAAAAAAAAAAGTTGTTGAAAAGATGAAAAGGGTGCATCTTGAGTTAGACATAACTGCAAAATTACAGCCTTGGATGAATAAATAATTTTATTCTATGAGCGAGCTTGAGCAGCTGGGACTCACATTCTCAGCTCCCTCTGCAATTCTCCATCTTAAAATCAACCACAACTCGTACACACCAATCTGAATGCATTTTTAAAAATAAGGACCCAATTAAACGTGAAAGTATGCATTTAAGTTATCTACTCAAATGTCATAAGCTGTAACTACAACTTGAAAATCCTGACTTTTTTGGTGTGTGCTACATTAAGCACAGGTGACAGCTCATTTCTAACGTTATCGCACATGTTAATAGTTTATTTTCATAACATCCTATTTTCCCCCTAAACTATGCAATCTGCATATTCATTGTAAATCCCTCTCTAATGTCTCTAACTCTAGTGAGATTTGCTGTCCTCTAATTGACCATATTAACCTTGGTCAAGCTTTTCCTCTACATGTTTTGCCTTAACTAATGGCAGAGTTGAGATGTATAGTCTTAAAATAAAATGGTACAGTAGACTTGCTGTAATTACTTTATTAAATATACTTTAATTATGAATTACTATACATAAAAATCTCCTGTAACTGCACATTATTATCTATAAAACTTTTTTCTAAACACTGAAAAAATGTGATTTGTGATTTATTTATTGGCTCATTTGCTGTTTGTTCCAAAGAGATTGTGCATCGTTTCATTTTTTTTTTGGTCGCTTTGACTTGAAAAAATAAATATAAAACAAATTTGGACAAAACGTCAAAAATGACTTTGCAATTCATTATATTTATTTCCGTGGTGATTTGCAATAAACAGGAAGCAAAGAAAACTGTTATCTTTCTGTGAATTTTTCTAAGAGAGCAAATATATCATTTGCAACTGGACATGCAAGGTTAAAATTTGGAGTAAAAAATGCTGAAAAAAAGCACATTAATTTTTTATGTCCTTAATGGAAGTCATCATATTTGTTTTTTCCTTCAAGAAAATGATTTATGATACAAAATCCTAGGCCTTAACTGAGCTGGTCAAGGAAAAAAGATGAAAGTCAATGCAAGTGCGAAGCACACAGGGTGGCTTTGCATGGGAATGCTCAGCACAAAGGCCCCAGACCACTCTGCCTCTTCCATGTTCCCGTCTGTGGGAGCTGCAAAGAACACCTGTTTTCTTCTGCCCATTTTTACCACCTGCCTCTAATCCATGAGCTTAGTTCACCGATTTATGTTATGTGAATGGGTGACACAATATAAACATGCTTTATTTATTTAGATACAGTCAAAGAACAACCTGAATGGGTATCAGATAATTATGCTGACTGAAAGTAAGCTGATTCAAAAAGGTTCCATCTGTGCTTTTATACTGTTGGTGGGAGTGTAAATTAGTTCAACCATTGTGGAAGACAGTGTGGCAATCCCTCAAGAATCTAGAAATAGAAATACCATTTGACCCAGCAACATATGCCCAAAGGATTATAAATCACTCTATTATAGAGACACATGTACATGTATGTTCACTGTGCAATGTTTACAATAGCAAAGACTTGGAACCAACCAAATGATAGACTGGATAAAGAAAACATGGCACATATACACTGTGGAATACTATACAGCCATAAAAAAGGATGACTTCACATCGTTTGCAGGGGACATGGATGAAGCTGGTAACCATCATTCTCAGCAAACTGACACAAGAACAGAAAACCAAACACTGCATGTTCTCACTCGTAAGTGGGTGTTGAACAATGAGAACACATGTACACAGGGAGGGGAACATCACAAACTAGGGCCTGTTGGGAGGTGGGGGGGGGGCTAGGGGAGGGGACAGCAGGGGGTGGAGGGATTTGGGAGGGGATAACGTTAGGAGAAATACCTAATATAGATGACCAGGGGGGTGGTGGGGGGGGATGGATGCAGCAAACCACCATGGCATGTGTATAACTATGTAACAATCCCGCACCAGCTGCACATGTACCCCAGAACTTAAAGTATAATTTAAAAACAAAGTTTCCATCTGCTATCATACAATTTATCTACGCTTGAAATGCCAAAATTATAGAAACAGAGAACAAATTCGTGATTTCCAGGGATCAAGGACAGGAGGGAGTGAATGTGTCTAAAAAGAGGCAGCAGGAGTGATCCTTACGATGGTGGAAGTGTTCTGTGTCTTGACTCTCTCACTGTCAATGTTCTGGTATTCTACTATCCTTTTGCAAGATGTTACCACTGGGGGAAATGAGGGAAGGGGTATATGGAAGCTCTCTGTGTTATTTTTCACAGCTGCCTGTGAACCTACGGTTATCTCAAAATAAAAAGTTTAATTAAGAAACTTACATGACTGAAAAAAGTGAAGGAGCAATACAGACCCCCAGACACACAAAAAGTTAGGAAATAAAATGGCAGCAGACTTGCCCAGAAAAATATATTAAAAGAAGTTCTTCGAGCAGAAGACACATTTTTTGAAAATGTCAAAATTAAACCTATCTAAAAGAAAGAGGGAGCACTGGAGAAAAAGAAATTAAGGTAAAGTAAAATCTTTTATTTTTCTTATTCACAATTGATCTAAAATGTAACTGTTTAAAGCAATAACAGTAACAATGTACTGGGTGACACATAAGGAATAAGAGGGGAGAAGCTGGGGACACTCCGGGGAAAGGCACCTGCAGTACATGTTAAATGGTATGGTGTTATTGAAGGCGAGCTTAGTTTATTTAATATGCATATTGCAAATCCTATGGCAACCACTTAAAAACACAGGTATATACGAAGAGAGAAGCTAAAAATAGACTCATGTAAAAGCCTTTGAAAATCCCCTCCATGAAAGCAATAAGAATACTGGTAACAGCAGCAACAGAAGTTAAAATCAAATGATTCAGAACTTTGAAACTTAACCAGACACTTGCAACAGTTCAAGCAGTGTTCATTCAGGAAAAATGGCTGTATCTCAGTAACACAAGGAAGCTGTGTGGCATTAAATATTTTAAGTTGGCCAATTCTCATTCCCCATTTCTTATTTCTGTGACAGCCTTGAAATTGAGCAACTTTATAACTACGGTAACCATGAAAACCAGCAGCCTAGCAACAAGCAGAGGGGGCAGAACGGGTTAGGAGCTTTGGAGGGTCTGGCCTGAATCAGAGCTGGTTCAGTGAAGAAAGCCATATCCACAGAGTGTTTGTCCAAAACTATTAGCCACAGGTGTTTAACACCCTGGATGCCTGAGGTGGTGATGGTATTTCAGCAAGCAAGAGGCTGATGAAAATCCTTAAATAAATGCCCTGGAGGCTGAGACTGTAAACACAGTGCTTTCAAAAGCTCTAACATATAACTGAAGGGCATGCTCACGTGCAGGGCTGTAGGCATGCCCAGAAAAGACGCAAAAGATCCTAATGTCTCATATCTGACGGATCTTCAATCTCTGTGAAAGACGAACTGAAGAATGAAGGTTAAGGCAGGCCTGTAAACTATCTGCCAAAGCACGGAAGGTATTCCATCACACACGCGCGCACACACACACACACACACACACACACACACACACACCCTGCCAAAGCACTGAAAGCATTCTCTCTCTCTCTTTCCAACCTGCTCAACAATGTGCTGAAGGAAAAGGACTGGTAATCAAGAATTCTATAGTCAGCAAAAATACCTCTGAAAAAAATGAAGGAAAAATTAAGACATTCTCAGATAAAGTAAAGCTGAGAGTATGTTACCAGCAAATCTTCTCTACAGGAAATACTAAAGGTTAAATAAAAGGATACTAGACAGTACTTGGATTCACAAGAAGAAGGAAACTGTCAAATGTCAGTCAATATAAAATAAGAAATTAAATATATAATGTTTAAAACTTCTGGAAAAGAAGGCTTCATGCTCTGATAGCTTTAATGGAGGGTTTAACAAATATTAGCATCAATTCTAATAATATTTGTCAAAAACTAATATGGATGAAACAGTTCCCACAGTATTTTATAAGGTCAATATCACCTAAATATCAAGCTAGACAAAAAAAGTATGAAATAAACCTACAGCATCTTTTATAAATTGAGATGAAAAAATGACTTTTAAAAAATAGCAAATTGAATCTAGCCATTTATAAAAGACTATACAACCACCAAATGGGGTTTATTCTAGCAATGGTTCAACAACTAAAAATCAATGTTATCAACCATAACAACAGACTAAAGAAGAAAAACTAACATAACCTTACCATTTGATAGATAAATGCTTTTGACAAAATTTAATATCAACTTATAACTAAAACTCTTAGAAAATTAGGAATAGAGAAAAACATTCTTGATTTTACAAACAAAACATTTTATCTAATATCACACTTCATGGTAGAAGACTAAGCACTTTGTTCCCAATTTCAGCAGCAAGGCGAAGATGTCCATTCTTACCACTCCAGCACAGTGCTGGAAGCATCAGCCAGTACAGTCAGACACAGAAAGCAAATCAAAGTCATACAGGCTGGAAAGAAAGAAAACACTCTCTAATTGTCTACATACAAAATTCCCAAAAATCTATATAAAAAAATTAACTCCTAGAACTAATGAGTAAGTTCAGCAAGGTCAGACGATACAAGATCAAGACATAATAGTCAATCATTTTTCCTGCATACTAACAAGATATAAAACAATGGAGGGTTGCCCTGTCTTCCTGTGTTGTGAGACTCAGTATAACAAAGACGTCGGTTATCCTGGTTCTTTACAAACTTCCAGCTAGACTTTTTTTTTGGTATATAAGTTAAGCTATTCCAAAAGTTATATGAAAAGGTAGAAAAATTCGACTAGCTAAAACAATTTCAAAAAAGAATTAAAATAGGGGGAATCACTCTACCTGATGTTAAGATTAAATATATAGCTACAGTAATTGAGACAGTTTGCTGTTGGTGGAGGGTACATACACAGATTAATGAAACACAACAGAGACTCCATAAGTAGATTCAAATATGTCTAAGCGATTTTTTTTTTTTACAAAGGAGTAAAAGCAAGTCAATGGAGGAAGGATAACTTTCTCAAAAAATGGTGCTTGAAAAATTGAACATTCATAGCCCCCCACACCAAACCTTAATCTGTACTGAATACCACGCACAAAAATTAATTCAAAATAGATTTAAATATAAAACTATAAAAATTTTGGAACAACATGGAAGAAATCTTTCAGACAACAGTCTAGACAATGAGTTTTTAGGTATGATATCAAAAGCAAGATCCATAAAAGAAAAATATGATAAACTGGATTTCATCAAAATTAAAATTTTGCTGTCAAAAACCCTATTAGGATAAAAGATAAGCTACAGACATATTTAGAAAAAATATAGAATATATTTTCAATCTGCATATCTAATACAAGTCATATCTAGAATATAGAAAGATCTTGTATTACCTTATGATGCCTACAAGCTGCAAAATGCTGTGATTTTCCCCCCCCCAACTTTTAAAACTTTGCTCTTTAACGTGGCTGCCTCAAGAATGACACGTTTTAGGTTAGATTGTCCCTAGGCAAAGGCTACAAGGCAAAATGGTTTCTCTTCCAGGGTTTTCTGTGCCTTTGCTGTCTCCGTAAGTCTAGAAACTTTTCTCTACATAAACTACATAAACACCCAGCTTAGACTTTTCCAGTGTTGCAGCAGAGAAAAGAAACTGCCAGGTAAAATCCACAGGCTTGAGAATCACCTGGATGAAGGCGCAGGTAACTTTCTCACCAGGATGAGAGGCATATAAGTGCTGTGTGATTCTGAAGCACCCATGAGCATCCCACAGTTGAGATGGAGGTCCGGGCACCAGGTCAGCGTCTGGAAGAGGCTGCCATAGGGAAGGGGGGTAAGATGGCGCTGCACACTAGAAGAAAAGCTCTCCCACAGGGGACCAGCATTTCCAGGGGAGGACGAGAAACGGGAGAGCTGGAAAAGGGCTGAGGAGGGGCCACTAGGGCTGCAGGTAGGTGAGGGAGGAACAACATGGAGAGCTAGTCTGGAAGCCAAGAGAGAAATGAGCCCGAAGGAGGGGGAGGGGAGCCACACACGCCAGTGTTGCAGAGACAAAGGGTCTCCCGAAAGGTGGGTCTGGAAATAGTCCCATTGTGTAGAAATTCATTTAGTTGGCTTATTATTTTAAACATTGTTTCTGTAAAGATGATTTATGGAATCTTAAAATATCTTCAAGTTTGATGATAAGGCACAAAGTTGCTGCACCACCCAAGGCTTAAAGTGCATTACCAGCAGAAGCTGAAAGAAGGCGACGGCTCCAGTTTCCCGTCTTATTTGTAGGTTTATCTTATAATATGTGCAGGCAAACAGACTTAGTGGCATCTGGAAGTCTGAAGGCAATTACAGCTCAGCAGGTGTCTTGAGGAGGAGAAACTCTACTGTCCTCTGCAGTCACCCAGAAGTAGAAAACCCCACACTGGAATTCTCTGGAATTCCAAAACGTGGCAGGCCCATGGCTCTCACGGCTGTTACTGCTGCTGCCATTTCTTACCTTCTCACCTGCTCTGGCCCCAGGTTTGCTTGTGCCAGTGTTACGGTAATAGGATCCATATGATATGGGTATGATAACAGGATCCATAGGTCCATTAATAGAAATAATTTCAGAACTAAAAAGGAGCCATTCCTGCCTCTTCTAAGGAATTTTGAGACCTGGTTTCTGGCTGCATGACTGCTGGCTATTCATTAATTTTCTGGAAGCAGTGTTCTCAACTATATTTTCATTTATATGTGTCACTAATATTCAACACAGCTGGGGGCTCTTACTAAAAACAGATTCCAAGGTCCTAGGCCAGTCCTCTTAAAATGCAATTTCTGGGTCTTGGCAGAAAGTCCCTGGAACCTGCATTTAATAATTTTCCAGTGTTTCTGATTCTATTGTTATAGAACCACTGGTGTAAGATTCCACCCAGATCTAGCCAATGATTTTTTAAAGACTTTATTTTTCAGAACGGTTTTCGGCTCACAGCAAAATTGAGAGGAAGTTACAGAGATACCCCACAGAGGCCCCACCCGACAGATGCGTGGCCTCTGCGTGATCACATCCCACACTGGAGTGGTGCATTTACTACCACCGGTCCACTGTTGTCACCCAGAGTCCACAGGTCAAGGTAGGCTCACTGCTGGTGTGTACATTCTGTGGATAATGGACAAATGCATGGCACGTATCCACTGCTATAACATCAAACCGAGTAGTTTCAGTGCCCAGAAAATCCACCTATCCATCCACTTTCCTCCTACCCTGCCCCATCCCCTGACAACCACTGCTCTCTATACAGTCTCAAGTTTTACCTTTTCCAGAATGCCAGTTAGAATCATACAGTTTTAGGCTTTTCAGTTGGCTTCTTTCACTTAGTAATATGCGTCTAATATTCACTCATGTTTTTTATGGCTTGATGGCTCATTTATTACTAGCCCTGAATACTGTTCCATGGTCTGGACGTACCAAAGCTTACTTACTCATTTACCTACTGAAAGACATCTTGCTTATTTCCAAGTTTTGGTGATTATGAATAAAGCTGGTACAAACGTTCCGTGTGCAGGTTTTGCGTAGACACCTTTTCAGTTCCTTTGGGCAAATACCAAAGAGTGTAACTGCTGGATCCCATGGTAAGAGTATGTTTAGCTTTGTAAGAAGCTGCCATACTGTCTCCAAAGTGTGCTACTATTCTGCATTTCCACCAGCAATGCATGAGAGCTACTGCTGCTCCATATCCTCGCCAGCATTTGATGGTGGCAGCTTTCTGGATTTTGACCATTCCAGTTGGTGTCTGGTAAGTGACAGCCAATTGTTTTTTAAATAAACATTTGCTTTAGAGCCGGGCACAGTGGCTCACACCTGTAATCCCAGCAGTCTGGGAGGCTGAGGCTGGTATCACTTGAGGTTAGGAGTTGGAGACCAGCCTGACCAACGTGGTGAAACCTCGTCTCGACTAAAAATACAAAAGTTAGTCAGCTGTGGTCATGTGCACCTGTAATCCCAGCTACTCAGGAGGCAGAGGCAGGAGAATTGCTCGAACCTGGGAGGTGGAGGTTGCAATGAGCTGAGATCATGCCACTGCACTCCAGCCTGGGTGACAGAGCCAGACTCTGTCTCAAAAAAAGAATTGCTTTAGAGTAATTTCAGATTTACAGAAAAGCTTCAAACACGGCACAGAGTTCCTATCTACGTTTGACCCTTTTCCCCCCCCCATTGTTAATATTCCATCACCCTGGTACACTGACAAAACTACCTGCATTGGTGTACTACTCTGTGATAGCTCTAGACTTATGAGTTTTGCTAGTACCCTCTTAGTGTTCCAGAACCCAGCCTTGGATCCCACCGTGGTGATGTTATGTGTCTTTAGTTTCTTCCAATCTGTGACAGTCTCTTAATCTTGCCTTGTTTCTGACCACCTTGACAGTTTTGAGGAGTACTGGTCAGGTACCCTGTTAAATATCCCTCAATCTGGTTTTGCCTGATGTTTTTCTCATGATTAAACAGGAACATGGGTTTCCTGGGCGGCTACCACAGAGCTGATGTGCTATTCTCAGCACACCACATCACATCACACTATCCACGTGGCTCACACTGGTGAGGGTCACCGTGATCACTTGGACGCCATCAGGCTTGCCAGGTCTCTCTACTGCAAAGATATTTTATTTCCCCCGTTTCATATTCTAGTCTTAAAAAAATCATGAAGTCGAGCCTACACTCAAGTGGGAATGGAGTGGGGTTAAGCTCCATCTCCTAGCAAGAAGTAGCTACAGAAATGATTTTGAATTCTTCTGACAGGAATATTTGTGCTTTTTTCTCTCCCCATTTATTTATATATTCAATCATTATATCTGTATGGACTCATGTCTATTTTATTTTGGGGGCTAAATTTCAATACATTTAATTATCAATTTTTTTGAGATGGGGTCTCACCGTGTTGCCCAGATTGGTCTCAAACTCATGGGTTCATGCGACCCTTTTGCCTCAGCTTCCCGAGTTGCTGGGATTAGAGGTGCACACCACTGGGCTGGCTTCATTATTAATTCGTTGTTCAAACTGTCAGGCCATTGGGAGCTCCTTTACTTCTCTTACATGCCCCATCCTTGTGTTTTCTAGCTGCCTGGCATTAAAAGATGCTCCATTTGCCTGTATTTTTCTCTATTTTCCCTACATTCCCTCCCCCCAGTGCTGGAGTCAGCCATATACTAAAGGAGTCCTATTTATTTTATTAGAAAATCATATTTAAGACCAAGATGAGGATGCTGGGTATAATCATTCTACTGGGTTGTTGCTGCTTCCAAACCCTCTCAGCGCACACGCACACGCACACGCACGCACACACAGAAAAAATCAAACTTTATCAGTTCACCTACAGATAAACGTTTGGATTCTCATCAATTATTCACTAGCACAACATGTAAGCAATGAACATTTTCAGAAGTGTCTTCCTGAATGCATAAGTGAAATTTTACTTGCATAAGATTCTAAGAGTAGAATTGTTTGGACATAGAGGATGTACACCGTCAACTTTACTAATCACCCTCAGTTATTTTCCAACTGGCAGTGTAAAGCAATCCTTGATTCCCCACACTTTTAACAAAAACTTCATATTTAGCGAGATCTTTAAAATGTTTCCAATCTAACCTGCATGACATGCCATCTCTGTTCTGTATAAATTTGTAATTATTTCTTTAATAACAAATGAGGCTGAGCAACACCTCATTATGTCCTGACTATGAATTTAATGGTCATAGAGATATTTGTTTATGAATGTTTCAATTTTATTTAT
Source organism: Ateles fusciceps (assembly GCA_036589455.1). Classification (NCBI taxonomy): domain Eukaryota; kingdom Metazoa; phylum Chordata; class Mammalia; order Primates; family Atelidae; genus Ateles; species Ateles fusciceps. The sequence continues at coordinate 982,762 of JAZHEH010003346.1, forward strand.
ATTTACGTTTTTAATCAACCTGAAACTGATGTCTAGGTAATGTGCATAGGGAGCTTATTTTATTTTACTTTCTATACAGAAGAAGGTAATGTCCTACAATGATGTAGCAAACAATGCATCGTTTCACCGTGTCTTGAACGCAAGCTTCAGAATGCCGGGTTTCTGGGGAAGCGTCACTGTCTCTTTCAGATCTCCACTCCATTCGGTCTGTCCATTTGCTTATTCTATCAATACCACACTTGCTCTTTTGCTCTCAAAGCATCTTAGCTATTCCTGACTCTGTTTTGATGCAAACCACACCCTGACTTGTGAGAACCTACCAGTGTAAGAATCTAGGGGGCATGGCAGAGCAGGAAGAGCCATGCCATTTACACAGAAAACATGCCTCCTGCATCCCACATGGCTGAGACATGCCAAGAGCACCAGGGCCCCTCACCAGTCAGAGTTAGGAGAGGACACTGACGGGCAGGGTTTGTTGCCTTTGCTGGGCAGTGGTCTCAAAAGCCCTCAGAGAAGATAGACGTAGCCACCCTGGATGACCATCTGTCACGCAGAGCCGAGTGGGGGAAGCCATCATCCTGAGGGTCAGTGGCAGTGGGTGCCTCAAGAGAATGACTACTGCTTCCCCCTGTGTCAGCATCATTTCTGTGGCCCAAGCTCATGCCAGTGAGCAGAAAATGTCCACTCACCAGACAGCCCTCCCAGACCCGGCCAGGCCCCGGGGCCCCAGAGTGATCACATAGGCACAAGCTCCAGACCTATGTGGGGCATCCAGTTACCCCATGTATAAGCAGGAGGTCAGAAAGCAAAGAGCTAGGGGCCAGACAGTGCATCCCAGGCTCAGGGAGCCCAGTGGGACAGCACTGGCATGCTCACATGCCGCTCACAGCCGCCAGGGAGAGACCTCGACAATTTTAAGGTAGGCATTGCGAGCCCAACCAACCCGGGCACAAGAAAGGGACTTAAAAGTTTTGAAGAAAGCACTCCAAAGCATGCACACTCCTGCGGTAGGAGGCCTAATAAAGTTCTTTTCATTTTTTTCTTTTAAGACGGAGTCTTGCTCTGTCACCAGGCTGGAGTGCAGTGGTACAATCTTGGCTCACTGAAACCTCTGCTTCTGGGGTTCAAGCAATTCTCTTGCCTCAGCCTCCTGAGTAGCTGGGATTATAGGTGTGCGCCACCACGGCCGGCTCATTTTGTACTTTTGTAGAGACGGGGTTTCACCATGCTGGCCAGGACGGTCTCGATCTCCCGCCCTCCTGATCCCTCCACCTCGGCCTCCCAAACTGCTTGGATTACAGGCATGAGCCCCTGTGCCCAGCCAAGAGTTTTTAAAAGCATTTTGAATTCATTCTGTTGTCTTCTGAATTCCACCTTCTGAGTTGAGAAGTAACTCTCAATGTAATGACTACACCTTGGAAGGAAATTAGTGTTTTGTCTCTAGGTGCTTTCAAAAATTTTCTGTTGAGTCTGGTTTTCAGCTGATTACTTAGGTGTGTTTAAGTGGCTTTTAATCACATTCTTATTCACCCTGATTGGAGTTTACAGGGGTTTGGAATTTTTGATTTGGTGTCTTTCATCTGTTTTGAAAATTTCTCAGCTCTCATTGCTTCCAACATTCCTTTTCTCTCATTTTCTTCCTTTTTCTAAACTTGAGTTGCCTATATCAGCTCTTTGGTAAAAGAGCATTTCCTGATTGCTACCTCTGCTTCTATATTTTCCATCCTTTAACTTTTCAACATTTTATTCTGGTCATTTTATTCTGGCCAATCTTCTACTTCATTAATTCTCCCTTCAGAGTTCTTAAATTTCAGTCTTAATTTTTTTCTTTTATAATTTACTTTCTCTTTATTATTTCTAGTTCACTGTTCAAATTATATGTCTTATCTTTTACTTACTTGAACATTCTAGTGACAGTTCTTTGGCAGTCTGATTGATAATTGCTTTATCACACAGGCTGGACCCCAAGACCCCAGGATGATCACATAGGCACACACTCCAGACCTATATGGGACGCTCAGCTGACCCCATGTAAAGGCAGGAGGATAGAAAGAAAAGAGCCAGTGGCAGATGTGGGCATCCTGTCGCAATTATCCCTGTGAGTCTGTTTCTATTTTTTGCTTTCCTCTTGTTAGTTGCTTATGGTATATTTTCTCCTTCTCTGTCCGCGCATTTTCTATTAACTCCAGATATTGAATATGAAAATTTACAAACGTAATTTGGGACTAAGACAAAAGTACTTTAGAGGATTTGCATTTCATTGTGGGTAACTAGGAGCACAAGCGCTCCTGCATCTGCTTAACCTGGTTTTAACATTGACATAATTTGTTGCTGGGTTTCTGATTCTGGAAGGGCTGGGGTATCTCCATCCTTACTCGCAGGATATATTTCTCGGGGATTCCTACCCCAAATAAGTGGTGTTTGCCAGGCTGACCCCCGGGTGGGCCTTAGACTCATTGTGTCCTCAGATTCACAAGGCTATCAAAAGATCTCCTTAGCTCACAACTCTCCCAGATGCTTAACTTGCTGATATCCATAGAGGAGGGCTGGCCCCAAATGATCATCTTTTTGATGTTTTTTCCTTTCCTGAACTTGGCCCCTCAAGTCTTCAATATCTTGTTAGCTTTCTAAAACATTCAGGCATTTTTTTCATCTGTCTCGAGAGAGGTTTATCTGAATTATATGATCCACTATCACCAGACTCAGAAACCCCATGACATCTACAAATTTTCTTTGGTTAGATGGCTTCTGCAAGTAGACTGGAAGAGAGATTGGCTTGAGTATTATTCATTCAATTGTAAGTACTTAAATTAATGCCTAAAATTTCACCACTGTGTATTTTTTCTTCTTTAGGAAGCACTGCCCTTTTTCTGTATGGCTATTTTAAAATAAAATTATCAATGTAATAATGGGGTTACCAGCTATGTTTTTAAAAATCCTTGACAGCGTAAAAATTCTTTTTTCTCAGTGTTTGGGCTTGGGGCTAATTGCCGTAAGGCAGACACAGACATATTAAGATTTAACTCAAGGGAATAAATATGTTGAAAAGACATGATTCTCCTCTCTAAAAAAATAGTTATTCTTTGCTTATTTTTATTTGGTCAATAATGAACACACAATGATGAAGAAGAATTTGTAAATTCCATGTGGGATATTTTCTCGTCTTAAGCTTTATGAGTCTTGGCATTGTACAGCTCCTTAAAGAACAGTCAATCTAAGGTCCAGCTGGACAATCTAACTGTGGTCACGAGACCATGGAAGAAGGTCAAGACATGGACTTTGTGTTATTTACAAGGAGACATTAAATAAAGTTAGAATGTCACGGGGTGAGGGAGTGAAATACCTGCAAGAAAGGGAGAAATGTAAATATCTACGTAATTATCTGTAAACTTATTAAAGAAGTTGAATGCAATCCAGAATCTATGTTGAAATTGTTTTGGATAAAGCCTGAAAATATTCAAGTACCCATGAAATACTTTAGGGATGAGGAACTTAATTTTGTTTGTACCTTGGGGCCTTTTTGCAATCTGATGATGCCCATAGAGCCCTGGTTTTTAATGGAATAAAATAAAATACATATGGTAGTTAAGGAATCCAATCACATTAATGTAAACGATAATCCTACTAATAAAGTTTTCCAAGCCAGTAACATATGCGCCTCTCTGGTGATATATTAAATAAAACATCTACCAATGAGCTAAATACTAGAATTTTGATGTAGTAAGGAATGAAAACGGCACTTTAAAATTCCTGCAATTATTGTAATATGATGTGAGAAAATCTGTGACTTTTATTAATGAATTGCTGCAGTTTGTGCTTCACTCAAAATTGGAAGTCATGCTAAATTTCTGTTAGAGGTTAGTGGAAATAAAAATGAAATTCTCTTTACATCGAGGTTCAACGATTCTCTCCAAATTCTGTCCATGGATTACCTGGGGAAGAGGGGGATCCATGAAATCCAGGAGAAGACTCTCTGCTTTAGAGGGATGGATTCAGAATGTTCCAGAATCAATGAAAGGGCCTACTTTGGGGCCAAAAGGGCTATAGCAGGGCACGATATGAGGACAGAGCAGGGTAAGCAGAATGCAGCACCCTCTCAAGCTCCCCTGGAGTGTCTGCCAGCAGCTGGGAGGCCAGCCCAAATCCACGGGAGTGAAGTGGGCCTGTACACACGGGACCAGACAGCAGCAACAGCATCTGGACAAGGTTGAAGAAGTCAGAGGGCTTGCAGGCCTGGGAAGACAGCCCTGGACGTTTACAGAATGCTCTTGCTTTATCATGTATGAAGAGGCAGCATCTACAGGAGAACTCATTTTATGAACAGGATTAGATCCATGTTTCATTATACAGTAACAGCAAATCCAGTAAGTTTATTGTTGATGATCTAAAAACAAGTTGATATCTATTCAAAGGTCACCCATTTCAAGCCTGGTAAATAAACTCTCCTTCCATGGAAGCTCTGAGTAAATCTTTAGTGTCTCCTTTAGAAATTATAAACCACTCCGCCAAAACTGGGTGCTTGGTGACTCACTTTTTAAAAATACACTCTCAGAAGGGATCATGTGGTCATATTAATGGAGCTGAGAAGTAAGGTAGATGAGAAAAACAAAACTAAGGTGGATAAGAATATTCTAGAAGAATGGATGAAAACGCCTGTGACAACACAGAGGCAGAGAGGGAGCTGAGAGACATGAGGTGGACATTCCAGTGGACACAGGTCCACAGAAGATACACTGGCATCATCCCTAAAAAAGAATGGGTCAGGACAAAAGGAGAGCAGGGCGTGGCTGCTTACTGATGAGGATGACAGCTTTGTGCTTACAGCCCGATGATTTTCTGATGGGTGAAGCCTGCTCCTATGTCTCTTCCCAGGGAGCAGATGGTACCCGTCTGCCTCTTGCCCTTTTCCTGGGCAGAGACTGCTCAGTGATTCAGTGAGAATGGCCAGGTGAACCAACATTTTGGGTGTTATCAAATAGTTAAGTCTTCATGTTGTCCACTTAATTTTAAAAATCCAATAATTAGCAGCTGAACCTGCAGTCAAAACTTCTTTTCTGTGGCATCATGTCAGCAACCCTGTTCAGTCTCAGTGTCCGTCACAGGCAGGAGGCTGAGAGCTGAGGAATCACGGGTTCCGGTGTCAGAGTACACACCTGGGAGGTGTGGACTGTGGTTCTCATCTCAATCATGAAGCCACCAAGAATCTTCTGGGAGTACCCACGAAGATAAGGAATGAGAAAGAAAATATTTAATTTCCCTTTGGATGTGGTACTTTTCCAAGGATATGCCTACAAAGAGAAAGACGAAGAAAGGACCGTGTTGTCTCCCGTTGTGGATTCTGTAGTTGAGTGAGCCCGCCCTGAGGTCAAATCCATCTTCGTTCCTTAGAGGACACACATCCCTACACTGGATGCACATTAAATCAACCAGCCATAGACAATGATAACAGCAGCAATGAAATTTAGACGAGGAAGGTCGCTTTGAGCCAGTCAATTTCCTCTCAGTCTGATAAGCTCATCTGGAGCTTGGAACACTCCACATATAACTACTGTGGAAAAGCACAAAATCTGCACACCCGCATCTAGTGGGGAGGAATAATGGGGTTATACAGTTCTAAACGAGTTTAAAAGTCTGGACTTGTCTCCCCCTACATGATTAGTTCTAAGAAAACTAAGTGCTTTCCTAAATACCATTTAAAACAAATAAACATGTGAATGGAAGGGTAATAAAGTGAAAGGAACTAATCAATTTTTAATATCAAAGAATGGTATGTCACTCAATGAATAAGGAAGACAGCATTACAGTCATTTTAAGACAGTATTTTAAAGCAGGTAACTGGAAAGTCTTACATCATTGCAAAGTGCTTTGCTAACGCAAGGCAAAATAAATACAAAATGTGAGGTATCTTGCAAAAAATCTTAAATTGTAAAACTCTCGAAGTAACTTGTTTATTCTTACAACATAGTTTAAGAAAGAAGGCCCTGAAAGAACATTTAAAAAATATAATGGTGAGTTTGATTTTAATGTTCTAATAACTACCCATTGTTAGGAGGAGGAAAAACGAATGTTAAAACTCTCAATATCTGGTTTTTGTGGAGAAGAAAAACATCATTTGAAAAATTAGGCATTAGCTTCAGACAAATACCTTCATAGCGAAGTGATAAAAGATTTAAAATTTATATGTAGCCTTGAAAATAGAGAATAAAAACAAAAATAAAAGGAGCATGCGATAGACACCAGTTTTGATCGCCCTCATAGACGGATATATTCAAGAATATCACTCCTGCTTATATCACCCTCATAGACGGATATATACAAGAATATCACTCCTGCTTATATCACCCTCATAGACGGATATATACAAGAATATCACTCCTGCTTATATCACCCTCATAGACGGATATATACAAGAATATCACTCCTGCTTATATCACCCTCATAGACTGATATATACAAGAATATCACTCCTGCTTATATCACCCTCATAGACAGATATATACAAGAATATCACTCCTGCTTGTATCACCGTCATAGACAGATATATACAAGAATATCACTCCTGCTTATATCACCCTGATAGACTGATATATACAAGAATATCACTCCTGCTTATATCACCCTAATAGACGGATATATACAAGAATATCACTCCTGCTTATATCACCCTCATAGACTGATATATACAAGAATGTAACTCCTGCTTATATTTCACCAGCAAGTAAACCCAGATTCATCTGTTCTGGGCTGAAGTTTCCAAAGAGGATCTTAGTACAATGCAGGTATTTAACTTCTGACTTAACGCCAGCCTTTTCTGTCTCTGTTTGAAGATCTGGGTCTACTGTCATCACACAGAGGAAATAACTTTAATAGTCTTGAGGTAGAAAATTAAAGACATTTTAACAAAATGGACCAAATGCTGAGAGTCAGCCACTGAAATAAACTACAGACAGTGGTTTCAGTTGAATCTAAAATAAAATACTCTCCTTCCTAAGAGCACCAAGGTCAAGCATGGTAATCAGTCTCTTTAGAAAAAAAATACTTCCAAGTCAAAGGTTTCTACGAATGTCAAAGCTTAAGCTTCTGCCTTTTGATATATTAATTGGAAATGCACTATGGTTTGAACAAAGGTTACTAGGTATGTCTGGGGAAAGCGAAGGAATTACAAAGAAATCGTTGCCATGTAACTAAATAAGGTACTTGAATACTGATTAACCACAGGGAATGGAGGCCCTTATTACGAATCTTAAGCACAGGTTTGAGTCGGGTAGAGAAAGCAGGTGCTCACTTCTACAGCAACCAGAGGGCCCTGTTTTTCCCTGTTTCAATGGGCAGAACTGACATCCATTTATTTTTCTATTTTTAGTTGAATCAGTCCATTTTGTTTTCAGGGTCTTCTAAAAGGCTTTCTGAATGGACTCAGAGGAAGTGTTCAGTAGCAAGCCCGTTATTAATAAATCAATGTACTATAAGTTTAGGTAATAAATAAGACATTTTAGCTGATGAGGGATTATGCCATTGTTTTAGCTTGGGAGCCTATTGTTCTTTTTTCATTTAGGTTCCTGGATGAGAGGAAAGGTCTGTCATTCTAAATTTTCAAAGTTAAAACTAAAGCACATAAACAATTGCTCTGTTGGCGGGGAGCTTTAGCTCACAATGCAGAAAACAAATTGCCGCCTGGCTGTGAAGGATCTAAGCACGCCCCGCCTGGCCATGCGAACCTCCCCTTCTAAGCTCTTACTAACAGTGTGTCTCCCGTCTGAGCTGCCTTTCTTACTTACCTCTGAGCATGAAGGTTTCATCTGTAGTTCCACGACTACTGCGTTCTGTTTTTGGAAAAATTCAGCAAATAGGTACACACTGGCCAGTCAGCAAACCCTTTTCTGAACTCAAACATTTTTTTTTTTGGCAGTCACCTTCATTGGCACAAATCTTAATTATACAATGTCTTTTATTGTGCTGTAGAGGGGTGTGTGTGTGTATGTGTGTGTGTATATGTGTGTATGTGTGTGTATATGTGTGTATGTGTGTGTGTTGCTGTGTATGTGTGTGTGTGTGTGTGTGTTGGTGTGTGTGTGTTGTATGTGTGTTTGTGTGTGTGGGTGTATGTGTGTGTGTGTGGTGTGTGTATGTGTGTGGTGTGTGTGTGCTAGTGTATGTGTGTGTATATGTGTGTGTATGTGTGTGTATGGGTGTGTATGGGTGTGTGTGTATGTGTGTGTGTTGGTGTGTGTGTGTGTGCGTGCACACACGCGCTTGTCATTTCCCCCACCCAAACATATGGAAAGACTTCTTTGAATTCAGGAACCTTACCGTCTACACACCCACTACACCACATTGGTAGAAAATCAGCACATATTTGTGATTTTCAGCTCAAATTATTTTTTTTTAAAACAAGAGAGGCATACATTAATAGTTTCTTCAAAGCACTTATCATAATTTTCAGACACACATACACACAAAAACACATATGCAAATACATATATTCATGATTTCCCAATAAATATTTATAAATTAAAAGTGCAATATGTCATATGAGAGAAAATAAGTCAATTTAATAAGCATGGTTTTCAGTATGGCAATAACATATTACCCGCTTCCTCAGCTCCACCTCTAAAACTTACAAATCGAAACATATCATCTTTAAGTATGTATGTATCAGGCACGATGTAAGGCCTTGCCATCCAGAAACTGTTTTTCCTGTAAGGGTCATTCCCAGGCTTTTTAATAAATGACTTTGACATATATATGATATGGACAGGAAGTCTCTGACCCACATTTATAAACTGTATAGATTATATAGTAAAATTTCAGAGAAGAAAATGTCTTGGAATTTGAGATGAGGATTAAGTGTGATACTATAAACACCAAGAAAAATACCTGCACATAAAATCCTCTCTTCATATTAGCTACACACCAATCACCATTAGCAGAAGTAGGGAGCTGGAAGAGAGTTTAGAAATGGACAGGGAGAAGCCACAGACGCACAGGTGGAGGCAAATTTCAGAGCAAGGTGAATTAAAAACTTCAAGGGAATATGTCCTCCATCTGGCAGAGGAAGTACCGTGTTGTATGTGAAGGAGGCAAAATGAACGGACGAAGAGAAGAAGGTTATGAGAGTCTCAAGTAAAGTTAATGACATAAGGTGGGTCCTAATGCTGGTGAATACTGCCTGAAAGCCAAGTAGAGGCAGTTGGACATGGCAAATCAGAAAATATAGAGAAATTACAGGTTCTAGATCAAATAACAAATTGTTAGAGAAATGTAGATTTCCACAGATATCATTTCCCTATGTATCAAGATGATAGAAATAAACAGAATAGTCAAAACTAAAATTGCAGTCGTTCTGATCTTTAGTTTTACAAAATGAAGTCAGCATATTGTAACTCTGGCCAGCTCTCTGCACACCCACTTCTGTGTAGCTGTATACTTCGGTCGTAACACAGATTCATTTGTCCGAGTATGAACCTCATCTCTGTGCTCACATCCTGGCAGATCTTTTAGAAATTTATGTACAGCAAAAATATACTTTTCTGTTGTACAGTTCTATCGGGTTTGACAAATGCATAGTCTCATGTTCACCACCGCAATACCATCCCTCCCTAAGTTTTCCCCGCAATACCTTTTCACTGATAATAACCCTTCCCATTCTCCAGCCTCAGGCAACCAGGAATCCCTTTTTCTCCTATAATTTTGCCTTTCTCAGAGTAATATAAATAAAATCATATAATATATAGATTTTGATCTTTCATTTTTATATTCAACTATTTTGTTGCATTAATCAAGGGTGTTTTTAATCATTTCATTATATGAGTGTAAAGCAGTTTGTCAATTAATCAGTTGAAGGAAATCTGGGGGGGCTTTCAACTTTTGGCAATTATGAATAAAGCAGTTCTCACTTTTTATGTACAAGTTTGTGTGTGTGTGAGACATAAGTTTCCAGAAGTGAGAATGCTGATAACACAGTAGGTGTAAGTTTTACTTTGTGTAATCTGATAAACTGTTAATTATACAATGTCTTTTATTGTGCTGCAGAGGTGTGACCATTTGCTTTTCAGAGGAAATGTGTAAGAGTTCCATTGTTCCATCACATCCTCACCAGCATTTATTCTGCAATTTTTCAAAAGACATTCTAATACGTGTGTATTGGTACTGCAATACAGTTTTAATTCACAATTCTCTAATGATTAATTATGTTGAGTGTATTTTCATATGCATATCTGACATCTATATACCTTTTTTTGGGAAGGTATCTGTTTAAATCTTTTACCATTGTTTATTGGGTTGGTTTTTTTTTCTTATTGTTGACTTTTGAGTGTTCCTTACACACTCTGGATACAAACTCTGTTAAAATGAAATTTGCAATGATTTTCTCCCAGTATGTAATTTGTCTTTATAATGTCTTAACAAAATCTATGGCAGAACAAAAGACTTTAGTAAGTCAGGCTGGGCATGTTGGCTCATGCCTGTAGTCCTAGCATTTGGGAGGCCAAGACAGGCAGTATCTTTGAGCCCAGGGGTTCAAGACCAGCCTGGGCAACATGTCAAAACCCTGTTTCTACAATAAAATACGAAAATTAGCCAGGCATGGTGATGAGCACTTGGGAGGCTGAGGTGGGAGGATTCCTTGAATCTGGGAGGTAGAGGCTGCAATGAGTCATGGTCGTGCCACTGCACTCCAGCCTGGGTGACAGAGTGAGACACTGTCTCAAAAAAAAGTGCAATTTATCCTTCATCTTTCCATTTATAGGTCATGTTTTTGGTGCAGTATCTAAGAAATGCTTGCCCAACCCAAATGAAGCAGAATTTGTTTCGTATTTTCCTCTAGAAACATTAAACATTTACATTTAGGTCACAATCCCTTTGTAGTTACTCTTGTGTAAGGTGCTAGGTATGTATCTAGGTTCATTTTTTAAATTATGGATATCCAATACTTATAGGACTGTTTGTTGAAAAGACTATCTTTTATTTGAACTTTTGCTGAAATTCAGATGACTATATTGGTATGGGTTAATTTCTAGACTCTCAGTTCTGTTCCATAGATCTGTGTATCCACACTATTGACAATAAGACTGTCATGATTACTGTAGCTTTATAGTGATAGGTAAAATTAGGTAGTGTTAGTCTTCAAGCTTAGTTCTTCTTTTCCAAAATTGTTTTAGATATTATAGTCGCTTTGCCTTTCCTGCTACATTTTAGAATTAGCCAGTCAATATGTACAAGCGTTCAAGTCTCATCAAATGAGGTATTACAAAAAAAAGATAGAAATTACATACAAGAACCAAATAGACATTCTGAGATTGAAAAGTATAATATAGCAAATGAAAATCCACAAGAAGGATTCAACAGCAGATTTTATCTAACAGAATAAAGAACCAGAGAAATGTAAAATTTAAGATAGGTCAATTGAGATTACCAGTCTGGGGAAACAGATAAAAAGAATAAGAAAAATGAACAGAGCCTCAGAGACTGGGGGACACCATCAGTTGTACAAACACATGCATAATGGGAACCCCAGAAGGAGAGGGGGAGGGGGAAAGGTCACAAAGATAGCTGGAAGAAAGAATGGCCTCATACTTTCTAAACATGATAAAAAAGTTAATCAGCATATCCAAGAGACTTGACAAGTCCCAAATAAAATAGCAAACCCAATGAACTCCACAGCTAAACACACAATAGTCAAGCTGATAGAAGACAACGACAGAGACTCTCCAAAGCAGCAAGAAAAAAAAAATCTCATAGTACAAGGGCTCAGCAAGATGAAAGGCTGACTTCTCCTGAAAAACGATGGAAGTCAAAAGGCAGTGGGATGACACATTTAACACCGTTATAAGAAAATGATTGTCAACCAAGAATTTTGTATTTAGTACAATTATCCTTCAAAACTAAGGAGAAATGAAGACATTTCCAGATTTTAAAAACTGACAGCATCCATCATTAACATACCTGCTTTACAAGAAATTCTGAAGAATCTTTTGGCTAAAATGAAAAACACAAACAATGGATAGACAGTAATCAGAAGCCACACAACAAATAAAGAGCCCTGGTAAATGTAATTACAGGTAAACATAAAATTTTCTACTTCCGTAGGATTCAAAATACAACTGAATAAACTAAAAGTTATAAAACTGTGCTTATATACTTATGACACATAAATACATAATATGTAACTTATATGACAGTAATAAATATAAAAGGGGATAAACTTTGAAGCAATATTTCCATAAACTATTAAAATAAAGTGAATATTAATTTGAACTAGTTTTATGGTGATTATTATAATCAGGGAAAACACTGAGAGCATAATTTTTTCATGTAGTAAAAGAAACAGTAAGGGAATTAAAGTGTACTCTAGAAAACGCATATCTAATTCACAAGAAGGCAGTGAGAGGAACAAAAATAACCCAAGACATACAGAAAAAAATATAAAAACACCAGTTGTAAATCTTATCTTTAATTACATTAAATATTAAAAAACAAAATAATATAATTGAAAGGCACAGATTAGAAGAATGAATTAAAACAAGAACAAGGTGGTAAGAGTACATGCTGTCTACAAGAGATTCACTTTAGACTAAAAGATACATATAGGTTCAAATAGGCTGAAATCCTAACCCTAATCCAATAATGCTAATTTATTACCTTACAGATTTGCAGGTAAAAAGTCTAGCACAGGCTTTACTGGGCTGAAATCAAGGTATCAGCAAGGCTGCCTTTCTGTTCCTTTCTATTTTATCCTGCCAGAGACAGAAGATGCCACCCCATAGTATATGCTCAACAGAAAGGAGTGCATGTATTAAAAAGAAGATATATGCAAGAATGAATTGCAGCTTCATTGGTCATATCTGAAAACACTACACCTTTTCTGGCCTTGAAAAAAATTAAGCAAATGGGTGGTAAATGGAAAGCCAGGATTCTGCCTGTTGAAGCGAGAGTTTACAGATAAACAAGGGAGGAGACTATAATGAACTATGCTGTAACTGATTAAATATAGATACATAGATGGGCATATAGAGAAATATTTATAGATATGTTTGTATATGTGTATGTCTATGTGTAGGATCACATATATATATATATATATATATATATATATGCACACACACACACACATACATACACCATATGTATGTATATACATATAGTCTCTTGCTTTGGAAGCTGAGAGGGCTTAGAAGCAACAGCACTCCAGTATAAATGAACTTTTTTTTTTCACACCCACATCCTGATTTCTAATAGCATTCTCTACTGAAAGGAACTGAGGCTCTCAGAAATGGCTAGTTCTAGGATTGGAGAAAGACAGAATATAAGCGTGGAGTATCTTGTAGTGCCAGAATGTAAGAAAGAAAATGTAATGAAAAAAATATAATCATGCTGGGTGTGTCAAAGGAACAAAGGAGCTAGCTGAATGTGCTCCCAATGGCCAATGCTGGAGCAATCTAAATAACAAAATAAATACAGTAATGTTGGGTTATAACCCAGAGCATAAGATAAATATCTAGGAGTCTCTACTGATAGAAACAAATGACCGAGTCAATTAATTCATGAGAGAAACGAGAGATATTTGCCTTTCAGAATTCCAAATGATATATACAGTTTTCCCTCCAGGAAGCATAGAATAAGGCCCACGTCCCCAAAGTGTGAGCTGTGCATAGCGATGTCCTTCTAAAGTATGCAGAGTATTGCATGAGGAAGGGAATAATGGTACAGGGAAGCGACGTGGCACACACTATCTCAGCCGGTTGATTAAGGTCATCATTAAAGGTAGCAAGTTGCATTGATAGTACGATGAGAATTGTACTTGACCTATGCGGTCTTCCTCTCAAAAATCCGTAACCCCAGTCCATGGAAAATCAAAACATGTACATTTCCCAGTTGAGGTGCATTCTAAAAAACATGTGACCACATGTCCCCAAAAATATCGGGGTCATCAAAAACAATGTAAGTCTGAGAAAGGGTTGTAGCCAAGCAGAGCCTAGGAGGACATGAGAGCTAAATGCAATGTGGTATCTGGACTGGATCCCAGAATGGAGAAAGAGGAGTAGGTGAAAAGGATGGAAATGTGAATGAGGCATGGAGGTTAGTTAATACATCAATACTGGAATCTTGATAAATGTATGGTACTAAATGTAAGACATTAACAGTTGGGGTAACGGGGAGGCAGGAATGATGTGCTATCTTCACAATGTTTTCATAAACTGGAAACGATTCTAAAATACAAAGTTTATTTAAAAACTTTAAAGACAGTGGTACATGTCACAGCAAATGTATGCACTAGGGCTGAGAACTAATTTTTCACACCAAATTCCGGCACACGATTCTCATCCAAGCTGCTAGTCTGTGTGTGTAGTAAGAGCTTGGACAGGGTCCACACTACCCTGCTCCTCTCCTAAGTTCACGCTGGTTGACCGATGTGGTTAGTGAACAACATTGCCAAGTGAAAGGGTTGAGATCGTAGCACCACATTTCAAACGAAGACTTCAAAATGACGACGGTGGGCATGAAAAGAAAAGCCTGGTCCGAGTTTTGGTTGTGTTTGCACCCAAAAATCAAAGTTAAAACGTGAAAAGAAAATACTATTTCTCTTCCTTTTCCTCATAACAATCTTCTGAAATAGGGCGAGTTTTTAATCCCATTTTTTGCAAAACAGATGCCCCCGTGTTCGCAGGTCACAGTTCTGATCAGTGGCTGTCAGGGCCTGGACGGTGAGTTGCATTAGCATGAACACCGGGATGAATACAGAAAAGTGTCAGAACAGTTCCAAGTAAGCAGGTGTTCTACTACCAGCATTAAACATTACTGTTAACTGAAAACGAAGTGCAGAACTGAGCTCTAAAGTCTTCTGTGCCTGTGCATTTCCACTTCTCTAATATTTGAAATCACAAGCAAACCTGAACCAACACTTCAGGGTCTGTCTCCTGGACTAAGGGAGCTTCTCTGAAGTCTTAGCATTCAGATTTAAAGTTGTCTAGATGCCATATATGTACACCTATTTCCTGTAACAACATATTACTTTATAAGTGTAATAAAACTATCATAAACTCTATAAAATATTAAAAGAGAAGCTATTTTCTCTACTTTAAAGGCTGCTGAATGGTATGTGAATATTTGGTCTCCACACCTGCATCAGGTGCCATTTGTAACATGAGGGATTTCTGATTGTGTCTTTTTACTATTATTATTATTTTTTTTTCTGAGATGGAGTCTCGCTCTGTCGCCCAGGCTGGAGGCTGGAGTGCAGTGGCACAATCTTGGCTCACTGTAACCTCTGCCTCCCAGGCTCAAGCGAGTCTCCTGCCTCAGCTTCTCGAGTGCTGGGATTACAGGCACATGCCACCATGCCTGGCTGATTTTTGTATCTTCAGTAGAGATGGCATTGCACCATGTTGGCCAGGCTGGTCTCAAACTCTGACCTCAAGAGATCTACCCGCCTCAGCCTCCCAAAGTGCTGGCATTTCAGGCGTGAGCCACTACGCCAGGCCTGATTGTGTCTTTTGATCAGAATGCACTCCACAGACTTCCTGGAAGTGGTGAGAAACTCTCCACACAGACCCTAATGCCATAGAATTTCTTCAGCTCTCATTCTTAACCTACCTAATTTTTGGCCTACCTAGAAGGCAAAAGATGGAGTGATCTCTGTTTCTGACCGGACTCACCATAGATGAGAGGGACATGCTGAGAGTCAAGAGGGCAGACAGCGTGCACCCCAGTGCTCCTGGGCTGGCCCTGACAAAACCACCTCCCATGGCCCAGGAGCCATGCTTGTATTGTTGGGCACTATGGGTTTACTGGAGTCACTGAGTGCTATGCTGTTAAATAACATTTGGATAAGTTCTTGTGTATTTCATCAAAACAAGCAAGATCATGTCAACAGTTTGAAGTCTAGGGCTTCAGAAGAAAAAAACATTAAACTCTTTTTTGGTTTCTTCATTCTTAACTTGTATGTCATAAATTGCTGTTCGCAGTTTACCACGTATTTCTGATGAAGTCAAATTTAATTCCTACAGAGCAGCTAATGCTAGCAGTAAACAATAGTGGTTTGTTTTCTCAAATTTCAATGGTGCAATAGATCAAAGAAGCAAAATCAATTTCAGGTGTTATTATTTGTGAAGCATCATTCACTTAAAAATGTATTGCTCAATATTTGTTCTGATTTTGCCATAATGTGCATTGGGTATTTTAAAAGTTGTAACAAAACAAATAACAAATATCTCACTTGGAGCATCATGGGAAATTTATACCCTTGACATTGACATTCATGTTTGTAAACATTCTTTAATAAATTCTTGGCACATAAACACTTAGCATTAGAGGTGAGATAGAATATATTCTTTGTTCTCTAATAATTATTTGCCTATTTCCTTAGCTTTATGACAGCTTTTATGCCCTGCAGGCAGTTTTATGGCTGCACATTTTGTGCTGCTTTTAAATCCAACCATAAAAGATAGTACGTCACAACATGTTCTTTTCAATTATTTTACTTTTTTACATTTGTTAAAGGAAGAGATGAAAAGCAAATACTTGGTTGGTTTGTTAAGCATTTTACCAAATATAAGTTGATGTGTTAACTTGAAGAGTTATTTGAATTACATGCTCGGAGTAGCTGGGATGGATTATTGTTCTGCAGGGTGATATTACGTGTGTATATTTTACCAATCAGAGTTAGGTTGTGGGACAAGGAAGCAAAAGACGTCAGGCATGCATGCTGAGTGATGACGCACTGGCAGTGAAGACCACGTTTCTGAGAAGTACACACACTCCAGCAACACACTTTATTTATCCAAATAACCCCTTTCACTGCAGATAACAATGGTAGCACTGGTACAAAATTTGGTTCAGTCGGCTTTTATTTACATGAGCATCTGGTGTGTTCTCTGCGGTGCAGGAAAATTTTAAATGAAAGTGCACTGGATATCGAGTTAAGTTCAAGAAGGTTACATTGATCTGTGCTATCACAAAATGACCCCTTTCCACACAGACTCATCACTGGATACTTTCAAACCAGTTATTTTCTGCTAATCTCATAGTTTAATATGGCAACTTTCTGCTGCTTCTGCTGTTTTCATTCGTATATTCTATTTTAATGAGATGGAATCGATTTTCTGTTAACTTTCTGTTTGCATCTATTTTGTGCGTAAATTTCCCATTTACGTTATATGCACACTTCCCTGTTGCACTGTGTGTTTTATTGATTCATGTTTTGGTATTGACTTGTGGAACTGCTCTCTTGAGCAGGAACATTATGTGTTAGGATACTTTCAGTCGCAAGTCATACAATCGAATGCAAATTAAACTTAAGCAGAAACAAAAAGCCAATATAATGTACTGGATTGTGTAACTAGCAAAATCAGAACCAGGTATGGGTTAAGGAGAGAAAAAATTCAGGTCTCTCTCTCTCTCTGTCTCTCTCTCTGTCTCTCTCTCTCTCAGCTCATTTCTCAGCTCTGCTTTCTTCCATGGGGTCTTAACTCACAAGCAGACTCTCTGGAAGGTTTTCTATTTTGTGCATTGATCTGTTTCTTGGGGTCCATGGTATTTAGCTGGTGTACTCTCTGCTGAGTCTGTCTGGACTCACTCTGCACGCTTCTACTGCAGCCGGGTCATTTACAGGCCTGTTTTCATGCACTGAGGGTAACACACCACAGCCAACCATCTACCATTCCAGCACCTCACAGCTTTCTGAGTCACTTTTCCTAAACATTGTCAAGGACTGATTCTGTTGTCCTGCTCCTGGAGAATGCTATCAATGGTACTGGGGCCTTTCTGAAACCTTGTTGTTGAAAATTGTTGTTCTTAGCCTTTCCTGTGCTTCACATCCATCAGCAATGTTTGAATCACAGCCGAGACAATTCTACATTTACATTTTATCTCCTTCCTCCTTCCCCCTCCCTCTTTCTCAGCACTGCAGAGTACGCTGACTTTGCACTATCACAAGCAGAAGTGACACTTCGCCCCCTCCCTACTGGGGTCCTTGGAGACTGGGGGGACAGAGGCCTGCCTGTGATGCCCGCTGCACACTAAGCTAAGCAAACAACAGCAAAGACTCTGCTTCCATCTCTTCGCTGCCAGCTAAAAAGGAACAATCTGGAAGACAACATATTCCTATCTGTGTATCAAGTCCTAAAAATACACCCAATTGGTAAGTGAATGAAACCAACCAGAATTAACAGAAAAAAAGCTTGGAGAAATGAACTAGAATATGGAATACCCCCTAATTACAAATGGCCTCTGGGTAGTGCAAAGTAGGGCAGGCCAAAATAGTGCTGAATAGGCTTTGAACATAAAATTAACTTCAAATAACAGCCCAAAAAGTAGGCCAGAATGTACACTCGAAAACTAACCCGCTTATTTCTTGCTGAAACAATAGATTTAAATAGGTACCACAGTCTCATAATTTCATACTCAAAATGTCCAGAACACAATACAGAATGACTCGTCAAAAAAAAAAAAAAAAAAATCCATGAAGTACAACTGGAATTTGAAATCAGCAGCCATCAACACCAAGAGATCACACGTGGTAGCTTTGTCTAACCTGGGTTTCAAAGCAGTGCTCAAATCAGGTTTGTACTTTAGTTAACATACTGTTAACATATAATTAATACATAGTCAGCTCTGATCATGGTAATTGGGAGACTCTGGGTAAAGGGTACAGAAGTAACTCTCTATGGTATTAGTGACATTTTAAGTGAAGGTAAAGTGATTTATAAATAAAAAGTTTTAAAAAGTAAAGGAACTTTTATATGCATAGTAACATGGAAAATTTTTTAAATTGTCAAAAGAAGCCAGATACACACACACAGACAAGAGCATCCTGTGTAATTCCATTTTTCTGAAATCTAAGAACAAAGTAATCTATGGTGGCAGAGTAACTGTGTGAGGAACTTGCCCAGTCCTCTCTCAACTATAATTAAAAATGCATAGATATTGGCCAAAGGACACACAAGAAATTGAAAAGGATTTCTTCAAGAAAAACCACTGAATCTGGTTGTAAACAGTGGAGTCTGTAGCATTTTAGCTAAGGGCTGCTCACATCCAACCCAAGCTCCACAACATGTAAATTCTGTCCTGGAAAGCAGGGCCTCCCATGAGTACTGACAGCTTTACAGCACTGCCACACAGGATGACTTTATTTGGAGCAGAGCACAGAAAAATCCTTCTGAAAAAAAATCTCCAAAATTCCATGGAAAAGTCCCAGGTGCATTGTTCAAACAGTATAGATCTCAGTGACAAACCAGCTTGGGAGGCTAACATTGCTGTGATATCAGCAGGGGAGGTAAGGAAAAGCTAATCAGACAGAAATTTAACATGAAGATCCAGCAAAGAGACAGCCAGAGGGCCTGGCTTAGATGTCACTAATCTTGGACCAACTCAGAAGAGGCTGGAGAGGGTCTTTGGAATGAAAAGTTCCTGGGTGGACACAGGACAGACTTCTTATCTTCCTCAGTTTTAAAAATCCGACAGCACAGGATGGGAAACTCACTCAAGCAGGTTAAACACAACAATCACAAGCTGTGATAATCAGCTGTCACCGGTAAAGTGTGCTGATCCACTGGCAACACTTAGGAAGCCTGACTTAAAAATAAAAAGATAGAAAACACCAGCCAAAAAAAGAGAGAGGAAGAGAGAGAAAAAGAAGGCAGGATCAGAGGCCATCCCTACGGAGGAAAAATGAGCCGCAGACGGTCTCAGCAAGTCAGTGAACAACTAAAACATTGTGACAACACAGCCGGGGGTATCAGAAGACAGAGTTGCTACAATATATTATCTAAAATATGCAGTTTTCAACAGACATTTGTGAAACATTAAAAGAAACAGGGAAATGTGACCCAGGCATAGGGGGAAATGTCATTCAATAGAAACTCTCTTTGAGAGGGTACAGATGTTGGGCTTAACAGGAAAAGACTAAGAAGATAGTAGACATGCACTCAAAGAACTGAAGGAAACTATGCTGGCAGAACTAAGGGAAATGTGATGATGGGTCACCAGGTAGAGACTATTAATATATAACAGAATTATAAAAATAAACTGAATGAAAATTCTGAATTGGAAAGGACAATAAATAAAATTGGACATTAACTGGAAGGACTCAGTAGCAGATTTGAGCTAACAGAAGTAATAATCATTGAACGCAATGATCATTCAGTAAAGATGATCCACTCTCAAGACCAGCAAAAAGAAAAAAGAATGAAAAAAAATAAACACAGCTTCAGAGACCTGTGGGCTGTCAGTTAGTGCTTCAACACAGGTGAAATGGTAGTGTCAGAACAAGAGGAAAGACGTGAAGAGAGAAAATGTGTCCTAAAAAATCCTGCCTAAAAACTTTCAAAATGTAATTCAAACCTCAATCTGCATGTCCAATAAGCTGAAGAAACTCCAAGCAGGAGAAACACAGTGTGATCCACACCTAGACAACTGAGAGTCAAATTGTTCAAAAAAGGAGTCTATGATGACAGAAATAACAGTTGCCTCAGGGCTGTGAGAAATTTGAGTGTAAAGTGTTTTAAAATGTGGCTGGGCACAGTGGCTCATGCCTATAATCCCAGCACTTTGGCAAGCTGAGGTGGGTAGATCACCTGAGGTCAGGAGTTCGAGATCAGCCTGGCCAACATGGCAAAACCCCATCTCTACTAAAAATAAAAAAACTTGCCAGGCATGGTGGAGGCTGAGGCAGGAGAACCACCTGAACCCAGGAGGCAAAGGTTGCAGTGAGCCAAGATAGCGCCACTGCACTCCAGCCTGGGAGACGGAGCGAGACACTGTCTCAAAAAAAAAGTGTTTTAAAATGTAAGTTGTTTTAGATTCAGGTATGATGAGGCCAATAAATCAAGATGTGATTGTCACTGAACAGACTCCTACTCATGGTTCTTAAGAGAATAGGGCACACCATGACATTGGGCAGGCAGAGGAGTGGAGGAAAAGGTGGGTAAGGCCCTTTACTGTGGTTTCCATGGGAAGGAACAGGCAAGGAAGAATAAACAGGTTTATAATTCCCAGTTTTAATAATTTCACTGGGCTCTGAGACAGGGCTGTCCCCAGTTGCCTTAGGGTGATTAGCACTGAATAATGACCCGAGTGTGAGAACTCTGTGAAAGCTCTACAAAGAGGAAGGCTGAGGTGTGGGCTTCTGATTAGCTGGTCTGCATATGAGAAGCATGCTCCTGGGAAAGTTTTTTGCTATCTTAAGAATTAGTTAAATAATCCAAGGAAGGGCGACTATTCCAGAGTCATGAAGGCCCCATGATGGTCAAAGCATCAGAATAAAAAGACCTGTTACATGAAAGGGCACGAGGAACATTTTTGGGATAATAAAAATATTCTATATATTTTTTGGATGGTGGTTACACAGATGTATGGAAGTATGAAAATACATTAAGCTGAATATCTAAGATATCCACATTTGACTATATACCAATTATACTCTAATCAAAATATATAAATATAAATATAAATCGAGAGAAGCGATCTGATGTAGTATGATAAAAAAAAAAAAAATAAGACCTATATTGGAAAATTCTCATTAGGGTCAAATACCACATATTGAAAGTTTCCAGTGAAGACTTTGATACATATTACAAGTCTAACACATTAGTGCCATTTCTATTACTTGTATTATTAACAAGACTTCTCTCCTTTGCACCACTTTTTCCTATTTAACATTAATCTGTAATTCAGACTTGTGTTGATGATCTAAGCCTCAGAACATTACTAATTAATCAGGACCAGGCATCAGGGCCATTTTATGATTCTGTATTCTCTAATATTCACAATTCAGCTAGAACATGAATTAAACTCTTCTATTAAATCAACTCAGACATCCCCTTTCTCAAGCACTTATGTGTGTGTGTCTATTTCACTTTTTACTTGCATTTGTTCTTAGAAGTTTTCAGAAGTCCTGCTATTAAAATGCCCTCTTTTACTTGTTCAGGCAGCAGATGGGTTTTGTGATAGGATGACTGGAATCATCTCACTTAATGCAATTCTTGAGTCTCATTTCCTAGGCTTGTGCTAGATTTTAATGTTCTGAGAATTTTTTCCAGTCACACATGACTTGCATTTAATCAAGAAAAGCTACAGAACTTGGAAGCGTGAGCCACGTTCTCACTGCTTGCAATGATGCTGTATCCTGGGTATTTTCTGTTGCTGAGATGACTTGACTTCAGGTCCTCACACTTTAGACATACAGTCACTACTAAGTATGTACACAGTATTGAGCAGACATGTTTGCATTTCTATTGAGTAAAATTAAACGCTGTCCATTTATTGAACAGATTATAATTAGTTAACAGAAAAATAGAAGAAATCGATTGTGGAAAGTCTGCTGTGTAGTCCTTAATTATACCTGTTTCTAAAGAAATCCAGAGGAATAACCGATTAAAAAACAACAACAACAACAGTTGTTTGGCCTCCACCAACATGCCACCATTGAAGGCACCACTCTGCTTTGCAAGGTTACAAAAACATGGAATCTTGCTGTTATCATGCACTTTGTTTTATTACATACAAGTTACTTTATTTTCAAGCCTTTAAGCACTTATTATAAAAAGATACATGTTAGTTTTTGAATTAATCAACACATTTTTCTGCAAAATAAACAATGAAGAAAATGGCATGCACGTTCGTATAATGCTTCACACTCAGTGAGCTTTTATACGGCAAGAGTCATTTTTTTCTCTCCTTTAGACTTTGTATCTTCCTCTCACATACACCCATGTTCTGGGTCACCATGACCCATGTCCTGGTTGGCTTGGCACCATTGATCAGATGGCTGGAAATATTTCATCTAATATTGTATTTCATTGACAATTTTTTTTTTAATTAGACAAATACAGGCCTGGACAGATGACTGGGAAACAAGCATACATCAGAATTTTTCTGGGCAACTAAATGAATGATCACTTTCAGACAGGGAAACTGAGGGATAAATGAGTTCCCCAAAGCCACAGCCTAGATGTGCAGTGTCCTAGTTGCTATGGGGCATATCACAGGAGCACAAGACAGGGCTCGTAAACATAGGCATAGCCTATTTGCTGAGCTAGATTCAACAAGCAAAAGAATGGTCTTTGTTAATCTGATAGAAAAACAGAACAGACTTTATATTCTCATGACAAATAAGTAGCTAGTACAAACTTAAAATTAAGGTACTACGCTCAGATAAAGACAGTTATGCCTCGGCCAAGAAAGCTCTTAAAGACAGCATGGTCGGCGCTTTCCAGGAGTCAGTCCCTCGTGCTTCAGCACAGCTCACGCACTCCTGGGCTGCTTCTCCCCATCTCACCAGCCCCTTAATACAGACATGTTCTGTGGATCACTTTTCTTCTTCCCTTACTTACCCCTAGGTGATTTTATCCAGTTCAAGGCTTTAAAAGTCTATTCTTTGCTGATGACTTCCAAATGTTATTTGGACCTCTGTACTCAATTTAGGATTAATATATCTAAGTACACTCAACATTTTCATGATGATGTCTGCCAAACACCTCAACTACTCCCCAAGCAGAGCTCCAGATTTTCTCCTAATCATTCCACGAATACCAACTCCTCCCAGGGTGGTCCTCATCTCTGTAAACAACAGCTTGGTAATATGACTCCTTTCTCTCCTCATAACACACATTCAGTTCCTCACCAAATAGTGTCCAGGATATGCTTAACATATCCGAAATCCAAAAACACCCCACCACTTCAGAAGCACACTAGTGCAAGGCACCATCATCTCTTCCTTCTGTCGGTCTCCCTGCATGTACTCTTGTTCTCTTCCCATTTATTTTCCATACAACTGTCAGAACATGAATCAAGCATGAATTCAAAGCATGAATCAAGTCACGCCTCTTGTGTTCAGAGCTCTCCAGTGGCTCCCATTTTCACTCCAAATGAAAGCCATATGGTGCCCTCCAGCTGTTCCTCGACTCTTCTAAGTATTTTCTGCCTTAGAACCTTTACTTGTTTTTTCCTCTGCCCTGAAGGCTCTTGTCACTTAATTAACTTAGCTGTCACTGCCCTATTTCAAAGAGCCATCTCCCTTCACTGACATCTCAATATATATTCCCTAAACTTTTCTCCACACATCTTGCCTCCACCTGCTAGACTGTATATTTTAGAAGCTTGCTTATTAACTGTTATCTAACCTAGAAAATGGCATGAACATGCAAAAAAGTTAGAAGTTTTTGGCAGTTTGATTTACTGCTGTATTTCCAACACCTGGAAAGTATCTAGCACATTTGATTCTCAATACGTTTGAAGTGAATGGAGTGCAGGAGCTTAGAGAGAGATCACCTAGCTGTTGCTTAGTCTTTAATGAAGTTTTATCAATGCAACTCTAATTTCAAAAATCACAGAATATGGAAGCAATCATAATAATTACATTTAACATTTGGTAAATTATGTTCTAAGATAACAAGTTCCTCATGGTACTCTTGTAATTGGGGCATGGAGAGGCAAGAGGAAAATTTACACAGGTGAAAAGCTCATAAATTAATCATACTTCCATCCACTCAACACAAATTATGAACCCTGAAATTCATCTCAGCCTCCTGTTCTCTAATCCCCACATTCAAGAGGACATATTGTTGAGGGAAAAAGCTGAAATCGTCAGGCTGGATCCTATGTATAAGAAAGTGACAGGAGAAACAAAATTCTGGTCCTGGCATATACGGACCTTGAAAGTCTTCCCTCTCATTCTCACAATAAGGACAAACCTGAAAAAACTGAAAAATAAAAATACTCATCTTAGATCCATCAAAGAATTCAGGTCACAAGGCAAACTGCTGCTTCCTAAACTGCAGAGACAGCCTGGTGGATACAGAGAATCGCAACTTACTGGAGCAGAAGCCCATAGGCAGGATTCTCTTCTGGAGCCAGCACTGGGGTGAGAAAACCTGAACTGTAATTGACAAATTGCTGGAGACCCAGTGTGGACAAAAATCTAGAGTTAAAAACTCCAGAGAGTCCAGTCTTTGGGGCGTCCCCCTACTTTCATGAATTTTACTTCCACAAGTTCTATATGGTTCTCACAGTAAAGATCAGAGAAAAATCTCATCGTGCCTTCAGAAGGAGGAGGGAATAAGGAACCATTTTGAAATATGCCCAGAACATTCTGTTCTTAACGAGGCCTACCCTCAAGTAAACTGTTTCACCATCATCTAACTGGCTGGGGCTCTATCAGAGCCACATCTAATTAGAGAACGAGAAATGCTCAACTGCAGCCCCCTCTAGCCTTCCTGTCTCATCTAAAGACGAGGGGAACAATGGAGAATCCTTTGTGAAGGTCACAGCCCAGGAGCACAGGCTTCAGTAAAAGACTGAGACCTAAAGGTTAGACCACAGAACTCTTCTCCTCCCATGGCTCCTGACCACCACATCCTGTAAAACAACAGGGGGATGTGCTGGAAGGAACCACATGTCTCAGACCTTGTTCAGAACAACTCTCTAGGGAAACCCAGAGATAACAGGGGAGACCAAATGAGGACGTCAGAGAAAATGTTAGCCCTGACACCTACAGCTGCAGCTAACTGCAATAAAAAAAAAAAAAAAAAAAAAAAAAAAAACACCCTAACTCCTAGCTAGGTAAACATAAAATCTCACAATGAAGACTTACTTACTTCCACTCCTTTTACAAATACATGATGTCTGTCTCTTAATTTAAAAAAAAAAATTACAAGACATAGTAAAAGACAGAAAAAAAAAAACAGTTTAAATAGACAGAAAAGACATCATAACCAAACTCAGATAAAGCAGAGATGTTGGGATTATCAGACCATAAAGTTAAAACAAGTATAATTATTATGCTAAAGGATCTGCTGGAAAAAGTGGACAACATGTAAAAATAGAGGAATAATGCAAGCAGAAAGCTGGTAGCTCTAGGATAGGATTAAAAGAAAATGTGAGTGATCAAAAACATGGTATCAGAAATGGAAAATGTCTTTGAGAGGTTCATTAATAGATCGGACATGGCTGAGACCAACAGTAAATTTGAAGAAATGTCAACAGAAATTCTGAAATCTAACATGTAGAGAAAAACAAAAGAGTTAAGAGGACTGAACAGAATATTCAAAAACCATGGGATAAGTATAAAACAGGTAACACATACACATGGGAAAACCAGAAATAAAAAAAGAGATAGAAAACCACAAGAAAAATATTTGAAACTATAATAACTGAAAAATTTCCAGAATTAATGAGACAGCAAATCACAGATTCGGGAATCTCAGAGAACACTGAGCAGCAGGCCCATCATATTCAAACTGCAGTAAATCAAAGACACAAAGAATGTCTTGAAAGAAGCCAGAGAAGGAAAACCACCTTCACTATAGAGACACAAACAATAAGAATTCCACTGGACTTCTCTTCAGAAATCACGGCAGTGAGAAGGGAATGGAGTGAAATAGTGTCAAAAGACGGAATCCACCAATCTAGCTTCTACATCTAAGAAAACGACCCTTCAGAAATGAAGGAGAAATAAAGACTTCAACGAAAATTAAGAAATTGTATCGGCAATAGACCTCCTTTGCAGACAATGTTAAATGAAGTTATTCATAAAGAAGGAAAATGATACAGGTCAGAAACTTAAATCTAATGAAGGAAGGAAGCCCCTTACAGAAGGAATAAATGTACAATAAAATATTTCATTTTTCTTATTCTTAATTGATCTGATAGATAATAGTTTGTTCAAAATAATAGCAATAAAGAATTTGATGATTACAGCTTATGGATAAGTAAAATGAGTGGCCACAATGCAGTAACAGATGGGAGAGGAAAATCGGGACTACTGCTATGAGGTACTCACACTACATTTGAGTGGTATAGTGTTATTTGAAAGTGGATTTGGATCAGTTATCACTGTATATTGCAAACTCAAGCACAACCCCTAACAAGGGAAAAAGAGTATAACTGATATGCTGAAGGAATTAAAAAATGGAATTATATAAAATTCTCAAAGCCAAAAAAAAGAGAAAAGAAAGGGTGGAAACAAAGAAGAGATGGCATTTGAGTGACTGGGAAAAATGGAATTTTTCTTCAGGAACTTTAGAATGAGTGGGCTTATTTAGAAACAAACACGGTAAAAAACCCACACATACAAACATTCACATGCCCACACACCTATACATTCATACACACACATATGCACAGCGGACAAAACAAAACAGCATTTCTCCTAATACACACAACATGATGTGTTCTTTCTGCTGAGGGTGTTCAGAGAAGACCCACTTCATCCAGTTCCCTTTCTTTTTTATTCCATAACTCCTCTCCAATCTGTTCACAAATATCTTTCTTTTCTTTACACACCAACTCCAGAGGACAGAGGTTTGCATGATCTGATTGCAGTTTTCCAGCGAAATGAAATCTTTTTCATAAAGCAAGTGAAATTGCTGCCCTGACTTAAACATTAGTAATTAGACTATGTGTTATAACTTAAATAAATCAATATTCAAGCCATCATAAGAACAAACTATGGAGCCAAAATATCCACCAGAAATAACCAGACTTGAGACTTTAAAATGCATAACATATGAGGTCACTTAGTTGCAAAACTATAAAATTGTGGAATCTATACCTGAATCATATAGTTTATAATAAAAATGCCTCCATTTACTCAAATCAGATTTATTCTCAACGGGTAGATTTGTCCAGGCTAAATCCTGGATTATCTATTAGTCACCATTGCCCACTCTGCTATATTACAAAAGTTCTCATTATATAAGTAAGAGGGGGGTCGGGTAAAGTGCTCAAGGTCCAGCCACTCCGTATCTGGGCCTACTCTAGCCCACACGAGAAGTTAAGGAAAAAATTGAGTGAGTTGGGGAAAGCTGGGAAGAGAGAGGGCATTGTTTATTTTTAAATTTTTTTTTTAATTTTAACTTTTATTTTAGATATGCCTGACATCAGTTGTTTAAAAGGAAATAGAAGAACTCCAGGCAATTTCACTAACTTATAACTCTCGCCTGGAGCCTACACTGATAAATCATGACTTCAGCAAAATTTTTTTTCTTTCTGTAGGAAGGGATATCACACATAGTGTAAGAGTTTACTATGCACCAACTGGGTATTTTGGGGCCAGTTAATCCTCTGCAAAGTTCAAAGTGTATTAAATGGTTTCCAAAGTCCCTGTCCCAGCTTTTAACAATTCAGACCTTGTATGATCACTTATTTGCTATCTGAATTCCCCACATCTTGTTCTAGCACAAAAGCCTCAAAGGAGTTCAGTACTGGGTAAAGGCCAACTAAAAACTTGGTTGAATAAGACATGAAAAACAAGGAACAGGAATTATTCTAAAGACTATAATATACAAGCTTTACAAAGAGTTACATTCACCAAAGGCACCTTTACAGATACATCCATATGGATGGTGCTGCTCCCTCTGGCACTCATGACATGATAAGATTTGGCTGTGGCCCCCCACAAATCTCATCTTGAATTCCAGTGTGTTGTAGGAGGCACTTGGTGAAAGGTGGTTGAATCACGGGGGGCAGGTCTTTCCCATGCTGTTCTTGTGATCGTGAATAAGTCTCACAAGAACTGATGGTTTTAAAAATGGCAGTCTCCATGCACAAGCTCTCTTCTCCTGTCTGCCGCCACATAAGACGTGCCTTTCACCTTCTGCCATGATTGTGAGGCCTCCCCAGCCATGTGAACTGTGAGTCCAATTAAACTGCTCTTTCTTCCCCGTCTTGGGTATGTCTTTATCAGCAGTATGAAAACGGACTCAACAGTAAATTGGTACAAGTAGAGTGAGGCACTGCTGAAGAGATACCCGAAACATGGAAGCGACTTTAGAACTGGGTAATGGCAGAGGTTGGAACTGTTTTGAGGGCTCAGAAGAAGACAGGAAAATGTGAGAAAGTTTGGAACTTCCTAGAGGCTTGTTGAATGGCTTTGACAAAAATACTTATAATGATAGGAAGAACAAGGTCCAGGCTGAGGTGGTCTCAGATGTAAATGAAAAACTTGTTGGGAACTGGAGCAAACGTAATTCCTCTTATGTTTTAGCAAAGAGACTAACAGCATTTGCCAGTGTCCTAGAGATCTGTGGAGCTTTGAACTTGAGGGAGATTATTTAGGGTATCTGGTGGAAGAAATTTCTAAGTGGCAAAGTATTCAAGGGGTGAGTTGGGTGCTGTTAAAGGCACTCAATTTCAAAAAGAAAACAGAGCATAAAAGTTTGGAGAACTTGCCACCTGACAACGCAGTAGAAAAGAAAATCCCGTTTTCTGAGGATAAATTCAAGCCAGTGGCATAAATTTGCATAAGTAATGAGGAGTTGAATGTTAGTCCCCAAGACAATGAGAAAGTGTCTCCAGGGCATGTCAGAGACCTTTGCAGCAGCCCCTCCCATCACAGGCTTGGAGGTCTAGAGGAAAAAGTGGTTTTGTGGGCCGGGCCCAGGGTCTCCGTGCTGTGTGCAGCCTGGACTTGGTGCCCTTCATCCCAGCTGCTTTAGCCATGGCTGAAGGGGCCAACGTAAAGCTCAGGTCACGGCTTCAGAGAGTGCAAGCCTCAATCCTTGGCAGCTTCCACGTGGTGTTGAGCCTGCGAGGGCACAGAAGTAAAGAACTGAGGTTTGGGAACCTCCACTTAGATTTCAGAAGACATAGGGAAACACCTGGTTGCCCAAGCAGAAGTTTGCTGTAGGGGTGAGGCCCTCATAGGGAACCTCTGCTAGGGCAGTGCAGAAGGGAAATATGGGAGCAGTTCCTACTGGGGCACTACCTAGTGGAGCTGTGAGAAGAGGGCCACCATCCTTCAAACCCCAGGATGGTAGATCCACCAACAGCTTACACTATGTGCCTGGAAAATCTGCAGACACTCAACAGCAACCTATGAAGGCAACTGGGAGGGAGGCTGTATTCTGCAAAGACACAGGGGCAGAGCTGCACAAGCCATGGCAGCCCACCTCTTGCATCAGCATGACCTGGACGTGAGACTCAGAGTCGAAGGAGATTATCTCTGAGCTTTAAGGTTTGACTGCCCCACTGAATTCTGGACTGCCCCACTTGCATAGGGCCTGTATCCCCTTTGTTTTGGCCAATTTCTCCCATTTGGAATGGCTGTATTTACCCAATGCCTGTATCCTTATTGTCTCTAGGAAGTAATTAACTTGCTTTTTATTTTACAGGCTCATAGGCAGAAGGAACTTGCCTTGTCTTGGATGAGACTTTGAACCGTGGACTTTTGAGTTAATGCTGAAATGAGTTGAGACTTTTGAGGACTCTTGGGAAGGCATGACTGGTTTTGAAACATGAAGATATGAGATTTGGGAGGGGCTAGGGGTGGAAAGATATGGTTTGGTGGTGTCCCC
The DNA here is from genome assembly GCA_036589455.1 of Ateles fusciceps. Classification (NCBI taxonomy): domain Eukaryota; kingdom Metazoa; phylum Chordata; class Mammalia; order Primates; family Atelidae; genus Ateles; species Ateles fusciceps. The sequence continues at coordinate 1,013,049 of JAZHEH010003346.1, forward strand.
ACTCAAATCTCATCTTGAATTTCCACATGCTGTGGAAGGGACTCGGTGGGGGAGGTAACTGAATCATGGGACAGATCTTTCCCATGCTGTTCTCATGAATAAGTCTCACGAGATCTGATGGTTTTAAAACTGGGAGTCTCCCTGCACAAGCTGTCTCTTGTCTGCTGCCATGTGAGATGTGCCTTTCACCTTCCACCACAGTCATGAGGCCTCCCCAGCCATGTGGAACTGTGAGTCCAATTAAACCTCTTTATCTTCCCTGTCTGAAGTATGTCTTTATCAGCAGTGTAAAAACAGACTAATAGATGGCCCCAGGCCTTATGTCCTCAGCTGTCCCATCTAAGGCTTTGCTGGGACTCATAAACCAATACCCTAAAGTGTGGTGCTGGACATACAGAAGAGTAAACTCAAGCTCTTTCTGACCTTCCCCTGCTGTCCTGTCTCTCAATCCTCTATTTCTCCCAAACACAGGATGAAGTTCTTCCCTTAAGTTCCCTTGTCTGCCTAAAGGCCAGACCCCAAAGAGAAGAAAACAATCCATCATTTCTTGCCCCTTCCCTGCATTTTCATTAAATGAACTAATTTCTCAGGAAGGGAGACCAAAGTCTGTCAACATACCTGGACAGGCTTTTGTCACAAACCACTGTCTGCTCTGAAGGCCCAACAGATTCTGTCCAGAGCCACTGTTTGTTCTTGAAGCCTATTGAATTCCCCTAAGAATCATTTACTATCCACCCTCCCAAAGTTATCCACTCTTCCCCATGTCCCTTTTTCCTAAGAAGAGGGGTATATAACCATCTGTACCCCATTGTGTGCGGGTCCAGCAGTCTATGATTGTCCCCAGGGCACATTAATAAATTTTTGTATGCCATTTTTACCCATTCTTCTGTCTTTTGTCAGTTGATGTTCACCAAACCTTCCAAGAGCAAAGGGGAAGTTTTCCCTTCTCTCCTGCAATTTCCTCCCACTGGAAGTGTCAGGACCTCAGCAATAATGAACAGAGATGGAGGAAAAAGCCTCAGCAACCTCATACCCCATCAGGATAACTCTGAGGTGTGTTATCCTGATGGGGGATGTTTTAAGGGGGGATAACAAACCCACCTTAAAACAATAGAAGTGCATAGACAATACAACCAGGGTGCACAGATAAAACGTTAGTTTATGCGTAGCTAGAACAAACTTGAAAATAGGCAAATAAAATATTAGATACATTTCTACATTTCAAAATGGAAATATATCAATAGAAAATTTGTTGGGTGCAGTGGTGCATGCCTGTAATCCCAGGGCTTTGGGAAGCCAAGGAGAGAGGATTGCTTGAGTCCAGGTGTTTGAGACTAGCCTGGGCAACAATGTGAAACAGTCTCTACAAAAAATGCAAAAATTAGCCAGGCATGGTGGTGCAAACCTGTAGTCTTAGTTACTCAGGAGGCTGATATGGGAGGATGACCTGAGCCTGGGGAGGTCAAGGTTGCCATGAGCCATGTTGTTGCCTCTGCACACCAGCCTGGGTGACACAGAGAAAAAGAAAAGAAGAAGAAGAAAAGAAAATTCTAGCATACATCAGATTGAACTCCTCTTGATAAAGATAATTAAAATTGCGTTTATAAAATCATAAGAATTCTAAAGAAATCTAAAGGAGGAAGGAGGAGGATCCAATATGGCTGAATAGGAACAGCTCTGGAGTGCAGTTCCCAGCAAGAACAACACAGAGGGTGAGTGTTCACCGCATTTCCAAACAAAATTTCACTGCGCACAGACGAGGAGATTCCTGGGCCAAAAAGAGCCATGACTTTTCAGCGCCCAATGCAGGGTTGGCGCACAGAAACGCACACAAATCTGGGTGGCCATTTCAACTGGTGCCTGGAATGCCTGGGAGACCCATTCAACTGAAAGGGAGGGGGCAGAGACAGGAAGCCAGGCGATCTTGCTCGGCGGGTACCACCCCCACAAAACAAGCAATCTGAAATGCTCTGGATTTAGAGTTTCGAAGCAAGTGCAGCTGGACCTGGGACTGTCCAGCTCGGTGGGGGGAAGGGCATCCCCCACTACTGAGGCAGTCCACCACTACTGAGGCAGTTCACACAGCAGCTGGGCAGAGCCTGCAGCAAGCTCAGCAATGCCTCTGCGGGGCAGACTGTGACTAGACTACTCCGTGCAGGGCAGGGCATCTATGAAAAAACGGAGCAGCACAACAGGAACTTATAAATAAAGCCGACCTTTCTAGGACAGAGCACCTGGGAAAAGAGGTGGTTATGAGTTCAGCTGCAGCAGACTTAAAGGTACCTGCCCAGCAGCTCTGCACGGAACAACGGAGCTCCCAGCACAGCACTGGGGCTCCTATAAGGGACAGACTGCCTACTTGAGAAACTCCCCGACCCCCATATACCCAAAGAGACACCTCATAAAGGAGAGCTCAGGCTGATATCTGACAGGTACCCTTCTGAGACAAAGATAACAGAAGAAGAAACTGGCAGCAACCCTTACTATTCTGCAGCCCCCATGGGTGATCCTGGGCAAGTAAGGTCTGGAGTGGACCTCCAGCAGTCCTGCAGCAGAGTGGCCTGACTGTTAGAAGGAAAACTAAGAAACAGAAATAATTAACTTCATCATCAACAAAAAGGACGTCCACTCAGAGACCCATCCGATAGTCACCAACTACAAAGACCATAGGCAGATAAGGAAGAAACCAGCACAAAAAGGATGAAAACACCAGAAACCAGAACACCTCTCCTCCAAAGGATCACAACTCCTCACCAGCTAGGGAACAAAGATGGATGGAGAATGAATCTGATGAACTGACAGAAACAGGCTTCAGAAGGTGGATAATAAAACTTCTCAGAGCTAAAAGAACATGTGCTAACCCAAGGCAAAGAAACTAAGAACCTAAAAAAGGTTAGATGAGATGCTAACTAGAATAAACAGCTTAGAGAAGAATATAAACAACTTGATGGAGTTGAAAAACACAGCACGAGCACTTCGTGAAGCATACACAAGTTTCAATAGCCAAATTGACCAAGCAGAAGAAAAGATATCAGAGATTGAAGATCAACTCAATGAAATAAAACAAGAAGGCAAGAATAGAGAAAAAAGAGTGAAAAGAAATGAACAAAGCCTACAAGAAATATGGGATTATGTGAAACGACCTAATCTACGTTTGATAGGTGTAGCTGAATGTGACAGAGAGAATGAATCCAAGCTAGAAAACACTCTTCAGGATACTATCCAGAAGAACCTCCCCAACCTAGCAAGCCAGGCCACTATTCAAGTCCAGGAAATAGAGAGAACACCACAGAGATATTCCTCAAGAAGAGCAACCCCAAGACATATAATCGTCAGATTCACCAGGGTTGAAATGAAGGAAAAAATGCTAAGATCAGCCAGTGAGAAAGGTTGGGTTACCCGCAAAGGGAAGCCCATCAGACTCACAGTGGATCTCTTGGCAGAAACCCTACAAGCCAGAAGAGAGTGGGGGCCAATATTTAACATCCTTAACGATAAGAACTTTCAACCTAGAATTTCATATCCAGCCAAACTAAGCTTCATAAGCCAAAGAGAAAGAAAATCCTTTATGGACAAGCAATTGCTGAGAGATTTCGTCACCACCACGCCTGCCTTACAAGAGCTCCTAAAAGAAGCACTAAACAAGGAAAGAACAACCAGTACCAGCCACTCAAAAATGGTACCAAATGATAAAGATAATTGACACAGTGAAGAAACTGTGTCAACTAACGGTCAAAACATCCAGCTAGCATCAAAGTGGCAGGATCAAATTCACACATAACAATATTAACCTTAAATGTAAATGGGCTAAATGCCCCAATCAAAAGACACAGACTGGAAAACTGGATAAGAAGTGAAGACCCATTGGTGTTCTGTATTCAGGAAACCCATCTCATGAGCAAGGACACACATCGGCTAAAAATAAAGCGATGGAGGAAGATTTATCAAGCAAATGGAGAGCAAAAAAAGCAGGAGTTGCAATCCTAGTCTGTGATAAAATAGACTTTAAATCAACAAAGATCAAAAGAGACAAAGAAGGGCATTACACAATGGTAAAAGGATGAACGCAACAAGAAGAGCTAACGATCCTAAATATATGCGCACCCAATACAGGAGCACCCGGATACATAAAGCAAGTTCTTAACGAACTACAAAGAGACTTAGACTCCCACACGATAATAATGGGGGACTTTAACACCCCACTGTCAACATTAGACAGATCAACAAGACAGAAAATTAACAAGCATATCCAGGACTTGAGCTCCGATCTGTACCAAGCAGACCTAATAGACATCTACAGAAATCTCCACCCCAAATCCAGAGAATATACATTCTTCTCAGCACCACATTGCATGTACTCTAAAATTGACCACATAATTGGAAGTAAATCACTCCTCAGCAAATGCAAAAGAACGGAAATCATAACAAGTCTCTCAGACCACAGGGCAATCAAATTAGAACTCAGGATTAAGAAACTAACTCAGAACCGCACAACTTCATGGAAACTGAACAACTGGCTCCTGAATGACCACTGGATAAACAATGAAATAAAGGCAGAAATAAAGATATTCTTTGAAACCAACGAGAACGAAGACACAATGTACCAGAATCTCTGGGACACATTTAAAGCAATGTCTAGAGGGAAATTTATAGCAATAAATGCCCACATGAGAAACAAGAAGATCTAAAATCGACACCCTATCATCAAAATTAAAAGAACTAGAGGAGAGATTAAAAAACTCAAAACCTAGCAGAAGACAAGAAATAACTAAGATCAGAGCAGAATGGAAGGAGATAGAGATGCAAAAAAAAAACTTCAAAAAATTAATAAATCCAGGAGCTGGTATTTTGAAAAGATCAACAAAAACAGACTGCTAGCCTCATTAATAAAATAGAAAAGGGAGAAGAATGAAATACATGCAATAAAAAAATGATAAAGGGGATATCACCAATGATTCCACAGAAATACAAACTACCATCAGAGATTATTACAAACAACTCTCTGCACATAAACCAGTAAACCTGGAAGAAATGGATAAATTCCTGGACACTTGCAGTCTCCCAAGCCTAAACCAGGACGAATTTGAAACCTTGAACACACCAATAACAAGGGCTGAAGTTGAGGCAGCAATTAATAGCCTAACAATCAAAAAAAGTCCAGGTCCAGATGGGTTCACAGATGAATTCTACCAGATGTAAAAAGAAGAGCTGGTACCACTCCTTCTGAAACTATTCCAAACAATACAAAAAGAAGGAATCCTTCCCAAATCATTTTATGCGACCAACATCATCCTGATACCAAAACCTGGCAGAGATTCAACAAAAAAAGGAAACTTCAGGCCAATATCCATGATGAACATAGATGCAAAAATCTTCAATAAAATATTGGCAAACCAATTGCAACAGTACATCAAAAAGTTTATCTATCACGATCAAGTAGGCTTCATTCCAGGGATGCAACGCTGGTTCAACATATGCAAATCTATAAACATAATCCACCACATAAACAGAACCAAAGACAAAAACCACATGTTTATCTCAATAGATGCAGAGAAGGCCTTAGACAAAATTCAACAGGACTTTATGCTAAAAACTCTCAATAAACTAGGTATCGAAGGAACATATCTCAAAACAATAAAAGCTACTTATGACAAACCTATAGTCAATATCATACTGAATGGGCAAAAACTGCAAGCATTCCCTTTGAAATCTGGCACTAGACAAGGATGCCCTCTGTCACCACTCCTATTCAATATAGTATTGGAAGTTCTAGTGAGGGCAATTAGGCAAGAAAAAAAAATAAAGTGTATTCAATTAGAAAAAGAAGAAGTCAAATTGTCTCTATTTGCAGACGGCATGATTGTATATTTAGAAGATCCTATCATTTCAGCCCAAAATCTCCTTAAACTGATAAGCAACTTCAGCAAAGTCTCAGGATACAAAATCAATGTGCAAAAATCACAAGCATTCCTACACATCAATAACAGACTTAAAGAGAGCCAAATCAAGAACAAACTGCCATTGACAATTGCTACAAAGAGAATAAAATACCTGGGAATACAACTAACAAAGAATGTAAAGGACCTCTTCAAGGAGAACTACAAACCACTGCTCAACGAAATAAGAGAGGACACAAACAGATGGAGAAACATTCCATGTTCATGGTTAGGAAGAATCAGTGTTGTGAAAATGGCCATACTGCCCAAAGTAATTTGTAGATTCAATGCTAACCCCATCAAGCTACCAATGACCTTCTTCACAGACCTAAATAAAAACACCTTAAACTTCATATGGAACCAAAAGAGAGCCCACATAGCCAAGACAATCCTAAGCAAAAAGAACAAAGCTACAGGCATCATGCTACCTGATTTCAAACTATACTACAAGGCTACAGTAATCAAAACAGCATGGTACTGGTACCGCAACAGAGATATAGACAAACGGAACAGAACAGAGGCCTTGGAGGCAACACCACACATCTACAACCATCAGATCTTTGACAAACCTGACAAAAACAAGCAATGGGGAAATGATTCTCTGTTTAATAAATGGTGTTGGGAAAACTGGCTAGCCATGTGCAGACAGCAGAAATTGGACCCCTTCCTGACACCTTAAACTAAAATTAACTACAGATGGATAAAAGACTTAAACATAAGACCTAACACCATAAAAACCCTAGAAGAAATCCTAGGCAAAACCATTCAGGACATAAGCATAAGCAAGGACCTCATGACTAAAACACCAAAAGCACTGGCCAAAATAGACAAATGGGACCTAATTAAACTCCAGAGCTTCTGTACAGCAAAACAAACAATCATTAGAGTGAACCGGCAACCAACAGAATGGGAAAAAGTTTTTGCAATCTACCCATCTGACAAAGGGCTAATATCCCAGAATCTACAAAGAACTAAAACAGATTTAAAAAACAAACAAACCAACCCATCCAAAAGTGGGTGAAGGATATGAACAGACACTTTTCACAAGAAGACATATATGAGGCCAACAAACATATGAAAAAATGCTCATCATCACTGATTATTAGAGAAATGCAAATCAAAACCTCATTGAGATACCACCTCACACCAGTTAGAATGGAGATCATTAAAAAATCTGGAGATAACAGATGCTGGAGAGGGTATGGAGAAAAAGGAACACTTTTACACTGTTGGTGGGAATGTAAATTAGTTCAACCATTGTGGAAGACAGTGTGGTGCTTCCTCAAGGACCTAGAAACAGAAATTCTATTCGACCCAGCAATCCCATTACTGTGTATATACCCAAAGAATTAGAAATCATTCTATTATAAAGACACATGCACACATGTGTTCATAGCAGCACTATTTACAATTGCAAAGACCTGGAACCAACCCAAATGCCCATCGATGATAGACTGGACAAGGAAAATGTGGCACATATACACCATAGAATACTATGCAGCCATAAAAAATGATGAGTTTGTGTTCTTTGTAGGGACATGGATGAATCTGGAAACCATCATTCTCAGCAAACTGACACAAGAACAGAAAATCAAACAGCACGTGTTCTCATTCAAAGGTAGGTGTTGAACAATGAGAACACACAGACACAGGGAGGGGAACATCACACACTGGGGTCTGTTGGGGGGGGGCTAGGGGAGGGACAGCAGGGGGTGGGGGAGGTTCGGGAGGGGATAACATGGGGAGAAATGTCAGATACAGTATGTGTGATGGGGGGGATGGAGGCAGAAAACCACATTGCCAGGTATGCACCTATGTAACAATACTGCATGATCTGCACATGTAACCCAGAACCTAAAGTACAATTAAAAAAGAAAATAAGAAATCTAAAGGACTTGGGAATCTCCTCTGAGATGAGAAAATAAGTAACAAAATAATGAAACATGAAGATATTAGATGGTATTAGATAGCAGACATTAGATTGTAGCCTGTTAATATTACGTGGAGATTGTGGCCAACATGGGATAGTATTCCAGAGGAAAAAATTATCAGCTGACCTGGTCAGGAGAAATGATGAGGATTCTCCTTTACTGGTGTTTTCATGATAATCTGAATGTTTCTAAATAAAATTATCCATGTTTTAATCATAAATCATTAGAAGATACAACTTATTTTCTTATATTATGAGAGTTAACAAAAACAAAAATCAAACTAAGGGCCAGAAGTTGCAAAGGGTCAGATTTTCAAAGCAATTTTTTTAGTAACTGAATTATCATTAATATAATTAAGTACTAGTAATATTGATTCACAGTGTTTTGGAATTGGAAAAGCTCTTTTAATAGACATTGTTAAGACTATTAATTCAACATCCCAGACATAGTGAAGTTACTTGCTAACTTGTAAATTTTTGTCTAGCAGAAATTGAAATAATTTCTGCCTGGCAGAAAAGACCCCCTGGAAGATTGTGGTTTATTTCCCGGTAGGGATTTACTAGGTTTGTATCTAATACAGCAATCTTTTTCCCTAACATATCTTTATTCAATTTTCTACAAATGCCTAGTTCCTTAAATGCTCCTTTAATTGGTTTTACTGAGTTTCTCATTTATTAATGAGTTGATAAAACACTTGACATGTATTTATTTTATATTCATGAGAATCATCTTTTGAATTTTTTGAAAACTATAATTTAGAAGCATATAGTCCAAGTTCTTATTTCATAGGTAGAAATACACTCAGAAGATGAAGCACCTTTACCTGATTGAGCGTTGGAGCCCAAGCAGCCTAAATCCCACACTGGGTGTGTCTAGTACAGTCCATTCTCTCTCACTACATTTTACGTGGCACTTGCGTGCTTTAACTCTCGCAATACTATAAGGTACGCAAGGGAAGTCAGGACTACTTTGTAGGTGAAGAAAATTGAACCAGCTGGGAAAATACCTTGCTAGGGGCCACAGCTGAAGTCACTGCCAAGGACTGTAGCTGAGGTGAAGCAAAGCTCACCACCGTGGGTATGGCTAATGCCCGCAAGGAGTTCACAGGTACAGTGACAACCATTGAAGGTACAGGGTTCTGGGACTGGGAGAGAGACAGAGGCACCGGGAGGGAAGTGAGTACGAAGAGGCCGGGGAAGGATTCAAAGAGGAGGCAGAGTTTGAGCTGGACCATTCAAACAGGTGCAATGACAGTAACTCTAAATTTAGTGGTGGACTTAAATTTTAAGAAGGGGACTAAAGTCAGGCGTGGTGTGTTAGTACCTTGGAAGGCCAAGGCAAGAGGATCACTTGAGACCAGTAGTTTGAGAACAGCTTGGGCCCCATCTCTGTAAAACATCAAAAAATGATTTGGACCTGGTGGCATGTGCCTGTAATCCCATGTACTTGAGAGGACGAGGTGAGAGGACTGCTTGACTCCAGGAGTTTGAGGCTACAGGACGCTATGATTGCCCCACCACACTCCAGCCTGTGCAACTGGGTGAGACCCTATTTCTAAAAAAATATAAAAAATTAATGAAAGAAAAAGTGTTCTATGGCTGTAAGCAGCTCATTCTTGTAAAGAATGTGTAGTTGTTGATCAAACTAGGTTATACTGATAAAACAGAGGAGAAACATGCAAATATCATCTTTAGCCCCTATCTAAGCTTCTGATATTAACTACTGGTTTTTCCTAAAATAAAAAATTAAGTCAAATAATAGTGTTTTATATATACATAGTATAATATATATTTAATAATATATACATAGTGTAATAGTGTTATATACATCATATGAAATATTCACAGCTTAACACTTAATGCTGAGTTAATATTTAAGTATTACTTTTTGCAATACATGTGGTTTTTATTAACTTAATAAAATATTATTATAACTATATTCTAAGTCAATTAAAGCAATTAATATTGAACAGTGCATGTGTAAAAGCCATTCAAGTACACTTTTTGTTTGATAAAAAGAACCGGCATGTCACTTTGTTTTTAATGTATCTAAATGAATTCACATTGTGAAGTTGCATGTTACCCATCATGTTCATTTGCAATTTTAAATAGTGTGATACTTTTGAATATTTAGCATTGTGTTTTCTAAAATATGTTTAAATAAAATATTAATATATGGGAGATGACAAATTATACTTAGCTGCATGGAACTGAGATTTAGGAAAATAGATCATCCCTCTCTAATTATTCCCCCCGCTCACATGTACAGACTTGGATGCTAACAGAAAAAGTCAGAATCCATAGAAACGAGTTCCCTTTACAGCTTGCCTGTGGCAGTCAATTATTAACAGCCTTGGAAAATCATTTACCCTTAACTATAAATGGTGCCCTTGTCTTGTGATTTGTGTTATTAACTAGAGATGGCCACCATGAATACCACAAACTACAAGGAAGCAAAGAAACAGTCATAAAAAGGGTCAGATTTTCCTTTTAACGAAATAGATTCCTGCTTCTAAATAATCTTCCTTTTACAGAATGCCATCAGGAATTTCCTTTATGAATGTATATGCAACTCCCACCAAGGCTAAAGAGATTAGTGACACAGTCACAGCTGGGGGAACTGTGGACAGATTGGGAAAACATGACACACAATTCAGAAAAAAAAAATTCACCATCTCAGGGAAAAGAGAGGAAGAAAAATGTTGGCATGTTCTATTGATGCTTGTTAATGTAGGTGGGGGAGCAAACGTGCTCACAGCGTGTGGTCTAAACAGCATATCTTTTTTTTTTCCACAAAATGTTTCTGATTCTGGTAGGAATTTCCAACAATGGAACTTGGTGCACTGGCCATCGAAGCTGGTCACTATGGGATGATGGTGTAATTGTATAGAGCAGTGAGGGTATCCAGGGCACAGCGAAATTCAGCAGTGGATACGACCACGTGTGTATGTGTGTCTTCCCCCATTATCTCGACCTTCAGTCCAGAAGAGCGCGGGACAGCAGGGAGCATCCCACTTCTGCAGTTTAAAGCAGAGCTTAGTCCGATTTGATAAAGTGGACATGGATCTGCATCCAATTTATTTTTTTGCTGCTGCTGGAAAAACGACCCACTCGTAGCATTGGCAGGCATGGGAAACCCAGACATTTTCTACAGTAAATACAGCAAGAGAGGAATGTGCCAGAGCGCTCGCTTCATGTGTCACTCCTAGATATTTTCCAGAAAACTAAAATTCATTGCGGGCTTGTTTTATTGAAATATAACTGATGGGGAAAAGACTGAGTGATTTCTCTACACAAGCAGCTAATGAAGCTGGAGGAACCCGCTCCTCCTCTTGAGTGGTCTCCTGAGATTCCAGGGCAAAACAGGTGCATGTCACAGTGCCCGCCACTAACAGACCAAGTCTGCTGGACCAGGCTCCCAGGGTGGTCCCAGACTCTGCTGCTCAGCTCTCAAGTGCAGCCATTAACAAACTGGAGCTGAACTGGCAGCGTTAGGCTGTCTGATGTCAACAGCTGAAACAAAGCAAGCAGGGGCTGTTGAGCGAATACTCCAGGCTACTGCACGAGAAGGGTAAGTGGCTAGCTGGCCATCTGGTTAGTGATTCTTTCCTGGCAACCTGTCCACTGTGGTGTTCTCCTTGGATTCCCTTTCTACTCTGCTAAATGCCCACCTCAAGCCTCAGGGCTGTCAAAGCTGAAAGACACGTCAAGATAACCCAGGAAAATACTTCATTCAATAGATGTGAAAGCTGAGTACCTGAGATGATGTGTGAGTAACCCAATATTTAATTCCATGGAAGCATGCTGTTTTCAGAGCATTTGCTGCTGAATTCCATTAAAGGCATATTTTAAAGAATGGTTTTGTTTTTCAAGAACTGAAGGTTTAATGGATTAGGGTGTGCTAAGAGGGTATGCAATCAGCAGCCAGCCTACTCCATTTCCATGTTGGAACTGACGGCCTCACACGAGGACCTGGTGAGTAAGGGGCAGAGGGAATATCCGTCCTCAGCCTCCCCAGACTGAGAGAAGAGGGCGAGGGAGGTCTGGGTCTGCACCCACATCTGAACGGTTTTCCTTATGTCTGATGCCGTAATTTCAGAGCTGGAAGGCTGTGTTCATGCACCAAAGCTATTCCCAGAACCCCATCTGATTTTTAGCAAGCATGGCTGCATCATTTCAGGTTGAAGCAACAGCTGTCTACAGTGGCATTGTTTCAGGTTGGTTCAACCATCATTCCCAACAGAGCTTTCTGGTCAGGCAATTTTCCTCCTCAGCCTTCGTGGGCTCATTGATTGAAAGGTCATTCACATGACACTTGCTCTGGGAGATCTCCTTGTGTTTGTATTCCTTCACCATTCTGTTATTTTGCTGAACACATCTGCATTATCTAGAACTTTCCACTAAGTAGCACTCTGAACATCTATGGTGTAAAGCTACTGATGTCGGATAAAGTGACTTCTGCAGCGTTCTGAAATTCAGAAATCCTTTAAATCATCAATGTAATTAAGTTGCTTACTACATTTTTGGTATTACACACAAGCTAGGTAAAACTAAAAAGCAAAATGCCAGAGGGGATGGTGAACACAGAAAACCTTTCAAAACAAAACAATGAAGGAGAAAGGATGACTTAAAGTCAAGTGTCAGAAAACACAGGTGACTTATTACTTGGCCCTTGACTGTCTGTCCAAGGTCATTTCAGAATGTGGGGTTCCTTCGACTTGGGGCTTCATCTGCAGAGGCATCAAGCTTTCCCTGCAATGCCTTCATTTCCCAGTGCCTGCCCAGCCCCAGCAAACTGCATTTACTCAGTGTCTCTACCATAAAGCCTCCCAGACGCCCGTGCTGATAGATCTGTTTCTTCCCAAGCCTGTCTACCTGTCATTTTCAGTAACTGAAGGATGATGCACCAGGTTCAGAGTGAGCCTGGGTTCACTCCGGGTGCCCCTGACGAAGTGACTGCACCCCAGTGCTCAGGGTCCTGTAGAACCAGAGGTCACAATAATGAAACGTACCTCGTACGGTGTTGTGAGGGTCTGTGAAATGCTGCAGAAAACTATGACAATGACCAAGAGAGGGACAGTGCCACACTAGGCACCACGATGGAATTACTATTCTTGTGTTAGTAGTGTAATTATTCATGCCAGGCAATAACCTTATAGAAATGTAACTGTCTTCTGAGGGAGACCGTGGATTCTGTGAGCACAGTCCATGCCCGCTCAATAGTCCTCATATCTAGACCTTCTACCCTGCAACAGTTTTGACCAACCACCCTAGCACTCTGTGAGCGTGCGTGTGTGTGCGTGTGTGTGTGTGTGTGTATGCGTGTGTGTGTCCGCCTGCTTTCCTGCACACACCTCCATCCAGTTTCCTGGTGGCAAACTTTAGGAACAAGTTAAACTCTAGATGAGAGGTGGCCGTGCTGTCTGTCCTTGTCTCCGTTACCTGAAACTCACACCTTGATTTTGACCATTAAGCTCTGGCCGTGCTGTCTGTCCTTGTCTCCGTTACCTGAAACTCACACCTTGATTTTGACCATTAAGCTCTGACCATTCTCCAGCGTGGAAGAAATTAAATGAAGAAAAGAAACAGCCCTTCTCTACGAGACGTACTGCTGGATGGCCCATCCCAGCAGTGCCTTCCCAGCCAGTTCCTGGCCATTCTGCGGGCTGCCGTGGGAGGTGAGAGTCCCAAAGCTGAAGGTATCCCAGTGAGATGGAGAGGAGATAAGAGGAATAGCACAGTTAGAAAGGAGACAGGGCAGAGACAGAGAGTTCAGAAGAGGCCCCTACACCTGCACTGGCCCCTTCCGACGCTTCCTTCTGTGAAAACACACATCCCACTGGTCCAATTGTCTTATCTCACCTCTAGACTTTTTTGCATGTGTCCGTAGAAGGAAAACCAGGCCAGTGATCAAGGTTAATTACAGCAAGGACCACATGGTACAGAGTAGATACTATGATTAATGCATAATTAGGTAACAGATTTAAGTAATCAACCATATAAAGTTTAGAAAAGTCACCACATATATATAGTATTATTCAATTTCACTTTAATATTTACAGACACTCCCTTTGTATTTGAAGCATTTCTAAGGTTGTTTGAAAGCAGAGCTCCTTCCCAGTCCTGAAACATTCTGTTTCTCTCACTATGCAATGGCCAAGGCACTGTGTTAAAAGAGAATTGTAAAATTGTAGACTCTATGAAGCAATATAAAACACTTTTAGGAAAAAAATGTGGCATTCTCCCTCCGTAACCTCACCAAGATTTAGTCAATTGTTTTGAATTTTGCTTTGGGGCACCACACACCTTTATTGGAAGGCTGGTTTCTTTTATTATGACTTTTGTCCAGCCAGGATAGGCCAAGAGGTATGTTGGCCTAGAGATAGAGGAGGAGAAAAGGAATCTTCCACTTAAATGATTAAAATTAAAATCAGGTCCCAGGTGTTTCCTGGGACAACCAGGTCCCAGGTGTTTCCAGCAGACAGGAGGGGTGCAGGGCGTCATGGTGGGGGAGGGAGGTGGTGTGCAACCCCAGGAGGGTACAGGGGTGGAAAGTCCCCTTTGGGAAGGAATCACAGGGCACTGGACCCCAGCTAGTCAGGGAGGCCTGCGGAGAGCAGTGGATGTGAGGACGGTTAGTCCTCACAGGTGGAAGGGACACACGAGGCCTCCCTGGTGCCTTTGGGGGACCCACTGTCCAAGCCATCAGGGGATAGGGCAGTGAGCTCACAGAGGGTGCCACTGCCCCCCAGGGTAGGAAGCAGGGGCATCCTACCTGGCATCCCCAGGGTAGGAAGCAGTGACACTGAGGAGCGGGCTGCCACAGGGCAGATTTGCAGAGACACAGGAATGCACAGAAACAGTGAGGCCAGGTCAGGGCCAAGGTGGGCAGGGAGACATGACCACCAGGTTCTATTATTGCCCACAAAAAATCCAACTTTTCGCAGCCATGCAGGCCTGCAGTGGATGCAGAAGGAGCTTATGATGAGGGGGAGAGAAGAGTGGTTGCTGCAGAGATGAGCAGAGACCTCCTGAACCCGGACTGGTGAGAGGACCAAGACTCCTCTCATACCTGTGAAGACACAGCCTGGCTTCTTAACCCCAGAAGCTCATAAATGCATCTTAGCCAGAAGAACAGGGCTGAGGCTGGGAGGAGAGCCTCAAAAGACCTGCACCACAGACAGGAGCTACGCCAGATCATGGGGGTGAATACTTTTAATTATTGGCAGATCAAAGGCCTGTTCCTAACACACAAGAATCCACGACGGTGATGCCTTGTGAACTTTAGACCAGTCATGGAAATCAAAGATAATGGGATTCCTTTTTCTTTATTATTTTCACCCAAGAGCTTTAGGGGATATGTCTTTATCCCGCTCCGAAGGTCTTTCTCCATATGACGCAGGAAAGAGCCCGGAGGTGGGAGTCTGGAGCCCAGCTGGCTGCATGACTGCAGGCTGACAATGGTCTTGGGGCTCCTTCTGCCACCTCCCGAGTCCACGTGCCTGCATGTCCTCTATTTAAACTAGAAGAGCAATGGGCGTCTCATTATAGTGCTTCTGTGGATGTCTCTGGATTCTGATACCTAAACCTAAAAGAGGCTTCATGCCTTTATTTCCACAAACTACCGCTGGAAAGGAGACCACTTCATGTGCCAGTTTCGTCTTTCTTCCTCTTCTCACCTGATGCTACTGAAAAGGAACTCCCATAAAGGGGAACCTTCTTCCACTTCTGCTACATAAATCAAAGTCTGTGCACTGGAGGGGATAACAACGAGCCCTATAAATCAATTAAAAAATGAACTATTTATTTTTGCATTTGATGCTGCCATCTTTCACAGTGTAGTGAAAGCAGCTTAAACTTTAGCATGAGACATGAATTTAATTCCTGGCTTCATCTCCAAAAGAAGATAGGACTTTGGACTCTGGTTCTTATTTTTTAATGAGAGTATTAATTCCATCCTCAAAGGAATGTTTCACAGACATCTCTCATAGTAATAATCAATTACAGAGAGAAAAATAATGGTAGTGGGGGAAATTGGGCAACCTGCCTTAGGAGTCATCAAAGTTGACATCATCAGTTAAGGGACAAGTCGGTGTCACCTGTGCCCTGATGTGAGCACTGCCAGCCTCTCCTCTGGGCTGTTCCTGCCAAAAATGCACAGCCCAGCTCTGACCATGAGGAAACATCAAGAAAACCCTACAAAATACGTGGTGTACCCACTACGAAAATGTCAGTGTCTTAAAGAGACTAAAGAATGAGTCCAGATTAAAGGACATTAAAAGAAAGGTGGCCAGGTGCGGTGGCTCACACCCGTAATCCCAGCACTCTGGGAGGCCGAGGCGGGTGGATTACATGAGATCAGGAGTTTGAGACCAGCATGGCCAACATGGTGAAAACCCATCTCTACCAAAACTACAAAAATTAGCTGGGCTTGGTAGCGGGTGCCTGTAACCCCACGTACTCAGGAGGCTGAGGCAGGAGAATCGCTTGAACCCAGGTGGCGGAGGCTGCGGTGAGCCGAGATTGCGCCGTTGCACTGGAGACAAGAGCAGTACTTTAACTCAAAGAAAAAAAAAAGGCAAAATACCGATTCACTTATGTGTTATCCTAGACTGGATCCTCAACTGGGGACAGGGAAGAGGGGGAAGAGTGGAAGGTTAATATGTGTGTGTATGTGACTTAGCTATAAATGCCATAACTGGGACAAATGGTGAAATTTAAATAAGGTCTACAGAACACTGAGTCATACTGCATCAGTACAGTGTCCTGATTATTGTAAAAGTATTCTGATTATGTACAAGACGTCCTGGCTTTGGGAAATGCCTGCTGAAGAATTTAGGGGTAAAGAGGGGACCACGTCTGCAACTTGCTGTCAAATGGGTCCACAAAGACAAAAATAAAACCAAACCTTGTCTGTGTAAGTGTGTGTGAAGGAGAGAGAGAACTACTAAGTTCTCTCAGCATCTTTGGCTGGTGAAAACATCAACATGTGGGGGAATACACGTGTCTACAAAAATTTTTGTCTTAGTCTTGTAAGTTTCCTGTAAGCCTGAAATTAATTTAAAACAAAAAGTTTTAAAAAGTGATGATGCATATGAAATATGTGGCAACTGTACGTATTATAGGATAATAGTCACCTTTCTTGTGTAGCAGGCTGGCTGCTTTGTGCTAGTTGCATTATTCCTTTATGATTACCTTTGAGTAGACCAGTAAACATTCAGTAATGTGTGTTTATGATGTATGCATACATCACATGTTATACAAACCTTTCTGATAATTTGCCCCCAACCAAGCCTACTCCAGGAAAGCTGACCAAAACCAGTCTGCCCTCCACCCCTCCACTGACTGCTGTGACTTACTGCAAAGGCTACTTTTAGTGTTGGTGAAAAACAAGAGACACAAAACCACTCAACTACTCAGAGCAGGGAGGATGTGTGCAACTTTCTTATCTGAGGAGCTGTGCCTTTCTAAATGATATCTGAACAGTATCTCCGTTTACTGTTCTATCTGAATGTTTCCACGTGCCATCCTGTTCTCAAAGCAGCAGCACTTTTGCCTCCTGTGATTGAATCACCTGTTGCTAGGCAACTTAGAGAGCACCCATCACCACTGAGTCCAGCCTGGAGTCGTGCAGAGACGCACCTGCACTGTGGGCTGCTATTAGTGGCCAGTGAGGCACACAGTGTGCACACAGAATGCAGCCATGTGACTGCTACACAAACTACATTTTAGAGACAAAAACAGCTGCCTTTCATTTGAAGCAATTTGTCTGTTTCACTTCTGTCTTGAAATATATAAACCCAGAAGAAGGAGGTTTTCCTAATGCAAGCTTGATGTTACAACAAACGTGATTTTCAAGATGTTTACTGAAGTCACCGCACAATTACATGTACGTGCCATGATACCTTGTGTTTTGGTAGTGACTGTCCTCTGTCACAAACCCACTCTTTTTGGTACAAACATTAGTCCCCTGCTCTTTTAAAGGAAGGTCCACTTTGGTTATTTGGGCCCAACATGTGTGCCCATCAGATTCCACACTCCTGGACCAAAACTCAATGGCCCCAGAAGGCAGGCCACGGATCAGGACGACCAGAGGGTCAACACGGCCACAACCTGGCTGTGTCTCCATTTGCTCACGTCTGAGATTTCAAAGACAGCACCACTCCTGCAACTGCAGCCTAGGTCAGAGCTTTACATGCTGATATCCCCTAGAAGAATACTAAGAGCTCACACAGGAGTGGTTTGAGAGGTGCGTGGTTACATACGTGGCAGAGGGGGGAGGGGAGAAAAATGCCCCTGCCAGGTGCAGACAGGTACAGACTTGCCCCATTGCCTCGACTTTGGTCTTCTCTGAAGGGACGTCACGGTTCCTGGTGGCAGGCGTGCTACAGATCAGCTTTTCCCTCTGCTGAATCCTGCACCCCCACTTCCCTAAGTGGGTGACTCCCGAGGGTAATCTCTAGCAGTCCTTTCCCATACAGCCCGCCAGCTCGGTACGTTACTATTTTCAAGGAACTCAGTTTCAGTAGCTTCTGCCCCTCTGCCCGCAGCCTGGGCTCTCTGCTTCTAGTCCTGATCTTGATGACTTTCCTTTCTTCACTCTCCATTCTAGTCCTAAGATTTTCGTGATGTCCTGTGGCCAGCTGCACCTGGAATCCTCCTAGGTGGGACTTCCTGGGGGGCAGGGACTGGTCTCCTTCCCCATTTCTCACCCCTTCACATATAAAGATCTTGCCCAACTAGACCATGAGAAACCCAGAATATTCCTGCTTACTTCATTGGCAAGACGCAGGCAACATTCCTCCTTGACAGACAGAAACGTGCCTTTGCAGTGTTTGTGGAGGAAGCACGAAATGTGGGGGATGTGGGGTCCCCTTCCGTCAAATAGGGACAGCCTCTTTGGTGACCAGAAAGAGCACGAACTCAGGAGGACACAATCGGTAATGAATTATGCACCAGTTTCTAAGCCCTTAACACTGAAGTTATTGCAAATGTTTCTATCATTTACATCAATTTACAGTATGGTATTATTTTCCTAATTGGTGCTTATTTTTCTCATATGTTGTTCCTTGTCCCTGGGAATCTGAAGAATGAAATATTATGTTTGGCAGAGAGCAGCTTCTGATGCTCGCTGTTTGGAGAGATACTCACTTGAGGATAGCTAGCTCTAAAGTCTCAGGTGGACAGGTAAGTCCTGGGCAGCTGGGAACCATGAGAATAACATAAACCTGAACCTGAGGTTGCCTCTGAGTAAAAGGCTCCAGGTGGGAGCATCGCAGCCCACAGAGCAGAGCACTCCTGGCAAAAAAATACCATTTCCTTTCGTATGATGAAATCACAGAGAAAAACATTTTTACCATGTGTATATTTTTCATCTTTGAAACGCTGGAACAAAGTCAAACTGCGACATCAAAGGGCCTTCAATGTGTGTGTGTGTGTGTGTGTGTGTGTGTGTGTGTGTGTGTGTGTTTGCTAAAATCTTGTTCTTTGAAAACCTCTGCTTTTGCAGAATTATAAGGTCACAAGCTTTTGATTTTCATTCTTGGTATCTTCCAAAGAAGATCTTCACAAGCTGGTTCAAACCTCAGCACCATGTTTAATTAGACAACTGAACCTCCCAGACAAATCCCACTGAGGACTTGCTGCCTGCAAAAATTCACTCTTGGTAGCACCTACCACCTAGATTCTGCGTGGTCACCTAATTCTGCCACTGAAGTAAAATCAGTTTCCTGGTATTTCTGATCATGAGCAAAACAGACACAGGACGGTAGAAGGTATCATTCTGCTGTCTTTGCTCCTGTGCTTTCAACCTTCTGTTCATACATTTTAATTGAGCCAATATGAGCTCCTGCAAGCATTCGGTAGCTTGGGAGAACATCCAGGCCAGCGTGGAATTCATGCCAGCAAATAAGAACTCCTCCTGAATGATTACTGTGTGTGGTTATCATCGTAAATACGTTCAGTCCAGAACCAGGAAAGCGCCATGAGTGTGTGTGGGCAAGATACAGGTGGACATACTAATTTTTATCTCAGTCTTTTCTCAAAAGTGAATAAAAGGAAGTTTATCAGATTATCTTTAAAGGGACTAGTGAACATCAGCTAAATGAGTCCTAATATTTAAAGACATGGATTAAAATCATTTCAGAAATGTTAAAATTCCTGAAAAATCTAATGGGAAATCTTATAATGTGGCTTAATTGACATGTCATGTTCTGTTAGCCTGACTCCAGCTGACAGCCAGATTCAGAAACATAAGAGAAAGCAAGTGACATTTCTGTAAGGACAGATTAGCCCGAAAGAGCTACTTGTCCTCTCAGCCTTACAAACTGCTGACCACCCACCCTCACTGAACATTAGTGTGCTTATGCCCGGTCCTGGGAAACCTCCCTGGGCTCTGAGCCGAAAGGCGGGGGCTGCAGTCTTCTCTGGCAGGGGGAGCTCATGGGGACGGAAGGCATCTCTTCTCACTCCTCCGGTGGTTGCTAAATTCAATTTCATGGGAAGTTTACCCAGGAAAATGATGCTATTCCTTTCAAGCTGTCCTTTGGAATAGAATGGTGTTTGAGGAGAACACCAAGGTGGTCCTGAGTCTCAGGGCCTTAGCTCATCCTGGGAAGAAGTTAATTCAGAATCCCAAGGCTGCACTGGCCTGGTCCTGCCCTCAAAGTACCATTTGGGTGAAGAGGCCGCAGCACCCAGACCCAGAAATGCGTTATGGCGGGTCACTTGAGAAGCTGTGCTCCAGCGACCACCACATTTACAGCTCCAGGTGCTCTGCTAAATCCTCCAGCTCAAAGTGCCGCAGAGACACACTCCCTTCACAGCTCCTGTCAATAAGAAAGATCCTGCTCTCTTGCACCCCACCCAGCCAGGAGAGCCAACGGCACAGCCATGAGGGGACCACAGGCACTGAGGGCCTGCCCCCTGCCAGGGCTGTGCGGTGTCTGCTCACAGCTGACTGCATCTCAGCCTCACATGGGCCTCTCAGTCCTTGAGCAGCTCCCTTTCTCAGTTGGGGGAAACTAAGGCCTCCAGTCAGTCCCAGAACAAGTCCCCCAGGTTCACAGGCTCATGCAAGGTGGAGCTCAGCTGAGAATGTGAGAGCTGGAACTCAAGTCCCCGACTCCCGGCCACACAGCGCCATCTGGAAGGCACTGTTTCACTGGAATGCAGACAGCATCCCACAGACTCATCTGGGGAGCCCGAGGTTCTTGGACTGAGCACCTGCCTGAGGCAGACAGGTTCACACTGCTGTGGCAACCCTTGAAACTTCTCAGGGCACTCTTTGCAGCAGGACTCCAGGTTTGGCAGAAAGGGGCTGCCCTTGCAGATCTTACATAGTGGTTCCAGGAGAGCAGGAGCAGGTTGGAACGGCAGTGTTCAAGGACAATGCCCCAAACAGAGGTCAGGGACTTCATCCCAGCCCATCTGAGACTGGGGGAGTGCTCCTGAGGTCTTTGGACAGCCACGGTTGTCTCTTAGGAATTATTCTCCACTGGTGATTCATGCTGATAAAAGTCTCATTAAAGCAAGCACACATTCGAAGACGTGTGTTTCTGGTGGCCCATGAGTTTCCCAGGTAAATTGCAGGGCTCTGTAACTTCCACATGGAGAGTGGCTAGTTACCTTTGCCCTGGGGATCTCCGACACCTGCCGGGGTCACGTTGCAGTCCACCCACCCTGTCAAGTCCTCCCTTCTGTCCATGCTTGGAATCCAACGCCTCAGGCAGAGTGGGGCCACCTGAGAGGGCTGCTCATGTCAGATGGACAGTGTGTGGGTCTGAGTCTGTTTACAGGGGCTCCGCAGCCAATGCCCTTGGGGAAGCTTCCCTGTCCTCAGCAGGGCCTGGCTGTCACCGCCTTCCTGTCGGGAGTGTCTAGTTAGTCTCACGGTATTTGCTTCTCTTCTTGCAGCACTCCTGACCCAGTGCACTAAGGCCTGAAAATGCGCCATTCCTGACCCCCGGAGGCTGGGCTGAGGGTCCCTCTGTCCCCAAACCTTCATACAGGGCTTAATGTGTAGCTGGCACTCAAAAACCACATGTTCCATTGAGGAACCACGTAGGTAAGTTAAACAAACAAAAGCAGAGGAAAAACACATAGGGAAATACTTGTATCAGAACTAAATCAGAGAACTTGAAGGTTTTAAAAAGATGTTCAGATAAACTTGGCATGACTTCTCGGGGTTACGTAAGCTTCTGCTTTGAATCTGTCTTACAGCAAGATTCATGAAAATAGAAGACATCTATGAAATATTCAAAAACGCAACATGCCATTTGCTTACAGCGACTTCATGGAAAGGTTTACGAAAACATTTCACGGGAACGTGTACGCTGAGCACGCCAGGCGTGAAGGTGCTTTTCTTTTTACTTTATGTTCTGTTACGTTCTTAACCATGGGGCTCCATTGCAAATATTTGTTTCCTTAGCTTCAAATCTGAATTTATAATATCCGGGATGACATATAATCGTACTGTTCATCCTAGCTTTGTCTTATGTTTAACTTGATCACTTTCAAAATAAAGAACTGAATAAATATATCTCTTCTCGTTAAATTAAGTTTTAGTCACAGACCATTGTGGAAAATATTAAAATCTGAATAAAATGAAACATGCCATAAAAAAGAGGAACATAGAAAAATAAATGATAAATGGAATACATTTCATTTTTAATGACACAACATTTTAAGCACAGCAGCTTGTGCCTGCAAGAGGCTGGAGGAGTAGAGACAGGGGCAGGTCTCCAAGCTGTGTGGTGGGGGGACACCCCCACGTGCCCACAGGCCTCAGGCAGCTCAGCCCTGCATGCAGTCCCAGTGGGAGGGCTGACAGGGGCCTGAGGCCGGGTGGCCTCTGGAACAACCTGGATGGGAGAAGGGAGAGGCCTCTTTAGGGGTACCCCTCTGTAGTTTTACCCCCAAACTTGCGTCCATAAAAGGAGCCGGCAGTGCATGTAGCCACCAGCAGGTGTCACTGCGGCTCTGACACTGAGCCTGTGTCTGCCCCCACCGGGTCCTCCCCTCCCCCAGGGAAAGTCCCAGCTCAGCAGCACCTAGATCCTTTTACCTAGATGACCTAGATCCCGGGAGAAGCGGGAGAAGTGGCCTCTGCACTGCCCGGGCCCACTGAGCGGACCTTGCAGGGAGCTTCAGGGTGCTCAAACCAACAGCTCCCGGGCACGCAGCAACCAGGCCCTCCTACGGTGCTGGGTGCATCCGGAGAAGACAGAGAAACAGAAGGCCTTGCTGTTAGGCGCACACACTCAGCCCACAGGAGGAGCTGGATGTGTGTGTCTGAATGTGGAACACAGCACAGTTTTTATGCAGTACTTTCTCTCGTCATTCCTTACTGTTTGATCCGTCCCTCATTTACCACTTAGCAGGTGCTCCTACACGGGGTTCCTTTTGGATCTTGGTGGAACCTGGCAGGAGGGATGGAATAAAGGGCTTCCATCAGACCTGTGGGGTGAGGGCAGAGCCTTCTTGTACGTTGGCAAGTTGAGTGTGTCACCCCTAATCTCACCCACGTGACTTACAGACCACGCCACCAGCCCTTCTCTCTGGACTTCCTTCCCGCTATGGCTTCAGCAGCATTTGCACAGGAAAACATTTCTTAGAGCTGGGAAGAAATGCTTCTGATAGAGCAGCCCCCAGGGCAGAATCTGCCGAAGGAAATAAAATGAATCCTTAATACCCATCCATGATTATCCGTAAATCTTGGGTGCTGAAGGACAAAGCTTCGCACATGAAATAGCATTTTTACTTGTACGAGCAGCAAACTATGGTTGTTTTCAGACTGGGGTGTTTGGTAGCCGTTTTCTTGAAAATGAATGGAGTCTGTCACTTCTGGGATAGCAACCGGAAGCATCTGTTGCCAAAAGTCGAGATTTCAAGTGGAAATTGGAATTTTGGAAAACTTGTATATACCTTCATGAGTCTGATAGCTTCTCAATATTTAAATACTTTTCTCACACAATTGGTAAGGATATTAATAAATGTGGTTTTGTAATATTGTGTCAATACTTCAATAATCAGCATAACTGTGCACCAACATTTTCCAATGCCCGAAGTTACAAATTCATGCATGGGTAAAAGGAGCATTTAAAGTACAAGACAGACCAATGCTTTGGAAGGTAACAAGGTATGAAGAGTTCCTTGATATAGTTTCAGGTTCCACATTAGAACTAAACGCCAAGAAACTGCTAGTTGTTGAGTTTGCTGTGATGTCAAGGAAGAACATGCATGATTATCTGAAAAATATAATAAAACCCCCATCCATTTTCAAACTGCATCTCCGTCTCAGGCTGAATTTTCTTCACAGAAATTACGTGTCACAACAGATTGAATGTGGAAGCAGATATGAAAATCATCTGTCTTTTATTGAGCCAGACATGAAACATATTTGCAAAAATGTAAAACACTGTCACTGTCCGTACCAAATTTTCTTTTTGGGTGGGATAATAGAGTTATTTTTATAGAAATGTGTCACTTACAAAGGCTTTTTATGGTTTTTAAATTAATAATACATATTTTTTAATGTCTCAGTTAAACTTTTTAATAGTGAATAATGACAGAGATAGTCCACGTAGATAAAAGTTTTGGGTGGTGTTCGATAATGTTTAAGTGTCTTGTGCATGACTGAGAGTATTTTTGCAGTATTTGCGGGCCCATGGACCAGTAGCTTTATATCTTACGCTATGTCGATTTACCCACTTGAACTTCATGGCTGCTAATGCAGATTCTGTTGAGACCCCGTGGATCTTAAGAAATTCAGTTACTCCCTAGGAATGGTTCCACTGGCAGAATGGGGAGGAAGTGCATGAAGGCTTCTCAGTGTTGGGGGAAGACAGACAGGATGGGTGTTAAACACAACGGCAGGCTCCCCTGATCGCAAGGGTAATTTTTATATTGGAGTGCGTCCCAGTGCAGTCCCCCTTTTAGGAGTCTAAAAAACTGGTAAACTTCCTACTGTTGGTGATCATTTATTTTTATGACACTTTATTATGAAAATTCCAAACATACAAAAAAGGTTAAAAGGATTTTATAGTGAACACTCACTATAGAATGAACATCACCTAGAATCAACACGGCGCAGTATTTACTTCATCGCTTACCTGCAGACATTAAATAAACCCATGGGGTTATGTGACTCTTCCTGTGGTCTGATTGCATGCATCACTCAACCTTATATCAAGAACCCCCCTCCCATTACAATGAAATGCAAATCCTATGTTCCACGTGGGCAGCCTACTGTTTTCGTATGGGCACAACAGTTTGTGACTGTTGACTATTTGAGTCGGTTAAACTCTTTACCAATTTGATAAACATGGAAAAGGATCTGTTTTTCCGTAACAATGATCCTTCCTTTTCCTTCTTAGACTTACGAGATTAAATCTAAGAAGCAGAATTCCTCTAGAGTTTCTCCTATACATTGTAGCAAGTCTCATCAACAGCTTTTCCTTTGCAAACTGAGCCCATGTGTAGATGTTGGGGAAAAGGTGGAGATTAGTCTGAAGACAAGAGCTGAAGGACCATGTTAGCTCCTGCCTGATATCCTGCCGTATATTCAAAGGAATGAATAATGATGAATGGTGAGACCCCGTGGGAGAAGCAGCCTTATCCCTGGAATCTCTGATTGGAAGAATGAGAATCAGAGTTGAGAGAGGTCAGCTTCAGTTACATAGGAAGACCTCCCTCCCTACTCCCTCCCCCACCTCATAGCTTTGTTTTTCTTCCAGGTGACACTGTTTTTTGAAATTATCATGGAAATCAAAGGTGAACTGTAATTTGTTATAGGACTATAAAATTCATTATTATTAATATACTTTCTAAATCACTCTTTTTAAAACTAGCAGCTTTATTGAGCTGTAATTCACACACTATAAAGCTCATCCTTTAAAAGTAGAGAATTCAGTGGGTTTTACTAACAATCTAATTCCAGACCTATTCCATCACTCAGAAAATCAACCCTATCTGTGCCTTTTAGCTATCGTTTCCCATTCCCTAATCTCAACCCCCAGCATTCACTAATATACTTTTTTCCTCCATGAATTTGTCTATTCTAGATATTTTATATAAGTGGAATCATACAATGTCTGTCCTTCTGTGTCTGGCTTTTTCACTTTGCATGGTTTTCAAGTTTACCTATCTTGTAGCGTCTGTTAGTATTTCCTCCCTTTTTAAGGCTGAATAATATTCATTGTATGTACAGACCACATTCTACTGAGCCATTTGTTAGTGATAGACACCTGAGTTTGCCCCCACTTTTCTTAACATTAGGAATAATCCTGCTATGCACATCCATGTACAAGTTTTTGTGTAAATATATGTTTTCATGTATTCCCTGCTATATACCTAGCATTTGCATTGCTAGATTACATGGTAACTCTGTGCTTTGTTGTTTAAGGAACTGCCAAACTGTTTTCCAAAGCAAACAGCACCACCTCACATTTCCACCAGCAAAGTACAACAGCCCCACTTTTCCTTTCTCGTCACCAACACTTGTTACGATGATGTCTTCTATATTACAGCCATCCTGGTGGGGAGGAGTGGCATTTCATGTGGTTTTGATTTTACATTTCCCTCATGACCTATGGTCTTGGGCACTTTTGCATGTACTGGTTGGTCATTTGTATAACTTCTTTGGAGAAATGTCTATTCAAACCCTTTGCCCATTTTTAATTAGCTTATGTTTGTTTTCATTGCTGAGTTGCACACTCACATGCTTTGTTAATTTACAGGCAACAGTTCCATTTGGGGTTATAGACTAAACATCACTAAGCAGCTCCCATCTGGTGGTACATATTGAGACACACACAGTCTAAGAGATAAACAGGTGTGCTCATCACAAGACAGCAGACACAGACCTTTACCTGCCGGCAATGGCCAAATGCTCTGGGTCTTCCTGGCACCACACAATGGAGTTTTGTTGCCCCCTCATAATTACTGGCAGAGCTCTCTCCTTCTCAACGACCTTCTGATTAGAACCAGAAAGCACATATCACACAGGTCCTGGGCATGAGGAGAGAACTGCCTGACAGCAACTGTTACTTGAGAATTTTGAAAAAGTCACCCAGGCTTTGTACTAAGCACGTGGTGGTGAATGTAGCAGTGCAGCCACTGACCTTTGGGAGCTTTTGTCTACTTAATGAGACCTTCCATAAAACTGTGATAGATATTGAGCTTGTGGGAACTGAATCATACTTCAGATGCATTTGAGATACCCACTCACATAACAGAATCTTACAGAAAACCTGCTGTGGAGTTCCTACAGTGGTCCCTTCTGGTTGAGGGACACTGCTACTGCAACCCACAAAAATCAGAAAATGCATCAACATTTCTTAAATCTCCTCCTGGTGCTTCTCAGTGCAGCTAAGTGCTCCTGCCCTTCCTCAGGTCCCTGCTGAATGCTCAGTTTTCAAGCCCTGCCTCCACACACAGGCAGTGCCACCCACCCTAGGACTTTGACTGTTAAGGCTGGGGCGGGGTGGTGCCCCTGCAGTTCCACAGCCATGTAGGCATGGGGCAAGTCATATTCCACTAAGTGTAGTCAGAATATTGGAGAAGGAATTGCTTTTGTTGACGAGAAATGATTCGGGGTTGTGGCAGGCCCTGCACGCCACTGAATTCCATCCTACTCTTCTGAGAAGGCGAGAAGGAGGTACGCAGAGGTTTGCAGTATTCCCGTGGTGAGTAATGGCACAAATAATAACTCACAAATGCTGTCGGTTTTCTGTGTATGAAGAGTAGCTCACCATGCTACCTGGGTTTATGAACTTCATTCTTCTACTACTATAATTTTTCAGGCTATGAGACTGAGGCTTAGAAGGTAACTTGCTCAAAGGCCTCCAGCTTCTCAGTCGGTGCAAGCCTGGATCTGAGCCAAAGTGATCTGACTGTGCGACTGGCCAGCTAACTCATTGAACCCTTCCTCCCTCTCCTCTTTCTTTCCTCCTGGGCCCTGACAGAGTCAGGCACTGCCCCAGGGGCTGGAGGTGCAGGAGAGAGCAGAGCAAGCTACTTGTCCTTATGGTGCTCCATGGGGTGGGAGAGGCAATGAACCCAGCAAGTGGACCACGCACAGCATCTCAGAGAAAATGGAGTCCAGGGCTGAGGACCGGATACTATTTACACAGAAGAACCTGGGAAGGCTGCTCGGATATGGTTACTCTGAAGCCACGATCTGGAGAATGACTGAAGACCATGCACATGCCAGCCGGGCACCATGGCTCACTGTAATCCCAGCACTTGGGGAGCGGAGGCGGGAGGATCACTTAAGCTCAGGAGTTTGAGACCAGGCTGGCCAACATGGTGAAACCCCATCTGTACTAAAAATACAAACATTAGCTGGGTGTGGTGGTGCATACCATAGTCCCAGCTCCTCGGAAGGCTGAGGCAGGATAATTGCTTGAACCCTGGAGGCAGGGGCTACAGTGAGCTGAGATCGCACAGAGCGAGACTCCACCTCAAAAAGAAAAAAAAAAAGAAAGAAAGAAGAAAAGAAAAAGAAAACTATGCGCATGTCAGTGGGAGGAGAATCCAGCAGTGTAAGAGGAGAGCCAGCCACTGCAGGGTCCCGACCAGGCGCCCAGCGAGCATGGGAGACACGGGTGCCCTGTGGCTGAGCCCATGCAGGAGGCAGCAGAGTGGCTAGGCGGGTACAGGGGAAGCCTGGGGCCATCGTCAGGACTGGCCTTATGTTCCCAGTGAGGTGGAGTTTGGCTGCAGGGACACAGCTGACCAGTCAGGCTGCTCTCATGAGAACAGTGTGTAGGTGCCAGGTGAGGGCAACAGGGAACTGCCAGTGTCCTAACAAAGACAGTAAGAGAGGGAAGGAAAAACATCAAGGATAATTAGCTCTGCAAAGGAGGAGTTTTGTGTAATAAACGGGAAAAGAACATGAAGGAACACAGAATCTGGGAGGTTTGTAGATGTCACACTTCAAATGCCTAACGGACGCCCAATCATCAAACAATCCCCTTCGTTTCAGTGGCTCTTGGTCAGCATTCGTGATATTAAATAAGATAATGCAGATAGCAATTGCTCACCCTGTGAGCATGTGCTGGGGACCGATGAGTTAGGTGTTGCTATCCCCCGCACCGCGCACTGCACCCTCTGCCTTGCGCCATATCACCCATGCATCCATGTGAAACGTGGGGTGTGGGGAAGACACGGAGCTCCTTTCTCAAGCTCAATCCTCGGAACCCATGGCCAAGCCCAGTCTCACCCAAGGGTTTGAAATGTGACTGCTACCTTGGGCAGAAGACTTCCTTGGCCTGCCTCCCCCGGGCAGTGTGGGGTGGCGTGATCAACTGTCCCGTAGGTCAGACAGAAATAGCAACTGAACAGCAGGCAGCACAGTTCCGCGTCCAGACACACTCACTGCCCCCGGGTGTTCTCCTTCCTAGGGTCCAATTCTCAAATATTTTTACTACTAATTAGAAGACTATCGATCTGCTTGGCTCACCCTGGATTTACATCTTGTGGGATTCCTGGGTTATTTTTGTAAGCTTCAGCTAAATGAAAAAGAGAAATTGGTCAAGATACCATTCCACCACCCCTTGAAGTGTGCGAGGGGATAAGCGTGCTCTCCCTGAGTCGTCTTCCTCTCACTATGGGTCTGCATTTATGCTGTGAACAGTGACCGCGGAGACAGAGATTAGCTGAATGGTCTGGCAGAATCCCTACATGCCACGCAGTCTTAAAAGGATACAAGATACACACACACACAACCATACACACACAAACACACCATAAACACAAACAGCATACACACACACCATACACACATACACCATACACGCACAAACATACACACACCATACCCCCCCCACACACACACCACACACACAAATGCAATCACACACCATACACACATACACCAGACACACCATACATGCACACACACCATACAAAGACCATACACACACACCATATACACACACACGATACATACACCATACACACATACCATACACACACGATACAAACACACCACACACACACAAATGCATTCACACCCCATACACGCATACACCATATACACATACACCACACACACAAATGCAGTCACACACCATACACACATACACCATACACACACACCATACACACACCACACACACACCATACACACATACCAGACACACACACAAATGCAGTCACATACCATACACACATACACCATACACACACACCATACACACACCCCACACACACAACACACACACATGCCATACCACACACCATACATACACCATACACACATACCAGACACACACGATACACACACAAACACACCACACACACACACAAAAGCTTTCACACCCCATACACACATACACCATACACACACACCAT
Source organism: Ateles fusciceps (assembly GCA_036589455.1). Lineage (NCBI taxonomy): Eukaryota > Metazoa > Chordata > Mammalia > Primates > Atelidae > Ateles > Ateles fusciceps. The sequence continues at coordinate 1,043,271 of JAZHEH010003346.1, forward strand.
GCACACACAAACACACTATACACACACGATACACACACAATACACATACACCATACACACACACCACAAACACACACCATACACACACCAACTCACACCAACACATACCATACATGCACATACAAGTGCACTCACAAACCATACACACACAAACACACACCATACACATACACACGCACACCATTCACAAGGGACAAACACCTGCTATCTGGCTTGGTTCCCTTATCACGGTTTGCATTATTATGTGTTAGTTTATTGTACAGTGGTTAAGAGGATGAGTTTGGAGCTTGTTTTAGAACCTTGGCTACACCCTTATGACTCACACAACCTTGAACAAGCTACTTATGTACCCTGAGTCTCAGTATCCCTATCTGAAAAAATGAAGGGAATAATAGTCTTATCAGATTGGGTTGTTTTAAGGGCTAAATTAATTCATCAATACACAAACATAGCACTTAAAACTCTATCACACTAGTAAGTGCTCAAGGAACTCTAGCTGCTGTTCTTAACTCTTCATTAGCCTGCCTCTCTTGACCCTTTTGGTCCTTGAAGGTGAAGACCAAGCAGCTTGATCCTTCATTGCACCAACCTGAGATTCTTACTGCTTCCAATAATGAATGGAGCATATAACACCAATTTCAGTCAGCAATCTTTGGTTTCAAGTTTTAATGACACCTGCCTTTGAAACCCCCAACTCTTAAACATCAACTGTGACTGAGGTGGCACATGAAAATGCTTCTGGTGTCAGCTCCAAAATGAAAAAAGCTTGAAAGTTGTCATATCCATCCTGACAATGAGAAAAAGCTGCACTAAGTGAAAACCAATGACTTTTCTTGAACCCATCAGAGGACTGCAACCACAGGGCAAACCCCCCTTCTCCCTGCCACCGAAATCTGTAGAGGCAGCTTAATAGAGAGTCACAGCAGGTATCTGTTTACACCTGGAGAAGCTGCTGGTCACAAACCGGTAGGAAGTGAAATAATCATTCTGATGAATAGTGGTGGCTAAGTGTGAAGTGGCATGAGACTGAGAAGCTTTTGGGGGGACTCCCCACCCCAGGGGATCCCCCAACACTTTCCTGAGCTTCATCTCAAGGAATCCTACAAGGTTCTCAAAGTGAAAATGCAAGAAAGATTCCATATTTTCTCTGACGCAGCTATCTTAAATTAATCATTGTGAAATATGCCAGAGCATTTGCCATAAAAGTGACCTACTCTAGCAGGGAATGATCTTACCAGAGCCTTATGCCCCCAGTCAAGCCTCCTCTAACCTTCCTGTTTCACTTAAGGGAGTGGGCACAGTAAGCAGGGATTAGGGCTTCCAGGAAATAGACTGGGGGCACTGTAGCTGGGAAAGGGAAGAGGACTAAGGGAGGAAAACCTATGCCACTAAAGAAACTTCTGAAGGCCACAATCCAGGAAAACAGCTCCACTTAAAGAGCAGGGTGCAACTGTGAGATTACAGAACAGTCCCCACTGCCTCCACCTAAACCACTGCAGCAACAGGGCTCCAGTAAAGTGGATTAATGCTGGAAGCACTGCAAGATGCAGACTCTATGTGAGGAGAAGTCCCTAGGGAAGCCCAGAGTCAAAAGAAGAGACAAACACAAGAACGCTAGAGAAATTTTAAGCCTCTGGCACCTAAAGCTACAGTAGACATTAACCACAGCCCAATTCCTAGTCAGACTAATGTGAATTCTCATCCTAATGACCTATTTACCTCACAGTGTGCCTAGCTTTAAAAAATTTATAAGGCATGCCAGAAAGACAAAAATAAACAAACAACAGAATAAACAAACAAAAACCTCAATGTAAAGAGACACAGCACTCATTAGAGCCACGTTCCTATATGCCACAGATGTTGGAATTATCAGACAAATTTAAAATTACTATGATTAATATGTCAAGTGTTCTAATGGAAATAGTAAATAACACGCAAGAAAACTTAGATAATATAAACAGAGAGCTGGAAACAAGAAGAAGGAAATGATATAAATGAAAAACACAGTAACAGAAATGATGAATGTCCTTGGGCAGGGGAGCTCATCAGTAGAACTGACACAGCTAAGGAAAGAACAGTGAGCGTAAAAATAGGTCAATCGAAAACAGCATCAAAAAAAAAAAAAACAAAACAAAAAGCAAGACTAGAACATCCGTGAACCATGGGACAATTACAAAAGGTGTAACATACACATAACTGAAATACCAGAAGAAGGAGAAAAAAGCAGAAACATATTTGAAGTGTAAAAATAATGGCCAAGAACCTTCCAAAATTAATGACACACACAAAACTATAAAACAGGAAGCCCAGAGAACACCAAGATTAAAATAACTAAAGAGACAAACATAAAATACCATTAAAAACATCAGTTTGGCATCCCATATTCACACTGCAGGAAGCCAAAACTGTCAATTTTGGAAAAAGTTGGGGAATGAAGGGTGTAAATTTTAACATTTGAGAAAGAAGAACAAGAATTCAAATATTCTCTGCAGAAATCATGCAAGAGTAAGTGAAATATTTAAAATGCTGAAAGAATAAAACTCCAGACTAGAATTCAATATTCAGATAAATTACCCTTCAAAAGTTAAAGATAGTTTCTTTCTTTCTTCCTTTTTTTTTTTTGTGATGGAGTCTCACTCTGTCACCTAGGCTAAAGTACAGTGGTACAATCTTGGCTCACTGAAATCTCCGCCTCTTAGGTTCCAAGTGATTCTCCTGTCTCAGCCTCCTGGGTAGCTGGGACTACTGTGTGCACCACCACGACCTGCTAATTTTTGTATTTTTAGTAGAGATGGGTTTTCACCATGTTAGCCAGGCTGGTCTTGAACTCCTGACCTCAGGTGATCCACCCACCTCGGGTGATCCACCCACCTTGGCCTCCCAAAGTGCTGGGATTACAGGCATGAGTCACAGTGCCCAGCAAAGAGTTTCTCATACAAACAAAAACTAAGGGAATTTGTCAGAGAGCAGACTTGTCCTGCAAGAAATGTTAAAATAATTTAATCAGGCAGAAGAAAAGTGGTATGCCAGAAATTCAGATCTATATAAATAAAAAATACTAGAGAAAGTACGAAGGCAATAAAATATTGTATTTGTTCTTTTTTTCATTTTTATAAAGGATAACTTTGTAAAGTAATAATGATAACAGTGTGATCGTAACACATGGATAAGGAAAATAAACGGCAGCGATGTTGCAGAATACAGCATAAAATAATCAGGAATTCTCTATCCAGGCTTCTGTACTACATGAGAAGCAGTAGTATCATATTATTTGCAAGAAGGCTTTGCTTTGTTAAAAATGTAAAGTGTGAACTTTAAAGCAACTACTAATATTTTTATAAGTACAACTGATGTGCTAAGAGAGAAACTGAAATGGAATCACATAAAATACTCAGTTAAAGCTGGAAAAGGTTAAAAAATGGAGAGGAAAACAAAGAACAAATGCAAGCAGCAGATTAATATCTAAATGTGGTAGATATTAATCCAGCTATATTAATATCACTTTAAATGTAAATGCTTTAAATATGCCAAGTAAAAGACAGAGATTGTCAGAGTAGATTCAAATCTTAAAAAGCCCCAAGTATATGTTGTCTAAAGAAACTCACTTTAAACATAAAGACTCAGGCAGGTTAAAATTAAAAGACTGGAGAAATATATACCATGCTAATAGTAATCAAAAATAAATTAGAATAGCTGTCTTAATTTCAGACAAAGTGCACATCAGAACAAGGAAGTTTTTCCAGAACAGATAGTGGTCTTATGCAATAATAGAGGTGTTAATTCTCTGAGAAGACAAAATAATCCTCATTGTACATGTACCTAACAAGAGAACATTAACAGACATGAGGGGAGAACTGAAAGAAATGAAATATAGATATCCACTGCTACAGTTAGACTTAAACACTCCTCCAAGAAAATATAACAACTTAGTTAATAAATGGCAGAGACAAGACTCAAATATAAATTTTAAAAAACTGTTCATCGATTGGCAATTTCCAAATTAGTTAATCAACCTACAATCAGAAAGAAGCATACCAATTTGTGGCTTGGTATGCTTAATGTTGGTATGCAAATTTCTTAATTTTTATAGAATTTTATATGATGATCAAAATAAGTTTATTATAAAAATTACATATCCTTACAAAGATTCTCAGTATTTAATTTAGCCAAATAGAGAGACTATTTCAGATACTAATTTCCATACAATATTAACTTTTTACTATGAGACTGTAATGAAACTTCTTTAGAAAGGCTAGTCAACAGAATGGAATACGCTCACCTACACACTAAATAGTAAAAAACATTTGTATTGACCTTCATCACCTGCATCATGTCTACAGAGACAAAAATAAAAACAGGTCACCCCCTCACAGTGCTAAGGTACTAAGATAATCAAGGAAATCCCTCTTCTAAACCAGGCCTGGGCCTTGGCCCCTGTGTCTCTGACACCCCACATATGCTAATAAAAGAAAGGGTGCAGGGTCAAGAATAAGCCTAACTGGGGGGAAAATCCATGCTGCTGCTCACTCCCCAGACCCCTTAGAACAGACCACATTATTCCTAAGATGAGGACTGAGACACTGCCCTTGCTGGTTTCTCTGGTAATACAGCCTCCCCACACAAGCTTGACGTCCTCCTTTTCATGCAAGCACTGTCCTCAGCCACAGTCTCTGCCTTGCTGCCATGGCTGCAACACAAGGGGTGAAAATGCATAAACATGCCTGATTTTTTCCAGATCCTGATCATCCAAAGAAAGGAGAGGTGCCCGGAAGTACAGCAGGCACTCCGTCCGGCACATCCACACGTTGCCAAGTCCTCTGTTCACGCTCCCGTTAAAAACAAGAACTGGGTTGTTCGGCTCTATTCCCAGATAATCACAGTCAGTCAAGAATGTGCCTCATCTATGCCTTTTTTAATTTTGTCTATTTCCTTTTCTTTGAGATATGGCTTTAGAATTAGTTGATGTACTTTGTTCTGAATAGGTAACAGCACACGTTCTCATTAATGAGCTAACCACCCGCTTAGTTAAATTGCATTTCCCAAAATGAAGCATTACGTGAGCTGCATCATTTTAAGCCATTAATGCCAAGGATTTACCTTAGCCATCTACACAGATAAATATCTATTAAGCACCTACGGTGATCAAAGCATTGAGTAGCCCATGGAAGACAAGTCCAAATGTTTTTGAAAATACTGATTGAGTGCACAGAAACAGCAACTTATGATCAAAATACATTGACAGGCTTTCTTCCCAGTTACAGTAAGGCTGCAGCCATCCAGCAGGGAAAACTATTTGGCTTTCAGATGTCTTATTTCTATCATTTCATGCTGTTAAACTAGCAAGAAAGCACAGGTCTGTCTGAGACTCCTGGCTCAAGACTGAGGCACCGCAGGGCAGGTCACAGGGACTTCTGCATGCCACGACAGTCTTGCCCTGCTAAAGCAGCTCCATCAGCTGCCACGTGGGAGGAGGTACAGGCTCCCAGTCTCTGCCTTCCTGTTTCTAACTGTGGATGGTCAGATGAGCCTGAGACACTGAGCAGTACTACCCGTGAGCCCCTGCAAAGGGCAGGGGGAGCTTAAAGGAGGAAAATGTCAAGTTTCAGAGTAGACAGGCTCTTGGAGACAGTTTTGGTAGCAAGTGTGTTTGAGAGGTAATTTACTATATCTTGTCACTTGCTGAGTGCTGGCATTATCCAGGTGATCCTGGAACCAGCCTGCACCTTGTGCTTTAAGCTCTGAGCAGAACAGGCAACAACGTGAAGCTTCTCAAGTGCCCAGACTGGGAGGCAGGAGCAGGTGAGGCAGGAGCAAGGCTCAGCGGCCAGGAGGCACTGGTCTAGGTGGAACCAAAGGAGTGGGGGACCCAGGAGGCAGCCTCCCTGCCTCGGTTCATGTGGTGGATCAAAGACAAAGCACAGGGAAAGGGAACTCCAGGAAACCCTAGTGTAATTTAATAAGCTGTTTTCTAATAACATCCACAATGCTCTGATGAAGAATGCTCCAGCTTCTCCCCCTGAAAGAGGCGTCTTTCCCTTCCCTTAGGGACCCCCGAGAACCTGTGAACCCTCTGGAAGGTCTGCGGGAATGGAAGCAGCAGTGCTGTCCTCTCTGGCATGTGGGTCCAGGCTTTTCACTCCGTTATTGAGAAGGCAGTGGCCAACAGATGAATGGAGATGATGGAGAATGCTGTGGAAGGGGTGATTGGCTAGAAACAGCTGGGGACACAGGCTGGGGTAGTGGAGAAAACCCTGCACCTGGAGCACGAGAGGTGAGTTCACACTGCACACTCAGCTGCACACTCGCTGTGTGGCCCTGCACCAGCGTTTGAATTCTTTCCCTAGGACCTGGTTTTTGCATCTGTAAAAGGAGATTGGTAGGTGGGGACCGGGGTCAGAATGTGCCTCCCTGAAGATCACCAGGAAACACGTGCACAGAAGAGGGATCCTCGCCTGTAATCCCAGCACTTTGGGAGGCCGAGGTGGGTGGATCACAAGGTCAGGAGATCGAGACCAGCCTGGCCAACATGGTGAAACCCTGTCTCTACTAAAACACAAAAATTAGCTGTGCGTGGTGGCACGTGCCTGTAGTCCCAGTTACTTGGGAGGCTGAGGCAGGAGAATCACTGGAACCAGGGAGGTGGAGGTTGTAGTGAGCCGAGATCGTGCCACTGCACTCCAGCCTGCTGACAGAGCTAGACTCCGTCTCAAAAAAAAAAGGGGATCCTCACTGCTCTCTGGTCACGGCCTGTGCCAGCGTGGCGGGGAAAGCAGGATGTGGCCTCTGATCTGGCAGTGGCGGCCTGAGCTTCCCTTGCTGGCACTCACTCCTCTTCCAGATTAATTGCCTGGGGGAGAATGGAACGCTGTCTCTGAAAACTCCGAGAGCCAGGCAACAGCCTCAGACATCTCTGACAGCTCTGCCACAGCAGTGACATTTTCCTAATAATTTTTCTGGCTCTAATACGGCTGCAGCCAACACAATTGTCAGAGATAAACTGCACCATCTATTTTTTTGTTCTCATCCCAAATGGCGATTCAGGGCAGGGCGTGCTGCAGCCGTGTGCATCTCATACCCCATGGCCTGAGTGCCTTTTGGTTCTGATTCTTACTGCCCTCTGCCAATAACAGCAACAACAGTGGTGGCAATAACCCCAGGGCCCTTTCAGGCGTGATGTATTGATCTCAGAGCGCAGACTTGCTGGCCATTCTGTTCCGCTCAAAGCCTTGCCCTTCGTGCGATGACACAGACGACCTCACCTCTACCCGCTTGACTCCCGCAGCCGTGAAGGGTGCTCAGGAAAACAGGGACTTCAAAGTCAAGGTAAGGATACAACAGGCTGATGAGCTGAATGTACCTACAGAAGTGTGCGGGCTCCACGTTCCAGCACATTCTGGCACGTTCCAGCACATTCCAGCACTGAGCTCCTTGCAGGTCAGACACCCCCATGGGGCCAAGCCAGGGCGTCCCTGACACTCAGCTTGGTTCAAGCTTGAGTTTTAAAGTATTTAAAAGTTTTAAAAACTATTTTAGTGAATACACGCATCATAAACTACAACAAAAACACACAAAGCAGCTTGAGCTTAGCTGTTTTACCCTCCACCCCCAAATAATGCTAACTATGAAGACTTTGAGTAGGGCAAAAAGAAAAAAATACTTAAAAAGGCAAATAATATTATCAGAAAAAAGTAACCCACCATAAATGTCTTCTCCTCCACCACTGCACTAATAAAATTAATTCTGGGAAGCCACATCTAAAAACAAGACAAAACGAAAATCCTGAACTACACAGTAAATACTCAGGAGGGTTGCTGACCTGGCTAGCTCTTCAGTAATTTAAAGGGGCTTTCAGGCCTCTGAAGTCTCAGCACAGTGTCCCAGCCATCTTACCCTTCTTCCCTCCAAAACACACCCCAGAACAAAGGCTTGCATCACTGAGTCTCTGTTCTTAAAAAATCGCTTTCAAAAAGCAAATACTGCACAAAAGCGCATAACGGAACCATGAAAGACGTAGCACAGGACTCTTTTCTTCCTGGCAAGGTTGTCCTTGCTTTGCACGTTTCTTTCGTATACTCTCCAGGGTTTGTCTGCCCCATGAGCAAGACAGCCCTTTTGGATTACATTGCATGACAAACAGAAAATGTCTGACTGCTATAAACCAAGGAGGCAATACCCACGTGGTCAGAATTACAATTGTTGCTGAAGCTTTCATTCCATTTTTATTGACTCAGTTTTTTCTTTATGCAAGATGTAAGAAACATGAAGGTTTTCTGGCCTTGTTATTTTTGCAGAATTTGCCTTTGATAGAGTGAACGTCTCAATAACGCCACGAACTCTCAGCGGCTCCTTCAAGTCCTCTGTGCTATGGAGAGGAGAGCGTGGATCATACTCCTTGTGGCATTTTTAACTCAACAGAGAGCGTGGTATTTGGAAGCAATCTTTGCACAGACATAGGTACACTGTTGGGTAGATTATTCAAAACAGAGAAGTAAGAAACCCAGTATGAGAGGCTGATGGCTGAGCGAGCTCGGCTGCTTCTCCACCCTTGGAGACCTGGCCTGTGTAGAGTGTGTCTACCACAACTGCGCTTTCTTTCCCTCCGGAACTCCAGAGGCCATGGAGAAACTGCGATTGTCCCTCACTCCCGCTCCTGCCCACGTAGCCACAACACTTCCGTGGTTGAGTGCTTTCTGGGGTAACTCAGTGGGAATCCATAACATCTGCACCTAGAGTTTCTTCCATCATTTTGTAACTTGCTGTTATTCCCATCTTGCAGATGTGGAGAGGGAGGTTTAGAGAGACGAAGTTTCCCTGACTCAAGAGGAAGGGCGAACTGCTGTGCGATAGAATCTGAGAGAGGCTGAAAGTCACCCTTAACGTTCACCTTCCCAGCCTTCCTGCCCCAGTGCCCCATCCCTCATGCATCGGTTGTGGGATGCTTGAGAAAGGGGCACAATGCCTCCAGGTGCCCTGTTACAAGGCACGCAGGGTCGCCTAAGTGGAGTGAGAAGGCTGTGACCTTCAAAGCCGGAAGTCCTCTTCTCATCCTCAGAAGTTAGCCTCTCTTATCAATGCTGTGATCATGTTCTTAACCTCTCTGAACAAATCACGTCACCAAAAGCTGGAATAAAATAACCCACCTTCAAGACTGGGCAGAAGGAGCAGTGCCATCCTGTGCACCAGTGGTTTGCCCTCTGTAGTGAGTTTCCATCAAAGTGAGGATGTCAGTTACTGGGATGGTGGGGGGGGGGGGGGGGGGGCAGCGATTCTAAATCCCTGCTGTTTCACTGTCATCTTAGCAGGAATGCAGAGCCAGCCTGACTGACTGCATCCAGCAGCCTCCCATGCCATAAGGTATGCAAGTCTATAGAAGGGGAGGCAAGGGCAGGGAGAAGGCAAGGGGTGGAGCGTATGGGACAGGCAAAGCAGGAGATGGCAAAAGTCCACCTCGCCTGTGGCAGAGGTCTGCCTGGTGTGGTCCCTGATGGGCAACCTGGTTCCCAGGGCCATAGCTTGATTCAGACTCACAGGTCCAGGCTGCTGGACTCCTACCTGCCTGCCAGATGTGCCACAGAGCTCCCTCTAGCTGCTTCCAGAGTTGGTGGATTCAAGAGGATGCTTGAGCATTTAGGATCTTGAAGTCCACACATCTGGTAGGCTGGGGCCCTAGGAACCTCCCTCACCTGGGAAGGTGGGCTCTTTCTGGATGTCCAGACCTCTTACCTCTATGTGAGAGGACACAGGACCTCTGCGGACACCTTTCAGACCCTGCCATGTAGAGATTAACTCCTCCAACTAGGAGACAAGGCTCTAGGAGCAGTGTGTTCCTTTTCTGCCATAGCAAAAGGCGCCCAGGAAGGCCCCACCTGTTGGGACGCTCCACCTGGCAGTGGTCTGCCTCATTCATGCACTTGGGCAGCAGGTGGAAGACAAGGAGATTTTGACCTGGCTTATTTTAACACATACACACCAGACACAAAGCATTTGGATGAGTAAAGAGTGCTTGGTTGTCTCCCCCAGGTCACATCAACAAGGGTTTAGAATGAAATACAGCTGGCTGCACTCTACACACTCTGCAAACAGGAAGAAAGGACGTATTGGTGCCTCCTAAAAATATATGTTTGCTGGTTTCTTTGTACCTACTCATGGCCAGCGAATATTGCAAAGCCCGACAGCAACATAGATAAATGCAGCTGTCCTGTCTAGTTCAGGCATCTTGCTGCCCGGAGCAGACAAAACTGGCCACAGAATGCATATGGTGCCACCCTGGGGGCACTGAGCACCTCCCTAGGAGCACGGTCCTCCTGCGATGCAGGGAGAATCTTTCCCCAGTCAACACTTGGCACAGACCTGTGGCTTGGAAAGATAAGACTGCCGTGAACCTGTGCCTGAATAAAACTTAGTAGCAGTGAACCTAACCTCAGGGCCACAGAACCAACTCATCGGGGGACTTGATCATCTTAAATCAGTTTCCATTGCCCTTTGGTTTTCTGGTATCTCCTCATATCAAGTAGGTTTAAAAAAAAAAGACAGAATGGGTGCCTGGGGCGGGGGCGTCACTGCAGGGGGAAGGAGCAACCAAAGCTCTTTCCAGCACGTTCCTGGTTAACAGCACATCCACCAGACCTGTGTTGATGAATAACTTCTAGGATACCAGCATCAAAAGTAACAGATGATGCAGATGTGTGCTTTCGCTTCCTGAGGCGGACAGGGCTTGTTCTCAGACTGGCCCCACTCAAGGGCAGCCTGCAGCGCTGACCCCACATTCCCAACCAGCGCAGGCATGTGAATTGATGGCAGAATCTCCCTCAAGGAGGAGCCGAACGGTAACAAACAAATGACTAGAATTTCTTAGCTTAAGACTCCCCTCTCTCCATATTTAGTGCTGAATTATCTATTAGTAGCATCTATTAGTAACAGTCCTAGTTGATTCAGAGAACACCACAGCCAACATTGTGCTCGAAAGTATTTTCCTCCCCTTCTCCACGTGCGTTCCAACAGTGAATGCACAGGCAGGGGTTTAGAGAAGACTGAGTGATTTGGAGCTTTTTGAATCACAAGCCTTATTTGTGTGTGTGTGTGTGTGAGATTTAGTTTATGCACATACAAATACATGCATATTTGCATAGATTGTATGGCTTTTTTTTAGGTTAGTCAAGACATCTCATAGTTGGATTTCAAATCTGGAACTGAGAGATTAGAGAGCACAGGACATGTATCAAGAAAGGTGCTGGAAATAAACGTGGAGAAAAAAATGGGAAAAGAAGAGTCAAGAACATGACTGAGAGTAAACAAAACTGAGGGGCTTGAAGACATGTAGCTCGTGTGAGGACCTCGGAGTGGGTCTCAGACTGTGCTTTCCAGCAGCACAGTGGCGTGGAGCTGCCACAGGCTACAGAGCCATGGAAAGTGGCTAGTCCACACTGAAGTGTGCTGCCACAAAATGCACACTGGTGTCTACGACTTTGCATAAAAATATCTCAGGCGACTTTATTAAAATAGCTCACTGACAATTTTTCATACTGATTGCACGGCAAAATGATAATATTCTGGATAGACTGTATTGAATAAAATGTAGCAGTAAAATTAACTCCACCTGTTTCTGTTTACTTTTTTAAATGCAACTCCTAGAAAAGCTAAAATTACATTGGCAACTTACACTGTATTTTGAACACACAGCTCTGATTTAAGAAATATTATAAAAGCGTACAAGAAGTGTTCATTTGTAAATGTAGACATTTAGAAATAAGCAGACCGTGATGCTACTCGGGGAATGAGGAAAGTATCTGCAAGTTTGAAAGAGAAGTAGAAGAGAGGAAAACCAACACAGATCACCTTGGAGAGTACTGTCATTTGAATAATACTTAGTATTTCAGTTCAAGAACACAAGATGCTTTTCCACTTATTTAGGTGTTCTTTCATTTTTTTTTCAATAATGAAAGACAGTGAACAACTCCACCTTAGCCCTCACTACCTGCTTATTTTGAGACTGTTATATAAATGATATCCCACATATGCAACCTTTGGAAACTGGCATTCTTCACTCAGCTTGAAATGCTGTTGCCCATCAGGTTGATGCATATATGAGTAATGTGCTTGTTTTTCTTGGTGAGTAGTATTCCATTTTGAGGGTGTACCAACAGTTTGCTTAACCATTAACCTCTGAAGGACATGAGGGTTGTTTCTGGCTTGAAGCTATTAAGAATAATGCTAGTACGAATATTTACAGACAGATTTTTGTGTCAACATAACTGTTCCTTTCTCTGACATAAATGCCCAAGCTTGCAATCACTAGGTCATATGGTAAGTACAGTTTTAGTTCTAAAAGAAACTTCCATACAATTTTCTAAAGTGACTGTGTCATTCCACATTCCCACCAGCAGTGCATCCAGGTTTTCCACATCCTTGCCAGGATTTGATGTTCCCATTGTTTTTTTATTTCACCCATTCTAATAGGTATGCAGTGGTAGCTTATTGTGGTTTAATTCACATTTACTATTGATCATAGCTGATGACGCTGAACACCTTTTCACATGCCACCTGTCATATATGAGACGTTATTGCCTCATCTCTGTGCATATATTGGAAAATCTTACATACTTGTCATTGTTTGAGAGGTTTTACTTCTGCTACTCAGAGAGCCAGAACTACCCTAACAGTTGCTATTCATTTAATTATCACTTTAAATGTTACTGTATATTTTGAGCAGTTTTCCTAACTTTTATTTGTATGATAGGGGATATAACTAGTTGTTCAACTTTGTTATTGTAAAATGATTAAGTGGAAAAATACAGCTTCTGAGTGTACTGTATTGAAAAATACCACGACACTGCAAGGTAACTATTCACAAAAGGGACACCACTTCCCTTCAGCTAATTATTGGTATTACAATTGGCCTCTCCTGAAAATGGACACCCATAATGTGGAAACGAGTTAGGTATCAAACTGATTCAGATGCAGCTACCCCCCATCACTCCAAATGATCAGTGAGTGTTTTCATGAGAACAGCGTTATTCTTCTCATTGATGAAAAGTGGATCCTATACATATGAATTTATGCTACACACGCAAAGGGGTTCAAAAACTTATAAAGCACTGTTTTATATGTTGGGAATCCAAGATTCTTCTATTTGATAATATGGCTGTATTGGAATATTGTCATTTATGATTGCAGTAGATTCCTAATTGATTTCTTTACGTCCATTTTTTTTTTTACTAGACTTTAAAAAAAGAAGCAAGATTAGTTTCACAGAAAAACTAAGCAGAAAGTACAGAGTTCCCAAGTACTCCTTTCCCCCGTAACAGCCACCCCCAACTATCAACATCTCCCATGTGGGAAGTAGAAAAGTTCCTTTTTAAAGTTTCCTTTCTTGTTAAAGAATAAGTGTGCTAATAACTTTGTTAAGCCCTAGCCTATGTAGCTATTAAACATGCCGTGCTTAGAGGCACGTGGTACAGTCTATGTTCTTGTACTTTAACCAAGATATCTGTGCTGGACGTGCTCATAGGCATGTCCCAGCTCTCCATTGTTTTTACCTGTTTAGAAAAGTTTTAAGTTGTTAGCCAACTGGATTTTAGTTTAGATTATGAGGTCTGGCTCCAGCCAACGGAGATCGGGCACAGCAGTAAGGATGACCGCAAATGCGTAAGGAATAAATTCGTGGGTTTTCCTTTGTTCGTTGTACTCTCATGGCACCATGGCCAGCGAGCATACCCTTCCTGCCGTCTAGAAAGTAAAAATTGCGTAGCTGAAATATCCTTTGTCTCAGTGCTCATTTTTCTTTGCAGCACCGAGCATCTATTTCCAACACCCCACCAGAGTGGTCCTTGTTACAATCAATGAACCTACACTGACTCATCATTATCACCCAAAGTCCAGGGACTGATCACATTAGCATTCATTCTTAGTGTTGTACATTCTGTGGGTTTGGACAAATATGTCCGACATTACAGAATTGTATAGAATAGTCTCGCTGTCCTAAAAATTCTCCCTCTGCCCACAACCCCTGGCAACCGCTGACCTGTCGTTTCCACAGTTTTGCCTTTTCCAGCTGTCATATAGCTGAAATCATAGAATATGCAGCCTTTTCACATTGGTTTATTTTGCTTAGTAAATACGCATTCAAGTTTCCTCCACGTCTGTTCACGGCTTGGTAGGTCCTTTCTTTGTAGCACTGAATAATATTCCATAGCATGAATGTGGCATGGTTTGTTTACCCATTCTACCAAAGGACATCTTGGTTGCTTCCAAATTTTGGCAATCATGAACAAAGCTGCTATAAACACCTGTATGCAGGTTTCTGTGTGGGCGTTAAGTTTTAATTCATTTGGGTAAAGGCCAAGAAGTGCAACGTCTGGATCGTGTAATACCAGTATGTCTAATTCTGTACGAGACCACCCAGCTGTCTTCCAAAGGGACGGTGACACTGTGCCTTCCCCAGCGATGAGTGAGAGTTTCCTCACTGCATTTACAGGTGCCAGTGCTTCAGATTTTTGCCATCATAATAGGAATGTAACTGTCTGCATTCAGTTTTGCTCTTATCAGATCTTTCATACCACTGCTAAACATAAATTTGATACTGCCACGCCTCGATTTTCAGATACAACTTTTTTTGCTCATGCATTGAAAGTGCCACTTTCTGACACTATATATAAGAATGTCCACCCCTGGGCTCCTGCATTCACTCTGACCACCCATCGTACCACGACACACCAGAAACGGAAAGAGAAGTGATTTTGGTCTCACAAACCATTTTTACTACCTATGCCAGACTTCTTCCTAGTACTTCAAGCTCATTGCCAACTAATTCCAGAAACGCATTCACTTTCAGGTACTTCCCTGAGTAATGTGTGTGAATTGTCTTTAAGAATTTATATTATTTAACTTCTATAAAAATCTTTTAAAAACAACTTACACAAGCACTTTCCTTTCTGGCAGTATTATGTAAGCCCCTGGGCAGACAATCCCCTCCTGGAACTGAGCACTTAAAAGTCTCTGTGAATGATTTAAACACAATTTTACAGTGAGACAGAACAAGGGAAGCAATTAGAGAAAGAAAGAAGGTTCCAGTGAGAATGCCTGCATGGTGTGCAGGGCTCTGCTGGTCTCCGTGGACCAGGACCTGGGCCTCCACCGAGCCCCACACATGCAAGGAGCAGAAGCAAAAGTGAAATAAGGGACGAACATATGTTACAGTCCATTTGAAGGTTCAGGGAAAGATCCATAGGCTCAATGGAGAAAGCCACAGAAACTTCTACATGAGGTTTCATCAGACGGTTTGTCATGCTTCATACGCAATTTTAAAGAAAGCCAACACAATGAACGGAGTTCTTATAAATCACACATAAGTACTTGTGATTAATTCTCTTAAAATGCTCCATCGTAAATTCATTCACCAGACATCTTTCCATTTTGATTTTTACTTAAAAATTTTATAAATAGATTTGATATTCCTTTATATGTACTCAGCAGTAGATGTTGTCTTTAAAAACGTGCAAAGGATTACTTGTTGACTGTCATATCATGAATCAAATGTTGGAAGATAAAATACTATGAAAAATTAAATCATCTTACAATGGTTCAATGAGACAAAGATAAGAAAAATTGAAGAAAAATTTGTATCTTTCTATTTAGTAGACAAATTACCTTCCTTTAAGATAACGTTAAATCAGCCAGGAATGGTGGCTTACACCTGTAATCCCAGCATTTTGGGAGGCTGAGGTGGGTGGATCACCTGAGGTCAGGAGTTTGAGACCAGCCTTACCAACATGGTGAAACCCTGTCTCTAGCAAAAATATAAAAATTAGCTGGGCATGGAGGCATGTGCCTGTAGTTCCAGCTCCTCAGGAGGCTGAGGCAGGAGAGTCGCTTGAACCCGAGAGGCGGAGGTTGCAGTGAGCTGAGACTGTGCCACTGCACTCCAGCCTGGGCAACAAGAGCAAAACTCAGTCTCAATAAATAAATAAATAAAAATAAATTTAAAAAAGACACCATTAGATCTAAAATATTACCTAGGAACTTTGTATACTTCCAAATGGTATGCACAGCTCATGAGCATAAGGGTGTCTGGTAAATCACCTGTTCATCGATTTCGGAACCCTTCCACGTTCTGAATGGTCAAGTTGCTCACAGCCTTATGGAGATCACCTATTTTATAACACGGCTCCTATGTGACAACGTCTAGAGTGAAAACGCCCAAGTGGCCGATACCGAAGCCATCGTCGAGTTTCCTCTGTGTGTGCAGGGACACTGTGGTGAACCGCACGGCTGTTTGACAGAGGCCGCACCGGACTAGGCACCCCTCACCCAGCACGCATCCCCCGGGCTAGGCACCCCTCACCCAGCACGCACCCCCCGGGCTAGGCACCCTCACCCAGCACGCACCCCCCCCAGGCTAGGCACCCCTCACCCAGCACGCATCCCCCCCGGGCTAGGCACCCCTCACCCAGCACGCACCCCCCGGGCTAGGCACCCCTCACCCAGCACGCACCCCCCGGGCTAGGCACCCCTCACCCAGCACGCACCCCCCCCCGGGCTAGGCACCCCTCACCCAGCATGCACCCCCCGGCCCGACTGGTACTCACAGCTGGAGAAGATCAGCGGGCAGGAGTGCTCGTCCATGGGGAAGTTGTGCAGCTGCAGCTGGCACTCGGCGTTGATGGTGAGCCTGCGGAAGAGCCAGGTGTCAGTCCAGGTCAGCACCCAGCACAGGGCAAGGCCGCCGGCCGCCAGGGCACCCCGTGTGGGGAGTGGGAGGGCCACTCCGTCACCCAGGCCAGCACACGCGGCTCACTCCCGGCCAGGGTACCATTCACGGTGGGGCTGTGCCGTGTTGCTTTTAACTGTCAGTGGCACAGAGAATTCCAGTGAGTAAAATTCCAACTGTGTCTAGAAATACGCGCCAAATCGGAGAGGAGATAAAACCCACGGTTGTTTGATAGGTTGTCGTTTTCAATCTGTTGGAATTAAGCCCTTCCTCCATGTGGAAACTGGTGTGTTTATCTAAACAGCTATTGTGCCAAATTAATCCTCGTGTGGGGGGGGGATTTCCTGTTTGGGCAACTGCCCCTATTTCACTAGGCAGGTGGTGGCTCTGCCAAGTGGGGGCCCCACATCCTCCCAGGGCTGCAGCAGCCCCAAGCTTCGGTGTCCACGCGGGGCCCCAGCACTGGCCGGGCCTTCTCCCTGGCTCGCTGAGGCTCCGAGTCATGTCACAGTCTCCTGCGCACGGTTTTGCAGCTGACGAGGAGCAGTTCGCCAGACTCCAGCTCCCAGGGTACGCCGTCAGCTCGCTGCCCAGCTGTGGCTTTTGTGCCGTCATTGCTCCCTGGCTGGCAAAGTGAGGATCTCCCTGAAACGTCAACGCTCTCTCACCATCTGCATATTTTAATGTCCATCTGTGCCTGTGCGTGTGCTGTGGACACGTGAGGAACCAGACTTCTCCTCGGGGGAATTCTAGCATGCGCGCCGCGCGCACTCCTGGGATGGATACGCTAAGCCAGCAGGAACGGGTAAGGAGAGGAAAGGGCAGAGTGGGGAGACATAGCAGCACAGCAGGTGGAAGAGGGAGCCCTGTGTCCCAGGGCAGTGAGAGCAAGCCCGTGAGGCGCAACCAGGGCCCTGAGCCGTCAGGAAGAGTGGGGCGCAGTGCCCTCTGGGGCAGTGCCACCGCTCCGAGGACCCTGCTGGAGGGGCCATCCAGTCCCTGTGCTGTGGGGTGTGTTTTCAGTTAGACTCTGAGTGTTGCAGCCAAGAGACCGGGATGGGCAGAGTCTAACTGAACACACAGCACTGGCACCTATTTTATAACACGGCTCCTATGTGGCAACATCTAGGGTGAAAACGCCTGGGGTGGGTGGGTCAATACCGAAGCCATCGTCAGTTTTCTGTGTGTGTGCAGGGACGCTGTGATGAGTCGCACGGCTGTTTGACAGAGCAGCACCAGGCTAGACATCCCTCACCCAGCACGTACCCCCCCAAGGCCAGGAAGCTCAGTTTCCCTTACTGCTCTGGGTTTCTTCGAAGACTCCCCTGCCTCCAGGAGGACCCACTCCAGGGGAGCTGCCACTTCCCTCAGGGGTGTGCTGGGAAGGGCCTACTCCGCCCCTCTTCCTTGTGGTCTCAGTTCACTCTGACTACATTTGTTCATGAGTGTACCGAGACATCTGTATTTTCCTAGGTGAGAGGGCCCACGGTGCAACTCTATTAAGAATAACTTTCACAGCCTACTTCCGGCAGGAAAGGACTCTGAAGAAATGAGCGCGTATTCTCCATGGGTCATTTATACGCCTCTATTTTTACACACGTGGCATGAGGGCACACTTTCTCAGGGTGCTGTAGTGTGTCACACATGAAAGAACAGACTTAGAGATGAAAACAGAGCCTCATTTCTGCAATGATTCAAATTAAGGATCCAGTTTTAAACCAGGAGTAATCAAAGATCGACCCGGCGATCCTACCTCAAAGTGTAAAGGATTTTCCCATCGTTCCAGATCCGGAGGAGTTGGTTGGGCGTGGTGATCCAGTGGGCCTCTGCGGTCTTAGAATTGCGGAAGATGGTGTCTGGGAGCCAGATCAGCCCCACCATGTTGCTGTTCAGAGTCAGAATTTTCATTGTGCTGTTGAACCGAAGGCGACTATCTGTCCAGGTCTGAGCAAAAAATATATCGATTTGGTATTCCTAAAACAGAGCAGAAGGAGAGACAAGGCAGCTCTATTAGTGACTGTTCTGTATAATTTGCGCTCTTTGTCAAATGTTGTGTGTTTCTCCACATTGATGTTCTCCACCTCTCCAATTCTCTTTCTGATAGAGGCTGCTTCAACATGGCAAACATTCAGTGAAGGATGACCAATATTATTCATCAACATTGTAGTAACATTATGTGACGTTATGTAAATCTTAAGATGTAATAAATATATGAAGTGTGGAAGAGGGGTAAGATCGACAGTGGAATCTATTTCAGGGTGTGGAGGCAAACCCTAGGCTCACAAGTCCAAGCCTTGACAGGCGGCAGGACCTACTGCAGCCTCCATTCTCTGATCTGTAAAATGAGGAAAATAATAGTGTCCACTTCCTAAAGGTGTTATAAAGATAAAAGGAAGTCATTAAATGAGCACCCTTAGCTCCAGGCATAGAGCAAGTGACCCATGCACAAAATCAGGCTGGTGTATTACTAAGGAAACAAAAGGTGTCCAGGCATCCGGCATAGGAGGAATTATGGAACAGCCAACGTGAATCTTGCACAAGCGTTTGCGCAGCTGCGGGAGCAAATGGCAGGAAAGCAGCAGCTGGGAGCAGGTTCTCAGGGAGCTTTCGCTGCCACGAAAGGAGCCTCTCAAGGCTCAGCAGCCACGGCAAGTCATGAGTGGCATGTCAGCAACCAGACAGTCCCTCCCAAGTCCACGTGTCTGCCTGTGCTGGAAGGAAAGTCGTGGCATAACCTGCTTATCTGGCGTTAAAAAAGAAAAAGCTTATAAAAGGCCATGCTCCATACTCAAGGAAAGAACACCTCTTGAAAGCACAAGAATGCAAGCAGATGTGTGGGCTCCTATCTATGACCCTCTAACTTCTTTAATAATTTTGTTCTCTATACCTCAAAAGAAATGCCAAACCACCCTAGCTATAAATCACCTGCTTAACGTACCATTCCCTTATCTCCCCCGTACCCAACCGCATTCTTGCTCTGTGTTGTACACCAGTACACAGTGTGGGTCTCCAAAGCTCGGGGCCTTGGCAGCCTCCAAGGCCCCCGGTCTCCACCTGTATGCACTCTGGTCTTTTCCCATTTTTCTGTCTCCGCTGTCCCTTACAACCCCCATGGTCCATGTCAGGGCTGGTCCCCAACAGCCTGAATGCGCCCTTGGGGATGAATGGCCTCAGCCTCGTTCCTGCCTTCCAAAACGTGGGCACGTGCCTGTCACTGACAGACTCTGGACCCACAGCTGCACAGTGAAGATGTGCGTGTGTGATCCCGTCATAGGACCTAGCATGTGCTAAATGATACGAAAATGGGGTTCAAAGAGTGGTGAAATGAAACCAAAGGGGGCAGCATGGATGCTTAGAGCCCAGGAATGTGGGACTGGAGGCCAGACGCCTGGTGTAGCCATGGGCGAAACCTCTGAGGAGGCGGAACCTGTCTGAGGATCAGGTAGCTCTCTGGGCAGAGGTTGGAAAAGGAACGGTAATTAGCATGCGTTGGCTGCTGTTCTCTGTGCTTTGTAAGTTATCACAGGAAGGAAATTATCTCCAAAAAGAACCTGGTGGTTTGAAAGCTGTTATACAAGAGGAAAGACAGACAAAGCACACTTGGGGTCTGGTGGGGCTGGGAGGATGTAGCCCCTCAAGTGCCTCTCATCCTCACCTCTACAGAACACCCTGGGGTGCTGGCAGTGTCAAAGCCTACTGAACAGCGTGGCGGCAATAATCACACCCATTGCTGAAGCCTCTCAATGGATTAGGTTGCCACCCAGTGAGGTCTTTAATTCTGCAAATAAGGCTCAGGGGAAAACAGACTAAGGTGTGGCCCTTCCACTGAAGGCTGCCAGCACCCAGTGACCTACACTTCAGAGAGAAAGGGTCAGAAAGAAACCGGGGGAGAGGGAGAGGTGCTGGCCTGCAAAAGCAAAGATGCACAGCAGCTCTTGGCACTGCGCGGAGAAAAGAACTCAGAATGCGGCGTGCACGTGGGAGGCCGGCCTCAGGTACAAAGCTGGTTCAGTGTTAAGGGGGTTCTTCCCATCAGGAAGAAAGATGACTCCTTGAGACGGAACGGTACCTTTGCCTCCTGTCTTTCATGGGCAAACGGCAGCCTGGAAGAACTGCCTGGATCCCAAAGGAGGTGTATTATTCATTGCCCACTTTACCATGGCAATAAATGGTTAATGGAAAAAGAATATATTCCCAGACAATGGAGGCAAGCGTCAGGGAGAAAACAGACCTCAGGAGCCCCACCCTAGGAAAAGAATCAGAGCTGAACCAAAGACAAACCCCGCCCATCGGGATCTGGTTTACGGGGTCAGTGGATCAAAGAAAACCATGCCTGGACTTGATGTCTCTTCCAGGACAGGCATATCCATGTGTACATAACCTTGATCTCAGCCCCCCCCGGAACAAGGCTGACCTTTGGGGTTGCTTCCCTTGAAGATGGGAGAAGTGTACTTCTCTCCGATGAGAAAGAGAGAAGCTAGTATTCAGTGTCTAGATACAGATCACGGTAGTCAGTGGACACAGGGAGGGGAACATCACACACTGGGGTCTGTTGGGGGGCCAGGGGAGGGACAGTGGGAGGTGGGCAGTGGCGCCGTGTGCCAACGCCGCAGTTCCCCTGTGTGCAGGCACGTGACAGAACCGTTCCCCTTTTTGGGGCTGGGTGTGGTCACATCACCCATAGGTGAACTGCAAGCCGAGTGCTTTGTGCCACTCTTGGGAGGGCCCTGGAAATGCCCACGTGGGACCTGCTCAGCCATTTAGGCCCTGAGAGACTGTGTGCAGCAGAGTTCTGCTGACTCACGTGAACCACATGCCCTGGGTAAGAAGCACCCCAGACCACTTTGTAAGAGAAGCCCATCTGACAAAGAGGGGAGGGAGGGGAAGGGTGCTGGGGTGTACAGCTGCTGGGGCTGTGGGAAGGCCACATAGCAGCCATGACCTCAGTGAGGTACAGTGTGAGCTGGGCAGACAGATGATGGAGCAGCAAATTCAAAAGCATCTTGCAGAGCAGATGGTGAGCTGACAGCTGCCTGCCTTCCATCCTGGCAGGATCCGGGCCCAACCATGATTTCTAACTAAAATGTGTAATAGGCTGTATCTGCACAGAGAACACACTCAAGACTTTAAAATTCAGTATGTGAGAATGGCCAGGGAGGCATAGGTGGGCATTTTTAAGTTTCACTTCCTTCTTTCTTTGGATACTGGTTTACTGGATTAAGGAATGAGAAGAGAAGGATGAAAATGTCCTCCCAAGCACGTCCAGGGCCCGCCAATCGATCAACGACATCAAACTGACCAATATTCTCTAGAAAAGCTCCGTTCAAATGTCGGAAAGAATCTGAAAATTTTCAAACCTTTTTGTCTGTCTGTTTAACCTAAGTATAACAGAGAAATTAAAACTCAGAAAACTGGAAGAGTTTTACCAATGTTACTCAATATGTCAAAAATATTTTGAATGACAGGATCCTCCCCTAACAATTTCTGAATGGGCCGTTTTATTCTACACACACAGTAAGACAAAGAGCGACTGGCCAACAGCACCCTCTTCTTTATCCTTTCTCCCCTGATCTCCTCTTTCCATTCCCATTAATAAACTGTTGGCGGGAGTATAAATTAGTTCAACCATTGTGGAATACAGTGTGGTGATTCCTCAAGGATCTAGAAATAGAAATACCATGTGACCCGACAATCCCATTACTGGCTATATACCCAAAGGATTATAAATTGTTCTATTATAAAGACACATGCACACGTATGTTCACTGTGGCACTGTGTACAATAGCAGAGACTTGGAACCAACCCAAATGCCCATCAATGACAGACTGGATAAAGAAAATGTGGCACATATACACTGTGGAATACTATGCAGCCATAAAAAAGGATGAGTTCCTGTCCTTTGCAGGGACATGGATGAAACTGGAAACCATCATTCTCAGCAAACTGACACAAGATCAGAAAACCAAACACTGCATGTTCCCACTCATAAGTGGGTGTTGAACAATGAGAACACATGGACACAGGGAGGGGAATATCACACTCTGGGGCCTGTTGGAGGATGGAGGGCTAGGGGAGGGGATAGCTTAGGGTGGGGGGGATTGGGGGAGAAATACCTAACGCAGATGACAGGGGGGATGGAGGCAGCAAACCATCATGCCGTGTGTATAGCTATGTAACAATCCTGCACGATCTGCACATGTATCCCAGAACTTAAAGGATAATAAAAAAAAAAATGTGCAGTTTGTGCCCCTTCCCCATGAAGCACTTTGAGATGCAGTTTGAGATTGCGAGAGCACAGGGCTGGATGGAAGGCATGTTCTCCCATCCCTCCCAGGAGGCACAGGCGTATTGTGTGCCAGGCACCTGGGTTCCTGACACAGAGACAGTGACCACCCTTCCTTTCAGGGGTAAACTGAGGCCAAAGACATTGAGAAACCTTCAACCAGTCACACAGCTCCTAAGTACCAATTATTCTAAACACTGCAGTCCAAATCCACTTCCCTGGATGCGACTGAGAAGGGCCGCCGCAGCTGAGTCTGGGTGTTAGATTTGGGACGTGTGGAAGGACCCCTGTGCAGAAGCGCCCTCCACATTTACCCTGTTCATCAACTGTGTGACATCGTTTACCTTCCTTAGCCTCAGTTTCCTCATGCATAGAATGCAAGCATTGGATTGGATTAAATGTAAGGATCCTTCTGACTCAAATAAAATTTTACATTTCCATATCCCTGCCTAGAGTGAGCCTTTCCCTCTTGAAACTAATTTTCCTTTTTTTTTTTCTCGTGTCTCTTATCTTATTTCTGCAAGAAGGACACAGTGGGGTGACTTCTTCCTATGTCCCATCTTCTTTTACTGGAAAGACTTTTCATAGGTTTGAATTCTGCATGAAGTGTTCGAGAACCATCCATGAGGTGGAGACTTGCAGAGCAAGGCAGGAGTCCCCACCCTCACCCACCAACGACCAGGCTCTTTTTCTGCAGCAGAGGGGAGCGTCCTACGGTGTCCAGGGTGCAGGCTCTTCATTCTGAAATCTTGCCATGAATGCCACTTGAAGACGGCGTAAGGCTGTGCAGAGTGTGGATGTTTTATTGTGTGTACGTTTGACTAAATGTTGAAGAAACACTTCCCACCCACAGAGAAATATTTTTACTGCTCTCATAAACTTTCTTTGTAATGGCATTAATCATCCTTCCTTTTTGCAAAGAAAAAAACATTCCAACAATGTCTATCTGAAAATATTGTATATAATTCATTAATGCTATGAAATTAATGTGTCTGAAATACTAACAGATAGAACTCGTGGGGGACCCTGCAATGAAAACCATCATGCTGGTGAACAGCCCATGTTCATGATTTGTTTTAGTTGCTGCAGAGCTTAATGATTTCTAAATAAGCCATGAATTGCTGTGACATGTGGAACACTTTGACAAAACGGAAAAGAAGTCATGCTTCTTCACAATATCCATCCGTAACTTCTAGAAAATGTGGACATTATTTCCGCACACTTCCCCCTTCCTTTATTAAAGAAGAGGGCCAAGTGAAAAAACAGGTTGGGAACTTCGAGGTTCTGGTTTCAGGAGACACTGGGGACAGGGCCTCGTTCCCCTCCGGGCCTTAGCTCCTTAGCTTGAGTTAGATAAACAAATCAGGAACAGAAGCCACTGGCTGTTTTCTTTATAAAACGGTAGTAATAGGCCCTTGCCAATTAAAGGTTGTTCTGATTTCTCATCTAACAACGTCTAATGCAATGATTACAGTAAAACCGTTTTTATTTATTCCTTCTCAGGTATGGAAGCATAACTCAAATATATATTTTTTGTTTCTTGCGTGTGTTATTTATTTGGATTTGTCCTGGGAAATATTGCTTTGACGGTGGGCCTCCCCTCTCTCCCTGGGGCCTGTCTCCCCTTCACAGGCACCAGGGTTTCCCTGAGGTCTGACCCCCCTGGTTGCACATTCTCATTGCTGGTCAATATCACAAGCAATGTAAGACCACGCGAACACACAGCTACGACCTTCGCAGGACCTGGGAGGAGGCTTCTGCTAGTGAGGGGCCCTCAGGCTTCCCCTTCACAGGCTCTGTGATAAAATCGTCTCTAGGTAGGAGGCCCTAGCAGACCTGGGCCAGGAACCACCCCCGACGGTGGTTGGGGCGATGCTAGCAGATCTGGGCCAGGAACCACCCTCAATGGTGGTTGGGGTGATGCTAGCAGACCTGGGCCAGGAAGCACCCCAAAGGTGGTTGGGGTGATGCTAGCAGACCTGGGCCAGGAACCACCCCCAACGGTGGTTGGGGTGATGCTAGCAGATCTGGGCCAGGAAGCACCCCAAAGGTGGTTGGGGTGATGCTAGCAGATCTGAGCCAGGAAGCACCCCAAAGGTGGTTGGGGTGATGCTAGCAGACCTAGGCCAGAAACCACCCCCAACGGTGGAAGCAGGTGCCCCTCGCAGGTCGCTGTAGACATTCTGCCTTTTCTCAGTGTCCTTTCTTGCGTAGCTATCCCTCTGCTCTCCTCCACCCACTGACTGCTTTCAGATTCGCAGCCTATTGGATGCTCTATTCTCCAGCTACTGCTGCTACCCAAAAATGTATCATGGCTGGCCACAGCCTATAGAATTACGGTTAAAATTCTTTGCATATGAACGAATGTGATACTCAAGGCTCCGAGTATTGTGCTTGCTCACAGACCAACCCGTTACTGTAGCACAACATCCCGGCACGGCCTTCCCCGCTCCCTGTCCTGTCTGTGCTTTGCCCGTGCCTGGATGACCTCGTACCCAGCCCCGTCCAGTCCTCTCTGTCCTCCTGGGTCCCATCTTCCCGTGGCATTGGCACATTTGCTGACAGCCTGGTATTACTCATACACGGTATGACTTCCACTGCTGTATCGCAATTATCTGCGCATTCCACATAGGGACCGCCCTGCCACAGTGCTGATCAGCAGTGACCTGTGTTGCTAATAACTTACACTTATTGCAAATTACCAGGAGTCAGTCCCCATTCCAAATAACTGACATATCCCCACTCTACCCAATGTTCACAACAATACGAATATCCCCGTTCTACAGGTAGGGACTAAGAAAAGTTAGCCACCCAGTCATCAGGAGAGCAGTGGCCGCGGCTCACTGGAGCCCAGGTGGGTTTCAGACATTTGGTTTTTCCCCCCCCGGCTTTATTGAGTATAATTGACAAATAAAAATTCTCTATGTTCAAGAAGTGATGATTTGACATCCGTGTACATTGTGAAACTGTTACCACAATCAAGCTCATTCGCACACCCATCACCTCACAGTTGCCTTTTTTTTTTGGAGGGGGGGGGTGGTGAGAATATTCATGATCTACTCTCTTGGCCAATTACAAGCATACAATATTGTTAGCAAATTTCAAGTACACAGTACAGTATTATCCACAGGCTGCCTGCTGTACGTGACGTGTGCAGACCCGAACTGCAAGTCTGGACCACTGACCAACAGCTCATTTCCTCTTGTTTCCAGGTCCTGGTAACCGCGCTTTGTCCTCCATCCATGTGATTTCTAACGACTGCACTCAGCAATAGTGACAGGCTCACCTGGGACCCTCAGACCCCCAGAGAGGAGGAGGGAGGCAGGAGGGGGGAGGCGGAGCTCTACCCTTTAGTACTAGCCCTCATTCCTGGAACTGCCCGTCAAGGACCCACAGCAAGAAACAGTGTGAGGAGGACATATTGCAAACATCTGAACTCCCTCCATGGAAACAAAAACAAAAACAGTAAATGCACTGATTCGAAACCTGACTTGAAGATCCATAGCACTCCCTGGGCACAACTGGCACCAGGGATGGGCTGGAATTTCTGACCGTATCTGAATCAGATGTTTTAGCTGCTGGGACCCAGGTCTCTTCTTAGTGACTCACAGCATCACACGGTAACCCAAGGTAGCCACCAGAAGGAGGTGGCACTCATAGTCTCCCCTGCCTTCCTCGCAGGGGGGCAAGTCCCACTGGAGGGGGACCCTTAGTATTAATGACGAGTACTACTGACGAGATTAAAGAAGTAAATCTCCCCTTTGGGACACAGTTGTACACAAGGTAATAGTTGAAGGAGAAAAAAAATGATGTGGCTTTGCTGTGTCTGAAGAAAATGATTCCAGTTCCACACTGGGTTATATTTTAATATTAAACACACAGGCTCCCAGGAGCTCTTGCTTTGAGTTCCCTTCCAGAGTGCTCACAAGTATGCACTGCCACCAAAAAGGGAAACATGAGAGTATTAGAACATAGCTGACGTACTCGAAATTCTGCAAGGGAAGCTGTATCAGCTGCTTTACAGGAGCACGGTTTTTACTGGATATTATTTAGGGTGTTTTTAGCCTTGAAGAATGGACGTGGGTTTTTTTATCCTATCAACAATGGCAAAAAGTCGGGATTCCACACTTGACAGTGTCTCCAAACACATCACTGTATTTTGCTCCAGGACCTTCTACATGAAAGATCGTACATTTCAAAAACTGCAATGAGTCTTCCAGATCTGTAGCTCTGTATTTAATATGTACATTTTGTCGTACTCAAAAGAGTTCTGACTTCTCAGATTGCTAACGGCATTACATTATCTAACCTAGGATTTATTTAGACACTGTAAAGTAAGCACTCAGCACAATTTTGAAGTAGTTCCCTAAAAGAAAGGTCTCAATGGCATGCTAATCTGTTACCAGTTACAGATGTTGCATATAACTTCACCTTGTAGTTTGCTTTTCTCCCTTTTATTATTATTTTTAAAATAAAAGACATTATTGATTTTAATAAAGTCCAATTTCTCACTCCTTCACTTTATAGGTAGTGGTTTTGAAAGATTTTAATTTACTGTGGTAAGCACAGTTAACATGAGCTCTACCATTTTAACACATTTTAAGTGTATGATACGCTTTTTAAGTGTTGTTAAATACAATGACAATGTTGTACAATACATTTCTACTGAACTTATTCATCTTTTAAAATGGAAACTTTATGCTGCTTGATTAGAAATTTTTCATTTCTCCCTCTCTGCAGCCCCTGCCAACAACCATTATACTCTGGGATTCTAGGAGTTTAATTATTTTAAATGCCTCATATCAGTGGAATCATGCTATAACTGTTTTTCTGTGACTGTTATTTCATTTAGATGATGTTCTTAAGGTTCACTGTGTTGTCACACACTGCAGAATTTTCTTCTTTAAAGGCTGAATAATTCCACTGAATGTATATACCATGTTTTCTTCAGCCATCTATCAATGGACATCAGGCTGTTTTCATACCTTGGTTATTCATACTGATGCAAAAACACTGGAGTGCTAAGATATCTCTGAAAGATCCTTATTTCAATGCTTCTGGATAAATACCTAAAGGTGGAATTTCTGGATCATATGGTAGTTCTAATTTTTTGAGCAATCTCCATACTGTTTTCAGCAGCGGCTGTATCATTCTGCATTCCACCAACAGTGGGCACGGGTTCCAGGTTCTCCACATCCTTGCCAGCCCTTGCTGACTTCTGAATTTTTGGTAATAGCCATTTTAACAGCTGTGAGGTGCTATCTCCTTGCAGTCTTGATTTGCATTTCCCTGATGATCAGTGATGTTGAATATCTTGTCATATACCTGCTGGCAATGTGTATGTCTTCTGGGGAGAAATGTATAGGCAAGTCTTTAGCCCATTTTTAAGTTTATTAATATTGTAGGTATTGAACTGTAGGACTGCACTGTAGGTTGCCTTTTCACTCTGTTGATCATTTCTTTTGTTGTGCAAAAGCTTTTTAGTCTGATGTAATCCCACTTACATATTTCTGATTTTCATTATTTGAGCTCCTTTTTACTTCCTTTTTTTAAGTCTAGCTAAATGTTACTCAATTTTATCTTTTTAAAACACTCTTAGTTTTGTGGATTTTTCTATTGTTTTTCTATTCTTTGTTTATTTATCCTCTAATCTTTATTTCCTTCCTTCTACTATTTTTGGGCCTGGTTTGTTCTTCTTCCAGCTCCTTGAGATGTAAAGTTGGGTTGTTTACTTCAGATATTTCTTCCTTTTTAATGTAGGTGTTTCTTTGTTTATCACTATTAACTTCCCTCACAGTATTGCTTCTCTATATCCCATAAGTTTTGGTACGTTATACTTTTGTTTTCATTGGTCTCAAGATATTTTCTAACTTACTTTTTTGATTTCTTCTTTGACCTACTGGTTGTTCAAAATTGCTCATTTTAACATATTCATGATTTTACATTTTCCTTCTACACTGATATCATTTCATTTCAATGTGGTTGGCAAATATATTTGGTATGATTTCATTCTTCTTTATTTGTTGAGACTTGTTTTTTAATCTAACATCTAACATGTGATCTATCCTGGGGAATGCTTTATGTGCACTTGAGAAGGTAGGTTCTGCTGCCATTGGGTGGAATGTTCTGTATATTTGCATTAGGTCCATTTAATTTATAGTGTTCAAGTCTAACATTCCTTTGATTTTCTGTCTAGTTGGTCTATCCCATACTGAAAGTGGAGTGCTGAAGTCTCCTACTACTATGTATTGCTTTCTGTGTCTCCCTTCAGTTCTGTCGGTTTGCTGAATTCATGTATTTCTGTGCTCTGATGTTGGGTGTGTATATTATATGTTTCGGACAAGTTGATGCTTTTATCATTACATTAGGGCCATCTTTGTCTCTTGCAACCATTTTTAAATTAGTCTATTTTGTTTGGTAAAAACGTAGCCACCCCGCTCTCTTTTGGTTGCCATTTGCATGAAGTATTTTTCATCCTTCATTCTCAGGCTACGTATATAGTCTATTACATCAGCTTATATTGTGCATCCATTAACATATTTTTAGTTATATTTTATTTTTTTTTACCTTTTAAACTAGAATTAAAAGTGATTTACTCATCACTAATACAATAATATGGTAGTCTGTATTTGTCTATATATTTACCTGTGCTAATGAGACTTTTTACATTCTTATGGTAAAATACTGCTGTTTAGTGTCCTGGGTTTTATGTTGAAGGTATTAACGTTTCCTGGAAGGCAGGTCTAGTAGTGATGAGCTTTCCCAGCTTCTGAACATCTTTACCTCTCCTTCATTTTTAAAGGACAGCCTTCACAGGCATAGTATTATTGGTTTCAAGTTCTTTTAGTACTTTGAATATATCATCTGAATCCCTTTTGGCCAGGAAAGTTTCTGCTGAAAACTCCACTCACAGTTTTATGTGGGGTGTCCTATGTGTGACAACCTGCTTTTCTCTTGCTACTTTTCAAAATTCTCTCTTTTTTTTCACTTTTGGCAATTTGATTATAATGTATCTCAGTATGCATTTTTGGGATTCATTTTATTTAACGTCTTTTGGGTTTCCTGGATCTAGACTATTTCCATCTCCAGAGTTAGAATAAAAATAGCTATTATTTGTTTGAATATGCTTTCTGGTCTTTCTCTTTTCTCTCCTTCCAGGATTCCCATGATGCATGATCTGCTTGATTATGTCTTTTAAGTCCTTGAAGCTTTCTTTCCTCTTTTCTATTCTTTTCTAATTTTGTTCCTATGACTGAATAATCTTCAGTGACCTGTCTTCATGTTCACTGATTCTATCTTCTGCTCGATCTAGTCTGCTGTTAAACCCCTCAAGTGAATTTTTCAGCTCAGTTATTATTCTTCAGCTCCGCTGTGTCTATTTGGTACTTCATATTTTCTGTGTGGTAAAATTCTCACTTATTCAATAATTGTTCTCCTTACCCTGGTGAGCATCTTTATAATAGTTACTCTAATTTTTTTTTTTTTTCAGGCACATCGTACACCTCCACTTCATTAAAGTCAATTTTTGGAAATTTATTTATTTTGCTCCATTGTATGGGAAATATTGCCCTGTTTATTTTCCTTGTTTGTGTTGTCTGCTTATTAGATGAAACAGCTGCCTCTCCTAATATTCAGACTAGCCTCATACAGAACACCCTTATAATCAGCCCAGCCAGAGATTTTGGGAGCCTCTCCAAAATTCGTGTTAGTCCAACCTGTTTTCTTGGTTTTAAGCAGCCCCTAGGAATCCAGAATATACTGTGTCCCATCAGTGCTCTGAGAACAAGAAAAATGTAAGTCATTTCCTCAGGCAGCCCAGTTGAATCACTGGATTCCCTAACTATTTTTTCCCATCCCAGGGAGAACCTGAGATTTGGTGTTGGTGTGTGTGTGTGTGTGTGTGTGTGTGTGTGTGTGTGTGTGTGTGTGTGTGTGTGTGTTGGCTTATGTGTATGTGTTTGGCTATTTGGTGTGCATTAAGCTGGAGGGGAGGGCTGTGGCAACTAGCTGCACATTAGATGAAACTGTCATCTCTGTTCTCACTGACTTGCAGGCGGCTAGATTATGCAGGTGCATCAGCACTCTGAGACAGTCTAGACGGAAGCTGGTCCTCCAGGTATATCCCAGCAAAGTGGGGTTCTGGATGCACAGTTCATCTCTACCCCCTCCCCCAAGGAAAATCTGGGGGCTGGGGGTTTCCTCACAATCATAAGGCACAGTGCCAAGGGCAGGGATTATGGCAAGAAGGTGACTCAAATTTCCCTCCTGAATTTGATGTGGATAGTTTTGCGCTCGCCTAGGGTACAGGAGCCTCTCAGCTAGTTTCTGGATTCTCGATTTCACAGGAAATTTGCCCATGCTTTACTACTGAAGTGTGAGTCTCTATGGGGGAAGGAGGGCTTCCTATTCTGTCCTCTTGCTCAGGAAAGACTCATGTGAATAGTGCTTTCAGAATTCTATTTAATTCTATCTCTGAAGTCAGGAAAATAGCCCTGCTTATTTGTGTTCAGAAGTTTGACTCTTTTGCCTTTTATATTGAAATCTAAAATCTATTACAGGTGGGTGTTGTGTGTGAAGTAAGGGATAAGTTTTCTTTCCCTCTCATATGGGCATCCAATTACTCCAACACTACTCACTCACAGGACTGTGTTTCCTCACTGCTCTGCCTGCCGTGCTTGTCACCAACCTAATGTGTATGCATGCTTGCCTCTGTTCTAGGCTCTGTAATCAGTTGCACTGACTTTTACTGTAGCCTTGTTTCAGTACCACTATCCTTCTCATTGCAGCTTCCTAATAAACACTGATAGCCTGGTGAAGCAAGTTCTTCAAACTTCTTTTTATTCAGAAGTGCATTAGCAATTTCTGCTCATGTACATATTACGTACATTTGAGAATCAGGTTGTAAATTTTCACAAAAACTAAAAACCACTGAATTTTGATAGGGAGTTGCATTGACTCCACAGATCAATTTGTGGATAATTGTCGTTTCCAATATAGAGTCTTCTAAACTGTGAATATAGATATGCTGACCTTTATTTAGGTCTGTTTTAATTTCTCTCATTTATGATATATAGCTAACTGTGTAGAATGACATACATCTTTTATTAGGTTTTTCTTAGACATTTAATGTTTTTGATGCTAGTGAAAATAATGTCTTTTAAGTTTTATTTTTATATCATACATAAACTTTTTCCATTGATGTATCATGCATAACATTCTATAAATTTGAGACATATGTATATATTTGTGTAACTATCAATATAACCAGGACACACAATAGTTCTATCACCCCCAACTCCAAAATTTCCTTCTGCTATCGTTTCATTATTGCCCCTTCCCTACCGATAACTGCTGCCAACCACAGATCTATTCTCCGTCCTTGTAATTTTCTGGTGTGTGTGTGTGTGTGTGTGTGTGTGTGTGTGTGTGTGTGTGTGTGTGTGTATTCTTTTTGTTGGGAGGGAATGGAATATAAATGGAAGACAACAGTATTAACCTTTTGTGTGTGGCTTCAGTCCCTAGCATAATGTCTCCAAGATTTGTCCAAGTTGTTATGTATGTTAAGAGTTCATTACTTTTTATAAATATCATGCCATTGTTTAGATGTGTCACAGTTTGTTTATTCATCCATCACGTTAAGGACATTTGGGTGGTATCCAGTTTTTAGCAATTATTAGTAAAGCTGCTATAAATATTAATATACAGGTTTTTATGGGGAAATAAATTTTCATCTCTCTAGCATGAATATCCAGAAATGGACCACTGCTTTACATTTTAGGACAGATTAGCATTTATAAGAAACTGCCAAACTGTTTCCCCCAGTGATTGTACAATTTTGTATTTTCAAACAGCAGTTTACAAAATTTCAAGTTACTCCATGTCTATTACCTTCCTTGCCTTTGTCAGCAATTTTTATGGAAGTTAAAATAGATGGGTGGCACTATTACCTCGTGGTTTTCATTTGCATTTCCCTAATAGCTAAGTAAGTTAAACATCTTTTAATGTGCCTATTTGTCATCCTTATATCCTTTTTGGTAAAGTGTTTGTTCACGCCTTTTACCAAGTTTTTTGTTTAACGTATTTAAGTCAAATTTCATTTTTTATATGTAGATGCCTAGTTCTTTTTCAAAACCATTTTGCACAGGCTAGCTCCTCTGCCTTTCCAAATACATTGTAGAATATCTTACGTATATCTACAAAAATTCTGTTAAGGTTTGAATTACCACACACACACACACTGTACACACACACACACACACACACACACACACACACACACACGCACTGTACACACAAACTCCATATTTAATTTATGGAGAATTTACATGTGTACATGTTACTATGTTGGGTCTTCTATTCCTTGAAGACAGTATGACTCTCTATTTCTTTACTTTTTTATATCTTTTATCAGAGTTTTTAGTTTTCTGTAACTTACACTGTATACATTTTGTTACATTTATACCTAAATATTTCAATTTTGGAGTTATTTTAAATGATGTTTTAAAATTTTCTGTTTCCCGGCTTGCATTTCTACTATATAGAAATACACATGATTAGAATAGTAAAAAAACTCAATGAAGAAAAATCATCTGTTCAACTAATGATGCGGAGACACTGGAATGATATTGGACTGTTGCTTTACACCATGTTAAAAAAAACTCAAAATGTATTAAAAACCTAAAAGTTAGAAATAGTACTATAAAACTCTTACAGCTATGGCACCAAAAGCAAAGCCACCAAAAAAAAAAAAAAAAAAAGAAGAAATTAGGCTTTATGAAAATTTCAATTTTTGGTATAGCAAAGGACACTATAATAAGTGAAATAACAACCCAAGAGAATGGGAAAAATATTTGCAAATCATACACCTGGTCAAGTTCTAGTGTCCATCACATCAGAATATGTAAAGAACTCTTGCAATCTGTGGCAGACAGAATAATGGTCCCTAAAGATGTCTGTTTCCTAATCCCTGGAATCTGAATACATTCCATCACATGGCAAATGGGACTTTGGATAAGATGAAGTTCAGGACCATGAGACGGGAAGATGATCTTGAATTATCTGGGGTGGGCCCAGTGTAATCACCCAGAGGAAAACAGTAAGATCAGAGGCAGAGAAGGAGATTTGACAATGAAGGCAGAGGTCAAAGTCATGCAGTCATGGATGAGGGAGTGTGGGGTAGCTTTAAGAGGCAGAAAATGTCTTGGAATGAATTCTCTCTTTGAGGCTCCAGAGACTCTCCAACCACCATTCTAGAAACATTCTACTCCACTGACAACCTTTTTTAAACTTACGACCTTCAAAACCATAAGATAATAGATTTTTTTTTAAAAAAAGAAATACTCTTGATTAATGAGTGCTGATCTTGTATCTTGTGAGTTACTAATTTTGTTTTAGGAGACATTTTGTAGACTTCTTGTGATTTTTATGTAGTGTGTCATATCCTCCACAAATAGCAGTTTTATGTATTCTTCTCCAATTTGTACACTTTTTAAAAAATTTATTTATTTTACTTTAGGTGCATACTATATCTGGCATTTCTTGCTTCCCCACTGACCAGAACTTCTACTAGGTTAATAGGAACGTTGACTTTGCCACTAAGCTTAGAGAAAAGCATTCAATGCTGCACAATTAAGTATACTCTTAGCTTTAAGATTTTCCTAGATGCCAATTTTTCGGTTGAGGATGTTTCTTCTTGTCCTAGTTTGCTGTGATTTTTTATCATGAATAGAGGCTGTATTTTGCCAAATATTTTTTCTGCTTAATTTCTATGACCATGCAGTTTTCTTCTTCAGATTATTAATATGGTCAATTACATTAATTATTTTCAGAGTATTGAACCACTCCTGTATTCCTAGTGTAAATTCCACTTAGTGCTTTGTATTATGCTTTTTACAGATTGCTGGAATCACTTTGTTAATGTATTTTATATTTGTGTGTACATACACCCATGAAATATATTGTGTAGTTTTTTCTTTCCTGTCAGATTTTGGTATCAGGTTGATGCTGGTCTCATACAATGAGTTGGGATATGTTTCCTTTTCTTCCTTTTTGTAGAAAAGATTCTATGAAATTAGTCTAATTTCTTTAAATATTTATTCAATTAACCAGTGAAATCATATTTAGGGCTGGAAACTTATTTTTCAGATTTTGGAGCAGGCTTTTTTTTTTTAATTAAACTATTAAATCAATCACTTTAATGTTCGTAAGACCATTCTGATTATCTATTTCATCTTGTGTAGGCTCTGATAGTTTGTGTTCCTGGAAGAATTGGTCCGTTACATCGAAGCTGTTGAGGTCACTCCCACAGAGTTATTTCCAGTGCTGCCTTTATTATCCTGGAAGACCTTGTAGTCCCCATTTCTTTTCAATTCCTGATATTGGTAATTTGTGTCTTTTTTTCACTTTGTCAGTCCTGAATGAATTTTACAAATATTTTCAAAGAACTAGCTTTGATTTCATTAATTTCATCTATTGTTTTTGGTTTTCAATTTCATTGATTTTTACTCTTTATTATTTCCTTAATTTGGCTTAATTAGAGTTTGTTTTACTCTTTGATTTCCAGTTCTAAAGGTGAAAGCTTAGGTTACTGATTTGAAGTGTTTCTTCTTTTCTAACATAAACATTTAATGTTATAAATTTCTCTCTAAGCGTCTTTTAGATGAATTCTACAATTTTCATTATGCTTTGTTTTTTATTTTTACACATTTCAAAATATTTTCTAATTTCCCTGAGACTTCCTCTTTGGTCCACAGCACATTTAAAGATATGCTGTTTAATTTCCATGGATTTGGATATTTTTCTGTTGTCTGATACTGATTTCTAGTTTAATTGCGTTATGATGATACTTCAAATAATTCCAAACGATTTAAACTTGCGAAGTTTATGATCCAGAATATATTTTTGTTATGAATGTACTATATGCACTTGTGTCTTCTGCTGTTTTTAGGTAGAATGTTCTGTAAAATCATTTAAATCCGGTTGGTTCATGGCACTGGCTAGTTTTTCTGTATCTTTGTTGATTTTCTACCTAGTGGTTTCATGTATTACTGAGGCGTGGATGTTGGTGTTACCAACTTTAACTGTAGATGTATCTATTTCTGTTTTCAGTTTTGTCTGGTTTTGCTTCATGTATGTTGCTTCTGTTGTTTGGTGCATATGTATTTAGAACTCTTATATCTTCTTGGTAAATTTACCCCTATTTCTCTTTTCAATAATAGTAGTGTAACTCTGTCCCCTGGTGATGTTTGGTTCTCTGAAGTTTACTTTTCTGATAAAAACAAATCAACCTTCCACAATCTGCTTAGAATGTGTATTCTGCCACTTCATGTGGAATGCATAGCTAGCTGCTAACATCTTGTAGATTCCTTTACCCTCTCCACTTTATTCTATTGCTTTCTTATACAAACATGGAGAATTCCATCAGACACTTTTATGTATTTTTTCCTTTTACATATCAAACATAGTTTGAAGGATTTAAAACGAGAAGAACAATCTATTCTATACTTTAAAATATTTTTCCTTTTATAAATCAAACATATTTTGAAAAATTTAAGTATAAAAGATTATTCTATTTTCTAACACATCCACCATTTCTCTCCTTTTCCTTCATTTCTGATGCTCCACGTTTCCTTCTGGTATCATTCTCTTTCTGTTTTAACAGCTTCCTTGTGTAATTTTTAAGAGTGGTCAGCTGGCAGCAGATTCCTACTTTCCTTCATCTGAGAATGTCTTTATTCCTGAAGGATATTCCTACTGAATGTAGAAGTCTAAGTTGGCAGGCTTTCCTCTCAGCACTTGAAAAATGTCATGCTCTTCTTTCTGGCCTCCATGGTTTCTGATGAGAAAGACACCATGACTGAATCACTGTTCGACCACAGGTTATGTGTCATTTTTATCTGACTGCTTTTACAGTTTTTGTAAAAAAAAAATGTAATGTGGCATGACCCTACTGAGGTTTGCTTAGCTTCTGAAATCTTTAGGTTTTAGTCATTTGCCAAAGTTTGGGAGTTTTCAACTGATTTCCTCAATTTTTTTTTTTAGCATCCCATTCTCTTATCTTTCTTAAATGACAAGCATTTCAGATTTTGTCATTTTCCCTTAAACCTTTGCTCTTTTTTCTTCAGTGTTTTTCTCTCTGTTGTCAGTTTTGATAATTTTTACTATCTTCAACTTCACTTCACTTGATCATATGCCATCTCCATTCCCCCACTGAAGCTATCCTACAAGTTTTTGTTGTAGTTATTTTGTTACAGAATATGCAGGAGACCAGAGAGACCCATGGGTGAAATAGGAGGATTTTATTAAGGTGGCCACAGGCTCAGCAGATTAGCATCCCAAGGGTGAGTGCCTAACAAAGACAGGGCTTGACTTTTTATACATCCAGGATGACATAGCAGCTAACAGGTTTACAGAAGCCAGAACAAAGAACAGTTAATTGATTTGTAATATGTCTTGTGATGTATGTTACATTTGAAAACAGCATGTTGAGAAATACACTGCACGTTCTTTGGGTGTTATCTTGCCCTGTGACTTTGCAGCTGGTCTGCAAGAAATACAAGAGTCTTGAGATGCCTGGGGAACTTGCTGAGAATGTGGGGAGACTAGAGAAGGTACGTTTTACAGGGAGGGAGTTAATTTCAAGCAGAGCTGGGGGTTGGGTTTTATATTGAACACAACACAGTAAACTTCATTATGCAGCAATTAGACTACTATTGTTAATATTTAATTTCCCTTTTCAATTTCTCATTTCTAAAATTTCCAGCTGGTTTTTTTCTTAATCTCAATTTCTTCGCTGATAACTTGTGTCTTTAACATTTGTTGAAATAATAATCCAGGTGGTTTAATGTTTACTTATTTTTAGATTTTTTTAAATTTTTATTTTATTTTTTATTATCTATGTATTTATTTATTACACTTTAAGTTCTGGGGTACATGGCAGATCATGCAGGTTTGTTACATAGGTATACACGTGCCATGGTGGTTTGCTGCACCCATGACCCCATCATCTGTATTAGGTGCTTCTCCTGTTGCTATCCCTCCCCAACCCTCCCACTCCAAGCTATTCCTCCCCTAATTCCCTACCCCCCCAGGCCCTGGTGTGTGATGTTCCCCTCTATGTGTCTATGTGTTCTCACTGTTCAACACCCACTTCTGAGTGAGAACATGCGGTGTTTGGTTTTCCGTTCTTGTGTCAGTTTGCTGAGAATGATGGTTTCCAGTTTCATCCACATCCCTGCAAAGGACACGTACTCATCCCTTTTTTTTTTTTTTTTTGACTTTTTGACTATTTTGTAATATCTAGCTTAAAATGCAAATATATGTACTACTATACAAAAACTATCTATATCCTTATTCTATAAACTTTTATTTAAAAATTTTTAAATCTTTTTTACCTTTTAAACTTTTTTGTTAAAACTAAGACACAAACACACACATTAGCCTAGGCCTATACAGGGTCATGTTTTTCCGTGTCACTGTCTTCCAACTCCACACCCTGTCCCACTGGAAGATCTGCAGGGGCAATAACACGCATGGAACTGTCATCTCCTATGATAATACCACCTTCTTTTGGATAGCTCTGGAAGGACCTGCCTGAGGCTGTCTTACAAGGAATTTTTTTTTTAAGTAGAAGGAATACACTTTACAATAGAGATAAAACGTATAGTAACGTAAATACATAAACTAGTAGTTATTTATTACTATTATCAATCATATTCTATAAGGGTTACGGGTGTTTGGTTCCAATTCCCCAACCAGCTGTACATAATTGTCTATGATACACTTTTACATGACTGACAGCACAGTAGACTACAATGACTATATGATACCACTAAGCTATGGAAACTTTTCATCTCCATTCTAATCTTATGGGACCTCGGTCACATATGTGGTCCACTGTTGACTAAAACATCATTATGTAGAACATGACTATTTATATTTATAGAATTCACTGTATGAACCAACTTGCTTACCATTTCCGATTCTTTTCATTTATTCCTATGGAGTCAAGTTAGCACCTGGTGTCTGTATCTTACTCAGTACGGTTGTTCCCAGACACTTCCCTGTCTTACTGTATATGACAGTTCTATATGTTATAACCACAATACAATTATATACATATTATTTGATGCAACTGCTTTTTAAGTCAGTTAACAGAAGAGGAAGAAATATGCATGTATCCTGCCATTCATAATTACATAATCACCTTTACTCACGCCTTTGCCTTTTTCATGTAGATTTAAATTACTGCCTAGGGTCATGCTTTCAGCCTGAAGAATGTCCTTTAGTATTTCTCATAAGGCAGGTCTTCAAGTCAGGTGCAGCTGAGGGGACAGAGGCTCCTTCTCCATCCAGGTCCTGCTCACCAAGGGCAAGAACTCTACCCCTGACACGGAAAGCCAAAAATGAGGGCCCCACTGACTCCTGCCACAGTTCACTTGTGGGGCGAGGGTTCCACACCAGGAAGGGCAAAGCTGGAAGGGGCTGCCATTTCCCTCAGTGCCAGATAATGGAGCAGAGTCATTCTGGGAAAAGCAGAATGCTACTGTCCCCACTCTGTGAAGTCGCATAGATCACACCTACACTTTCCCCCTTTTAGGAGTGGGACTCAGGGTGCATCTATTTCTATTCCACTTTTACTCTCTGGCTGTAGCTTGCACTCTGATTTTCGTCCCCATGCCTGTAGGCCTGCCTAGAACTTCTGCTAAGAGTCTCAGCATATTGTTAATGGCTTCTTTTCCAAGTCAGAAGATGCTCCTAAAATAACGTGGCCCTAACATGCCTGGCTACCCATTGTGATTTCTTAAATCTGTATTCCAAAAGTTTTCACAGCCATCTCTCATCTCAAGCAGGATTTTGATACTTTGTCCAGCCTTTGTGGTTACCTTCATTGGGTCCCTTGTTCTGATCTCCTTCATTCACCATTATCAGAAGCAGAAGCCCAGCCCGTGCTTTTGAAATGGTTACAGGAGAGTTGAGGTCTAACAAAGCTCAAAACCTGAAGATGGTTAAATAAGGCCTTAGAGGAATAGAAAGAGGCAAGGAAACCAGGTGTCTTCCCACCACAAGCTGGAGTACAATTCTAACATTAAGAACTGGAAAGGAAGGCAAAATAATAAAATTTTATTTAAAACTTCTTTTTTTTACTTTTGAGTGAAAATCCAGCAATGACTTTTGATGAGTTTCTCCTTAGGGGCACTTGGCTTTCAGATTAGTTCTAGAAAGTTTCTTCTTTCATTCACCATGACTGTAACTCTTTCCCCCCCCACAATTTTATCAAGATTGGGTGAACAGAAGCCCCAGAATCTGAACAGTCCTACATTTGTCCTTTAAGAATTGCACCTGGCCTGATCTTCTTCCCCTTTAGGGGGCTATTCTGACCATCCTAAGTTCTCATGAGGGCACATTGAGAGTGTGTCTTTTACATTCTGGAATAACTTTCTGTTGCACATTTTCTTCTTATAAGCATCCAGATCTGGGTGTAGGAGAGCTACAACAGTGGTTGGCAAATTGGGACTTGTTTAGGAAAGATTCTACAGACCGAAGTCAGAAGTGAGAGAGGTCACTGAAAAGAATGCACCCTGTTTGATGCAACTGCTTTTTAAGTCAGAGAAGAAAGAAAGAAGAAAGAAGAAGAAATATGCATGACGGGGGCTATTCTGACCATTCTGATCATCACATTTACAGAAGTGATTCTCAGAATGACCCGAGGGCTTGGTAAGGCAGCAGCTGCTATTTGTCACCTCCAGAGTGCTAGATTATGGAAGTCCTAGTCGCAGCCTGAGAATCTGCTTTCTGACAAGCTTCCTGGTAATGCCAGTGCTGCTGAGTCCAAAGACAACCCTGTAAGAGCCAGTGCACTGGAACAAATGAGCAATAAATGACATTGGTGAACAACTGTTGAAGATGGGGAAAAGAGGCCAGGCGTGGTGGCTCACACCTGTAATCCTAGCATGTGGTAAGGCCGAGGCAGGAGGATCCCGTAAGCCCAAAAGCTTGAGACCAGCCTGGGAAATATGGCTAAATACTGTCTCACCCAAAAACACAAAAATTAGCTGGGTGTGGTGGTACACACCTGTGGTTCCAGCTACTTGGGAGGCTGAGATAGGAGGATTGCTTGAGCCCAGGAGGCAGAGGCTGCAGTGAGCCATGATGAGCCCACTGCACTCCAGCTTGGGTTGCAGAGTGAGACTTGTCTAAAAAAAAAAAGAAAGAAAGAAAGAAAGAAAAAAAGGTACTAGGATACAGATGACAGGGCTCTGGGCTCCAGCCTGGACTTGCTGCCATCTGGACATCTGATATCTTCCTCTCCTGTTGCGGGAAGCAGTAAAGGAGAAAGGACTTACAGGGTGCCTGCATAAATTGATTATGAGTAGCACATCAGGAATCTGCGGGAGGCCTCTGGGGAGGCACACTTCTCCATGCCTCATGTTCTGGGGCAGGGTGACCTCGGCTCTGTTACCATAAACATTGTGCTCAAGGACGTAAAACCCCTTCGTAGCACTATGACATAACCAGACTTGTAGGCTCCTTGTAAGGCCCACGTTCCACCAGCTGCACAGAGATAATAGGCTAAAGAGAACCACATGTTCTTGTTTTGTGAAACTCCCAAACTGTCACTGTTATCAGTCTTTGGAATGACTCACCAGTTCCAGCTCACTGATTCAGTTCCGGCTCACTGACTCACCCCACCATCACATCACCCTCTCCCCACCATCACTCCACCCCTACCTTATAGATCAAAGCGATTGTAACCAATAAACACTGTGGGAGATCAGGGCTCAGGGACTTCGCTGCCTCTGGTACAAGTGATGGCCCCCTGGTCCCACTTTCTGCATTCTTAGTCTGTCTTTTTCTCATTCCTTTGTTGCCACTGAACTTGGGGTACCCACGGGTGATGTGGGGCTGGTTGCCTACATTCTGGTACCATGTGGGGTGGTTTCAAGGATTCTGGTGAAGGCACACCTGAGCATGGTAAAGAGGAGGAACGACAAACAGGACTCCCAAGGACGAAGCTAATCATTGCTGCAGGTGAGTAGACACACTTGGAAGACACCAGAGTAACCATCAGACAAACTGAAAGCAAGTATGCTGCTTACTCACATTTAGTAAAACACCTCCTAAGGAGAGAGAGCATGTGATATTGTCCTCTCCCTTCTGACTGGAACGTTCTTCCCCTTCTGACTGGCTAACCCCCTCAAATGTTTCATACTCAATGGAGCCAATTCTGACATCCTATTTTAAATTGCCATCCCACCCTCCCACTCTACATCCTGCTTATGTGGTTCCATCACTTGTCACATGCACAGACACATCCCATAATTTTCTTACTTATAAGCTTTGGTTTTTATGGCCTATGTTTTCCCTTGGGAATGTAGCTCCCTGGAGAAAGGGATTCTTGTCTGTTTAGATCACTGATGCATATTTTCCAAGAACGAAAAGTAGTATCTGGTCTGTAGTAAATACTCAATAAATATGTGCACAAATGAATAAGTTTTAACATTTCATTTGCGAGTTGAATATGCATAATCCCTCTAGTGCCTTCCAGTTCTCCAGTCTTATTGACTGATTGATTGACTGAGACAGAGTCTCACTCTGTCACCCACACTGGAGTGCAGTGGCACAATCTCAGCTCACTGCAACCTCTGTGTCTCCCAGGTTCAAGCAATTCTCCTGCTTCAGCCTCCCAAGCAGCTGGGATTACAGGCATGCACTGCTATGTCTGGCTAATTGCTTTTGTATTTTTAGTAGAGATGGGGTTTTGCCATGTTGGCTAGGCTGGTCTCCAACTCCTGGCCTCAACTGATTCATCCGTCTTGGCCTCCCAAAGTGCTGGGATTATACGGGTGAGCCACCATGCCTGGCCCCAGCTCTCAAGTCTTAACCTCTAATTGTTCTCTCTCCATTCCCTCCAGTATTTACTCCCAATAAACACACTGTTGCATCAATTATATTTTTTATCAGATCTTTGTTATGTAACGTTGCAATTCCATTCAGATTCCCTCCGTGCCTTCTAAACCTAATTCTATTTACATCACTTCTCCAATTTCTACTTACTCTACATCTCACAACTCATCCACCATCATCTTTGGTAGAAATAAGGAAATTTCCTCTGAATTTCACAACAAACAAATGGCAACATTAGTAGCAGTCAGTAATCCCTTAGCTTCTGAAGATGTAAGGCATTCAAGTTCACTGCCTCACCCTGGGAACCGTCGTGGTATTTTTAATGAATGCAGTTTCCATGTCTTATGCTTTAAGCCATTGGTTCTGGATCAGAGCTTTCTATATATCTCCTCCTGTAATATTATTAATGATTAACATCAATACTGTTAGGTAGAGAAAGGGTAGCCTACCCACTATGCGCAGATCTCCCAGTTGCTATGGAAATAGTCCTGATTTCTTTTCCCTTTGTCCTTTGTCTGCAATCTCTTCTGCTGCTGCTGCTGTGATAGAAATAATCTGCATCCCGGTAGCTATAGTAACAACTTGAGAAAACTTGGTTTTCACATTGTTGCTTCTACCCTATCTGTCTGCTCAGACACAGTCTTCATTTCAGCTAACTGAAGTGAATTATTATTTAGGCAACAATCATGGGCATGGACCCTCTTCTATCCTTGTGTGCAAATGTCTCAGTGACACTTGGAGGGTCAGTTATGTGGAAAGGCACCGCCATACCTTTCTCTCTCACATACATCTGATGCATATCCAAAGTTATTGAACATCGAGGAAAAGTGCTAGGCTCTCCTCTCTCTTGGAGAGCTGATCGAACAGTGTGTAGACACATACGTGTGAGGTCAAACCATGTGGGTTCACAATTTCCACTCTGCCACTGAGCAGGCATGTGTTTCTTCTTCAATTCACTTTAAAGGAGTTCAATGATTTTGAAAAAATTTGGAATATGAACTCTAAAAAGACAAGATATTCATTTTCTTTAAAATGTTTTCATGAAATAAGGAACTTCTGAAATGGACTGTTTAGTTCAGCTTTTCATCTTGAAATTAAATAGAAACTAGTGTTTTAAAATAAGCTCATCTGCTGCCATGTTGACGGATCGCAGTGGGACTCAGTTATACGGGGAGTGACCATAGATGGGAATGATTATAGTGATTAATGTTTAGCACAAAAGCCAAGGTTAAGCTAATATTTCATCCAAGCACAAGACAGACATTAATATACAAAGCAGGAAGACTCAAGAACAACCTACAGTGAATTTAAAATAACATCCTTAGACTATGTGATCTCCAAAATTACATAGAAAGCCATATTTATCCCAAAATCTAAAGCCATTAACCATTGATCTACTTTCATAAGTATGAGTTACGTCTAACTTTAGAATACTCAGTTATGAAATGCTGCTGAACATCTTGGGAATGTTTAGCACAAACATACACACTCCATGTATGAAATTATCT
Organism: Ateles fusciceps; assembly: GCA_036589455.1. NCBI lineage: Eukaryota > Metazoa > Chordata > Mammalia > Primates > Atelidae > Ateles > Ateles fusciceps. The sequence continues at coordinate 1,087,672 of JAZHEH010003346.1, forward strand.
GTGAATATCATCCTTTCTACAATTACTGAAAGAGGCGTTACAAGAAAACAGGAGCATTTCCCTTGTTATTGCAGTACTTATAATTCATTGTACAATTCAGCAAACTCTACATGCATTTTCCATGCTTTACTATTTATTTTCTTAATATTAAACTTTTAGAAGAGTTTTAGATTCACAGAAAAATTGCAATGGTGCTGCACAGTTACACATTCCACACCTACCTTTTCTTATTATTAATGTATTACACTAGCATGGTATATGAATCAGTATTTCTACACTAGTGTTACTGACTAGAGTGTGTACTTTCTTCAGATTTCCTTAGTTTTTCTCAATATCATTGTCATGTTTAGATTTTGCCCAGGACACCAGATCACGTTTAGCCATCGCATCCCTCTCAGGCCCCTCTTGGCTGTGACAGGTTTTCAGATTTTCTTTGTTATTCATGGCCTTGACAGTTTTGAGGCAGCTGGTCAGGACTTCTGCCGAATGTCCTTCAGTTGTGATCTTTCTGTTGTTCCTCTCATGGTTAGATCGGGGCTATGGTCGTGGGAGACACGCAGAGGTGCGGTGGTGTCCTCATCGTGTCACATCAAGGGTGCGGCCACGACTTGGCGCTGCTGACGTTACCCTTCATCACCTGGATAAGATCATACTGACCAGCTTTCTCCACTGTAAAGTCACTTGTTTGCTCCCTTTACATATTCTATTCTTTAAAAGAAAATCATTATGCTGAGCCCACACTCAACTGTGTGTGTGGAGGGGGCAGTGAAGCTCTACTATCTCTTAGCAGCAAGTACCAACATAAATTATTTGAAATTTTTCTGTATAGAAGATTTGCTTCTTCTAATGTCTTTATTCAATCTTTTACTTATATCTGTATGAGTTCATCAATATTTATTTTATATTTTGGCTTATAATCCAATATTACTTTATGGATTTTATGGCTGAAAATCTTCAAGTTTTGGCCACTAAGAGGTCTCTCAGTTGGCTTCGACATACCTCCATCAATGCATCTTCTGTTTTGTTTTGTTTTAGGACCTCCTTGCTTCCTGGCACTAGAAGGTGTTAAAGAGTCTTCTATTTCTTTCTCCAGTAACAGAATCAGCTCTTTCTCCAAGGGGCTCTGGTTCCTTTTATTAGAGATTGGAACTATAAAACGATATCTGGGTACTAGGTATGCTTGTTACTCCTGGAGTCTCATTCTTCCCAGTCCAAACAAGGAAATATATGTGTTTGTAGTAGTCCATGTATATACACATATCTATAAATGTTTCTATATGTCATCATCTATATCTGTATTCAGCTAAATGTGAGCTCATACTGACGTCTCCAACCCTAAATCATTAATATATATAATACCAGCCTCTCTCCTTGTTTATCTGTAAACTCTTATTCCAACTATGAAACCCAGCTCCTACCATCTTCCATCCATTCACTTAATTCTAGTAGAGTTCAATCCAAGTATACTGCACAATGGAATCAGAATTGTCAGACCATAGCTTCATGGACACAGCTTGATTAGCTAGAGCACAGTGCTATAGACAGTTCTAGATTCTTGGTCTTGAATCTTACAGACTCCACTCATTTACAGACAGTTAGGGCAGCAGATTTTCCCCACGTCCATCACTGAGATTGTTTCATCGGTAAATAGTCAAGATTATTTTGTTATATTCCACATTCATTACAGGGAGACTTAACAGTGTAATATAGTTGACAAGGTAGAGTGTCAGTGAACTCAAAGATAGATCATCCAGTTTAAAGAATAAAGAAAATAAGTTAAAATAAAAATATACAGAGGCTCAGGAACTTGTTAGATTTAAACATTTGTGTAACTGGAATTTCAGAAAAGAAGACTAGACGCATAGAATAAACAGAAAGCAATTGAATAAATAATGTACAAATACAACCCTAAGTGGATCAAGGGGAAAAGTTACACATCTGAGATGCACAGAAAACCCAAGCAAGACAACTATGAAGATGATGTTGTCTAGTTATATCGTAATCCAACCGGTGAAAACCATAGATAAAACAAAACCTCAAACACAGTAACAAAAGATATTGTACATATACAGAGGAGTAATCATTTCACTCAATACTGATTTCATCTCAAAGTTATGGAAGAACATGTTGGAACATTTTTCAAGTGCAAAAAGAATTCCAACCAGGAATTCTACATGCAGTGAATATATCCTTCTAAAGTTAGTGTAAAACAAAGGCCTTTCAGACAAGAGAACTAAAGGAATTCATTGCCAAGAGACTTGCACTACAGGAAATGATGAATGTTCTTCAGGCTCAAGGAAAATGACATCATGTGGAAACCTGGAAGAGCTTCAGAACTGGTACATAACTGGGCAGATAAAAACAATAATATTTTCAGTTTTTCCTCTTGATTTCTTTTTCTTTTTTCTTTTCTTTTGAGACAGAGTTTTGCTTTTGTTGCCCAGGATGGAGTGCAATGGTGCGATCTCGGCTCACTGCAACCTCTGCCTCACAGGTTCAAGCAATTCTCCTGCCTCAGCCTCCCAAGGGAGTTGGGATTACAGGCACCTGCCACCACATCTGACTAATTTACATATTTTTAGTGGAGATGGGGTCTTACCACGTTGGACAGGCTGGTCTTGAACTCCTGACCTCAGGTGATCCACCCTCCTTGGCCTCCCACAGTGCTGGAATAACAGACGTGAGGCACTGCACCCGACCCTCTTAATTTCTTTATAGAACACATGACACACTTGAGTGAAAATTAGACGCTCCCATGTAAAAGTATGCAGATAAAATACCTGCAACAACTGTGGCATAAAGCATGGGGGAGGGGTGGGAAATGGGCTTGTACAGGTTTAAGATTTCTAGTTTTTGTTTGAGTAGCACAACATTAACTATAGGTTGTAAACATTTAACAGTTTATATTTTATTTATGTTTTCATTTTTAAATTGATTTTATAAAAAGAAAGCATAAATTAAAATATTAGGAATGAAAGAAAGGGTATATCCACAAATGTGTATGTTTTTAGAATCAGCAGAAGAATAGTACAAATAACCTAGTGTGGATACATTTAAAATTTCAGATGAAACAGACAATTCTCTCAAAATTCTTGATTATCAAAGTTGACCTAAGAATAAATTGATGCCATGAAGCCACCATTTGCAATCTAAAAAACTAAAATGGTAAGAGGTCTTGTCTGTGCTATCATCTAATCCTCACCCAAACAAAAACCATACACGGCCCAGGGAGCTATGAAGATATTCTTTACTAAATCTTAACTGAGCGGATGATTTCTGCCTGTTCCCAACTGATTTCGAGAATGAACAAAAAACACCAGAAAGCTGCTTAACTGACTTACATGAAGCTAATATAACACTGACAACAAAGCAAACAAAGACACGACATGAAGATGCCAGGACAGAAATGCGGTTGGCTTATTACTGCTGTTGTAGCAAGTTGCCTTGAATTTGGTGGCTGAGACAACAGTGATTTATTGCCCTGCAGTTCTGGTGGTTGGAAGCCCAGTTGGGTTGGCTGGGCGGTGCTCCTTCTGGAGGCTCCAGGGGACACGGTTTCCTTCCTTTCCCAGTTTCTAGAGACTGAAGCACTGTCTTGGCATCACTCTGACTGTTGCTCCCTGCCTCATGCCCCCTCCTGCGACTCTGATGGCCCTCCCTGCCTCTCACAGGGATGCCTGTCATTAGCTTGGCCCACTTAGATGCCTCAGAATAATCTATCTCCAAATCCTTAATGTAATTGCATCTGCAAAGTCCCTTTTGTTATGTCATGTAGTACAGGGGTCCCCAAGCCCCAGGCTACGGACTGCTACTGGTCCATGGCCTGTTAGAAATGGCTGCACAGCAGGAGGTGAGGGCAGGCCAGTGAGCGAAGCTTCATCTGTATTTACAGCTGCTCCCTGTCACTCACATCACTGCCTGAGTTCTGCCTCCCGTCAGATCAGTGGCACCATTAGATTCTCATAGGAGCACAAACCCTATTGTGAACTGTGCATGTAAGCGCTCTAGGTTGCAAGCTCCTTACAAGAATCTAATGCCTGATGATCTGTCACTGTCTCTCATCACCCCCAGATGGGACCGTCTAGTTGCAGAAAAACAAGCTCAGGGCTCCCACTGATTCTACATGATGGTGAGTTGTATAATTATTTCATTATATATTACAATGTAAAAATACTAGAAATAAAGTGCACAATGAATGCAGTGTGCTTGAATGCCCCCTGGTGTGTGGAAAACTGTCTTCCACAAAATGGGTTCCTGGTGCCAAAAAAGGACGAAGACCACTAATGTAACATCTTCACAGGTTCTGGAGATTGAGAAATAGACATCTTTGGGGGCCTGTTATTCTGCCTTCCACAGATAAAAATGCAAAACTCCTAAACAAAATACTTTTATCAAAGCTAACAATGTATAAGACACAACGAATAATCTTGAATGAACAGATATTATGCCAAGAGCACAGGTCAGCTCAACAGCAGAAACTATACTATAAAGGAGAAGGCTGTGGGAGATCTCAGTATTTCAAGAAAAACCTTCCTTCATTCATAGTAAGATATTCGTAATAGTTGGTTGAAATGTTATAATTATAGGGTATAAAAGCATGCCACATTATGCTCCAAAGTAATTTGCCAACTTTTATTTCTTTCAGGAATATATAGGAGTTCCTACTTTTGCATATCCTCATTCAATATTTGGTGTTGTCAGATTTTTGAGGATCTGCAATCTAATAAATCTATTATTATTTCACCATTAATCTCTGAATACTGGATCACTGTTTATTAACGGGTTTCTTTTTCCTTTTGATTCCGTTTAACTGTTTTCCAAACCCCTTGTCCACACCTTTGGTCCATTTTTCTGATGTTCTTTTTGTTTCCCTAGGTAATTTAAAGGATTTTTAAATATTTTCTGAATAATAACTCTTCCTAGGTAAATTTTTTGTTAGCAAAAGGGGTGCAAAATATACACAACAAATGGGCTGCAGGAGACAAGATTTAACTTTGTAAATCCTTCGGGCAAGTCAAACAGTTTTATATTCACAATGGTAACTGGGGGCTTCAACCCCTCCTTTTCAAAACAGATAGAATTACTAAGCAGAAAAATGAAGATATGGAATAACTGCACGAACCATCAACCAATAAGGTTTAATTGTTATTTCTAGAACACTCCACTTAACAACAGCAGCACACAATGCCGTGGAACTGTATATGATGGAGCCACGGACATCTAAAAAGGAGGGGCCCTTCCTGCCACGGGTGATTGGTCCACTCATCAAAATTATAACATGTTTCTGTTCTTCACCAAGGTACTCCTTACATTTCTGCCACTTGATGTGAGACTTTATATTTATTAGTAGTAATTCCAAAACTCCTTTTCTAAAAGCGCTCAAGCTCTCTAGACTGAATTATTGATGCTTCTTGTCCATTTTCCCAAACACTAAAAATACAAATCGTAGCACTCCTATCTAAGGTCGTTTATACTTGACTTCTCTGATTATCTGGAAGACTTAATTCCAACACTACTCTCCTTTTAGTTGCATTCTCTTCTCTCCCATCACTGCTTTCTCTCCACATTTCACAGACTTCCTTTGTCTCTATTCCTATCCCAAGTCACAGTCTCAAGCAGCAATGTCCCTGCGTCACTCCTCACAGGAAGAACATGACGCTGTTTGAACCTTTCCAAGTACAAAGTGGAAGAGACAAAGGAGCCAGCCCTGGATGAAGATGCTGGCCCAGATGCCGTCATCAGCCACTTCATGGTGGAGAGACGTGGCCACCGCATTTAACTTCCAAATCCTACAGCAGGTCAAACAGTGCCCCGCATGTAAAGGGTTGATGCCCCATACATAGCAGTACATATCCATTCGATTCCATGGAAGAATTTAGGAAATGCTTGATATGTGAATGAAAGGTGAATGCAAAGCTCATTTCATTTGCACTTTTGCCTGGTGTGTAAAGTATAAGATTAATTTCGTGTTCTGTGATCGATCCCTATGACTGCTTATTTTTTAATGGATTATTTCTAAGTGAGATCCCAACCTAATTAACTTATCAAATATTTATGAAGACCCTGCAGTGGGCCAGGCACTGTGTCGCTGATACAGAGGTGAGTAGGATGTCCTCCCATCAGTCATCATACGCCACGTGCAGCAACAGAGAGGAAGGAACTGCTACCTGAGCAGAAATGAGGTAGGGGTCAGCTGGCCCGGTTCACCTCCTGCCCAGTGTGAGCCAGTCTGCCCTGTGGATGTCGGAGCCAATGGGATCCATTTCCTCACCACAGGCCTTAGTTTTACCCGAGAAGATAAAGATTCTGTAGTCAGAAATAGGACCACGAAAAAGCTGGCATATCTGCTCGCTGGCTAATTCCATTGCCTCTGTCATTCTAATATTACAGCTTATGCTCGGACTTGCCATCCCTTCTATGTCACTTGCTGTTTTATATTCCTCACTTAGTAATAACTACTGTATTAATTTTTCTATTTACTACAATTGTTACTGAATGTCTATGATAGTTCACGATGTACAATTTCAGATATTTAAAAAATTTTCACTAAATTCTGACAAAATTTTTGTCAGGACATTGTAATTCCATTTTTCTGGTGGAACAATGAGGTTCAAGGAAGTTAAATGACTTTTCCTCTCTCTCAGTCCTTGATCAGAGAGCTTGTCCTCTGCCTCCCTTTCCCCAATATTACCGATAAGGTGACCTCTTTGGGCAAAGAAGAAAACACACACACACACATACACCGTGAAAACTTAGCAAATCTATCTAGGGAAGATGCAAACTGTGGCTACCACATTACAGAAAACACATCATAGAAAAACTTCAGTCTAAAATTCTGGAATCTACATCAGCTGACCTGGGTAGAGGATCAGGTTGATCTGCTCTGATACTCACCTATCACAAAATCTCCAAGGCAACCCTAACCCACAGTACTTAGGCTTCAGTGGAAACACTATTATATCCAAAGTAAAAGAGACCATCACAACAAATGTAAAGAAATAATGCAGGCATTAGAACAAAAGCCTGGGATTCATCTTTAGCTAAATCTAATCTCTGCTTTCAACCAGTTTCTCTCCTCTTTCTCACCTCCCAAAGAGGAAAGAAAACACGTACATAATTTCCATAGGTTGATCTCTCTTTGACCAGCATCTCTTCTCAGCTGTTAGAAACACAGATACAGGTGTTTTTGCTTTCATTCTTAAGGCCCGTAGCAAAGCTGAGGAAGGAAGCAACTGTCCTGCCTGTAGACAGCCGGTCAAATTATCCAGTTTATAGGCCAGTAACAAGGTATACTCTGTCTCCATGGAAACTCCAGTCAAATCTTGCTTCTCTGGACTCTGAGGATTTTCAGACTTTTCCAAGCACTCACAGCTTTTCCTCTAGGTCTTGAATTCTTGCTAGTTTCCAAGTTCTTTCCACAGAAAAGGGGTGAGGATGTCATTTCCTCTGGTTTTATGGTGTGTGTGTGAATGCGTGCGTGTGTGTGTGAGAGAGAGAGAGAGGTTACATGCAGAGAATGTCTTGGTATTCTTAAGTACATAAATGATACTTTTATTTTTCTTAGCTACCAAATCCTGTAGATAAGCAAATTTGACTACAATTCTATTTTTTTCATGCCACTGATATCAAGGGTCACTTGGCAAATATTTGGAGAATTTTTAAAATTAAGTCTTAGACTTTTGCAAACAAGTCTAATTCCCCATGAAGCACATCCTAAATTCGCTTCTAAATATTTTTCTGTGATTCACAACATTAAATAAAGTAACTTACCTTTTATAATAAGCCCACTTGTTAATAGAAAGGAAGAGAATACCTGTGCTGCTAATTATGTATACTGCTTAGTTTGTCATTTATTTTATGAGACCACAAACGTTTAATTCTGAGTGGAATTCTAAATCTAAGTCTGTAACTCTCATTCTACATCTCTGAGTTTTCCTCTCTCTCAGTCCTTGGTTACAGAGCCTGCAGTCTACCTCCCACTTGGACCCCAGATTACAAATAAGGTGACTTCTTTGGGCTAAGAACAAAGTCTAAGTCTCTACTTCTAATTCTAAGTCTCTGAGTTTTCCTCTCTTCAAAAGAGAGAGTGAGAACTTTTAATTCTGGACAAGATGAAATAGACTTACCTATTTTTATGCCTCCTATGAAGTACAGCTCAAAGCCTCGATATTATACTCATAATTTTTGATAGATGACCCGAAAGGTAAGAGCAAGAAGGCAGATGGGCTAGGGATCCAAGGACTCAAAACCCAACATGGACATGAGTTTCCAGAATTTCCTTTATGCCTCATATGCCTCAAACAGGGTGCTGGGGAAGCCTTTAAACTGGAGAGGCTGCTGGGAATAGACAATAACATCCCTGAGCAAAGACAGCTCTCCTGCCAAAGGACTGGGAAAAAATAGCCTAGCAAGATAGACCACCTTTGTGTTTTGTTTCTTTTTTGATGGAGTCTTGCTCTGTCACCCAGCCTGGAGTGCAGCTGCACGCCATCATGGCTCATGGCAACCGCCGCCTCCCAGGTCCAGGTGATTCTCCTGCCTCAGCCTCCGGGTTGCTGGAATTACAGGCGTGCACTACCAAGTACGGCTAATTTTTGTATTTTTAGTAGGGATGGGGTTTCACAGTGTCGGCCAGGCTGGTCTCGAACTCCTGACCTCAGGTGATTCACCTGCCTCGGCCTCCCAAAGTACTGGAATTATAGGCGTGAGCCACTGCACCTGGCCAAGATAGACAACTTTTGATAATAAACATCCTACTCCAGTAAAATATCAGAAGAAAACTCATTCCCCCACCCCAACACCATCAATAAGTGCCTGGCAGTTACAAAGCGCCCCGACCTTTTCATGGTGCTAGCAGAGACGAAGTGGGAATCTTGGACTTGGAGCTCCACCCAGCAGCAGGAGAAGCCCTCCACCTCGCCAAGAGGATGACATGGGTTGGGGGTAAGTGGGCAGCCTGAATTTCCACTGTGACTCAGCACAGCAAAGCACCCTGCCCCCTTGCAGGGCAGTGCCATCTGAATACTTTAGTTATATCATCTATATACTTGAGAGACATTCTCAGGTGCAGAGACAGCCAAGGGCACCCTGGACCGTCTCCATCACCTGCTGGTAGCAAACGCCCCTCCCCACCTGGGGGCAGTGAGGCTGGGGGCTGTCCACCCAGCATGAGTTTTAGCGGAGGACTGATGAAGGAGAAGATCTAGTTTCATCGCATAATACTCAGGATGAAATTGAAAATCACTCATGCTACCAAACGAGGTAGCATGCTGTCTCAACTTGAATGCAAACAGATAATCAACAGAAGCCAATATCCAGATGACAAGACATGAGAATTATCTGACAAGAATTTTAAAGCATGTACGTAGAGGAAATATTCAATTGCTTCAGTAAGCAATTAAGAACTTGATGGACAAAAATGAAAAATCACATACACAAAAAAAACCTATGATACAAAGTAGAACCAAATGAAAATTTTAGAACTGAAAAAGACAGTAACTATTATTTTTAAAACCTCACTAAATGGGCTTAACAGAAGAATGGATATGAGAGAGGATGGAATCAGGAAACTGAAGCTGGAGCAAGAGAAATGACCCAATGTTAACACAGAGGAAATACACCAGGGAAATAAGAAGACCAGGGCCCTGGGGGCTTGTGGCCACTGTGACAAAAGACCTCGCCTGACATTCACATCATCAGAGTCAGGAAAGAGAGAGAAGAAAGAAAACAAAACAGTTACCAAATTAAACTTCCGGATTTAGGCAACAGACATTAACCTACAGTCAAAGAAGCTGAGCACACAGGCTGAACCCAAAGTAATCCCTACCAAGTCACATTAATATCAAACTCTGAAAACCAAAACCAAGGAAGAATATTGAAAGGAGCTGAAGAGAAACAGATACTCAAGGAAAGCAATGATTTGGATGACGGCAGGTTTCTCATCAGAAACACGAAGGCCAGAAGGAAAAGGTACAGCATGTCCAATGCTAAGAGAAAATAAATGCCCATACCAGAATGCTGCACACAGCAAATAACATCTTTAGGAATGAAGGTCAAAGCCAAGCATTCGCAAATGAAGGAATACTAAGAAAATTGTTCACCAGCCCAAAAAAATGACTAAATAAAATTTATCAAACAGAAAGGAAATAATAAAAGTAAAAAATTTAGAACATGAAATTAAGAAGAAACAGTAGAAAAGTGAAAATATGGGTAAATACAATAGACTATCATTTCCTCTTCAGTTTTTTAAAAACTGTATTTGATGATTAAAATTTATAATATTGTCTGCAATATTATTCTATGTATATAGAGGACATATTTAAGATAAACATATGATAAAAGAAGGAAATCAATTCAAATTTATCCACATTAAAGAAATATTTCTATATTTAAATCAAAGTAGGAAAAGTACAGTGTACAAAAAATAGAAAGTACCAACACATTTTGAAAAGTTGTGTATGCATCATGTAACACCCAGAGAAACCATTCAAAAAAACTATACAAAAAGATATACCCCCTAAAAACTATGGGTCAATCAAAGTGTAATTGTGTAAAAAAAAGAAACAACCACAGAAGTCAGGAAAATGAAACAAATAAAAAACAGAAGGATGCTATCCTTTCCATTTTTCTGTATATCGAAAATTGTTCTGAAAAGATGAAGTCTATTTTTTTCAATCTGGGAAAAGGGACCAGAGGGGGTAAAAAAACAAAAAGCAAGTGATGAAATAGCAGAAGGCAGGCTTAACACATATATAGTCACATTAAATATAATGATCTGAATACACAAAATTAAAGATAGAGGTAGAATGCATTTAAGAACATGCTGTCTACAGGAAACTCCATGAACTATAATAATATAGGCAGCGTGAAAGTAAAAGGATGATAAGCATATATTGTGCAAGCAATAATCCAAAGAACGCATAAGATAAAGTAGATTTCAGAGCAAAGAGAATTACCAGGGTCAGAGAGGAACATTACCTAAGGATAAAATAGTCAGACTGTCCAGGAGACACAGCAATCTAAATGTATATACATAAACAGCTAGATTCAAATACATGGAACAAAAACTGATAAAACTAAAAAGAGAAATAGACAAATCCACTGTTATAGTTGGAGCCTTTAACACCCCTCTCCCAACTTTGACAGAATTAGTCAAAAATGAGTGAGAATATAAAAGGGTTAGACAACATAATGAATGAGCAGGTTTGAACTGGCATTTGCAGAACTTAACATCATCAATACAAAAGACATATTCTTTTCAAGCAGCCATCCAACATTCACCCACATAAACCATATCCTAAACACTAAACAAACCTCAGCAAATTTAAAAGAAGTGAAACCATACAGAGTTTGTTTTCTGATCATGAGATATTCAAACTGAAATGTAATTACAGAAGGTTTTCAAGAAAGTTCCCTAATGTTTGGAAATTATAAAACATACTTCTAAATAACTCATGGGTCAAAGTAGAAGTCAAACGAAAATGAAATACATTCAACTGAATGAAAAAACACATATAACATATTAAAATGTGTGAGTCGTAGCTAACACAGTGCTGAGATGAATCTGTGTAGCACAAAATATTCACATTAAAAACCAAGATTTCATGGCCCTACTGCTCTAAACATTCCCAATCTAGTCTGATCTCAGAAGCTAAGCAGGGCCTGCTCTGGTCAGCACTTGGATAAGAGACTGCCTGGGAACAGGCGCAGGCTTAAATTTTAAAATTATTTTTAAACATTTTAAAATTTTATATTCATTTTATTTAAAAATAACTTTTTTTAAAAAGAGGAAAGAAAAAAGTGGTCATATCAATAATCTAAGCTCCCACCTTAAGAAAAAAGAACAGCAAAATTTTTCCAAAGAAAATATAAAAATCATAGCAGAAATCAATGAAATTAGAAAAAGAGAAGTAATAAAAAAATCAGTTGGGGGAAAAAATAAACTATTTTTAAAAAACACTAGTTCTACTAAAGAAATTTCATTTCAGGAATTCAGTAGAAATCACAAACTTGTTACAGTTTCGAATCACTGTAAAATATGAAATACGCAGCTTTAAAAATGACAAAATCTATATAGGAACTATATGCTGAAACTATAAAATATGAATTTTAAAAATCAAAGATATAAGTAAACAGAAAGACATCCTTTTTTCATGGACTGCAAGATTCAATATTTCAGATGTCATTGCTCTAATCATAACCCTAACTTGTTAGTTTAATATACTATCTACCAAAATCCCATAGCTATAAAAATTTATTCTAAATTCATATGGAAAGAATAGCTAAATTTTCTTTTCTTTTCTTTTTTGAGACAGAGTCTTGCTCTGTTGCCCAGCCTGGAGTGCAGTGGCATGATCTCGGCTCACTGCAACATCTGCCTTCTGGGTTCAAGCGATTCTCCTGCCTCAGCCTCCTGAGTAGCCCACCACCATGCCTGGCTAAGTTTTGTGTTTTAGTAGAGATGGAGTTTCACTATGTAGGTCAAGGTGGTCTCGAACTCCTGACCTCAAATGATCCACCCTACTCGGTCTCCCAAACTGCTGGGATTACAGGTGTGAGCCACTGCACCTGGCCAACAATAGCCAAATTTTCTTTAAAAGAGAAGAATAAGTGGAAGTTTATTACTCTACCTGACTGTAAGACTTACATATACAACTACAGTAATCAAGAGAGTGTAGGTACTAGCAGAAGAGAAACATAATCAATGAAACAGAACAGAGAACCCAGAAATAAACCCATGAAGGGATAACCACCTGACTTTTAACTAAAGTGCAAAAGTAATTTACTTGAAGAAAGAGAATCTCTTCACTTTATGGTACTGGAGCACTTGGATACCCATAGGTAAAAAAAATGAACCTCAAGCTAAGTCTCGTACTTCATACAAAAATTAATTCAAAATTGATTGTGGACTTAAAAGCAAATTGTAAAACTATTAAACTTTGAGAAGAAAACCTAAGAGAAAATCTTCAAGACATTTAGCAAGGTGAAGAGCTATTCTACATGAAATCCAAAGTAAAAAAGAAACACAAAGAAAAAAAGTCAGTAAATCAGGACTTCAAAATTTAAAATCATTGCTCTCCAAAACCTTGTTAAAAGGAAGAAAAGCCAATCCACAAATTAAGAGAAAATCACTGACAAAGGCTGCATATCTGGAATATGTAAAGAGCTCTCAAAACCCAACTGTACAAAAACCAACAATTCACTCAGAAAATGGGCAAAAAGACTAACACACATTTCACAGAAGAGGAGATACTGATGGCAAATAAGCATGTAACTTCATGAACCTTAGAGAAAGGCAAATTAAAGCCATAAACTGAAAAAGAAACAGAAAGGCGCAGTGGATACCAGAGTAGATGCAGAACTCAGATTTGTCCGACATTGCTACGAGGAATGTAAAATGATCCAGCCACTCTGGGAAACAGCTTGGTGGTTACCGCAGAAAAACAACAAAACAAACAAAAGCAAACACACAAAACTGAACATACGCTTACCATGTGACACAGAAATCACACTCTTGGTTTCCATGTCAGAGAAATAAAACGTATGCCTATACAAAAACTTATACACAGCAGCTTTCTCATAATCACAATCTCCGAAAAAACCCCGATGGCCTTAAAGGAGTGAGGGGTTAAATAAACCGTGGGGCATTCATACCAGGCAGTACCCTTCAGGATTAAAAAGAAACAAACGCTTGACACACGCACGTCGGAGGGGATGTCCAGAGGATTATGCTGAGAAAAGGCAATCTCAGAACGTTACCTACCGTATGATTCGATTCAAAACCCACTCTTGGATCACACATTAGGGGTGTCCAGGATAAGGGATGGGGGGCGACATGGGTGTGACTGTAACAGGACAGCCAAGAAGACATTCCTCCCGAGATCCTTGCAGTGAGGGGGACAGCTCTGTGTCTTCTCTGCACTGGTGGTTACAGGCACCACGCGTATAGTAAAAACGCACCAAACTATATACAGACACACACAAATGAGTGTGTCTAAAGCTGGTGACATCTGAATGAGGGTTGTAAACTGTGCCAGTGGCAGTGCTCTGGTTTGGGTATAGCCACAATAGTTATGATAGTCATGGTCACTAAACAGTACCCAGACCCTTCAATACTATTTTTGCAAATTCCTTTTAAACTATAATAATATCAAATGTTAAAGTTAAATAAATGAAAGATAATGGTTTAATGGACTCTAGATTTCTTCCTTTTTAATTGTTAACAGTAGCAGATTTCATTGCAGTTACTCAGAATTACAGAAGGTGGAATTAAGGTCAAAGTCTTTTGCAATCTTTATAGGTACTGTTGTAAAGCAGAGAATAGGAGAAAAAGTAGAGAAAAAGGCTAAATCCACTGCAGTCACCAGTGTCAGGGTATCAATAGCTCATGATATAATTGTGAGTTTGTGAGTTTTAGGTCCTGGAACAATGAACATCTGGGAATATTTTTATATTGATTTCACTAATTATGGCTATCAATGTTTTCCAGTTAGGCATCACAGATTCTCAGAAGTCATCAAGGAATGTAGGGTAGCTAATTACAAGCTCTGCCTTCATAATTACACAATATAAACTAGTTTGTACTCAAATGTCTATATCCTGCAGTATTACATAGTTATTGGGGGAGAAAAACAAGGAACAAAGTGGATAAGGACCAGAAGGCTGGAAAACTGCAGGTGACCATCTGTCACACTTTTGTATGACCAGTCATAGAATCTCCTTCTGTAATGTTTCTTTTCTCTGCCCCTTGCTTCAAGAACTGCCTTTCTGCACTTCATCAAGAAAATAAAATGAAGCTGTTCTTAGGATGTCTCTCTGTTGCCAGCCTGGATGCGGACCTGCCCTCATCACCAACCTTCTCAAGAGACTCACTCCTCCTTCCCTGCCACAGGCAAGGATGTCAGCCCCTGGCTGCGGACACGTTTCTCACTCTGGCTTTCCCTTCTTGAGCAACTTATTAGTTACCGAGTTCTGATTTTTTCCTTCCTTCACTTTCATCTAAACAAACCCCAAACTTATCCCAGATAGCCAATCAGTCAAACTTCTGTTTCTATGTTAGCTGGGAAAAAGTGGTATAGAATAGAAATATTCGTAATACCCTCATAAAACATGTGCTCCCAATGGTATGGAATGACATCTACACAAGCTGCATAAAATATGTGTCTCACAATCCAAATTTGGAGCCTGCTTCGACTTTGCTTTGTCCAGATGTTTTCTTCACCCTTTAATGCACTGTGTGGACCAGGCATTTCCTGTTCTGAGATGGTTATGAGAAGAAGGCAACACAGGCCTGCACCATGCCACTCCTCTTCCCTTTAACAAACTACAAAACAAAATTCCTAAAAAGAAAGTTCATCATTCCCAGACCCAACTCTCTTAACAACTCAGCCCAGCCTTATTTATTTGTTAATATTTTAAACTGATCATACAGTCCACTGAAGCTTTACTGTGCATGAAGCACTATGCTGGTGCTTGCCGGCATCTCACTTAATCCATGAAATATTCTAGTCTGAAAGACAAAACAATGGACAATGGCCAGACCGCAGAGGATCACAGAATTCTGAGTCACCACCTCTGCAGCAAACAGCCCAGGAAAAAGAAGCCACCACCTCTGCACCACTGGCACAGCACATTCGGGATCTGTCAATAACAGAAGCATCCCTAATTTGTGCCCACTTCCAATTCAGAACCAATCTGAAAAAGCCAAGTATGCTCCCCAAACCCATCACAAAGAATGCCTGGCTTCCTGTGAGCCTGTGCCAGCTTCATGATGCCAACAGCCTTCTGCCAGAGCCCACCCAAAGCCTTCCCTTCTACCACAGAGCTTTCCCACCCTGCCCGCTCTTAAGTCTCTGCCAAATGCAAGTGATGGGGGCTAATCTCCCCTTACTGAAGCACCTCTGAATAAACAGCCTCTGCTTTTTCTCATTTAGGGGGTCTTGTTTGTTCCCAGAAGTCCTGTTGTCCTGCAGGATCATGTACATCTTTTGCAGATGCAGACACTGATGTGCAGTGAACAGAAACCTGCAGAAGGCCATTACTGCCCAAGGGGATGTCTCCACCATTCCAATCTCAGAGTCCCCCGCTTCCCCCCCACCTCCTGGTGCCCACTGTCATTTGCTCTCAATATTAAACAATGGCATAAGTCTCCCTATCAGACCTGCAACCGCAGAAACCAGGGGCTCATGTTTACATTTATCTTGGTGACTTTAAATGATTAGGGGTCTTCCTTTTGTCATAGGAAAAGGAACACTAAACCTGGCCACACACGGAGGACAATTGATCATTTGTCTGTTCTTAATAAGAAGATACATTTTCTCCTATGCCAAAACAGACAGAGGAGAGTGATGAGCACGGGGAACCATCAGCAACTCAGCCCAGTCCGTGGGGGAACTGACCCGGCTGATCTGGTTGGTGCAGTCAGAGACAAGTATCCCAAGAAGGGAATGAACTTTCCTGGACATTGCTCACAAAACACCCTTTTCCCCATTCAATTCCCGTCAGTCCTGACCCAACAGGACCAGTTTAAGAACTATCTCAACAAAATGTTTAAGATACTAAAAATCTGTTATTTTGCAATATTTAAAGTAGTTGCTATATGAAAGCTGGTCTTACCTGCTAGAAGGGGGGTAAAACTACATGTATAACTCAAAGGGATAGTAGGTAGATGTAGAAAGAACCATGAGATTTTGAACAATAGTACTTCGATATTCACCAAAAGCTCAGGGCTACTTGACAACCTGGGGACTTTTAAAATGCAGAGAATGCAAATCTACTTAACACTTGAGATTGTCACATGCATGGCTGAGTTCATTAGTGCCCTCATCATGGATAAAATCCTTATGGCTTATTGTTGATTAAATCCTAGAGGTCACTGTTAAATTCACCACGCTCAGGAAGCACACTGCGGCTCCAGGTTCAGGTTACTGCAGCTCTAATTCTCTCCTCTTGCCCTTACCAGACTTCAGTTTAGAAACTCTCAGCATTTCTACATCGTTGGTCTTAACGTCTGCCAAAAGCACTTTACTAACTTCCAAACTGGTGGAAAATGTACAACATTTAAACAAAAAATCTCTCATAAGATGGTGCCTTAAGATGAATTCCTTTTTAATGAAAATTCTATTACTTGCCATGACTAACTGCAGTGCCATTTTAGGTAGGAGGATACAGTAACTGTTTGGGCATTAAAAGTAAGCAAAGCACTATGCATGTGTAATATCTATGTTCTCTAAACAGGAAGGATGGTAAATCAGATGCGGGGAGAAGTGTCCCATGGAGGAATAGGTGAGTCTTGAGGGTTGCTACGGTTTGGATATGGTTTGTTGGGCCCCACCAAAACTCACGTTGAAATTTGATCCCCAGTGTGGTGGTGTGGAAAGGTGGGGCCCACAGGAGGTGCTGGGCCGTTGGGCTGGGTACAGTTCTCATGGTACGAGTGAGTTCTTGCTGTGGTGAGGCTGGACTGGTTCTTGAGAGAAGGCAGGACAGCCTTCGGGTTCGGTGCCTCTTTGTACCTGTCCACTTCCCCTTTGACCCTCCCTGCCACGTCGTGACAAGACACAAAAGCTTCCTGCTGAAAGCCAGGGCCATGCCCTGGAACTTCTCACCCTGCAGAAGCCAAACAAACTTCTTTTCTTTATAAATTACCCAGCCTCAGGTGTCGAGTTATAGCAACACTAAAGAAATCAAGACAAAGAAGCAAACGCCATGGTCCCCCGGGTAGCTCAGGAGCAGGACACGTGGTCGGACCACAGAACGGCATGTGGCTTGTCACTTCCAGTCACTATTCTGTCCTCAATCCTACATGGTACACACATGAAGGCTGTGTCCTCCTAGAACGTTTACGTCTTTCTCCAGATCGTCATTTCACTGACTTTTTCTCTACAAAATAATTTCTATGGAATGTTAACAGAGAACGTTTCCATGAAAATGATGTCCATTGTCTAATAATGTTGGGATGCTGAGCTCACCCTGTGCTCCAATCCCACTGAGATTCCCAAGGAACTTCAGTATCTCAAAGACTCCAGCAAGTTCCGAGATTACACAACAAATACAAGTTTTACTCTGTTTAATTCAGTGTTTCATAAACATTTTCACATGGAAACTTTTCTCACAGACCACGTGTGACACATTGGATGGCACAAGTGTTTCTCAGAGGGTGTTCTAGACAGGACGGCAGTACGTGTGTGTGGCACTTTCTCATGCAGGACTAGAAGCAGCAGGCAGGCACCAAGATGGCCCCAGTGATCCCGGTCTTTTATTATTCACATCCTTGTGTTGTCCTCTCCCACACTCTAACAGGGCTGGTCTGTGTGGTCAACAGAATAAGGCAAAGTGATGGTAGGTCAGTTTTCAAATGAGGTAATAAAAGACTGTGGCTCCCATCTCGGACTGACTCTTCCATGATCTCTTGCTCTGGAGCAAGATGACCGCCATGTTGTGAGGAAGCTCAGGCAGCCTATGGAAGGATCCACTCGGTAAGGAGCTGAGGTTTCACACCAACAACCATGTGGGCGAACTTGGGGAGCAGATCCTCCGTCTAATGAACATTTAGAAGGCAGCTTGAGGGTAACCTCTTCAGAAACCATGAGCTAGAACCACCTAGCTAGACTACTAACAAATTCCTGACCTCAGACATTGCAAGATCCTGTTTGTTACTTTAAGCTAAGTTTGGAGGCAATGTATTGTGCGACAATAGATAACAAACATACCAGATAACAAAGCCTGGGAAGTGTGATTAGGATTATACTCAGGAAAATGTTTCATTCATTCAAATGTGTATTACACTGATCCTATGAACCAGGCACTACCCCAGGCACGGAGATACAGCAGTTGACCAGACAGATAATCCTGTTACCTGTCTTATTTTCAGGTGACTGCACTTCCTTGTCTCCCATGCAACACAGCATGGAAGGACTAACCATTTCTTGCCAGTGGACTGGGAGCAGCTCATACAACCTCCATGTCTTGAGCCATCAGCTTCCTCTTCTATGCTCCCTTTGTTCTTGCTACCAACTGAAGACAGACTTGACCTAGTTTCAGCTGTGCAGAATATGATGATGTCTTGGCTGTGACGGATCAAAACATGTTTGAAACCTGGATTCTTGAGTTACAACAGCAGAGACAGCAGACTCACTCCAGTGACCTGATGGCTCAAAGCAGGGTCATTACATGAAATAATAAAAATAAACTTCTGTGTTTTTTAAGCCCTTGACTGTTCAGTTTCTTTGCTGTAGCCTGAACCTTACTGACAAAATTTATAATCAGAAAGAAAAATGTATTAGACACATGATGGAAAGAAACTGTATACAGTTACTCCAAAAAATGTAGCATCTTTCATGTATCAAATAGAATCCCAAGACAACTCTACTTTGGCTTACAGCACACATTTCTCTGTCATTTTTACTCCTTGTACATTTTTTATCACAACAAACAAACAACTAAGAATAAGAGTAGAATAAGGTCTACAGACTTGGCCAAATCCAGCCCACCACCTGTTTTGGAAGATTAAGTTTTATTGGCACAGTCACACTCATCTGTTCATGTGTAGTCGATGGCTGCTTTTGCACAGCAAGTGCAGGGTGAGTAGCGGCAATAGACCGAATGTTTGCTCTATGACCCTTTAGAAGACAAAATCTTTCAATGCCAGTTGTAGGGAGTATGTTTCAATGTAAACTATTTTAGTGAAAACACTTTACTATTAGCTCATTATTAAAACTCATAATGTCTAAAAATCAACTTGTCCTGATTCCATTTTGAATCTCTGAGCAGCCAGGGTTTCTTTCTGTTACTTTCTTGAGGAAAAAAAAAAATAAAGCAAGCAACATCTTTTTGAAGCACTCTTCTTTCTGAATGAGACCAAAGCACACCCCCACCCATGCTCTGCTCCCTTCAGAGGTGGCTGGGATGGTGCGCTGTGGGCTGTCACAGCTCTGATTAGTTTCCAGCTCTTGCCTTGGCGTGGATGATTCAGCCCTGACTTAGCAGCTAGACTTTAAAAAAAAACCAGAAAAACACTCTTTGGAACAGCTTAGAGTAGGTGCAATCATAGACACCTCTTTGCAGAGGTCTTTGAAAACAGCACTGCAGTCTGCTGTTACAGACAGAACATGGCTCTAAGATCAGTGACACATAAACCCCACCGAGGCATCTCAAATTGCCCACACCCTGTGTCAGTTAGCAAGATGACACAACCCACTGGGGGTTCCAACCCTGGCCCAGTGACGACTGAGTCTTTGTGACAGTGGAACCTAAACGCTCTGGGTGCCCAAGAGACAAGGCCATCTCAGCACAGATGCAACTTCCACGAACCTTAAAATAAAGCTCACCCTTGGGAGAATAGCTGAAACTCCTTTTTTGAAGGAGACACCTGGCAACCCATGGGGAATGAATACAGTATAAGGAAGAGGGAAGAATCCATCAGTCTCTGAGGACAGTCTGGATGGAAATTCTGCCAGGGGTATCTGACCCCTGACTGTATCTGGCCCTTACCAGCAGCTGCTCCCCCACTTCCCTCTTGTCCATCATTCTCAGCAAACTGACACAAGTACAGAAAACCAAACACTGCATGGTCTCACTCATAAGTGGGTGTTGAACAATGAGAACACATGAATGCAGGGAGAGGAAATTCACACACTGGGGCATTGGGGGTGAGGGGCTAGGGGAAGGATAGCAGGGGGTGGGGGGGATTGGGGAGGGGATACCATTAGGAGAAACACCTAATGCAGACGATAGATGCAGCAAACCACCATGGCACGTGTATAACTAGGTAACAAACCTGCACGATCAGCACATGTACCTCAGAACTTAAAGTATAATAAATAATTTTTTTTTTAAAGAGTGCCTCTGAACAAACTGCCTGTGCACCAGGTGGGGCCTGAGACTCCCCTCGAGGAGAGTCAGAGAGAAGGGGAATAGTCGCCCCTGGGGAAACTGGTTAACTAGAACCACCCAGGGCTCCAGAATGCACAAGCTCCCAGGGAATCCTTAAGCAAATTAAGCCACCCAGGTTAAAGTTAGATGTAAACCTCAACGGTACTTAATGATGGAAACACAGGTTATAACAGCAAAGCTTCCTCCAGACCTCCCCAGCACTTGCCCACTGTCCCTGCCCGCTCTCCTCCCTCCTGATGTAAGGTGCATTGGCTCACGGTGCACGTGGTCCCTCTGGAGCAGTGCCAGCCACTGCACACCTGCTCCCACATGGTTCCCAGGGGAGGCTGTAGGAGTAGGTACTTACAGATGGCTCATTTTCCTGCCATGTTTGTGACAGACTGACTCTAGGTTGCATACCCAGCAGCCATCCTCCTCCCCACTCCTCATCTCAGCTTCTGGGGAGGTCTCCTAGAGGGCGTGGCCTGGGGTCCGGGGCATGACCTGTTGATCTGAAGGTGTGACCTGTTGATCTGAGGGCGTGACCTGCACTCTGAGGGCGTGGCCTGCACCCTGGGGGCGTGGCCTGTTGATATGAGGGCGTGCCCTGAGCTACGAGGGTGTGGCCTGTTATCTGAGGGAGGGCGTGGCCTGAGCTCCGAGGGCGTGGTCTAGGTCGCCTCCGTCCTCCACCTGCGGCGCCCGGCCGGGTACCAGACTGCGGAGCTCCGCCCTTAGGACCATTGGAAAGCACTGAGCAGGTGGAGGCCGGAGTGCGGGCGGCAGCAAGAGGCTCCCGCGGAGGAAGCCACACACACCTCACAGGCCTGTCCGCAGGGCCGGACAATAGGTCAGGATGTCAGGACAGGCCATTTCGGTGCGCAGGGCAAGCGGAGGGGGTGCTCACTTGCGGAAAAGCCTTCCTCCCTTGTCCTCTCGGATACTCCCTGGCGTCTGCAGGACCTCCCGGCAAGAAAGGGCGGAGGGACAGAGAGCTAAACACCTGTCGGGCTAGCGTTTCACCTCTCTGCTCAGGCTTCCATATCACTTCAGTCCTTAAAGTTATTGTAAAATCACAACAAATAGCCCTCACCACCCAGGACCGTGAATTCATCCCCTGAATTCGCTCTGCTCTTCTTCCTGGCAGCCCATCCCCCCCAAAGAATGGTCTGAGCTAATCCATTCTCCTTATAATATTTGGTCGTGGATGGTGAATCATGGTGCATCACCTTTTTAAAAATTACGTTTTAATTTATAATTGACACAAAATAAAATAATGTTACACAGTATTGCAGTGCACGTGTAAGTTGTATAATGATCAAATCAGGATTGTGACCATATCTATCATTTTAGCCATTTCTTTTTGGTGATAACTCTTAGGAGTTACATCTCTAACTCTCTTGAAATCTGTGCACTACTGTTACTTGCTGTAATCACCCCCACTGGATCACAGAACACCAGAACTTACTCCTAACTGTAACTTTGTACCTGTGGAACCACTTCTCCCATTTCTCCCTGCCCACCCTAGCCTCTGATAACCACGACTGTGCTCTCAACTTCTATGAAATCAACTTGTATAGAGTCCGCGTGTGAGTGACATCAGGCAGTATTGATATTTCTGTGCCTGGCTTCTTTAACTTACCATCTTTAAACGGAACTTCTCTCCATCTGTCTGACTATGATTTCTGAGTTGAACAAACAGGGCTGCATGACCAGCTGTTGAGAGGCTAAACAAATGCATGATGAAACCCTACGCCGACACCAGTATTCATATTTTAAAGACATAAGGCACACACGCAAAAATCAATCACCACACATCTACGCACTTCCTCTTCATGGCTTTTCTCTCTTGCAACAGACACATTTGTAGATCTCAAGCCAAAACAAAGATCATTCAGAATATCAACAGAGAAAAACCCGATTCATTTTTCTAAGAGTTGTATTATTATCGTCACTATTTTTTTAACTACTCTACACCACTGCTGTTTTGGATTCTATCTAGAAGACTCATTATCTTTTCCTGACTTCTCTTTTGCAATGGACTTCTGAATTTCTATGAATCTTGGCTAGAAAGGGAATCACTTCTCTATAAGAGGACACAGCAGAAGGATTCAAATTTAAATGTTTCAAAACAAGCTTCCCTTGGCTTGAGGGTTATAATAACATAGCTAATATTAGTGAATATTATGGTTGATATTAATTTATATGAGTAATATATTTTCCAAGATTCTTAAAACTTAATACAGGCATATATATTTGTAACAGACATGTAGATACATACACAGATACGGAAATACGTACGAAAATTAACAATAAAAGCTCATTCAGTTGCCTGTCGCCACTCCCACTGACCCAGTGACGGCTTCTGATACATCATTCTCAGGCCAATTTCAAGCTGATTTATATTTTAGCTCATAAATGTACTTGTCACCTTTGAATGTCAAGACTACGCAAGGTCTCAGACACAGAAGATGAAATATAAATGCTATGGCTTGCTTTCAAGGACTTCAGAGTCTTGTAGTAACATATGTGAAAATTCATTTTTTTTTTTTTTTTTTGAGATGGAGTCTCACTCTGTCACCCAGGCTGGAGTGCAGTGGTGCAATCTCAGCTCAGTGCAACCTCTGCCACCTTGGTTCAAGCAATTCTCCTGCCTCAGCCTCCTGAGTAGCTGGGATTACAGGCACGTGCCACCATGCCCGGCTAATTTTTGTATTTTCAGTAGAGACGGGGTTTCACCACGTTGGCCAGGCTGGTCTCGATCTTCTGACCTTGTGATCCGCCTGCCTCTGCCTCCCAAAGTGCTGGGATTACAGGCGTGAGCCACGGCGCCCGGCTCCATCTGTCTCTCTTGCCTCATCTCAGGTGCCCACCCTTTGCTCTCTTACCACTTCTCCAGTTTCTCCAGAGGCTGCTGTTTCTTCTGGCTTCTAGACCCTCCCTCTGCTGTTACCTCTGATTTGAAACCTGCCGTCTCCTCTGTGCCCCTCCCTTGCCCCACAGTCTCTCAGCTCCAGGGAGTGGCCCTTCCCATCCCCCACTATGTCACGGCACGGCTCTCCAGCGTATGTTCTCAAAGCATCCTGAACTTCTCTTCTCCAATTTATTAAGAGATGGTCAGTCCAGTGTTTGTCTAAACATGGGACCGTGTGCACTGTCTTGGCCTGTAGCATGACCCCACACATAAGAAGAATTCATAAATAATGTGTTTAAGAAATCATAACTGAACACCATAAACTTTGCAGGGAGTTGTCTCAGTCATAGCATTTTGGGTTTACACATTTAAGTTTAAAAAATTTCCCACAGATAGATGGAAAGAAAACAAATGTTTTAAATATTTTGGGTTCCATCTGCACATCAGATGCTCCCATCTGCTCCTAAAATGGCTAATCACAGGTCTCATCTGCTTGTGTAAGAACGTGTTTGACAAGTTCAAATCTCTTACAGGGGGGAAATATCCTAGCATCAGTGGTTTCTGTCATAGACGGAACAGCTAGAGGCAATCAGGACCTGGAGACTTCAGCAAAAAACATAATCACATATTGCAGGTTAATTTTCTCAGGACTTAGTTTACAGATGACTGACCATGGAATTTGAGATCAATGTATCACTAAACTCTGGAAAACAAGAGTCTGGCTGTAGCACCACATTTCAGTGCTAAATTTAAATCACCTTTGTTCTCTGTATAAGCCGTAGCCATAAATTTCTCATTGATTTCTTTCCGGGAAGTTTATGGTCACTGTCACCTTGTCACGGCTGTGATGTGGCACCACCATTCTGCATTATCTGTGACAGCCCCTGGCATTGACGTAAGTGGGTTTTGATGGTTTCCTTTCCAAGGCAGAATTTATTTAATATTTATCCTTGGCTGCAATGGGAACGAGAGTCTGGTTGATTCAAATGCAGTAGCTCTCACTTGTGCCAAATCAATATAGTAATCAATGGAGAAAATATGTGTTTCTCCCTCATAGAAAATAGTGCTAGGCATAGTAAAGAAAGAAAGAGAAAACATGTAAGTTAGTGGACTCTCTGTCTCGAAATTATTTGCTAATTTTAAAAAGCGTGTTTGTTTTGTGCAGAAAGTGGCAATTAGAAGAATGAAGAAATAGAGACAAGGCGTGTCATTACGTGGACTCCATTTTCTCAAAACCATTTGCAAATTTTAAAAAGAACCTTAACGCAAGAGATTTCTTCTAAGTCATGTAACTGTCTTCTGATTCTACATACACTTCCCTGCAAAGTTCTTCCATTGTTGAAGACAGCGTCTACATCAGGTAAGAAAATCGTCCCACTTCCCAGGACGAAGAATGACAAGCGTGAAGGGAACGTGTGAGCTTCCTTAGGACTCGATGAGGTGGGGCGGCGATGAGAAAGGTGAGCAGCTATGTCCCCCGACGCTGTAGAACTGGGGGCTGAGAAGCGACTGCCCAGTGAAGAGGGGAAGTGGAGACGGAGAAAGGAACCACCAAGGCCCTCAGCGGGAGGGTCTCTGCACACCCTGCTGCATGCTTGCTTTGGAAATAGCAACGTGGAGAGGGGTCTTGTTAAAGGCACCAGGATCACCGGGTGGAAGAGTCCACAGACTACCTCCAGCTTAGCCTCAAAACAGCAAACAGACCACAGCGTGGGGCGGAAGGGCCACTACACGCTGAGGCACTCAGCTCCCCCTGCCTGGCTCACGTGACCTTTCCTTCTCCTTCAGGGACACAGGGTCTCCCGCCATCGCCTTAGCAAGAATGCCCAGATTCAGGACTTTCATCATTGCCTTCTGCTCTAATGCGGGAAGTCTGGAGGAAAAGAACTTGAGAGCGCATGGCTCACTGGAAGGCATGATGGAGCCTTTCCTCAGGGATTTGTTGGAAAGTTGGGAGAAGGAAACCATGAAGAGCAAAGCCGTTTAGTAAAAAGGCTTTGGGCAGATGATGCAGCCGAAATGTGACCCAGAGGCTTACAGGGAAAATAAGGGAAGAAACAGTATTATTGGCCTAAACTCTCAGATACAAATTTAGAGAGTGGAGGCATTTGTATTCAAACAGAGGTGTAACAGTGTAACGGCATTATTTCTTTGGGTTGACATAAACTTTTCAACAATCTTTCAAGGTAAGAAGTTGCTCCCACAGATGGAAATACGTCAGGGAAGGTTTACATGAAGAGGAAAGGAAAGGGATAGTTTTTACTCATAAGTCTTTGTCAACAAAAATGTCAGTCTGATGAATATCAAGTATACTTTATATGTTTTAAAAATATTTTATATATTTAATTACACACCTTCAATATTCAATTACATACACGTGTGTGTGTGTGTGTGTGTGTGTGTGTGTATACAGGGAATACGGTAGTACATAAGTGTGTGTGACAGGGATTAACAGCACCCCCGCTGTCTCAGCAACCCAAATCCCTCCATCTTGAGCAAAGACAAGTGATACTGGGGGGCTTGGGGGCAGGTTCATTATTTCTACTCTTTCCAGTTTTGGTGGTTAACCCCAGATCTAGGTAATACCCTTCTCATTAAAACACATATTGATTTATCAACTTTAGACTCCAGTACACAAAACCAGCCCTCCCACTATGGCCCCATGAATATCACTTATACTGGTTACCTTTGTAACTTTAAAGAATCCACCTGCGACACTTACGCCGTGATCCCTAGCGCCATAGAATAAGCTGTAACTTTGGTCCCATCCTTTCCTCCCATTCCTCAGATCCTAATTTCTGTCATTTATAAATGTAAAGTTTGCATATTTGTTTTCAGAGTTGAAAATCAACAAATTATCATGATTGTGACTACGTGACAGATACTTTTTAAACCCACAAAAGCAGGTAGAATGCCTTTGTGTCCTTGTATTTCCCCATGATTTCCTCCCTCTGTCCTGTGCTGGCCCATGTCATACCTCTCAGCACACACCTGCCTCGTCCCAGAGCCTCGCTCTTACTCCCAACCACACTGGCCCATTAGGACAGGTTCTCTGGCCTGTCAGTCAGCAACCCCTGGGGCCCCTTCATCAGGCCCCTGTGTTGGCCTCCCTGTTTCCTGGGTCCAGTGTCTTTCGTGACATTTGATTTATTATGCCGTTTTGCTGGAAGGAGGCCCACGGTCTGAGTCCTTGAACATACAATCGTCCCTCAGTATCTGTGGTGGATGGACTCCAGACACCAAAATCTGCAGAGCTCAAGTACCTGAGATAAAATGGCCTGGTGTTTGCACATAACCTCTGCATACCCTCCAGCATAATTTAAATCATCTCTAGATTATTTA
This sequence comes from Ateles fusciceps, assembly GCA_036589455.1. Classification (NCBI taxonomy): domain Eukaryota; kingdom Metazoa; phylum Chordata; class Mammalia; order Primates; family Atelidae; genus Ateles; species Ateles fusciceps. The sequence goes on from JAZHEH010003346.1 coordinate 1,114,799, forward strand.
CAATACCTAATACGATGCAAATGCTGTAAAAATAGGTATTATATTGTGTTGTTTTATTCGTATTGTTTTATTGTTTTTAAAAATATTTTTGATTTACCATTGGTCGAATCCTTGGAATGCAGAACTCGCAGATAAAGACCTACTGTTTACAGGTGTCTTTCTTTTACCATGCACCATGTTATAGACTAATTTTGTCCCCTAAAATTCATATGTTGAAGTCCTATGCCCCCATGTGACTGTGTGGAGACAGAGCCTTTAAGAAAGTGGTTACGGTTAAATGAGGTTGTAAGGGGGAAGCCTAGTCCAACAGGACTGGTGTCCCCATCAGAAGAAAAGAGATCTGGACTGCCTGAGTAAGCAGCAGCCAGGTGAGGACACAGCAGGAAAGCAGCATCTGCAAGCCAAGGAGAGAGACCTCAGAGGCAGCCAGCCCTGTCCACAGGGCTGATCCTGGACTCCCAACCTCCAGAATAGAGAGAATACATTTCTGTTGTTTAAGCCCCACTGTCTGTGGTACTTCGTTATAGCAGCCTGGGCTGACGAAGACATCACACGATAGACAGGAGTCCGGAGGATGGAAATCAGGCCACAGCGTTATTTTTCTGGAGATGTTTGAACACATCTTCTCAGGCTCTTTGTCTGCAACATCCAGTGTCGCAGAGGGAAATTCTGCCTCCATCCTAATTCTCTTTCCACTCACACCTTGATCCCTGGAGTTGCAAAAGTTCACCAACAGGTGTCGAGGTACAAATTCCTGTTTTTCTAGCCATTGTACTTGGCATCTGATCTTCCCCATGTGGGGACTCCCCCACTCCACCTGCCTTCCACCTTCCAAGACAGTTCATGTCGTATCTTGTCTCTGTTGTAAGTGACGTGCTGTTTAATCCCTCATTCAATGGAAAGGATGTAGGAAGGAGGACGAATATGCACTTTCCTTCTCCATCTGCCCAGTGAAAAGAGACGTACTGACAAGTTAACCCCCAGAAGGCCAAGGGCTCCCCCTCAAGTTAACTGACTACCAAAGGAAGAGTGTGCAGGGGCTGAGAACCCGAAGAGACTAGGACCTTGCTGTATTGGAATTAGTGAAAGTAAACAAATAATGATTTCTTTGCATCTTAAGCAGACACATTCTCAAGGCTTTGAGACGACAGGAGAGACTGTAAAGCTATGTCCTGACTACAGTAAGGAGAAAAAAGGAGGCTCTGCTCACTCTACCCAAGGACACCCCCCAGGACAGAGCAGGATGGAGCCCAGCAGCACAGCGCTGCACCTGTAAACCGGCAGGAGAGTGAGTGGCAGGTGGCAGGAAGCTAAGGCCTCCTGACGGGCTGAGTATCAGCCACACAACCCAGCAATGCCACTACTGAGTATTTATCCAAAGGAAGGGAAATCAGTACCTTCAAGAGGTACCTCAGCCCATGGTTACTGCAGCACTGCTCATAACAGCCAAGACAGAACCAACCTAAGTGTCCAAACAGATGGACGAATAAAGAAAATGTGGTATATACTTGGAAGACTATTCAGCCATAAAAAAGAACAAAACCCTTTTATTTGCAGCAACATGGATGAGTCCACAGTTCATTATGTTAAGCAAAATGTCAGGCTCTGAGAAATACCACACATTTTCATGCACATGTGGGAGCTAAAAGGAAATCTGAGCTTTTAGCTCAGATGCAAACTGAGTATTAGAGGCTGGGAAGGGGTGCTGAAGGAGACTGGGGAGAGAGGAGGTTGGCTAACAGATACGAAGCTACAGCCACATAGGAGGAATGAGTTCTGGTGTTCTGCAGCACTGTAGGGTGAATATGGTGAACTGTAACTTACTGTATATTCTCAAAAAGCTAGAAGAGAAGATTGTGAATGCTCCTACTACAAAGATATGATAAATGTTGGACGTGGTGGACATGCTAATCACCCTGACTTAATCGTCACACACTGTGTGCATGTATGGGAATACCACGCTGTGTCTCATAAATATGTATAGTAATTACATGCCAACTAGAAATAAAGGGGCAAAGCAAATGCTAAGCAAAATAAGACAGGTCGCAGAGCAAGCCAAAGGAAGCATCGGGCTGGCTGTGCACCCCAAGAAGGCCAGGAGGGTGCAGTGTGTGCCCCACAGCTCACACTCAGCTATGCGGAGGAAATTTTGCGAAACCTCTGAAAATGGTCCCCAATGCTGTGAGTCACTCAGAACCAGGAGTTACAGAGGAGCCATTTCTCAGGCTGCAAACAAGGTGATCCTGAAAACTGGAGAGGGGAGGAGAGACAGAGGTGGCTGGTGCAGGCACTTTTTAAAATATCATGCTTTCATAACCATTATTTATATTAAACATTAAAATTACCACAATACTGAAATAAGGTAATAAAGTATAGCTTTATGTACTTTATCCTGTTTGCATCTACTAAACATTGGTGCCTTAGGTCACCTCCCCCACTTGGACCACCCTCAGAAATTGTAATTTTCCCTTACAAAGTCCTCCTGAGGCCATGGCCACCTCTCAGCCCATCATTACCCTTTAGCAAGGAAAGCAGGGTGTGTCCAAGGAGCTGTGGGAAATCCACAAATCACCTGATTGTTCTTTACATATAAATAGCATTTTCCCTTTTGAACTATGAAGCCTTATAACTTTATTAACTAAAATAAGAAAGACCTCAGGCTGGTCGCAGGGCTCATGTCTGTAATCCCAACGCTTTGAGAGGCAGAGGTGGGTGGACCGCTGGAGCCCAGGAGTTCAAGACCAGTCTGAGCAACACAGCAGGACCTCATCTCTATAAAAAAGTAAAAAAAACTATTAGCCAGATGTGGTGGTACATGCCCATAATCCCAGCTACTTGGGAGGCTGATGCTGGAGTCCTGCAGTGAGCTATGATCGTGCCACTGCACTCCAGCCTGGGCAACAGAGCAAAACTATGTCTTTAAGTGTTTTTTAATTACAAAATCCTCTCACTTTTCCAGAACATACAATGGGAAGGTACAGCCTCTTCAATAAATGGTGCTGAGAAAGCTAAATCTCCCCGTGCAAAGAATACAACAGGATGGACCCTCACACCATAAATGAAAATAAACTCAAAATGTCGTAAAGACTTCAGTGTAAAACCTGAAACTATAGAACTTCCAGGAGAAAACAGGGGAAAAGCTCCATGACATTGGTCTGGGCGGTGATTTTTGTGAAAATGGTTCCCAAAGCACAGACAGTAAATGCGGTAACAGACCAATGAAACCACACTCAACTACAGGACACAATCAAGGAAGAGATGAGTGTGGGAAATATTTTCCATTTGTACATCTGATAAGGGATTAATGCCCTAAATATACAAGAAACCCAATTCCAAAGTAAGAAAACAAATACACTGATTTAAAAATGGACAAAGGTCCTAAAGAGACATTTCTCAAAACATACAAATGGCCAACAGATTTATTAAAAAATGATCCATATCGCTAATCACCCAAGAAATGCAAATTAAAACCACAAGGTATCACCTCACACCTGTTAGAATGCCTATGATCAAAAAACAAAATATAATTCTCAGCAAGGATGTGGAGAAAAGGGAACCCTGGTGCATTGACGACAGGAATGTAAATGAGTATAGCCATCAGAAAAAAACCACATGGAGGTTCCTCACAAAATTAAAAATTGAACTGCCACGTGATCCAGCAAGCCCACTACTGGGTATCTATCCAAAGCAATGAAATTGGCACGTCCAGGAGAAGCCGGCGCTCCCATGCTTTCAGCACTCTTCACAATATGACACGGACCTCAGTGCCCTTCAAAGTGAGCAGCGAAACAGCAAAAGCACTAACAGAACTCACTGCACTTGTCTAGGGGGCTTCACCCACTCCTGCGCTTAGGCTAGGGTGATCTTAGAACACTGAGGAACACGCCACACCAGCAACCACAGTTTGAAAAACTAACCTGGGATTAAGAAGAAGTACGTAAACAACTGGCCACGTTTGTTAAAGATCTGTAGAAGCAAGGACTGTCCTGACCAAGGACAAAGCAGTTCCCAACCTCCTCAGTACCTGGGTGGCACCCCCAAATGTCTGAGGTCATAAGTCACATCTTGATCGCAGCCCCTTCTCTTCTCCCCGCCCCCCCACTCCTAACACAAGAGCCTGAACTTTGTACTGACTTAAGAAGGCACTTTCCGACACCAGGCCAGCATCTTTCGACTTGCTGGTTCTGCAAATAAACCTGCTTTTACTCCCACCAACTCTCCTCTTTGAGTTTTGGCTTTTGAGCAGTGAGCAGCTGAACCTGGGTTCAGTTACAAAAGGATGAAGAGAGAAAGAAACGTGGTAGATATTCAGTGGGTTACTGCTCAGCCTTACAAAAGGAGATCCTGGTTTTTGCAACATGAGTGAACCTGGAAAACATTATGCTGAGTGAAATACACCAGGCACAGAAAGACAAAGATGGCATGATCTCAGTTCTGTGGGGAATCTAAGAGTTGAACTCACAGAAGCAGACGGCAGAGTAGGACTGGAGTGGTGTTAAGAGGTGGGTCGGGAGAGATGAAAGGACACAAAGCATCAGTTACACAGAAGGGAAACATTCCAGAGCCCTGTTGTAAACCGTGATGACTACAGTAAATAAAAATGTATTTTACTCTTCAAAGTCATTAAGAGGGTAGATTTTGAGCTCTCACCACAAAAAATATTGTAAGTATGTGAGATAATGCAAATTAGAAAAAGAAAGCCCTCCATAGAAAACTGATTAATGGTTGGGGCAAATTGCATACAGAGGCAGAGATGGAGAGAGAGACAGAGAGAGAGAGAGATCTGTCCCATTGTGTTTCATATACTATTCTAAACATTTTTCTGCAGGAAAAAAATTCCTTGAAAACAATATAATTTGGCCAATTGAAAATATAACTTTGTAAAAGAGTCAGTCTAGAAAAAAAAAAAAAAACCACTAACTCATGTATTACTTTCCTATATCTGCTATTAAAAAATACCAGGAACTCAGTGGCTTGAAACAAGACAAATTTCTTGTCTTATGGTGCTGGCGATCAGAAGTCTGGAATTAGCTGCTGGGCTCTGAGAGAACCCTTTCTTTCCAGCTTCCAGAGGCCTCCTGCATTCCCTGGCCCATGGCCACATCCCTCTCTCCTCTCTTTCTAGGTCACATCTCCTGTGGCCCTCTTCTCCCCTCTTACAAAGACCCTGGTGATTAGATTGGGCCCACATGAAGAATCCAGTATAATCTCCCCATCTCAAGATCTGTCACTCAATCACATTTGCAAAATCCCTTTTGCCATGTAAAATAACATAGTCACAGGTTGTGGGAATTAAGAAGTGAACATCTTTGGTGCAGAGAGAGGGTCATTATTCTGCCTTTCACACTCACTAACAATGGGCAGAAGTCACTAAACATGTGCTCTTCCAGTTTCAGGGAGTGCTGGCACGTTCAGAGCCAATTCAGAAGAAAGGTGCTGTGCATCCTTGGACCCTGCCCACCCTGAAGGGAGCAACCCTGGCTACCAGCCTGGCTCTGCCCTCAGGAGATGCATCAGCCACTGCTTCTGTGAGCCGAAGTTCCGAAGCCAGCGTTCCCAAGGTCTGGGAGGAGGGGTGTGATAAAATACATGAGGTGCTTCCCAGAGCTGAGTAAGTGCCAGGATTTAGAAGATGAGGACAGATCATCAATACATTTCCAAAAAAAGAGATGAAAATGGAATGCAGCTTGCCATTTGAAAAGATACCCGTAAAGGCATGGTCTGACACAGAACGGTAACTGTGACAACAGGCGGCACCCAAACACCTTTTAGTTCTGTTTTGTCCCCCGAGTAAACTAAGAGCCAAACAGCATCTGAGAATCCTAACAACTCTGATCACTGCCGTGGTCTGGGTTCTACAGGACCACGTGTGGCAAGGGTTCTGCATACTCTAAAAGCCCACTGGGGGCTCATCCCACGGCACCAGATGTGCCACCCTTGGTGTTTGCAACTAGGGACGCTTGATCTCACAGGACATTCCAGAGGAGGAATCCAGCCCAGGGCGTGAGAGGCAGAAGGGTGGCTCCACAGGCTCCTGCTCCCATCAGACCAGGTCTGCCTCAGGACGAGCCGCGTGGCAGGAGTGTGAGCTGTTCCCGCTCAGCATCAGGAGTGTGAGCTGTTCCCGCTCAGCATCACCAGTGAAGCCCAGCGGAGACAGCGCCTTCAGTCAGCCCTGGGAGCAGGAAGGAGTCTGTGTAGAGCCAGGATTTCTGCAGGGGCTGGGCCTGGACAAACTGCACGGGCCTGAGCAGAGGGGTCAGAGCCCAGGGTGGGCATGCAAGGCATCTGGTGCAGGGGGTACCAGGGCTGGCTGTGGGCGCACCTCCCACTTCTGTCTCAGAGCACCCCCAGGCAGCTCATCTCTCATTCCATCTCTCTCTCAATAAAACTCTAGCTATTTGTCTCCCTGCTCCCCGGCTCTGTACCTGCCCAACTGTACTCTATTTCCACAGAGCAGTGCCATGATCTGAGCATTTGTGCGCCCCCCCCACCCCACAATTCATACATTGAAACCCTAGCTCCCAAAATGATGGTTTTGGAAGCAGGGCCTTTGGGAGGGCTCACAAATGGAATCTGCGCTCTCATGAAAGAGGCCCCAGAGAGCGGCTTTGTCCTTTCCACAAGCGAGAAAACGGCCATCTATAACCAGGAGGCCAGTCCTCATCACAGTGAATCCGACAGCACCTTGATCTTGCACTTCCCCACCCCCAAAACGGTGAGAGATGAGCTTCTGTTGTGTATAAGACGCCCCATTTGTGGTATGTTGTTACAGCAGCCAAGCAGACTCAGGCAAACAACCACAGAGAAGATCCCCACATCAGAAGTCCCTTAACTTAACAACACAGAAGCGTCCTCAGAAGAACAGGCAAGACCCCTCCTGTGTGACGTGCTCCATCTGATGGCATCTTTCCCCTGTGCCTTCTAGAGGGTCCCTGGCCCCTCACCAGCCCTGCCTCCCTCCCTCTGGAAACTGCACAGCTTGGTCCTTTCCTCCCAGCCTGTGTTCCCACCTGGCGTGTCTCCAGGGGCACCTGTTAGTGTGTGAAGCCGCTGAAGGCCAGGGACCTGCACTGTCACCAGTGCATTTCAGGGCTGGTTTTCTGCAGCCATTTGAAGAATCCAAAAACTAGAGAAAAACAAGTTCTCCACAGAAACTCAGAGATTCTTCAAAGCAAGGTTATTATAGTCAGTAATTTGGAAAATTAATTTCAAGCATGAGATCAGGTCACTTCCTTCATTATGGGGAAAAAACATCAATTGGAAAGTGACATAACCTCTGAGGATGACTCTGTTTAAAGCAGGAAATTTAAAATATCGCCAGCCAGTCATTCATTCCTCTCCTCACTGTGAAACTGGGCTACTGGGAGAAGCTGAAAATAAAGGAATCAAAACTCAGCTCACGGTCAAATGGAAATTATTCCCTCCCATTCCATTATATTGCAAAAGACAACCCGGCTGGCACAGAGGCAGATGAAGGCCTGAGCCCCTGACTTGTCAGTGAGGTCAAGAAGAGAGTTCTGCCTTTTTCACCAAGGGACACTCCTGCAGAATGGGAAAGGGCTGTGGGTGCCTGAATGCGGCCAGTCTGCCCCGGTGCCCAGCTCTCCAGAGGACGCTCAAGCCAGAGGGAGGCTCCGGCCCTCAAAATGCGTTTCATAACTTACAGCAGAAGGCATCAATACTCACAGGGACTGGAAACCCTCAGGCTAGTTTCACCAGGTTGGGATTTCTCCTGTGGCAGTCAGATTCTCAAAGCCATAACCAGACAAATGGGCCAGCTGAGTGGACAGCTCGGGGAGGGAAGAGCAGGCAGCCTCCATCCTAAGGCAGAGGAGAGGGGACAGGAAAGGGGCAGCAGCCACCTTGACCCTGCAGTCCAGCCTCAGGCCCCTCGCAGCACCCCAGGGCAGGAGCCGCTCTGGGCATTCTTGCACAAGTCAATCTGTTCCCTAAATTCCCAAACCCTCCTATGTGAAAAAGATCTACGCTTGGATGCGTCCGGACTTTGCAGTGCCTTCTCAGGGAATCCCTTCCAGGGAGAGAGACACACGCTCCAGCAGTGGGTCCAGGAGCCCTGTGGCCAGTGAGTGACACCCAGGACTGTTCTGTGTTCCTTCTGTGAGCCTGCCATAGGCAGCATCCATTCAGCGTGGTGTCGAAACACACAAGGCACGGCCAAAGCAGGGACGTCAAAATCATCTGAGACCGGGGCGGCTGTTGGGACCAACGCTTTTCTCCAGTCAAAGCAAATGGACCTCAGGTAAGGCGTCACAGTCCTCGAAGAGACATGGCCAGACTACGACAGAGCCAGTGTTGGAGACTAGCACGTGGACTGCAGTTCAGAATTTGAAACCACTAGGCAGTATGCTGTGTGACTGTTTACAACGAGACCCTCCAGCCGCTGCACTCTTCCTGCCTCCGACTTAACTAAGCAAATATGTGAGGTATTTGGCTCTTCTCATGGGGACTGACCAAGGCAGCACTTCCCGAGGCCAGCGGAGGCAGCTCACGCCTGTAATCTCAGCACTGTGGGAGGCCAGGGTGGGCGGATCACCTGAGGTCAAGAGTTGGAGGCCAGCCTGGCCAAGACAGTGAAACCCCAACTCTACTAAAAATACAAAAATCAGCTGGGCGTTGGCACACACCTGTAGTCCCAGCTACTAGGGAGGCTGAGGCAGGAGAATCACTTGAGCCCAGGAGACAGAGGTTGCAATGAGCCGAGATCACACCACTGCACTTCAGCCTGGGCAACGGAGTGAGACTCCATTTCAAAAGAAAAAGCAGCACTTCCTGCAAGGCTGGAAATGTGCACATACAACACAGGACGGGCTAGCACTGGGAACGCAGCCAGCGCCACCGGGAAGGGAACGCTTGGCTTTTAACCTGTTTAAATGTAAACGGCCTCCTATGACTAGTTCGCAGGTGCTCAGAGCTTATGCTTCCAGGGAGCAGGAAGCAGCTTTCAGGGAGGAGCTGATGGTGCTCCTCTAGGGGGTGTGGTGCGGGGGTGTGGTGGGTGCACACGGGGGTGTGGCAGGTGCACGGGCATCTCAGCTCCTGAACCCACACGTGGCCTGCCAGCCCAGCAGAGGCAACAGAGCACGTGGTGGGGGCCAACGACGGGGCTTTGGAGAGGAGGGTAGAACAGACAGGAGGATGGAAGACACACAGATGCACCAGTGACGGTTCCCCTCCCAGCCCATACGTACCGACCCAGCCCCAACATATGGACTTTGGCACCTTCTCCAGGCTGCCCTGGACCAAGGCTCCCAGCTCTTCCCTGCCCTCCACACCCAACTCACTCCGCCTCCATACCTTATGAAGATGTAATTATCTGAATGCGCCTAACTGAATTATGCAAGGCTTCCTTCTGGACGGCTGGCTAAGGGAAGCGTCACTGATTTCTTTTTGCCATTCCTCCCCCCACAGGGTCTGGTAAAAGGTTTTGCAGCTTGGGTTGGAGGAACTGGAATGATTTTCATTAGGTGACATCCTTTTCAGTCCACTGTCTCTTTAGAACCTTTCCTCACTCGTCCCCCGTGCACGGTTGAACTCACACTCTCACACTGTTGAGGGTTCGGGGCGCAGCAGGTCCTCCTTAATTCAACCGGGGCGAGAAAACAAGAAGAGCTCCAGCGTGTCCAGTGGCGAGCACAGAACCTGACCGAGCAGACGTCCTAACCAGGGGCCACTGCCCACGTGGCTGGGACACTGTGCTGTCTGAAAGTCTAAGAAGGTGCTCTATCTGTCATCCGTACAACAGAGACGGTCTCATTTGGGACCTAGGGGCCCTGCAGGACATTAAATTGTGCCTTCCTCTGACGGGAGAACGAGGCAAAAGCTGGCCGTTCTGCCATCTGCAGAAGATAACATGCCTCCCGTCTGAGCAGGCCAGGGCTGCTCTGGGTCACTGGGGGCCCCCTGCAGAGCAGATGGGAAAATATTCGCTCAGCAGGAGCCAGCCCTGGACGGGATCCAGTTTCCACGGCCAGGCACACTGGGTGTCAGATGCAAGCACAGAGTGCAGACCCAGGACAGACCCAGGGCAGACCCAGGCAGAGCCAGGCAGAGCCAGGCAGACCCAGGCAGACCCAGGCAGACCCAGGGAGACCCAGGGAGACCCAGGCAGACCCAGGCAGACCCAGGGCCAACCAAGGCCTCCCTGTGCTGTGCCCCAGCCCCACTGGCCCGCCACCCCATCAGGCCTGGGTGAGGCAGGGGGCCCACGAGCTGGACAGGGCGTGGTGGGGAGGGACTCGGGTGTGAATCTGGGGGCTTCTGCTCCGACGGATGTGCGTGGGGAACAGCGTTTTCCTGCCAGCTGTCATCTGGTTTTGGTCCTTGGCCTGTGCCTGGCCTTTCAGAGGAGCAGCCTCCCCCGCCCCCACCAGTGCCGTGCACTCCCAGGGTGTCTGGGTGGCTGGGACGCGGGTTCCAGCATTGCTCATGACCTCCCCTGTTCATGTGTCACCCAAAGACTCTGTGGTCCCGATGCCTGAACAGCCCACATCACCCTTTGTTCATGCTGTCACTGGTGATGCCAACCATTTAACTCTGAGTCCTACTCCTCAGGGAGAACAGCAGGTCTCCTCCGCATGACATTCACCCACGGCTGGGCCTGTGTGGGGGTCCTGGGGGTCCTCAGCATCCCGGGCGACGTGCTGATGGCTCCGTGTCAAAACGATGCCGCCTTCACGGGCACTCTGTCTCTCTCTGTGTCTGTGTGTGTGTGTGTGTGTGTGTGTGTGTGTGTGTGTGTGTGTTTCCCTTCTCACTTAAAATTCTTCCATTTTTAGGTCATTGCTGGGATCATCAAAAACTTTACAGGTCACTGATTTGAATATTTTAAGGCATTCTTAGTGCCAAGAAGGTGGCAAGATCCACATGCCAGACCTTTATGTGGGCAGTACGGCGCAGGTGTGCAGGTTGACTGAGCATTTAACTTCTGCCAATACTGGATGCTGAAAACTACTCATATTTTTGTGTCTGAGATGTATGTGCTGGGTCCTGGAATTTTACTGTAGTTCTTTGCCTGGCTTTTTTATACTAATGGCTGAGAAATCAATAACGCAGTCATTGCACATAGTGTATTCGGCTCTGACCATGTAGCCACGGGACTGAGGGGGGCCAGAGGTCAGCAGAGGCAGACGGCACTGAGGACGCATCCACCACACTGGAAGCGAGCATGCGGCTGTGAGCCCTGGGAGCGGGATCCACCGAAGTGCGGGGGAAGTCCATTCCAGGGCACCTGCTCCTAGGAGGACGGGAGGTTCTTTTGAAAGTGGTGAGATTAAAATAGAATCTGGGGCAGCACTTTTGCGTGTGAGGGTTACCGCAGGCGAGACAGGCCACCTGTCCAGAGCACCACACAGCCACGACAAGAGTCAGGAAATAAGGAGGTGGACACTCCTCGGCCAGTTATCCAAAGAAGTGTTCTGCAGAGGTCATGGGAGGAAAAGGGGCAGAAACACAGACAGGGACAGTGGAGTCCCTCCTGCTCTATGTTCTCCTGTGTGTTTTGGTATTGGACATCTGCTTAAGTGTAGCCATGTGACATGGTTTGGCTGTGTCCCCACCCAAGTCTCATCTTGAATTGTGGCCCCCATAATTCCCACGTGCTGTGAGAGGGACCCAGTGGGAGGTAACTGAGTCATTAGGGTGGTTCCCCCTATACTGTTCTCATGGGAGTAAATAGGTCTCGTGAGATCTGATGGTTCCATAAGGGAAACTCGCTTCACTTTCCTCTCATTCTCTCTCTTGCTGCCGCCACGTGAGATGTACCTTTCACCTTCCGCCGTGATTGTGAGGCCTCCCCCAGCCACGTGTGTCTGTAAGTCCAATAAGCCTCTTTCTTTTGTAAATTGCCCAGTCTCTGGTATGTCTTTATCAGCAGCCTGAAAGCGGACTAATACGCCATGTTACAGCAGTGGGGTCTTCTTTCTGTCTCTTAAAATACGCAATCGTTTCTTTCCTGGTAGAGTTGGGGTAGTGTTTTGAGAAGACCTCTCAGAATAAGCACGCCATGCAGGGGCGTTCTGCGTTAGATGGCCTCTGGAAATGTTACAGAGGACAGTGTGGCTGCAGTCACACCAGGTCAAGTCTAAGAAACAGATGACTGTCCTTGGAGGTACCAGGTGAGAAACGTGGTCCAGGGAGGCCACGTGAGAGGGGCTTTGCACGGCTGGGGCTGGGGGAGAGTCGCAGGAGCACTAAGCTCGAGGGCTAGAGGGCCAAGGACTCACAGGGAGAAGAGTCACCTCTATGAGTGGGTTTTAAAGATGAGTTGGGGGAGGCACGGTGGCCCATGTCTATAATCCCAGCACTCTGGGAGGCCAAAGTGGAAGGACTACTTGAGGCCAGGAGTTTGACACCAGCCTGGGCAACATAGTGAGACCCCATCTCTACATAAAATTTTAAAAATTAACTCAGCGTGGTGGTGCACACCTGCAGTCCCAGTTACTCAGGAAGCTGAGGTGGGAGAATCGCTTGCACCCAGATTGTGCCACTGCACTCCAGCCTGGGTGAAGGAGAGGAGCCCTGATTATAAAAATAAAAAGACAGGAGTATGTACGTGTGTACATTTGTTCGAGTATGAGCACACATACCCGACACGCAAGCACCAGGCACAAGAGACATTTGCAAATCACAACGCTACTGGACATGTTCTTCCATTCCAGTCACACGGTTTTGGTAACGGTGCTGCCTTTCACTATTTGTACAAACAGGAGACATGTTCTTCCTTGGCGGGTCCTTGCAAGTGACTGCTTAATAATCAGATCATGATAACCACAACATGTATCCTAATAGGTCTGTGGTTATTTTAACTCACAGCAACTAGTGAAGCTAGATTAGAAAGCCTAGTGTTAGGAGCCAGAGCTATGCCTGAATTAGAACATTTGCCCAAATTTGATATTACTTAAAGCCAACTTGAAACATTTTTTTTAAAGCTAAGAAAGGTTTTCTGGGCACTTAAGAGAAACATTTTGTAGATAATGTTTTATTTTAATAATGTCTTTTATACTTGTAACAAAATGATACATAACCTTTAGAGAATGAGGACTACCTTATTCTAGATTATTCATTTATCTTTGCACACTGACGTCCATTTGGAAATGGAATAACTATATACATAGAAAGTAATTATTCATAAAGAAACTACATGATTCAGCAACATTCTTCTTTCTAGTCCAACTTGTTTCCTCCATGTAAAGAATGTATCATATTGCCTTGGGATTAAAAGTTTCCTAAATATATTTACATTTATATATTTGTTTTATTTTAAAAAAGAGAGACAGGGACTCCATCCACATGTCATCAGGTTCCTGGATACCAAATACAGTTTGAATATCTGCCTCCTCCAAATCTCATGCTGAAACGTGACCCGCGGTGTGGGAGACGAGGCCTGGTGGGAGGTGTCTGGGTCTCAGGGGCATCCCTCCCGAGAGCCTGGCAGCGATGAGTCTACGTGGCAGCTGGCCACCTAGAAGAGCATGGCGTCTCTCTTGCTTTCTTTCTTGTCCTGAGACTCACCTGCTCCCCATTCACCTCTACCAAGAGTAAGTGCTTCCCGAAGCCCTGACCAGAAACAGATGGTGGTGTCTTCATTACATAACCTATACAACTGTGAGCCAAATAAATCTATTTTATTTATTTTATTATTATTTTTGAGACCAGGTCTGGCACTGTCGCCCGGGCTGGAGTGCAATGGCGTGATCTCAGCTCACTGCAACCTCCACCTCCCAGGTTCAAGCGATTCTCCTGCCTCAGCCTCCTGAGTAGCTGGGATTACACGTGCTCACCACCACACCCAGCTAATTTTTTGTGTTTTTAGTAGAGACGGGATTTCACCATGTTGGCCAGGCTGGTCTCGAACTCCTGACCTCATGATTTACCTGCCTCAGCCTCCCAAAGTGCACTTTGCCTGTTTTCTTTATACATTACCAGTCTTGGATATTACTTAAAAGCGGTGCAAAACAGACTAACACAATCTCCAACACATATTTTGGCTGACTTTTGAAGACAGCGTTTAGGAAAAACTAATTTTTAGCTAAATGATTCCAATAATTTCAACAACTCATTAACACATTTATTCTCATATAATTAATACCATTTATCAAAACTTAATTAAGCACTAGACATTCGTGTTACAACTTTTGTCAATCTTATTTCATTAAATCCACACTGCCCTATGAGGACTTTCGTGAGAAAGCAGGGCCCTCAAAAAATTGGGGGTTTCCAAACGGCTGGGCTGTTTCACCAGCTTTTTCAGACACTCACTCTGCCTGGCACCTGCTACCTGTCCAGAATCATCACCTTCCAAGGCCTGGCCATGCCTCACCTCCCCCTCCCATACCGCAGCAGAGGAGGGCAGCTCTCCTCTGTGGCACTGGGTTCCATAAGTCAGAGCAATGCATCCCTGTAGGATGCCCCGAGGACTGAGGCGGAGGGTCCAGCCCTGTCGCCTCATCCACATGACCCATGGGATGCCTGTGGAAGGGACAAACCCCCACAAACTTTCACTCACTTCTTCAGGAGCAAGTACTCTGGGGAAATTTTAAAACACCTACACCAGCCATGACTGCCCCCATACACACTGTTGCTAAATTTTAAAAATGAAATTTTAATTTTCAAAAAAAAATTAAAAAGAAAAATAACCCTCATTTGAAAGAAAAAAAATTAAGGGTCTAGTTTTATGTGAATAATTTAATTTAATTAATTAATTTTGAGACAGGGTGTCACTCTGTTGCCAGGCTGGAGTACAGTGGTACAATCATGGCTCAGTGCAGCCTCAAACTCCTATGTTCAAGCGATCCTCCCACCTCAGCCTCCGGAGTAGCTGGGACCACAGGAGCATACCCAACCACAATGCCCAGCTAAGATTTAAATATTTATTTAAAAGGGAATTTTATTCAAATGACGTTGCATTTCACTGCAGATATGCAATACATATGTGCAGCAAGTTAAATAAGAGTGAAAGCTTTTGAAGATAGCTTTTAGGAAAATGTAATTTTTAGCTAAATGATTCTAATAATTTTAACAACTCATATTTGCTCCCATATAATTAATACCATTTATCAAAAATTAAGCACAGGTCATGCAGATAAGGAAGCAAGTAAAACAGAGTGAGACCCTGTCTCAAAATTAATCAATCAATCATCAAATGGAGTAAATACAACATACCTATGTAGGTTGAAGCCATGTTATGTGATGGGACATGGTACGTTTTCTGTCAGCTAAGCTCTGTGTGGTTCTGAAGATGCCTTGGACCTCAGCATCTCCTGGAGGAGGTTCCCCCAGCATGCTCACCAGGCAAGGCCCTGCTGTCTTTTCACCCCTTCTTTGCAGTGAGTGTCCTTGGGCCTCTGCCCTCTGCCCTCTGCCCATCCTAGCCCGCACCTTGCTAGGGTGCTAACTCTGTGGGCTGTAACAGACTGTTACCACATTTCACTGCACATGTAAACCACACCTCCTACAGCTTAGTGACCACCTCTCTTTCATTTTCATTTTCCACGTTGTGGTACACAGCCTGGCCTCATGACATTAAAACAAAATGACTGGTGGACAGGAGAAGCTATATGTGCAGCCTCACCTCTTCAATGTCTTCACAGCCATATGCTCTTTATCTCCAAGCAGGCTAAGCGATGATGTCTTCTACTCCCTCTAACTTTTTCCTCAGTGACCAGGAACCCGTACACTCCATACTTAGTAAATCTTTCCAGTGCTTTTCTAATTTCCTTAACCCCAATGATCAATTTCAGATTAAGCAAAGCCAAAATAAATAAACAAGCAGAAACAACAAATAAACACTGAGTGTGTACGACTCAGAAAAACTTCCACTTATGGGAAAAACCACGATTCGGGTCTTTTTTCTTAGAATTTCCTGCCCTTTAAACCTTATTAGTATCAACTGTTGCTGAATTGATATTAACAGAATGAATATGCAAACAGACAACGGCCAAACCACATAGAAAGACAGAACTCTGAGCAGCAACCTTTGCAGCAACCAGCCCAGGAGGCAAAACCCACAAACTCTGCAAGCCCAAAATATTCTCTACTTGTTCAATAACTGCCAGCTTGCATCACTTTTGCCTCTGCTTCCCATTTAAGAACAACGCCAGGGAGCCACATACGCCCCTAAGCAATCTCACGGGAATGCTCTCTTCTGTTTATCTCCAGTGTCCCCTGCAGGCACGGCACACCTGAAGCACGACATATTCAGGTGTGCCTGAGATCTACCTTCTCTCTTCTCCAACCTCTGCCTGTTTTTGAGTCTCTGCCAAATGCAAGTGAGAGTGGCTGACCCCTTGATACAGCAAGTTCCCGTTAAACACAACGTTCGCTCGTTTTCTTTTGGGTATTCACAGGAGTCACGACGGTAACAGTGGAGTGTCTTCCTTCTTGCATCTACATGGAAAACACACACCCTGACTCTTCTCTAGTATTTTGTTTTATTTTATTTTTGAGATGGAGTCTCGCTCTGTTGCCCAGGCTGGAGTGCAGTGGCGTGATCTTGGCTTACCACAACCTCCGCCTCCCGGGTCCCGGTTCAAGCAATTCTCCTACCTCAGCCTCCCAAGTAGCTGGGATTACAGGCACGAGCCACTCTGCCCAGCTAAGTTTTGTATTTTTTAGTAGAGACGGGGTTTCACCATGTTGGCCAGGCTGCTCTTGAACTCCTGACCTCATGATCAGCCCACCTTGGCCTCCCAAAGTGCTGGGATTACAGGCGTGAGCCACCACACCAGGCCTAGCATTTTATTTTTCTAGGACTTATAAGAAGAGAGTTGCATGACGCATATCCCGTATCACTAGAGGCAGAAGGTATGTGCGAAGTTGACCTGACTGGCTACTGAAACCTGTAACTCCTATCAGAGATCAAACCGCTACGGGTCACAGTCATCTACGGTGACTCTGACCATACGCCCTGCCTTGCATTTATGCAGATGCAAAGTCTGTTATTAATGGATGTTGCGGAAAAATACAAACATAGTCACAAATAAGTCAAATACGTCCTAAGAGCTTCAATTCATTCATTGATTCTTTCAATTAATATTTAAAACCCAACCAATATTTATGTGCCAAGCTCTGTGAGAGACATGAAAAATTGCTCCATTTTAATTGTTTAGAATAATCTCATAGTTATCAAACAGCAAATTACCCCAAATTAAGTATTTGTCATCCATGCATTTTTCTGTTGAGACTCTTTCTCCACTCCTTAGCCAGTGCTGGCCCGAACAGCACTATCGTTCATCCGACTCCGTGAAATCCAGACCTAGCACATACCCACTCAGTTTCAACTGAACAGAAAGTGAATTGAGCGTGGGCTTGATAAACACACTGGATTCTGGAAGTACCTTTTCCTAATTGGGAATTATTAGCAATGAATACTTTCACAGGAAATGAGATGTCACGCTCATTTTTTAAAAAAAAATCAAAGTAATATGAGTAAATTTTAATTTCTATGTAAATGAGGGACCACTCAGGCATGACCTAACTGGATTTTCCCTAGTTAATTAATAATTTGGTTAGAGACAACCTGTCCTAAACACAAATACTCAAAGATTTTTAAAATAACTCTTTTGTGCCCAGAGCAAATAAACTAATGTCACAGTACGGTAGAGACACCTGGTTGCCTCTGGTTAACCCCTCCATCACCGTAAGGGAGCTCTGACAAAGCATGTCCAGCTTAGAGAGCAGCGTCTCCCAGCCACCTCTGCAGCTTGGTGCAGCCACAAGTCGGAGTTTTTTTTTGCTAAAAAGACTGCTTACTGTACAGGATTTCTGTGAGTCATTCTCACACCCTTCCTCATTCCTGCCGTCTGAGACGCCGGTGCAGCAGCTGGGCCAGGCAAACCAGGCAGCTAGTGCTGGAGGATGGAAGCAATTCAGGACATGGCAGAGCTCAGAGGGAGGAACTGGGTCCCACTTATTTTACGACCCCGTCACATCAGCTGAACGCCCTCCGGAAGAATAACCGCCTGTATGGCTAAGCCACTGATATCGAGTCTCTGTTACTATCTGTCAAACTCAATTCCTAACTTATATACAGAATTTATATACAGTAATATTGAATCTACTTTTAACTCTTGTGAAAAGCAGAGCTTTTGTGAGAAAAACTAAAAGAACACATTCGAAGTCAGTGGTGCCACATGACAGTGAAACAGGCAGAGCATGAGGAGAAGTCTGGCTCCCTTGGATCATTCACCTTGGAAGAGACAGATGTTCTATTTAATTACAGAATGTTGGCGGACCACGGACTATGCCCTACCAGAGTGGCTGATGTGTGTCAGAAAGCAACTAGTGCACGAAAGAGGACATTGAAATGGAAAGAGGATTTCTGGATGCGGCATGCAAACATTCTTAACAACACAGTCCTGTTGGCGAACGCCTGGTTTGCACACTCAGTGTGAGGATGTGCTGAAAACCTGTGGCTCGAGGAGGCGTGACATTCACAGCCACACAAATAGCACACTTCCTATAAAGGAGTCGCACTCTTTTACCCAAAATAAGGATGGAAGTAAGGTCGCTACTGCTCTAAGTCCTTTACTGCTGTGTATAGCAGTTCCAGAAACCGCTGCCGAATCTCTAAAGCTGGTCAATGAAGAAGGTAAGAATATAGGAGGGGACAAAGGCAGTCATGCTGCCACTAACTTTTACTCCATGGAGAGATTAAGGCTTCCCATTCCCTCACACAGACACAAACACCTCACAACCAATGACCTGTCATGACCTCAGGTACCATATCATATGTGAAAAACTGCTGACCTTGAAAAGACTCTAAAAGACACAATTCATGTCTGCCTCTTCAGGAAAACCTCATCCAATCATTTTTACTGTGTGTTAAAACACTTGTTTTCACACCCCTTCCTGGGGGATGCTTGAGGTAATCTGGAATTATCTAAGGGGTTGTTGAGGGTGGCAGGGAGGGAGGCAGGGTTGATGGAAATGGTAGGGCTTTATCTTGTCCCAGCTTCAGTGAGAACATTTCATCTTTTCTCAGGATTCCACGTGAAATGTGAAATTTTATTTGAGAAAAAGATTCAGGGTCTAAAATAAATGAATATAAAACAAAGGTCATGATCCTAGGGACACACAATGGTATCAACTAATCACATTCAGTTAAATGTTGAAACCTACATTTCACACATTATTTTATCACTATAGTAGAAAACATGCTTCAGTCTCTGTGAAAAGTTACTGATCAGATCTAAAAGAAAAAAATGTTAACTATCAGCATTCGACGTGAAAAGTATCCAGTATCTAAGCTGAGACTCCTATTCATGGTTTTTAAACAGATGCTTTATTGTTCTTTGTGGATAAAATTTAGTCATAATTCCCTTTTATGTTTTAACATATTAGGAATAGTATAATAAATATTATAAATGATTTGTTTTGGTAATTCAAAGGAAAGCAAAACCATTCCATTGTTCTTATGCACATTTAATGAGATGGTATGAGACTTATATTAACTAATTATGATGTAACTTCCCCAAATCATACAATCAACAGCTTGGATGGAATCATCATTTGCAGAACTCGATATGATGCCCCACTGAGCTGGAAGCAAGACTCCCACCTTCTCTAACTGGTCTTCTTAGATTCCAGCACTGTGGACCAGCTCCCACTTCCTGGGTTCTGAGCGCACATGTGTGCCCAGCTCTGCCCTTCAGTCTAAGGACCAAGCCTGCAGCTCTCACTATAGCAAGATAATAAGCTGAGTCTAGTTCATTTTTTAAAATTATAGAATGATCTTAACAACATTGAGGGGGCTCAGAAGGAAAGTCACGTTGATCATTTAATACGGCAAGTGGGAGATCCCAGTGGGTTTGTCTGGGCTGCCATACTGAAGTTTAAATTTTAGGGAAATTACTAAGTAATTGATGACATCAATTCATTAGGCATTTTCATAAAAGTTTCAAAGCATCAGTACTAAATGAGTGAATTTAACATCCGCTGCATAACCAGTCATTACTAGTATTATAATGAGGATAAGGTAACTTATCACAATACAATTAGCTGGAGGTCCAAGCACATAAATTAGTACTGCTTTATAATGTTAAGAGATCTTAGATAATTCCCATGAAAGCTTAAGGCAATGACAGTTTTTATACTAGAGGAATTTATGAATGACTGTCGACTACTATCTACTTTTTAGGATAACTAGGAATACTTTTTTAGAAAAATGGCAGAAACCAATATATTCAATCAGATGGGAACATTTTCATCCCTTAGACCTAAATACATCTTTACGCAACTTGGGCAAACTTTTTATCAATAACGTATATAATTTCTGAAGTATCTCATGAACACTTAGACGTTTATTATTTAAACCAATGCTCTAAAATCAGTATTAGAAAAAGAAATATTTAAAATTGGCCTATCAAATTCAAGCACATCTTTGTGTTTAATCCATGTTCAGAGGTACAAGGCTAGAAAATGCAAAGATAATCCTAAGTTTTATCAAGATTTTTACTACTAAAGAGCTTATGCTTTTTCTGAAATAATCAATATTTACTGATTATTCTTCTGTGAAAGTTGTCAGAATCAAAATGGAATCACTAATGTTAAGAAAACCTTGACAAACAGAGCCAGGGAAGGCCACGAAGAGAGGTTCTCACGCTTGTATGCCTCATTAAAAAAAAAAAAAAAGACTCTATACAAACCACAGCATTGCACAAAGGCCCCTACAACTTTACACAAAAAATACTTCTTCAAGGACACCTGCCAAGCAACTGCCCGTCTAAATCTCGGATGGTGTCACCCTTTTCTTGATCTTCGTACCCAAATATGATTATTGTAAAATCACGATGTAATCCTCCTTTTTTCCTTTAAAATTTTTTGTCCTCCCGTTCCTCCCTGAACCCACACCTAGTTTACCGTGGCATGCATATTCCATTGTAATGCTTCATTCCCACATAAATGCCTTTTCTTATTTTTAATTATTATTATTATTTTTTGAGACAGAGTCTCACTCTATTACCCAAGCTAGAGTACAGTGGCATGATCTCGGTTCACTGCAACCTCCACCTCCTGGGTTCAAGAAATTCTGTCTCAGTCTCCCGACTACCTGGGATTACAGGTGCATGCTACCACACTCAGCTAATTTTTTTTGTATTTTTAGTAGAGACGGGGTTTCACCATGTTGACCAGGCTGGTCCTGACCTCGTGATCCACTCACCTCAGTCTCCCAAAGTACTGGGATTACAGGCATGAGCCACTGTGCCTGGTCAAATGCCTTTTCTTTTAGAGAGACTCTCTGTTATTTAGGATGACACTTCTAAATGCCGAATTTGGTTTCTGTGTGTTTGTTTTGTTTGACTGTTGGGATACTCACAATTGTGACTTCTGTGGAGACACATATATACCACGGAATATTACACAGCCATAAAAAATCATGAGTTCATGTCCTTTGTAGGGACATGGATGAATCTGGAAACCATCGTTCTCAGCAAACTGACACAAGAACAGAAAATCAAACACCACATGTTCTTGCTCATAGGCGGGTGTTGAACAATGAGAACACATGGACACGGGGAGGGGGAGTATCACACACTGGGGTCTGTTGGGGGGGGGCTAATGAAGGGATAGCAGGGGGTACAGATTGGGGAGGGAAAACATGAGGAGAAATGACAGATATAGGTGATGGGGGGGATGGAG
The DNA here is from genome assembly GCA_036589455.1 of Ateles fusciceps. Taxonomy (NCBI): domain Eukaryota; kingdom Metazoa; phylum Chordata; class Mammalia; order Primates; family Atelidae; genus Ateles; species Ateles fusciceps. The sequence goes on from JAZHEH010003346.1 coordinate 1,136,459, forward strand.
GCAGCAAACCACCTTGTATGTACCTATGCAACAATCCTGCATGATCTGCACAGGTACCCCAGAACCTAAAGTGCAATGAAAGAAATAAAAACACGTCAAACAACTGTGAGTTCAGGGACTGCTTCCTAGGGAAGCATGCATTCTCATCCTGACTCGCATGTGTCACATGGCTGGTAGGAAACAGAAATGAAAGAAAAAAGAAGTGGGAATGTGGCACCATTGCTGTCTGGGAGACAGGAAACCGCAAGGCGACCCCATCACATTAGGTCCAGTGTATGAACAGACACAAGGTCTGAATTAATTCTTCTCACCCTCTCCTTCAATCTTTCTTCCCAGACATAATAACAGTACTTCAGTGTTCCTCAGTCTAAGCATCACAGGTATAAATACAATTAAATTTACAGACACATATTCTCCACTTAATCCTCACAGAGACCCTGTAAACATGGTGCTTCCTACTTGGCTGTAAAGTGGGTTGAATGGGCCGTGGCATCCTGAGTCCCAGTAAGCAATGACACAAACCCAGTGGGAAGAGGTGCCTGTTACAGCCAGGCATCCTGACAAAGCTTCATGTACTGGGTGAAGTCAGCAGGAAGTAACTTGTCAAGCTGATTTAAAACTATACCCTGTTGCTTCTCTTCTGAAACTGACATCCGGTTTAATACATGACTTTGAACTTATTCTGTGACACCATTTGCTTCTCGTAGCTGTGGACACTTTTTCTAACTGATCCCTGTCCCTGTGTGTCTTTTGAGCCCATGGAGCTGTTTTCTGTATCACTCGGGGCACGTCACAGTCCCCGTGCAATTCACTCATGCAGCAAGGAGCACGTCACAGTCCCCGTGCAGTTCACTCATGCAGCAAGGAGCACATCACAGTCCCCATGCAGTTCACTCATGCAGCAAGGAGCACGTTACAGTCCCCATGCAGCTCACTCATGCAGCGCGGGGTACGTCACAGTCCCCCCAGGGAGGAGCAAGCTTTCTCCTGAGACACCTCCAGGTACACTGGACACGATTTACAGAAAAGTGTTCTGAGTCTGTACCATGCATCTAATGGGGCTCAGGACGCACCCACCAAAAATATGTATGAGTAGGGGACCAGCATATGCTACCCCAAAATATGTCTCTTTCATACAAGGGTTATTCTGAGCAACTGCAGACCGAGAAGAAGCTCTGCAAAGTGATCTTCTGCAGAGAAATTTACTTCTGCCAAGGAAAACCCTTTGTAAGTGTGTGTCCGTCTCTGCAGCAGCAGAAGAGGGGTCTTCTCATCACCTGAATCACTGGAGACCCATCTGTGGTGACCTCTGCAGAACAAACCTCTGCACCTGTTGCTTTTCCAGCGCTTCCCCAAGCCACCTTAACTGGGTTTTTCTCTACAATGTTCTTTGATTAAGCTTGGCTCAATCACTTAAAATACAGTTTAACAATTACATTCACTATTCAAAGGACCAAAACAATAGCCCAGATTTTAGCTGCTCCTCACCCTGCTGCACGTTACTTTGTAGCCAGTTCTTAATGACACGCTACAACAGAATGGGAAACTCAGGGCGGTAATCTGTAAAATTATTTTTAGGACACAACATTTTTTTCCTGAGCGAAGTCATTTGGTGGCTTAATACCAAAAGTACAAATAAATAAATAAGTAGATCACAACAGAAGCATTTCCCATTTTTTAAATGGCAGCTATTCCAAAGAGGGTGGGATAATTATTTTCTTCACTCTTAAAGGGTGAAATGAAGCAGAGGAAACCTATTCACCAAAGCCATCAGCAAATGGTTTAAAATAAGGCATATGCAAACTTTACAAACATACACAAATTATAAAAGCCTATGCTTCATTTTTCATATAGAACACACATTTCTAAAGAAGAAAATCTATAATTAAAAACAGTAACAGTAACAGGAGCAACATCTAATAAAGTAAGAAAAGCAATGAATTAATGGTGCCTTCTGGGGTCTGCGCACATAAAGGGTATGTCTTCCATACCCCTCCTCCACCATCTATAGTGACATTCTGACAGGCAGAAGATAATCAAAATATGTGGAAATAAACTACTTATTTTAAACCAGGTAGTTTGATCTGTAGATCAAGTTCAGGTGATTACCATGAGAGTACATCTCAGATTCATTCTCTAGGTTTGGTTCGATTTATATCAAGTTCAGAATTTTATATTATTACAACCAAACTGAGGGTCAAATCAGAAAGGCAATCCCATTCACAACTGCCACATACACAAAAAATAAAATACCTAGGAATACAGATAACCAGGGAGGTGAAAGATCTCTACAATGAGAACTGGAAAACAGTATTCAAAGAAATCAGAGAAAACACAAACAAATGGAAAAACATCTTATGCTCATGCATAGGAGAAAATCAATATTAAAATGTCTATACTGCCCCAAGCAATTTACAGAGTAAAGGCTATTCTTATCAAACTAAGAAAAACATTCTTCACAGAACTAGAAAAAAATATTTTAAAATGTATGTGGAACCAAAAAAGAGCCCAGATAGCCAAGGCAATCCTAAGCAAAAAGAACAAACCTGGAGGAATCATGTTACCTGACTTCAAACTATATTACAAGGCCACAGTAACTAAAACAGCACGGTACTGGTACAAAAACAGGCATATAACCAGGCACAGTGGCTCAGACCTGTAATCCCAGTACTTTGGGAGACTGAGGTGGGCAGATCACCTGAGGTCAGGAGTTAGATACCAGCCTGGCCAACATGGTGAAACCTCGTCTCTACTAAAAATGCAAAAATTAGTCTGGTGTGGAACACACCCCTGTAATCCCAACTACTCAGAAGGCTGAAGTGGGAGAATTACTTGAATTTGGGATGCAGAAGTTGCAGTGAGCCAAGATCATGCCACTGCACTCCAGCCTGAGTGACACAGTGAGACCTCTTCTCAAAAAACAAATAAACAAAAACCCAGGCACAAAGACCAATGAAACAGAATGGAGAGCCCAGAAATAAGGCTGGTTGCACATCTATAACCATCTGGTGTTTGACAAAGCTGAAAAAAACCAAGCCATGGGGAAAAACTCCCTATGTAATAAATGGTGCTGAGATAACTGGCCAGCCATATGCAGAAGATTGAAGCTGGTCTCCCTTCCTTATACCATACACAAAAACCAACTCAAGATGGATTAAAGACTTAAATGTAAAACTTAAAACTATAGCAACCCCAGAAGATAACCTAGGCAATACCACCCTGGACATAGGAACGGGCAGAGTTCATGACAAAGACACCAAAAGCAATTGCAACAAAAGCAAAAATTGACAAATGGGATCTAATTAAACTTAAGAGCTTCTGCACAGCAAAAGGAGCTGTCAACAGAGTAAACAGACAACCTACGGAATAGAAGAAAATATACGCAAATTATGCATCTGACAAAGGTCTAATATCTACCATCTATAATGAACTTAGTCAAATTTACAAGAGAAAAAAACACCCATTAAAAAGTGGGCAAAGGACATGAACAGAGACTTCTCAAAAGAGGACATACATGCAGCCAGCAAACATGAAAGAAAGCTCAGCATCACTGATAATTAAGAGAAACGCAAATCAAAACCATAATGGGATACCATCTCATGCCAGTCAGAACGGCTATCAGTAAAAAGTCAAAAAACGACAGATGCTGGCAAGGTTGTGGAGAAAAGGGAACCCTTATACACTATTGGTGGGAGTGCAAATTAGTTCAGCCATTCTGGAAAGCAATAGGGGGATTCCTCAAAGAGCTAAAAGCAGAACAACCATTCAACCCAGCAATCCCATTACTGGGTATATACCCAGAGGAATATAATCCTTCTACCATAAAGACATATGCATGCACATGTTCACTGCAGCACTGTTCACAATAGCAAAGATATGAAATCAACCTAAATGCCCATCAGTGGCGGACTGGACACAGAAAATGTGGTACGTATACATCACGGAATATTATGCAGCCATGAAAAGGAATGAGATGTCTTTTGCAGGAACAAAGATGGAGTTGGAGGCTATCATCCTTAGCAAACTAGCACAGGAACAGAAAATCAGATACCGCATGATCTCACTTATAAGTGGGAGCTAAATAATGAGAACTTATGAACACGAAGAAGGAAACAACAGACACTGGGGTCTGCTTAAGGCAGGAGGGAGGAAGAGGGAGGAGGGGAGAGGAGCAGAAAATATAACTATCGGTAACTGAGCTTAATACCTGTATGATGTATTAATATGTACAATAAATTCCCAGGACATGTTTTTATCTATGTAACAAACCTTCACATGTAGCCCCAAACCTAAAATAAAAATTAAAAAACAAAATTACGTATTATTCAACTGGTGCTAAAATGTTTTATTTATTTCATCATTCCAAAGGGAGCCCCTGATCTGTCCATTATCTTAGTCACAGGCTCTGAGCCTTCCTCGGGGGCTCCTCCTCCTCCCCCAGAATGTGGAGTCTGTCCTCAGGGCTGCCTCTCCATCCACAGCAGCCCACATGCACTTCCTGGGGGCACCAGCTCTCTCAGCACCCTGTTCTGATGGAGGACTTCTCCAAGGCCAGGGCAGGTGGAGGGCATCTGTTAGAGGGCAGCTGCATTTTACCAGACAGTTGCAAAGTCCCTCCTACCGTTCCTGGGCCATGCCCTCAATAGCCTGGTGGTGGGCAGGGAAGCAGGGCTCTGTGCTTGTCTCCTCCTCCCTCTGGGTGGGGATGCAGGTGGGAAGCATACAGGGAATGAACAATCCAAACGCCCAGCAACTCTTGCTTCGATTCTTCTCAGACAGGAATGAAGAACATCATAAATCTTCATCTACAGGTAAACTTACTCAGAGTTTGTAAGTAAAACCTTCAGACTAAAGGATTGGCAGCCCACCCCCGGTGCACAGGGGCTCCAATTCTGCTACCTGCAGGGTGGTGTCAGGAAGGCAAAGGCCCTTGTGCTTTAGTTTAGGGGCACTGTCAGGGCAAGGACAAGAGGCGACAGCTTTCAGGTATATCTCTTGTTTTCAATGACAGTTGTAAAAGCCTGTCGACTACATTGTGACTAAGTCAATAGAATTAAGATAATTCAGTTAGGAAAAACAAATTATTTGATTATTGATCACCAAATAAATGTGATGACCACACCCTGGAGGAAGGAAGAAAGAACCCTAGTCTTTGTCAGGGCAGCAGAATGAGATGGGAGCTTCCAGGGAGGGTGAAGACTCTCCTCACCCCAAGCAGTGGTGGCACCAAAGGCACCCACCATTCCCAGCAACTGAGTCACCATGTTCAGCTCCTCTCCTGGGAGAAAACCTAGTGTCCCATGAAATAATGCTTCCTACAGAAACGGCTATGAAATGCTTAGCCCTGTGAGTGGAAGAGGAGCTCCATTAAGCTCACAAATAGCACTGCCAAAATGATCTATGGAATACACTAGAGTTATCGTACATGCACAGCATGCCAGATGGCTTCACTTGCAGGGATGTGAAAATCATCAAATCTGTTGTTTCTTAACCTTTCCATCTTAAATACCTGAGAGGTCAAATACATTCTCATCATAAGCCATGACTGTGGTGATTCCTTGCTAGGACAGTGAAGGCACTGCAAGAAGAATCTGATGAAATCCAGTCCACTCGCACTCGGGTAAGGAAACTGAGGCGCAACGAGGATGCCTTGCATGGTGTCACCCGAGCCATAACACAGACAACTCGAGGCTTCCCCATCGCTAGCACTGCCAATGCGGGTGGGAGAAGGGCAGGCCCAGGTGAGGACCTGCTTCCTAGGTAGCTCTGAGGGTCAGGTAGCACTAGACATTATTTAGGTTCTCAAAGACCCACTTCCTATACAGCTGGTAAGGCTGGCTAACACTACTCAGCATTTCAGGCCTTCTAAGAAAATGGTTCTGCACGTACAGAAACTAAATCCAGATTTAAACTTAGCAGCTTGGTGAAAACATGATCTTTTTCTTTGAAAAATGTTTTACTTCTTAGTTTCTGGCACACACGGAGAGCACAGGAGACACAAACATGTGGTATTGCCAAACTGCTGGCCTTGGCAAGGCCCATACTGCCATGAAGGGAGCAGCCCAGGAGGATGGAGGCCACTTGGAGCTCAGTCCACGGCCTCCCACGTACCCCACCCGGGCGCTTCCTCGGAGCTCAGTCCACGGCCTCCACATACCCCACCTGGATGCTTCCTCAGAGCTCAGTCCACGGCCTCCATGTACCCCACCTGGGCACTTCCTCAGAGCTCAATCCACGGCCTCCACTACCCCACCTGGGTTCTCGGCTTCTCACCTGCACCTTCCCCCTCGCCAGCTCCAGCAGGAGAAAGGGACTAAAGGGAAGGCAGACGTACAGTGTTAAGGAACAGCCCACCTTACGCCCAGATGGGTTCTGAAATTTATCTCAAGGAAATGGTCCAAAATACAGAAGAGATGGTAGAGGCAAGTGTTCTGTAACATAAGAAGGGGAGGAATCCATGTGCCTGCAATGAGGACATGGGTGAGGCGGGTCACAGGGCAGCACTCACTCGGTTCACCTGAATGTTACCCAGGGGGCGAGGCAGCAGCACAGCGAGCATGAAGTGTGGTGCGGGGGACAGGTTACTAGACACCATTCTACACCTATCCATCTGTCTGTCCAGCATCGTCATCTGCACATCTAGTATTTTAAACATTTTTGAAAACCCTACAGAAATACCAGAAGTGACTGCATTAGGGTAGTAAAATTGTGAGTCTTTTAAATATTATTTTTTTCCTATTCCATTTTTTTGGTAATACCTTTCTGAAGCTCACCCAATTGTCCCACAGAAATACAGGTTTTTAAGTAAACATAGAAATTGAGCCTCTGGTCTTACAACTTGAAGCTTACATTTGTCTCATTTGAGTTCCTTCCTCAGGAATCCCACCCTCTGGCAAAGAACTGAACCTTACCAGATTGCCCTATCAAGGCAATGAGGTGCCAGACCCTACATCCATCATTATTGCTTCCTTACCCCTCCCCTAATTGCTTCCCCAACCCCACACATAGCTACATCCCTTCCCCAGGATTTATAAGCCCCCAATTTTAATGGTGGAAGAGATGGATTTGAGACTTGTTCTCCCTGTTGGCATCCCCTGAATATAAAGCCTTCCTCCCTGGCAATACTTGTTGTCTCAGTGATTGGCTTTCTGTGCAGCAAGCAAGGGACCTAGACAGAGTCTCTGGCCTTTAGGTAACATTTGTATTATTTCAGTAGGAAAAAAAAATTCTAATTATCAACTGCTCTTAGATTTTGACACAATAAACAAAATATTACAGTTGTTGATAAGAGAATTTAATCGGTGCTGTTCCACATTAATATTGGATTAAAATGAAATGCTATAAAGATACAAATGGATGCATCTTTAAATTATTCACAGCCCTACTTTTCATGCTTTTAAAATGAATGAATCATGACTTTGGACTATACCATATCTAGCTTCAGAAAAGTAAATAAGAATCAACAAAAACATGTGAACAAAGGAAGAAGTGGGGCAATCTCTTATGCTTGAAAGTTGATTGCTTTCATTTCACTGTGGCCTCTGGGTGCCTAAGTATCGCCAGGATTCCAAAGTGAGACTGTGTGGACAATTAAGGCATGGCCACTCTGTGTTCTCCAGGGCTGTGGGGAGCCGTTCCCAGGACAGTGTGGCCACTGGACTGCAGCCAGTGTCTCCCCCAGAAACAGCGCAGTGGCCATGGCTAGAATCAGAGGACCATGATCTCTGGTTTGTAATGGTTCGTGCAGAGCATCTAATTCAATGCAAGAATTCACTCCAAGACTTTTTAAGGGCCTTAAGCTGTTAATCAGATTCATGGGCACAGAGCTCCTCTCTTGGGGTTGTGCATTCTGTCCTTTGCCATCTCTAGTTCTTAGGTAGCTGTTTACACTGAGAGACTTAAGTTCCTACAATATGCTCCCATGACTCAAGTACCTGAATCTAAGTACTTGGAATCAAAGTCCATGTCTTCTTCTAATTCACTTTAGAAAATGAAGAGTTAACTTCTGGAACTTTCAAAGAAAGTTCCAGCATAAAGTCCAAGGTCCTAGAGGAATCATATTAACAGTAATTATAGCTAATACTTATTTGGTATTAAGTATCTCTCAGGTACTTTTGTAAGCACTTTGGATCCCAGTAAAACAACTTCTCCTGTTCCCCCATATTGCGTGTGGGTGCACTGCTGCCTCAGATGGCATTGCCAGTAAGTGAAGGAAGGAGCATTCAAGCCTGTGCAGCTGGCTGGGACGTCTCGGCTGCTGACCCTCAACTGTGAAAGAGGAGAGGGGTGATTCCACCGAGGTGTAGCACTCACAAAGCAGAGAGCCATTTGGAGCATCTTCTGTGCAAGAACACACTAGAGATTTAGGGGACTAAGATTCCCCATGAAGAAAATAAGGAGGGAAGAGATAATGGGATTGAGGGGAAATCAGCCTTTGGAAAGGCAGGAATAATGCATGAAAGATTTTTTTAAATAATGTAGAATTTCAGCTCAGGAAAACCAAAAGCACCTGCTATCCTCAAACTAAGTGGATTTCAATCATGTAACCCATTTGAGGACAATCAAACAAATTCCCAGTGCATGGCTTTACCACAAACAAATAGACAGAAAACAGCATCTTCATCATCTTTATTTGCCATGTGGATGAACAAGGTCGTTTTGTTGACCTTAAATTTTGAGTTCTTGAGGAAGAGAGGAAAGAAACATTTTATAAAACTAAAACAGGCTACCTTTATCCAAACACATACAAGAGAAATTATTAGGGGCCATTTAAAAATTCTAGAAAACAGCTACTTGGTTGTAATAAAATTCACAGAGGCAAGTGGAAATATAAATTATGGAAAGTTTGATAGGTAAGCCATGGGAGCCCCCACAGCCTTTGCCCCTCAGAGGCTCTCCAGGTCTCTCAGAGAACACCTTGAGAATGGCATCATTTAAACAGGTTAATTTTCTGGGTATTTTCAAATGAAAAATTTGTATCCACACAACCTACCTTAGTTTAGTTTGTGACTGTTTTCCTTTCTAACTTCCTCGACTCTTTCTCAAATCATGTGGTTACCAATATGCTTTGTGACTTAAAGATAGGAAGTGCAGTAACATAAACTAATAACGCACAGGGAACTGGCTGGCCGTCACACTTTTGCAAGCAGATGGCAAGAGAAGGAGACCTTGTTATAGCAGGCCAGCACACTGACTGTCAGGGAACAGAGCAAGTGTCCACAATAAAGGTCACTGAAGAAAGGAGAAGTATCACGCTTCTGCCTCTCTCAAGAGGTTGGTCTCCCCCAAATGTGTCATAAGATTTTAATCATCTGTTTTGCAAAATGTCCCATCTAGTTATAGCAGGTCCTGATTCCCCTTAATTAATCCCGTAAGCTTGAGCAATTTCCTCCCTGAATGTCATGTACTAAGGACATCGTAATATTTGTTGAGTAAAAGACAGAAAAAAGAAAGAAAAGAAACAGGAACCAATTCCAGGTTCATCCGACAGAAAGGTGCTTTGCATTATTGTCTATTCTAAAGATTGAACTGAATACTTGATCTGCGATTTCTGATTACAGTTGATAAAGATGATGAGACAGGGCAGGGTCCCCTTAGGGCCCTGCTGCCTCTCCCCTGGCAGGGAAATAAAGGAAAAGTCTTGAGTTCCCAAGTCCTGAGTCCCTTCCAGGGTAATTCCAGCCACCCAGTGACCCCGGAGAAGAATATGGGCAACTGACAAGCAAGATGACAGCAGGAACTTAACAACAGTCTCCAAACAGGTAAGAGCTGCAGATCTTCTGAGAGTCTTACCACATGTTCCCGTTTTCCAGAAAGCCAGGCCCCCACCAGATGGAAAATGCCCACTGCCGTCACACCACCCTCAGATAAGGGGGAGCTGGGACCGAACTCTGACCATGTTCTTTGTTCTAAATTTCTTCCTGAGGAGCCTAAAGAAGGTCACATCTTCAGGCCATCCCTCTTGCTCAACCCATCGCTCTGGCTCAGCACACTGTGGCTTACTCTGGTGACATCACATGACGATCAGCAGGTCTCCTTATCCTAGCTACCCTATGTTAAGGTCAGCTCTTAACATTCCTTTCTGCTCACCTTAAATCTTTTAGACAAAGCCTTGGTTCCTTAATCAACTATAAATCAAAGAAACTCTATCCATATATGATCTACAAACGCCCACTTCAAGATATCCCACCTTTTTGGGCCAAACCAATGTACAACCTCCATGTCTTGATACACAATTTGGCCTGTGACTTCCGCTTTCCTGAAATGAAAACTCCTGCTGGGAAGCTGTGAAGGAGGTCAGGACAAACATGAGCTGCCCGTCTGCTTTGCTTGCTGCCCTACATTAAATGCCTTCTCTCCCTGTGAATCCCAGTGTCAGCGCCTGGCTTTGTCTGCGTGCTGGGCGAGCAGACCCACGTTCAGTTGGGTGACAAGAAGAAGCATGCCCTACAAAGTAGTAAAATGACCACCCTCCTCTATTGCTGGTGAAGAATAAGGAGTAATTCTTATGAAAAACAGTTGCACAAGTCCCTGCAAATACAGACGCTGACCTGATTAATGCATTTCTGAAAACATGTGTTAGGCAAATAATACCAATTGTAGGCAGATGTTTTATAAGCAAGGAGAAGAGGAAGAGGCATTCAGTTTTCTGGACTCTGTAACCACTGAGGCTCCAGTCCCTGGTGGTGCTCCCCATTAGGCAAACCCAACAGTGGGCAGCCAGCAAGAGTCCAGGTGCTGTCTGCCTGCTGGGCACAGAGGTACTGGGCACAGGTGGGGAAGAGGGAGGAGGGTGTGGGCAGAGGAGAGGGATGCTACTTCAGGCATCCAGGGCCACGGGATCCATGGACATTAGCACTATCCTTGCCCTGCCCACCCTGAGCTGCCCCATCACAGGTGCAGGAGCTGGAGCGTGGGAAGCGGCAGACCCACAGAAAGTGTCTCATCCCATTTCACAAATTAAAAACCATAAATGGGATGGAGGTTCTTTTATCCAGACTTTATTTGACTCAGAATAAGGGAGGGATTTAGCCCAAATTGGACTCTACCTACCTGGGAGGAGCATGAGCAATCATCCCAAACTAAAACCCAGCCTGCCCCGAGGCAAAGAGTGCTGCACACATGAAAACACTGGCTTCTCCCTTGTGTACAGTCATACTGCCCATCTGAAATAAGGAATAATATGGCACAGGGTCCCCTTGGGCCTCCATGGTCCCTGAAGGGACTTGAAATCTGCGAGAGAGAATAACTAGCTAAGAGACACCGTATCAATGACTTTGGAGTCTTGGGGAGGACATTAGGACTTGGGGCTGTAGCCAGAGGAGAAGTCCAGGTCAGAGCATGCCTGGGACCACTGGGATAAAGGTGGAGAACGCCTGCCCGCCCAGACCTGGTGTGACCAGCCAGGGTCGTCAGGGAGAGAGGAGACCAGGGGGTTTCCATCCATTTGTTCATTTCTTTGTTACTCTGTGATTCACAACAACGGAGGCTAACCCTCTCAGTGCGTGAACACACATGGATGCAGAACCTTTATCATACGCCGGGGTGGGGAAAGGCAGACTCCTCTGAAAGGTGACCTGGCCAGGGTCACCACTCGTTCCCAGCAGTTGCAGCGGTTCAAACTCAAAAACATCTGACTCCTGAGCTCTGTGCTAAACTTCACTTCCTTCTATGAAAAACCCAGCATGTAAGATTTGCATTGACGGTAGGAATGAGACGTGAGAACCCTCTCAGAGCTCGGCCTCCGTGGGGCCAGGAGGCATCCAGCCAGGACACCATACTCAACTGAGTCAGACAGATGGGAACCGAGTGGAGACGCTGAGTCACTGAAACACAGGCAGCAGCAGCCCTGGGACACGAGCCTCCATCACTGCCAAGTGAAGGGGTTCAGAGGCTATCACCCCAAAATATGTCACTTTGGCATGTGGATTATTTTGAGCAAAATGTCATTGAGAATCAACAGGCAGAGAAAGATACCTTCTCTGAATTCCCCTTTTCTGAGTAAGAGCACAAAATTCTGAAACATGAGAACTGCTATAAACCCCCTCTTAAGGGAGTTTTATGACATCAAGAAGACAGAATGCTGACAACCAGGCTGGGAGCTGTTGTCACACCTGTGACTCTAACACTTTGGGGGTCTGAGGCTGGGCAGACTGGGAAACATGGTTACACCTCGTCTCTAACAAACATTAAACAGGCATGGTAACACACATCTGTAGGTGGTCCCAGCTGCTTGGGGGGCTGAGGTGGGAGGATCACTGGAGCCCAGAGGGTGGAGACTACAGTGAGCTGTGCCTGCAGCCTTGCACTCCAGCCTGGGCAGCCCCCCTGCAGTCCAGAGGAGTGGGCAGGCTCCCAATTTCAGGTCACCTCTGAGGGCAACAGATTGGCTCTGCTTGTCTTCCGCCTCCCTACCCTGTCCCTGTGGCGGTTGCAGTTCACCCTCCTTCCCTCAATGTCCACGTCAGGGAGAGAGAGGACAGCTGTCTCTTTGGGAAGAAGGCACCCGTGGCCTGTGGCAACTTGGCCTGTGTCTAACCTCAGGGGGTGTCCACACACGGCCTTGCGAGGAGAGAACAGGCAAGCTCTCCTTTTGACACTACGTGTGTCTATGCTGAGAGTAGAATGTTTCGCTTTCCTTCACCGCTGTGTGTGTGCCAGTGACTCAAACTATAGTGAGAGTGCACTTAACTATGACACCTGTTGGCTTGTAAAATACAAAGCACTACATGGAGTAAGAAGGGGTGAGATGCAAAGTTTTGTTTTGTTTTGTTTTTTGAGATCGAGTCTTGCTCTGCCACCCAGCCTGGAGTGCAATGGCGCAATGTTGGCTCACTTCAACCTCCACCTCCCAGGTTCAAGCAATTCTTCTGCCTCAGCCTCCCTAGTGGCTGGGACTACACGCCCAGCTAATTTTTTGTATTTTTAGTAGAGACAGGTTTCACCATGTTGGCCAGGCTGGTCTTGATCTTTTGACCCTGTGATTCGCCTGCCTCGGCCTCCAAAAGTTCTGGGATTACAGGCATGAGCCACTGCGCCCAGTCCCAGATGCTAAGTTTCTAAAGACCCTGAGGCCACAGCATGGAGCAGGATCCTGGAAGCTCCCTGCGTGGCTGGGCAGAGCTTTAATTTCTAGAACCTGGGGCAGATCCAGGAGGACCATCAAAATGGACAAGACCCTCAAAAGGGCCCGTGTAGAGCCAGGAAGCCAGGGCAGTGGGACCAGTGTCTCAGAATCATGATATCCGCTGTCGGGTGGAAAGAAACAGAAAGACATCAAGCTCTCCGTCAGGTACCTAACGGTGTTGGCTGGGGCTTCTCTTCCTGTCCACTGATCATATTACAAAGGGCCATAGCAGACACTCAAAAATTCCTTAATTGAAATGAATTAGACAGAAATAACGGCAAGTTTAAAGCCTGGAAGATCACACTGGCAGAAAAGCAAAAGCCATTCATCACAGCATGAGCTCAGCTTTGAGTTCCATTGAGATTTGGTGACGAACGATTCCCGGGAGGGCTTTTCGGAAATGTGTGGTGGACTTGCCTTAAAAACACCCGGGTGGGGGTGAACGTCAGAGGAGGCTGAGGATGAGCCGTGGTCATAAAGACGCTTTGCCTTTGCTCTGCACTGGGCCCAGGGCAATACCCCTGCCTTGCAGATGTCTCTGTCACAGAACACCCACTCCCTCTCCACTCCCAGCAGCTCTGCAGAGAGAACCCTGTGTGCAGAGGCGGCTGCGCAGGGCTAGCAGTTGTCCCAAAACTGAAAAGTTAAGTCAGGGGCTATCTCCCTAAATGCCTACATTGTTTTTGTTTGAGTATTTAATCATAAGCCTTACCTTTAGAAAAAGGGACCAGGGCTCAGGAGAAGAGGGGGATCTGTCCCCAGCACACCTGACGCAGCCATCATGGCCATCAGCGCCATCTCCTTAAGTAAAGTAATGTTGCATCTAATGAGAATGTTCATTTCACGTTCCATGGTTAAAAACACTGCTGGGGGCTAGGGGAGGAATAATGGAAGGTGGGGGATTGGGGAGGAATAACGGGGGGGGGGGGGGGAGCGGATTGGGGAGGAATAGCGGGGACGGGGACTGGGGGAGGGATAGCATTAGGAGAAATATTTCAAGCTCATCAGCTCAATTCATCTGAACCCTTACTCTATTTTATAGAAGGAGGAGCTTCCCAATCATAGAATTGCAAATATAAGCCAATTAATCTTTAAACTAAACTGGAGGTAATTCTCTCTTTTGACATAACTATGAAGGGAAGTGGAAATTATGTGAAGCCTCCCCCTGGAGGTGGCTACTTGTCTCCTGCCCACACCATGCAGTTGTACTTCTCCTCCTTTTCATCACTGAGGAGTTTTAGATGCCTCCTTCCCTGGTGGTCCTTAGTCACATCTCTAAGCTAAACATATACCTTCAGACATCTGGCCCCAAATCCATTTTCTTATGTAATACAGCACTACGGTACATACACTGAAGTAAAGAGAGTGTGTAATTAGAGAGGGATCGTGAAAGCATGAACGGCCAGGAGACACTGGAGGGTGAGTGGATGAACACAATGTGGCATGTGGTATATCTATACAGTGGAATATTACTCAGCCTGAAAAAAGAAGAAACTTCTGACATGCTACAGTATGGCTGAGCCTTAAGGACATGATGCTGAGTAAAGTCACTCAGTCATAAAAGGACAAATTCCATAAGACTCCACTGGTATGAGGTCCCGAGAATGGACTGAGAGGAGAATAGTTGCTGCCAAGTTTTGGGGGTGGGGAAATGGAATTGGTGTTTCGTGAGCAGAGTTTCATTGTGGGAAGATGAAAAGGCCCTGGAGATCGCGGTGGTGACAGCTGTACGACCCTGTGAACGTGCTTCACGCTGCTGAACGGTGCAATATGGTGGATGTGCATTTCACCACAAAAAAATGGGCATGGGTGTCTTCTTTAAAATCTCATTACGACAGAAGAAAATAACGTCTCAAAAAATAACGGCGTACAAATATTTCCTAAAAGAAACTTACCCCATAACTGGGGCTTCAGTTAAAATTACTTCCCCAAATACTCAGTGGATATGCTGTAAACAAAGCCAAGATTTCAACCTATCATTTAAACCTACTGGGAATGAGGTGAAGAACTGAGGAACCTGGGCCAAATACCAGCTACTGGATCATTTAAACTCCTTATAATTGAGCTGAAAAACCTGGACCTATGCCAGAGTCTGAGTCCCTGCCAGTAGATGACCTCTGTGCCACTGTGTCCTCAGACACTGCTGCTTCCGTCATCACCCGTCTTCCCCTTTAGGTCGGCAGGACAGGCGCATAGAGTTACACTGACTTGTCTTCTCCAGCCTTGACATCGACTTGAAAACAACTGCAGTTTATAGACCAATTTTCCTTTCACCCCTTGGGTCTAGCCACCATAGCCTCTGCTCTGTTTTTCAAAGGAAACAGAGCCAAAACTGAAGGGGCAATTCTGAGTCTAATAAGAAACCCTCCTTCTCCGCAGCTGGGTCAGCCTCCAGGCTCTTACAGATGCCCCTCGCTGATCTGCAAGAGCAAACAAAAACTAGTTCCTCAGGGGCTGCGTGCAGTAACTCATTCAGAAGCAAGTCAGACGTGGCTCCACCCTCAGGGGCTGGGCGCGGTAACTCATCCAGAAGCAAGTCAGATGTGGCTCCACCCTCAGGGGCTGGGCACGGTAACTCATCCAGAAGCAAGTCAGACGTGGCTCCACCCTCAGGGGCTGGGCGCGGTACTCATCCAGAAGCAAGTCAGATGTGGCTCCACCCTCAGGGGCTGAGCATGGTAACTCATCCAGAAGCAAGTCAGATGTGGCTCCACCCTCATGGGCTGGGCGCGGTAACTCATCTAGAAACAAGTCAGATGTGGCTCCACCCTCAGGGGCTGGGCGTGGTACTCATCCAGAAACAAGTCAGATGTGGCTCCACACTCGGGCTGGGCGCGGTACTCATCCAGAAGCAAGTCAGATGTGGCTCCACCCTCAGGGGCTGGGCGCGGTAACTCATCCAGAAGCAAGTCAGATGTGGCTCCACCCTCAGGGGCTGGGCGCGGTAACTCATCCAGAAGCAAGTCAGATGTGGCTCCACCCTCAGGGGCTGGGCGCGGTAACTCATCCAGAAGCAAGTCAGATGTGGCTCCACCCTCCAGGAGAATATGCTCAATGTGGTAGTGTTTGCAGATAAATGACAGTAATTCATGCAAACTCATGAATATATAGTGAGTCCTGCGGAAAAGCACACAAGCACAGTTCTAGGCAAATTCTAGGTAGGAGGATGGAACAGGCTCCACAGAGGGGTGGATTTGGACATGTCTAACTTTTATCATGCTGCACAGAATGCTTAGGGTTGTTCAGCAGGCTAGCAAGCCTCAAAAAAAGTTGTAATTCTAAATTGTACTATCAATTCAGTAAAAGGAAAACCATTTTAGCTTAAGCTGTTAGTCATTTTGCAATGTATCTGTGTACAGCTGCAGAGCTAAAGCCTTCAAACTTAATTCGGCATGACTATAATACAAAAGGACACATTTTTAAAGACAATCTGGTTTAGGAGTATTTAAATTCAGTTAGACTAAAGTGTAATTGTTTTTAGGATGGGACGGCTCCCCGCTTCACGGATTTGTGTCCTAAGCAGTCCTTCGCCCTGACATCAAACGTCTTGTCTTCTTGACTCCAGTGCAAATGACTCACAGTTCCCTGTTGAATGTTTCATTTCTATAATAACGTTTTGTAGGTTGTTAAACAATAAATCACGGTGCTGCCTCTGTGATCTAGCAACAGAGTGGATAAGAGCAGGAAACACAGAGGCAGACGAGGACATTCACGATGCTGGCCTCCGAGCAGTGGCCTTTCCTCACAGTTTGCTCCTTTCCACATCTTTTCTACCTCTAGCTCCCACAGTGACAAAAATCTACTCCCTTACAAGCTAAGACATGCTATGATAATTCTGATATTTCTTTACCCCCTCTTTTATTTCTACTTTCTGGAAAATAGTAAAATGCTCCTTAAAAAGACACCTTCTAAGATCTGGAGAGACGCAGGTAGAGAGGAAATGGTGAAAACATTTCCAGGAAACAGGCCTTTGGGTCCACTCTAGTAACGCTTGTCAGGCAAAGTCCTCACACAGCACCAGCCCCCTCGGCTGCTCCCGGCAGAGGCTGCATCCCCCGGAGGGGCATCCTCGAACCCTCATGGAGTGTTCCTTTCAGGGCTGTGGGAACGCCACATCTCCCACCCTGCTGACACTTGGCTTCCAAAAGGGCAGTGTTTAAACATTCCACACAAACGATCCCTGAGTGCATGTTCTGCTGTCCACATACACTCAGAACACACACTATGTGTTAGCAACAGTCTGTGTTTATCGGGGGCAGTAGAAGTGGCGTCCGTCAGGGTGGGCAATGCTCTAGAAGGGCATCTGTGCATCAATCTGGGGTTGTGAGTGTGAGCACGCATGTGCACAGGTGCACGTGTGCACACAGGTGTGCGTGTGTGATGGAGGGAGAATCACACGCTGCAGCAGCTCAGTGCCTGGAGGACAACAGCAGGATGTGCCCTTGAACACTACAAGAGTCAAAAGGAGAAAATCTCCCACACGTGGGAAAAACGTGTTCATGAATACCCTTCTCAACTCACTTATTTAGCATTTGTAAAACAGAGACCGTGCATGTGGTCTGAAATATGGAGATAAAAGTTCCAAAGGAGTTACAGGTGCTTCTTGGTGCTGAGGAGGAATGGGGGCCCTTTTCTTGAGGTGGCTGCCTGTCCACATCCACCTGACCCTTGGAGGTCCCTTCAAAGGAAAGCCACCTCGTTTGGAAGCTTTCAGCATCCTGCTTCAATGCCCCATAGTTATGGTCCAAACTGTGTCCCCCAAAATTCATATGTTGAAACCCTAAATGCCCAAAGTGACTGACTTTGGAGGTAAAACCCTTAAAAAGAACTCAGGTTAAATGAGGTCATCAGGGTGGGTCCTGACCCTATAGGACTGGTGTCCTTATGAGAAGGAGGTTGGGCTACACAGAGGGACACGGCGGATGCACGGGCAGAGGAAAGACCCCGTGAGGACACAGCAGGAAGGTGGCCGTCTGCAGGCCCAGGAGAGAGGCTGCAGAAGACACCAACCCAGCCGACATCCCGATGTTGGACTTCCTGCCTCTAGCACTGTGAGACGGCGGATGTTGCTGTCTGAGTCCCCAGTCTGCACCATTCTCTTAAAGCAGCTCCTGCCACCAGGAAACTCCCCTTCCTAGGGTTCCTGTGGCCTTGCTCCGGTGGCCTCTAGAGAGAGCTGCCCTGTGTAAGATGGGACGGGCCCGCCCACCTAGGCATGGCCCAACACCCGAGGGAACTGGCTCACGTGTGGTGCCCCTGCTTCGTGCTGGGGGCTTTCCTTGTCTTGAGGGCAGCTCTGACCCCAGGTTTCTGGCCTCAGAGGCGCCTCTCTCATACGTTGCTTGTGCAGACCAAAACTGTTAAGAAGCACTGGCTGGGTCAGGATTGGGCCACTGCACTTGAGCCTGGGCAACAGAGCGAGACTCCCAGACTCCATCTCAAAACAACAACAGAAACCAAACGAAACCAAAACAAAACAAAAGCAGCACTTCCTGGTGTTAAGACACTGCTTCCCATCGCCCGGAGAGGCGCCATCTGTGTGCCGCTCGGTACCCCTCTTTGTTTTGCCTGGATGGCCTCAACTCCTTCTTTGGATGGCAGGACTCTCCATTCTGTTCTGGACAGCACGTGGTGCTGCAAGTGAGGGTCAGTAGTCAGGACAAGGATACAAGTATTCCAAAATCCCTCCCAGTGGGATTCATAAAGCAAGTCTGTAGAGACTAACAAAGTCACTTAAATAACCACACAAAATCATAGTGGAATAATTCAACCCACAACTGACAGTATTAGACCCATAATCAAGATAGTATTAGACACAGCTCTCCATCCCAGCCATGGTGAGCTGTGTGTGCCCCGAGCAGCCACGCTGGGCTCTGCCCACTTGCACGTGCGGAGGAAGCATCAGCAACAAGGTCTGCAAGGCTCAGGGAATCGATGGCTCTGTGAACTTGGGTGAGCTTCTTGCCTTTTTTTCCTTCAGTTTCTTTGTTTACCAATGTGAAATTATATGTGTGGCCAGGGTTGCTCTGAGGTGTCCTCCAAAAATTCAAATCAGATTATATTAGTTTCTTTGCATAGAATCCGTCTGTGACTTCCCACTGACCTCAAGATTAATTTCAGGCTCTTGGAAGCACTCATTCATTCATTCACTCATTCATTCATTCATTCATTTAACAAACAGTGAACTCCTATGATGTGCCAGGCATTATTTTATTTGGCAGGAAAACTTTGGTGAATTAAAAAGGACAACAGGGCCTGCCAGGGGCCCCCTTGCTGGCTCCTGTGTAGCATGCCTGGCCCCACTGCTGCTGGGACAGGCCCATTTGAGCACTCCATGAAGGACTTCAATGACCTGCTCCACTCCAAAGGCACAGTGTGGCATCCTGGATAAAGAAGCAAAACTCTACTGTGGGCTGTCTTCAAGAGACCCGTCTCACATGCAGTGACACCCATAGGCTCAAAATAAAGGGATGGAGAAAAATCTAAAGCAGAAAATAAATAGAGAGCACGAGTTGCTCTCCTTATTTCAGACAAAACAGACTTTAAACCAATAATGATCAAAAGGACAAAGAAGGGCATTACCTAATGACAAAGGGTTCTATTCAATAAAATCACCTAATTATCATAAATAAATATGCGCCCAACACTGGAGCACCCAGATTCGTAAAGCAAGTTTGCAGAGACTAACAAAGTCACTTAAATAACCACACAAAATCACAGTGGAATAATTCAACCCCCCAACTGACAGTATTAGACCCATAATCAAGGCAGAATACTCACAAAGATACTTGGGGTCAAAATTTGACACTTGATTAAATGGACCTAAAAGACACCTACAGAACACTGCACCCAATGACAGCATATACATTCTTCTCATATGCACATGGCACATACTCTAAAACTAACCACATGCTAAGCCA
Source organism: Ateles fusciceps (assembly GCA_036589455.1). Taxonomy (NCBI): domain Eukaryota; kingdom Metazoa; phylum Chordata; class Mammalia; order Primates; family Atelidae; genus Ateles; species Ateles fusciceps. The sequence goes on from JAZHEH010003346.1 coordinate 1,156,505, forward strand.
TAAAGCAATTCTCAACAAATTCCCAAAGAAAGGAAATCATTCCAGCCACACTTTCAGACCACAGCACAATAAAAATAGAAATAAATACCAAGAAAATCTCTCAAAACCATATAATTAGGTGGAGATTAAACAATCTGCTCCTGAATGACTTTTGGATAAACAAAGAAATTAAGGCAGAAATCAAGAAATGTCTTTGAAACTAATGAAAACAAAAATACAACATGCCAGATCTCTGGAGCACAACTAAAGCACAGTTAAGAGGAAAGTTTTTAATACTAAATGTGCACGTAAAAAAGCTGGAAAAATCTCAAATTAATAACCTAACATCACACCTAGAGGAACTAGAAAAACAAGAGCAAACCAATTCCAAAACTAGCAAAAAAAAAAAAAAAAAAAAAAAAAGAAAAAGAAATAATCAAAATCAGAGCTGAAATGAATGAAATGGAAATGAGAGAAATCTTACAAAAGATAAATAAAAATAAAAGGTGTTTTTTTTAAAAGAATAAGTAACATTGACAGACAAGTAGCTAGACTAATTTGAAAAAAGAGAAAACCTAAAACACACAATCAGAAATGACAAAGGAGGCATTACCACCAACCATAAAGAAATTCAAAAACCCTCAGAGTCTATTATGAACACTTCTGTGCACACAAACTAGAAAATCTAGAAGAAATGGATAAATTCCTGGAAACATATAACTTCCCAAGATTGAATTAGGAAGAAATTGAAACCCTGAATTGACCAATGACAAGTCCAAAATTGAATCAGTAATTAAAAAAAAAAAAAAAAAGTACCAACCAGGAAAAGCCCTGGACCAAATAGATACAGAGCTGAATTCTACCAGAGATATAAAGAATAGTTTGTACCAATCCTATGGAAACTATAAAAAAAAAAAATCAAAGAAGAAATATTCCTCCCTAACTCATTCTATGAGGTCAGCATCATTCTGATACCAAAATCAGGCAGAGACACAGCAGCAACAACAAAAAGAACACTTCAGGCCAATATACCTGATGAACATAGATGCAAAAATCTTCAACAGAATACTAGCAAACTGAATCCAGCAGCACATCAAAAAGCTAACCCACTACAATCAAGTATGCTTCATTCCTGGGATGCAACATTACTTAACATATGCAAATCAATAAATGTGATTCATCACATAAACAGAATTAAAAACAAAAAGCACATGATCATCTCAATAGAGACAGAAAAAACTTTCTGCAAAATTCAACATCCCTTCTTGTTAAAAACCCTCAACAAACTGGGCATTGAAGGAACATATCTCAAAATAATAAGAGCCATCCCTGGCAAATCCACAGCCAAAATAATACTGAATGGGTAAAAGCTGGAAGCAATCCCCTTGAAAACCAGAACAAGACAAGGATGCCTTGTCTCAACACTGCTATCCAACATAGGACTGGAAGTTGTAGATACAGCACTGAGGCAAGAGAAAGACATAAAAGGCACAGAAACAAATAAAAGATATACAAATAGAAAGAAAAAAAGTTGAACTATCTATTTTCACAGATTATATGATTCTATACCTAGAAAATGCCATCGTTTCTGCCCAAAGACTCCTAGATCTGATAAACAACTTTATCAAAGTTTCAGGATACAAAAATCAATGTACAAAAGTCAGTAGCATTTCTATACACCAATAACACTCATGTTGAGAGCAAAATCAAGAATGCAGTCTAACTCACAATAGCCACAAAAAGAATAACATGTATGAAATACAGCTAGACAGGGAGGTGAAACATCTCTACAACGAGAATCATAAAACACTGGTGAAAGAAATCGGAGAAGACACAAAAATGGAAAAACATTCCATGCTCATGGATGGCAAGAATCAATATTGTTAAAATGGCCATACTGCTCAATGTAATTTACAGATTCAATGCCATTCCTACCAAACTACCAAAAACTTTTTCATTTCATGGAATTAGAAAAAAGTATTCTAAAATTTATTTGGAAACAAAATAGAGTCTGAATAGCCAAAGCAATCAAAGCAAAAAGTATAAACCTGGAAGCATCACACTACCACTTCAAACCATCACTGTAAGTAAAGCAGTGTGGTACTGGTACAAAAACAGACCAATGCAACAGGTTAGAGAACACAGAAATAAAGCTGCACACCTACAACCATCTGATCTTCAACAAAGCTAACAATAACAAGCAACAGGGAAAGCACTGTGAGCATTTCAGAGCTGAAATGAATGAAATGGAGATGAGAGAACCCTTACAAAAGGTGGTTCTTTGAAAGGACCACCTGAAGAACCAAGGAAAGAATCAGTGGTGCAGGGGTAACTGGCTAGCCACATGCAGAAAATTGAAACTAGACCCCTTTGTTTTACCATATATAAAAATCAACTCAAGATGGATTAAAGACTTAAATGAAAAACCCAAAACTATAAAAACTCTAGAAGAAAACCTAAGAAATACTGTACCAGACATAGACTCTGGCAAAGACTCACAACAAGGAGTTGAAAAGTAATTGCAACAAAAGCAAAAATTGACAAGTGAGACTTAATTAAACTAAGAGTTTACCTAACAGCAAAAGAAACTATAAACAGAGTAAAATCCCAGCCTAGATAATGGGAGAAAATATTCACAAACTATACATCTGGCAAAGGCCTAACATTCAGAAGCTGAAGTTCCTTAGTAAGGAACTTAATCAAATCAACAAGAAAAAAACAAACAACCCCATTAATAAATGGGCAAAGGACATGAACAGACACTTCGCAAAAGAAGACATGCATGCAGCCAACAAGGATAATGAAAAATGCTCAATATCACTCCTCATTAGGGAAATGCCAATCAAAACCACAATGAGACACCACCTCACACCAGTCAGAATGGCTGTTATTAAAAAGTCAAAAAATAAACAGATGCTAGTGAAGTTGCAAAGAAAAGGGAACACATACACTCCCCTGGGGAATGTAAATTAGTTCAGGCATTGTAGAGAGCTTCCTAGAGATTTCTCAAAGAACTTAAAACAGAGCTACCATTCCACCCAACAATCCCATTACTGGGTATAGACCCAAGGAAAAATCAATCATTCTACCATAAAGATACATGCATGTGCTTGTTCACTGCACCATTATTCACAATGCCAAAAACACAGAATCAACCTAAATGCTTAACAGTGGACTAAAGAAAATGTGGAACATACACATCACTGAATACATGCAGCTATGAAAAATAATGAAATCATGTTCTTTGCAGCAACATGGATGGAGCTGGAGGCCGTTTTCCTTAGCGAGTTAACTCAGGAACAGAAAACTAAACACTGCGTTATCACTTATAAGTGGGAGCTAAACACTGAGTACACATGGACACAAGCGAACAGCAGACACTGGGGCTTGCTTGAGGGTGGAGGGTGGGAGGAAGGTGAGAATTTAAAAACTACCAGTTGGATACTATGCTGATTCCTTGAGTGACAAAATTATTTGTACGCCAAATGCCTATAACATGCAATTTACCCGTGTAACAAACCTGCACATGCACCCTTTGAACCTAAAATAAGAGTTGGAATGGAACAACAGTTTCATATACAGACTCAGTGGTAAAAAATTAAAACAATAAATACTTTAGAAAATAACCTAGTAGAAGTATCGCGTAGCCGTTAGGAGAGGGACAGCCTCTATGTCAACACAGGATATTCAGATTACATGAAGGGGGGTGAGCATATTTTACCACATAACAACTAAAAATTTTGTATGATCACAAAGGAAATGAGAGACTGGGGAAATATCTTCACAAAATACATAACAGATACAGAGTAAATGTTCATAACAGTCAAAGAGCAGCTCCTTGATAACAAAACCATGTAAAAGAGAAAAGAAGTATATGGGTAAAAATACGATATGCAATTCATGGAAGATGAATTCAAATGACCAATTAACATAAGAAGTAAAGCTGAAACTAAAAAGCCAAAAAATGCAAAATAAAACAATAAGACACCAATTTTTCATGAATAAAACTGGAATATTTTATAATAAGAATGCCAATTGCTGGTGAAGATGTAGGGAAATGGTCACATTTATACAGTACTGGTGGGAATGCAAATTACCCCATCTCTTCTGGAAAGCAACCTGCCAATCTATTCAAATTTAAAATACAGATGTGCTTCCATCCAACAATGTAAATGTCATAGATGCCTTCTACAGAGACACATAGTATAATACAAACTAATATGTTCTGTGTAGCATTACTTGTCGTGTGGAAAATTGAAAGCGGGTAGCCATTACAAAGAATGAATGATTACTGTGTCTGCTGATCTGAAGGACTGACCAAGATACACTGTTAAGTGAAATAGAAAAAATTAAAAAATGAACATATAGAAAAATATGTTTAATGAGAATCCAGACTTATAAAAGGGGAACAAAAAATATATATATGGGTATATGTCTTTGTATAGGCTTATATGATCATACAGAAAGGGTCTACATTTAGTTACTTCCATTGGTCCTCTTAGAGAAGAGGAAACATGGAAGACAAGCAGAAAGGAGAGGGGATGGGGAAAGGAAGTAAAAAGTTGATAGGAAAAGGAAATTTACCAATGAAATGAAGTTAAATATACTTGTGTGATGGCATTTGTGCATATTTGTGTTTATATTTTTGCTTTTTAAATGAAACCTACCAGAAATTTGTCTATATTACAGAAATCAGCTCTTAAATTTTCTGCTTCCTGATGTGCAAATTGCTACTTTTAACTTCATGTTTACCCTCTGCCATTCAATCTAATTCAGTATTTTCTGTTATCATTTTAAGAACATATATCACATTTTATCTGTATCTAAATTATTTACTTTTACATGTACAATTATTTAGAATTATAAGTTCATAATTGTTCCAAATATAAACAGCACTCAAAGGGGGGAAAAAGGACAAAAGACCAGAGATGCACATCTCCTGTGATCTAAACCCCATGTGGCTTGGCTGACGCCAGCTCCTACACACCCTGCAGGGATGCTCTGTCTTAGCGCCTCCTCTTTGGATGAATCCAGCTCTCCAGGTTTAAGTGTTAAAGCCCCTTAATGGAAACTTCTGCTGCTTCTCCTCAGCACACACTCCCTCCCTCCCTCCCTCCCTCTTTCTCTCCACTTCCTTCCCTCTGTTTTCCTCCTCATCCTCCTTTTCTTTCTCTTTCTCCCTCCCCCTGTGCTTCTCTCTCTCTGTCACACACACACCCCTCACTCCCTGGGCCCCACCGGCACTGGATGTTGAGCTCTTTCCGCCAGCCACTCTGCGTTCTCCTCTGCTGAGTATCTGCTTGTCTCTCTCCCTGTCCTGTCCACACTGGAGGGGTGGGAAGCCATGTCCTGCAGTTGTGTATTCTGAGGCCTCAGCACACTTCAGAACTCAACAGGTGCTCAACAGAGAATGGTTTCTTTTTTTTTAAATTATACTTTAAATTCTGTGGTACGTGTGCAGATCGTGCAGGACTGTCACACAGGTATACATATGCCACGGTGGGGGGTTGGGGCAACCATCGCCCCCTCGTCTACATTAGGTATTTCTCCTAAGGCTATCCCAGTCTTCTAGAGAAATCAAAGGAGACACTGTCAGCCAAGCAGACAAGGGCTAAAGATAAATATTCTGCTCTATTTCTTTTCCCCCCACTCTCTGTTTGTTTGGATTAATGGAGACTATTCCAGAGGCAGGGCAGGGAGAAGGCTGAGTACCTGTACAAAGGATGCAGACATGCTGTTCTTTGTGTCTCATGAAGTATGGATGAGCTAAAAAGCTGGAGAAAGATCAAAGCAGTAGGGAGGGTAGGGAGCCTCAGTAAAAAATTTATAGTGAAGAAAATCTCGAGGTCTTAAATAAGGACTTCTGTCAGGAGTGAAGACTGTAACCCAAGGTTAGCACACCTGGGCTTGAGTCCACCCCGAGGACAGCTTTTGTGAGTAAAAGGTTATTGGGACGTCACCATGCCCTTCATTGCACATGAGCTCAGCTGCTTTCACTGCCTGGCAGTAGTAGGTGCCATAGAAACCCACTGGTCCACACTTCTCAAGGATTTATTATCTGGCCCTTTACAGAAATCTCTTCCAACCTCCTCCTCTAAGAGGTGAAAAGGGTCACTTTGCCTGTGCGAGAAAATGAGCTCCATGAAGGAGGGGTCTGTCCCTGCTGTATCCAGTGATGTGTGTGGGGCACCCAGAGAGGTGAGGTTGCAGGTGCAGGCAGCACCCAGCACAGGGCAGGAATGGCCTGCATTCTTGATTCAAAGGCCCACCCTGGAAATACGTAGATGATGTTCTCATTTTACTTCATGTAAAACTCCCAAAAGGAGGCATGTATCTTAAGAGTGAAGAATGAGAAGACAGTGTTTCTAATATGGCTCACGGAATTCCACCTCTGTTATAGCCAGATGATTTAGGGTGAGTGTGACAGCCACGCCTGCCCCACAAAAACTAAATCTAAAGTTAACAGGTCAACAGCTGCACATAGGCAGTGTCAGTCAATAAACATCACTGGTTTATAGCCACTGCAGCCTATTTGCTTTAGTGGCCATAGAGCAGCTGGTAAACATTCATCCTACTTGTTGCTTTGAGTTACTCTTTGTTTGGAAGAGGCAGAGGCAATGCTTTAGGATTCTGGAAAGAAAGGAAGGCAGGAAGCGGGGGAGAAAGGAAAGGAGAAAGGTAGGAAGAGAGGAAAAGGAGGAGGAATTAAGGTAAAGAGGGAAGGATGAAGAGAAAAAAGGGAAGGAAGTAGGGAAGGAGGAAAAAAGAAAAGACAAAATAAAGTACAAACCAGCCACAAAAATTTAAAGGATAAGTTTCTTAGTCCATTTTGCATTGCTATACAGAAAGTTCTGAGATGGATAACAAGAAAAAAGGTTTATTTGGTTCATGGTTCTGCATGGCACTGGCATCTGCTTGGCTTCTGGTGAGGCCTCAGGAAGCTTTTACTCATGGTGGAAAGGAAGGGGGAGCAGGCACATCATCTGGCAAGAGAGGGAGCAAGAGGGATGCCAGGCTCTTCTAATTAACCAGCTCTTTTGTAAACTCACAGAACAAGAATTCACCCATTACCACTGGGAGGGGACCAAGCCCTTCATGAGGGATCCACCTCCATAACCCAAACACCTCCCACCACGCCCCTGGGGATCACTTTCAGCATGAGATTTGGATGGGACAAATATTCAAATTACACCAGTGTGTATTTCACTTTGGGCTAGAGTCCTTACCCTCCCAGTGGGAACACATTCTCTTTCACTCGCAGCACTCCATCAAATGGGAATCACGTTAATCCTGGCATTAAAAAATATTCTGGGAAATCTTGTTTCATTGCAGTAAGGAACAAATTCATTTAAAAGAGAAGTGTACCTATGCAACAATCTTCCATGTTCTTCACATGTACCCCCAAACCTAAAATGCAATAAAAAAAAAAAAAAAAAAGAGAAGTGCATCACTTCCAGGACCAGACTCATATAATGGCTCTCCTAACAACACAATAAATAACAAAGCAGTCTGTGGTTTTCTTGTTCCAGTAACCTTTGGCTCTATTTATCCTTAATTCTTTATACACACACACACACACACACACACACACACACACACACACACACACACGTTCTGGGATACATGTGCAGAATGTGCAGGTTTGTTACATAGGTATACACGTGTCATGGTGGTTTACTGTACCATCAACCCATCACCTACATTAGGTATTTCTCCTAATGCTGTCCCCTCCCCTAGCCCTTCATCCCCTGCCAGGCCACAGTGTGAGATGTTCCCCTCCCTGTGCCCATATGTTCTCATTGTTCGACTCCCCCTTATGAGTAAGAACATGCTGTGTTTGGTTTTTGTTCCTGTGTTAACTCGCTGAGAATGATGCTTTCCAGCTTCATCCTTCTCTCTGCAAAGGACATGAACTCATTCTTTTTTATGGATGCACAGTATTCCATGGTATATATGTGCCACATTTTCTTTGTCCAGTCTATCATTGACAGGCATTTGGGTTGGTTCCAAATCTTTGCTATTGTGAATAGTGCTGCAATAAATATACGCGTGCATGTATCTTTACAGAAGAATGATTTATAATCCTTTGCGTATATACCCAGTAATGGGATTGATGGGTCAAATGGTATTTCTAGTTCTAGATGCTTGAGGAATTGCCACACTGTCTTCCATAATGAACTAATTTACACTCCCACCAACAGTGTAAACGTGTTCTTATTTCTCCACATCCTCTCCAGCATCTGTTGTTTCCTGACTTTTTAATGACTGCCATTCTAACTGGCGTGAAATGGTATTTCATTGTGGTTTTGACTTGCATTTCTCTAATGACCAGTGATGATGAGGTTTATTTTATGTGTTTGTGGGCTGCATAAATATCTTCTTTTGAAAAGTGTCTGTTCATATCCTTCGCCCACTTTTTGATGGAGTTGTTTTTTTCTGGTAAATTTGTTTAAGTTCCTTGTAGATTCTTGTTATTAGCCCTTTGTCAGATGGATAGATTTCAAAAATTTTCTCCCGTTCTGTAGGTTGCCTGTTCAATCTGATGATAGTTTCTTTTGCTGTGCAGAAGCTCTTTAAGTTTAATTAGATCCCATTTGGCTTTTGTTGCGATTGCTTTTGCAGTTTTAGTCATGAAGTCTTTGCCCATGCCTATGTCTTGAATGGTATTGCCCAGGAGCTGGTTTTTTGAAAGAGTTAACAAAATAGACCACTAGCCAGACTAATAAAGAAGAAAAGAGAAGAATCAAATAGACACAATAAAAATGATAAAGGGGATATCACCACTGATCCCACAGAAATACAAACAACCATCAGAGAATACTATAAACACCTCTACACAAATAAACTAGAAAATCTAGAAGAAATGGATAAATTCCTGGACACATGCACCCTCCTAAGACTAAGCCAGGAAGAAGTTGAATCCATGACTTAACCAATAACAAGCTCTGAAATGGAGGCAGTAATTAATAGCCTAGCAACCAAAAAAAAAGCCCTGGACCAGATGTATTCACAGCCGAATGTTACCAGAGGTACAAAGAGGAGCTTGTACTATTCCTTCTAAAACTATGCCAAGCAATATTTATCCTTAATTCCTTACTTGTAGACAGTTTAACAAAAATGCATGTATGATATTTACTTCTAAATTCACCAACTCAACCTCACCCCAACCCCAAGCACATCAACCCTGAAGGTCACTGCCTGCAGGGCTCATACAGTTGCTCTCTCGTGCACATGGCACAAACGGCAGGTAAAGGAACCAGAGTGGCTGCTTAAGTTGCTATGGAGAATGCCATCAGTATTCTCAAAAAGCTCTCCTGGGAACACAAACTTCTTCTTGCTCAGATAATGGATCAAAAAGGCAAGTTTCATTGTGAAAGCTGTTTGGGGAAGCAGCAGGTAGCTAACACTGAATTTTAAATGAAATGTATATTTCAGTCTTTGGTCTAGACTTTTCATATAAGTACAGATGCTCCTTGACTTCTGATGGAGATACATCCTGCTAAACCCATCGTAAGTCCAAAGTATCGTAAGTCTAAATTATCATAAATCCAAAATCCATTTAGCACACCAATAAACCCATGATTAAATTTAAAAAAAATCACAATTCAAACCGGCATAAATCAGGGCCTGTCTGCAGATACTTGGGACGAATGAGAAGGATAGCTCCATCTCTTCTTTCTCACACCCTGTGCTTTTTTTTTTTTAATATATTTTTTATTGCATTTTAGGTTTGGGGGTACATGTGAAGAACATGGAAGATTGTTGCATACGTACACACATGGCAGTGTGATTTGCTGCCTTCCTCCCCCATCACCTATATCTGGCATTTCTCCCCATGCTATCCCTCCCCCCACTCCCCACCCCCCCACTATCCCTCCCCTTTTTCCCCCGACAGACCCCAGTGTGTGATACTCCCCTCCCTGTGTCCATGTGTTCACATTGTTCAACACCCGCCTATGAGTGAGAACATGCGGTGTTTGATTTTCTGTTCTTGTGTCAGTTTGCTGAGAACGATGGTTTCCAGGTTCATCCATGTCCCTACAAAGGACACAAACTCATTGTTTTTGATGGCTGCATAATATTCCATGGTGTATATGTGCCACATTTTCCCTGTCCAGTCTATCATCGATGGGCATTTGGGTTGGTTCCAGGTCTTTGCTATTGTAAACTGTGCTGCAATGAACATTCGTGTGCATGTCTCACACCCTGTGCTTTTAACGTTGCAGAGCATGACATCTGTCTTTCATTACTTAATAGCTGTGTGCTCTTGCGCTACTTGTTCTACCTTGCTGGACCTCACTCTAAAGCATGGCAATACTTCTAAATACTGGCAACAGCAGCAACTGCATTGCCTACTGAATGCTCACTGTGCTCAGCACCTCACACTGAGAGCTCTCATGCATTACCTTCTTTAAGCTTGACAACAACCCTGAGGCTACTGCCCATATTTTCAGGAGGAAGAGCTATGATCCAGATGGGATGTGCACCTGGGGCTGACACCCACAGAGCGTAGTCTTAACTTACGTGTGTGTCTGTCACCTCACTGCACTATCATGAAGATTAATTAAATGTTGTCTATCAGGACACAACACAGTGCCTACCACAGAGGAGCTAAGTAGAAATTATTATTAAATTACATAGTAAGGTCTTCCTATGAAGACACTGATCTGTGAGGTTTTCCCTTCAAAAGAGAAAAAGATAGAGAGACAGTTGGGAGCATATTTTACAAGCAAGAGCCCTTAATTCCATGGGGAGGAGGTTATACATAATGTGATAGGCAAGAGTAAGACACTTTGGCATTTTAAGCAAAGAAATGGCAAGGCTCAGCCCTGGGAGAGCTTGCAGCAGCTCCAAGTGAGCACAGTTTGAGCAGACAGCAAGTCGGGTGGATCATGAGGTCAAGAGATCGACACCATCCTGGCCAACATATTGAAACCCCCTCTACTAAAAATACAAAAATTAGTTGGGCACAGTGGCGCACGCCTGTAGTCCCAGCTACTTGGGAGGTAGAGGCCGAAATCTCTTGAACCCAGGAGGTGGAGGTTGCAGTAAGGTAAGACTGCTTTCACTGCACTCCAGCCTGGTGACAGAGCAAGACTCCATCAAAAAAAAAAAAAAAAAAGAAAAGAAAGAAAACAAAAATTACTCATCATACCCAGAACCAGAAAGACACAAGATGTACGGAAAAGATGATGCCAATATCAAGATGATGTTGATGCTGCCAGACGAGGATTTTTAGGCAGTCATAAAAATGCTTCAAAAGACAGTTATTCATTCTCTTGAACGAAATTCCTAAAAGAAGAGAAAGCTCAGAAAATAACTAAACGAAAATTGTAATAAAAGACAGTAAACAAAATTTTTAAAAACTCACTGGATGAGCTTAATAGTGAGGATGCCACAAGGCAGACTGTATATAATTGAGGACAGATTAAAATTATTTTACCTAATTTAAACCACAAAAATAAAGTAGATTGTAAAATAATTAAATAAACAGATATTCTCAGGGAACTAATATGACAATTTCAAAAGACTTAATTTTTATACTATCAGAATCTTGGAAGAAAGAGAGAGAGAAATGAAAAAGTATTAGTACTGAAAGAAATAATGGCTGAAAACTTCTGAAACTTGGTGAAAGACATAGGCCTACAGATTCAAGAGGCTAAGCAAATCCTGAGTAAGATAAACCCAACAAATTCCATATCCAAAAATGTCATCGTAAAAAATAAGGTAAAAAGTCTTAAAAGCAGCCAGAGAGAAATAACACATTGCATAAAGGTTTGAAAACTACAAATGATAACATACTTTTCATCTAAAACCATGAATGCTAGAAGAAAATTGCACAACATATTTCAAGTGCTGAAAATAAAGAGCTGTCAACTATGAATTCTACATGCAGTAGAAATATCTCTAGAAATAAAGGACAAATAAAAACACTTCCAGCCAAAGAAAAATCAAGCAAATTTGTGCCTAGGAAATATCCCTTAAGGAGTTGCTAAAGGAAGTTCTGTAAACTGAAAAAACATGACAATAAAAGAAGGTTTGGAACTTCAGAAAAGAAAGAAGAGCATGAAAATATGCATAAGTAAGAACAAAAATGTAATTGACAATCCATCTTTTCATGAGTTTCTTAAACAGTATTTAATGGTTGAATCATAACACCATCTGATGTTGTGCTGAATGCATACATAGGAAATACCTAAGATAATTATATTCAAAAGGCAAGGAGAGACTAGAGAACTAAATGAAAGTAAAGTTTCTACACATTACTCAATGTGGTAAAACACTGAGACTGTTTAAGTTAATTATGCATATTTTTATTCTTACAGTAACCATGAAGAAAATTACACAAAATAAGATATTGAAAAACACTATAAATAAATTAAGATTAAATTCTAAAAAATATTCAAGTAAGCCATGTGAAAACCAGTAAAAAGAAACATAGGAATAAGAGACAGGGAAAACAAATATTATAATGGCAATTTGAATGCTAGTATCTCCTGATATACTAAGAATTACCTTAAATGTAAATGGCTTAAAGAACATCCAAGCTGAGAGCCAAATCAATAACACAATCCCATTTACAAGAGCCACAAAAAGAATAAAATATCTAGGAATATAGCTAACCAGGGAACTAATAGAGCTCTACAAGGAGAACAACACAACACTGCTGAAAGAAATCAAAGATGACACAAACAAATGAAAAAACATTCCATGCTCATGGATTGGAAGAATCAACATAATTAAAGTGGCCATACTGCTCAAAGCATTTTACAGATTCAACACTATTCCTATCAAACTACCAATGTTGTTTTTTTTCACAGAATTAGAAAAATAATTCTAAATTTCATATGGAATCAAAAAAGAGCCTGAATAGACAGAGCAATCCTAAGCAAAAATCACGTTACCTAACTTCAAACTATACTACAAGGCTACAGTAACCAAAATAGCGTGGTACTAGCACAAAAACAGACACACAGACCAATAGAACAGAATAGTGACCCAGAAATAAAGCTCCATACCTACAACCATTTAATCTTCGACAACGCCAATAATAATAAGTAACAGAAGAAGGATTCTCTAGTCAATAAATAATGCTGGGATAACTGGTCAGCCAGCCATATGCAGCAGATTGAAACTGGACCCCTACTTATCACCATATACAAAATTCAACTCAAGATGGATTAAAGATTTAAATGTAAGATCTCAAACTATAAAAATCCTAGAGGAAAACCTAGGAAATGCCCTTCTCAGTATCAGCCATGGCAAAGAATTTAATGATGAAGTCCTCAAAAGCAGTTGCAACAACAAAATAAAATTGACTAATGGAACCTAATTAAAGACCTTCTGTACAACAAGATAAACCATCAAGGGAGTAAACAGACAACCTGCAGAATGGGAGAAAATATTAACAAACTATAAATCTGAAAAAGGCTTGATATCCAGAATCTATAAGGAACTTAAACAAATCAACAAGAAAAAAACAAATAACCCCCACTGAAAAATGGGCAAAGGTTAAGAACAGACAATTCTTTAAAGACAATAAACGTGAAAAAATGCTCAACATCATTACTAATCAAAGAAATGCAACTCAAAACCACAGTGAGACACTATCTCATACCAATCAAAATGGCTTTTGTTAAAAAGTCAAAAAATAACAGACGTTGGCAAGGCTGCAGAGAAAAGGGAACATTGTTGGTGAGAATGTTAGTTCAGCGACTGTGAAGGGCAGTTAGAGATTTCTCAAAGGACTAAAAACAGAACTACCATTACATCCAGCAATCCCATTACTAGATATATACCCAAAGGAAAATAAATCATTCTACCAAAAAAACACATGCACCTATATGTTCATCAAAGCACTATTCACAGTAACAAAGACAGGGAATCAACTTAGGTACTCATCAACACCTAGACTGGGTAAAGAAAATGTGGTACATATATACCATAGAATACTATGCAGCCATAAAAAAAGAATGAAGTCATGTCTCTTGAACAACATGGATGCAGGTGGAGGCCATTATCCTAAGCGAACTAAGGCAGAAACAGAAAACCTAATACTACATGTTCATACATACAAGTAAGAGGACACATGGACATAAAGATGGGGTCAAGAGACGCTGGGGACTACTAGAGGAGAGAGAAAGAATTGTCCAAGAGCTGAAAAGCTACCGATTGGGTATTATGCTCACTACCTGGGTGACAGATTCATTCATATTCCAACCCAGCATCACACAAAATACCTTTGTTATCAACCTGCACATGTACCCCAATTCTACAATATTTTTAAAAAGATTTAAATTCAATATTTGAAAGACACAGATTTTTAAAAACCTTGATGAACTGCATATTGTTTATAAGAAATTCACATCAAATTCAACAAAATAGGTAGATTGAAAGTAAAAGTATAAGAAGATACATAAAATTAATTTTAAGAAAAAGCAGTAGTGTCTATATTAATACTTCATGAAGTAGACTTCAAAGAAAAAAATTACTAGTGACACAAATGGACATTAAATAATGATAAAAAGATTATCGCACTAGGAAGACATAACAATTTCAAATATGTATGTACCAAACAAGAGCATCATAACACATGAAGCAAAAACTAATAGGCCTGAGAAGAAAGGTACAAATTTATAGCTATCATTGGGAACATCAAAACCCCACTTAAGCAACCAATAGAACTATTAGACAGAAAATTATCAAGAACATTAATCTGACCAACTCAATCCACCAACAGAATCTAACTGACATATACAGAAAACTCTACCCAGTAACAGTGGAATTCACATTTTCTCCCAAACCACCAAGATATTCCATAACCTGCACCATAAATCTCAATAATTTTAAAATAATTAAAAACATATGAAGGAATATGTTATTTGACAATAATAAGCCAAAGAAGAAATAAGAGAAAGACAACAGGGAAATCTCCAAACACGTGAAAATTAAACAACAGACCTGTAAATAATCTATGGGTGGAGAACATATGCCAAAGGAAAAATTTAGAAGTACACAGAACTGAATGAAAGTAAACATATAACATAACAAAATATGTGGAATGTAGCTGAAGCATTGATGAGAGAGAAATTAATAGCTGCAAAGGCTTACATTAGGAAAGAGGAAAGGTCTCAAATCAATAATTTAAATTACTATGTCAAGCAACTTGAAAAAGAAGAGCACAATAAACCCAAAGCCAGCAAAAGGAAGAAAATGAAAATAAGAACAAAAATTAATGAAACTGAAAATAGAAAACAATAATGGAAAAATCAAAGAAACAAAATGTTGGTTCTTCAAGTCAATGCAAACAATAAACGTATAACAAGAACTAAGACACAGATCGCCAAATATCAGGAGTGAAACAGAGGATCTAGCCGCACCTCTTGCAGCCATCAGAAGGATAATGGTGGAGACCATAAAAAATACTACATTCAGAAATAAAGAAATGGATCCATTCTTCAAAATCCACAAACTGCCAAAATTCAAACTACATTAATCAGACAACCTGTATGGCCCAATAACCATTAAATAAATTGGCTTCATAATTTAAAAGTTTCCTCAAAATAAGTGTTTGAACTTAGATGGTTTTAGTGGAGAATTTTACCAAACATTTCAAGATTTATTAACAACAACAATTTTATACAACTTCTTCCATTATTTGTGCTTGGTGCTTCCTTTAAAATAAAAATTCTGCCTCCTCCACCAGAGTATAAGCTTCATGAGACCAATGACTATATGTACATTTTCAGTTGCCGGTGTAGAAGATGAGAATATGACACCCCAAAATATGCTGTTTTGGCATAAAGATTACTTTGAGCTGAAGGTAATCCAGAAGAATCCAGATACAGGAAAAACTCTCTGCCCACTCCCCTTCTGCCTGAAAACAGGATGTAAATGCACATAAATGTCCCTATTCCCCTCTCTGTCAAGGAGAGAAAAGGGTAGCCACTGAAAACAACTCGCTATCCGTCTCAGCCTGGAAACAGCAGCAGAGGAATCAGCATGACAAACCTTACTAGCCTGGATCTATCTTTAGTTTCCCATTTATTTTCCTTCCTATAATTTGCCTTCCCTAGAGATTCAAGGTCCTTTATCTTTGTCTTGCCACGTCTCTAAAACTTTATTGTTCATTGAGAAGATGTTATTTAAGTTGGAATTCTAAGCCACCTCTGTAAGAATAACTTGCTCCCTGGCTATGTCCCATGTGTATATGAAATACACATGTTAATAAACTTCTCTTTGTTTTTCTCTTGGATTTTTCTCTTGCCTTTTGTTACAGTGGTCCCCAGGTAAGAGTTAATCACTCATAACGGTAGTTAGGAAATGTGTTCTCTCTTCCGGTCCACATGGGAGCCTGGTTTCAAAGGCAAGAACTTCCCAGCAACATGCCCGACCTGCCTTCTTTGATGTCTCCATCCGGGAGCTTAGAGGTCTTTGTTTAACTTTTGTGTGCACGGGAAGATAGACTGCCCAGGTGATCTTCCTTTGTTTAGAAAAGCCCATGAAAAGCTATGGGAGGACTGTGGGCCAAACAACAAATCAGATGTCAGAAATCAAAGATCAATCCCTCAAGCGGAAGTTTAAAGGAACTCCTTTCATAGGACAGAAAACTTGAACAGGGTGGGAAGAACTCCCAGGTTAAAAGTCCCCTTCTCCCACATCTGTGTGGACTCCATCCCCTCTCCTGACAGCGTGGGGAGCTCTCTCTCTATTTCTTTCTCCTTTTCTCTCTCTGCCTAAATAAATCACTTTCTGCAAAACTCTTTGGGGTTCGATATTTACTTAAATGAGCTCACTGTGCCCAACGGGGTCCTCTCCCCATTCTTGGGAGAGTGAGGGACCAAGAGCCTGGAAGAACACATCCTATCAGGGAGCTGAGTCTCCCCCATGTCCCGCAACCTGGTCTCAGTAGAGGGAAGGTGCCTGGCATAGAGTTAGTGATGAATAAATGTGAGGTGATGAATAATCATGCACAGGAAAATCCCTAGAGAACATCCTAGAGTATTATGCCCATACATATACATTTAAAACACATAGATTACATATATATTAAAACTGTCTTATCGATATACTTAAAATTGTTAACTGAGTTTGCCTGAAAGGATAGGAACAGGATTACATGGATGAGTAACAGAGAGAAAAATTCCTCTTGCATAATATACCTCTCTGCTCTCAATACTTGTTTTTTAGTTGGAACTGAATGTTTGTGCATTACTTCTGAAACTCCAATGTTTGTTTTTTAAATAAATTAAAGAAGAATATAAAGCATGCTTCCATAGGCAAATAAAACAAGCTTCAACAGTTTTTTAAGGTCTGGTGCTATTTGAATCACCTCTTCACCCCCTTCACAATAATACTTTTGTTAATTAAATGTGCAGTGTGGTGGATGAAATGATGTAGCCTGGATCCACACTGTCTGACTTTCAACTGGCTCCCAGCACAGCAGTGCAACCTCAGGCAGGCTACTCATCCCTCCTTCCCTCCCTTTCCACTGCCATCAGCTCATGGCCAGGAGCTAAATGTAAGCCTCAAAGCCAAGCCTAATGCTTTATTTTCTCCTTTCCAGTTGTTCTATGGCCTGAAGAGAGTAAGATGACTTTTTTATATTGTATTCTGATACACAGCAACATGATCAGACACACATTAGAAAGGAAATGAAGCATGCTTGTCACCCACTAAAAACTCTGGCTGATTATTTCACTGCTTGCTCGTAGGAAAAAAGTTGAAAAAAAAGTCATCTGTAAAAATTCTTCTTGCTAAGATGAATTGATCACTCTTCACTGAAAGCTAAAAGTGATTCATAAAAGCAGAAGTTTTATGCTCTTGGTGTTGTTTTTGTTCTATTTGGCTTGATCTCACCCTCAGACAACATCCTCAGCTATCAAAGGATGATTCTGCAGATTTCCGGTAACACTGGTTTCCCATTAGCCGCCTGCACCAGCAGCAGCTTATCTCAGCCAAATGGACACCCTGTTCATTAGGTCACGGAGCCTCCACACCGCCTGGCCCCCAGCAGAAGCCCTTTTGATTCCCAGCAGTTGCAAACGCAGTGAGTGCACAGCACGGCCAATGGAGCACTTGACTTCGGAACGAATCTCTCTGCTTGGCAGCCCTGTGGGGAGTGCTTTTCTATGCACCAGCCTCTCAGCTAAGCACCCCCTCCTGTCATCTCATTCAGCTCTCAGGACCACGCTGGGCACAGGGAATCATTACCTCCATTTTATAGACCAGGAGCAGAAGCCAGGGGTGTCCAATTCTAAACTCACTGCTTTCACATGGCAGGTTCACACTCAAACACAGTCGACCTGTTTCCCTGCTGCATGCTCTTAAACATCATTTACAAAAATAATACAGCCCAGCCAAACCTGTACAATCCAAGGATGTGGCTGCCAAAGTCTTCCATGGCATTTCATCATCTGTAATTTTGAATAAACACTGTACATATTTGAATAACAACCTAACATGACAAGTGAGTGGGAATGAATTACTAGGTCCCAGCCACCCCTGCCTCCCAGGCACCTGGCTTGCATTTCAGCATAGAACATGTGGCCCAAAGGTCGGCTGGATAAACTGTAGACGGTGCCTTCCACTAGGGATTATTCCCACAGCTGATGTGAAATTGATGCCTTGCAATCTGCCTTTTACCGGTTCCGACACATCACTCTAATATCTGCACCTACAATCAACTTGGTTGCTTTCTACTCACTACTAACCGTCAACAGGGGTTACATTCTTTTTCAGTTACATTCACCTGCATATTATACTAGAAATGCTATGTTATAGTGGTGTTTGGTGGTTTGAAGGATTCACAATGATTTCTCATGTGTAGAATTGGATGAGAAAGATTGCTAAGCATCTGGAATAGTTTGGCAGGAATAAAAAAAAAAGTCCAGAAATATCTTAGCTATGACCTTATAATTTGAAAATGACCAGAACTCCTCCCTTCTGAATGTTGGGATCTTTTGTTCATTGCTGTTTCCTACCATCACTTACAGGAATGCTTACACACAGTAGGCACTTAAAGCATGTGTATTAAGTGGAGGGGTAATTACTTGCCATAAATATATAAGCAACTGCTTCCACGAAGATGAGGGCAGGATGTATGTGTAGAGTCAGATGGCTCCGTGTAGAGCGTAGAACAAAGAGTGAGATATTCATTCAGACAGACATCTTCAAACCTGTTCTCCAGGCCCTAACATCAGCCTGATGGCCTCGGTGTGGTGGCTCTGTGCAGCCACAAGTCTGTATTACAACCTTCCCCACCTGTGGCACCCCCAGCCATTTGTATTACGGTCGATATCTCATACAAATCTTCCCCCAAAACTGGAGTCTAGGTGGAGCCTCTTCCAAACACAGGTGTACATGAGTAAGAGAACTACCTCTTGTTTTTTCTCTCCCCTGGTGGCAAATCTCTAGAATAAAGGACTCTGGGTTTTGACAAGAAACAGCCTGAGCAGTGTTGACCCTAGATCCTCTGTGGACAACTCCCCCCACTGCCGGTGCTGGTGGACAGCTTGACACTGGTCCTTCCCCATGTAGAAATTCTGCTGCCACAAAGCGCTCCTCCCCCACAGGTGTCTGCATGCAATGCCTCCAGCCCTGCATGCTGGGAGCCACAGACATTTCATGGACATATATTTATTTACTGAAGGTTGGCCCTTCAACCCTTTAGGCCTTCACTGCCCTGTGCCATCTCATGAAGTTGTCAACTACGGCCCGCCTAAGAAGTTAGCACAATTCAGCAGCTGGAAGTAACACTTGAAGTGAGAGGGGTTTTCAACCATAAAGTACTAAACCGAAATGATAATCCTGTGTTAGGTGGGTTAGCCCAAGCCTCCAGCCCTAAGCAGACATAAGACAGACCATTTTCAGTGGCCACATGGGGTGTCTATGCTGGCAGTGACAAAATGTGAGTGGATAAGAGCATTAGGCAGTGGATTTAGGGCCAGGAGGTACCACGTAGAAAATAAGAAAACAATGAGAGAAAATAGGTTTCTGTTTTTCAGTTATTGTTAGAACTGACCTGGGGTGCAGCATGTGTGTGCGCACACACACATACACGCAGACACACGTGTGCATGCAACGTGTAGGTTCACCTGAGAAACAGAATCTGAGTTGGAATAAAGCTGAGTGAATGTGGATGACGTGGCTGGAGCGATGTGTTGAACCTGAGAGTACACACGGACCGAGATTTGTGGAGGGGAAGTGCAGCAGTCGTGCTTTGTGATGAGTCCAGTGAAAGCCACGGGCAGGCAAGAGTCCAGTGACTGTGGATCACCATGTGACCTCGGGATGCAAATGTGCTGCCTTGGAGCACATGGCAGTCATGATCTGAAAGAGTCCACAGTTGCTCTTCTTCTTCAAGGTCATTTTTTTCCCTTTGTCTCAAGCCATTTGCCCTTTTACTCTAGTTGCTATTGTCACCAGAATGTACATCTACTCCCACTTCTACATCAGTGGTTTACAAACGTTACTTAGACCGTGCTATGGCCCTTCAGAAAGACTGTGTGTTCGTGACGGACAGGCTCAATTTATGTTGCTCACCCCAAGGCCTAGACAACTTCTTGGTGAGCTCTGTGATTGGTAAAACAAGTGCAATGAGCCCTACGGTCTCCTGGGGAAGGCCAGGGCTCACAGAGATGTTCAGTCGGGCAGTGGCTCAGAAGGCAGTGTAAGCACCTCCATGTGACCAAGAGTGAGCAAAACATACTGCCAGACACACGTGCTGCAGCTCTCCAGAGCCACGTCCAGCCTCATCGAGGAGGCGATGAACTGTGGATCGGGAGAACTATCTGGTAACAGAGCACAAATACGGAGCTTATTTATGCACACAAGGCCCAGAAGGACCCCCTGCCCCTTCCACCCAGCCTTTAATCATATCGTTTTCTTCTCCAAACACCCAGCGCATCTTTGGCTTCCATCTTTACCACAGCATTCAAAATTCACAACAGGAAAAGATACAGACCAGACGGTGACAAATAGAGAATCAAACAAAACTTCTGAAGATACGAGATGAATGGACCCCGCAGGGCGGCAGAACTTTAGGTTGCCATGTGTCTTTGTAGCCTGGAAATGAGAGCATTCGGAACAGTCTGAACTGGAGATTGCTCACTTAGGTAGTTCTTGCTTAAAGTTTTCATACTCTACCAATGCAGAAAATGATAAATGTCTTAGAGCCAGACTAAGCTTAAAGCCATCCAAATTTTATCACAAAAATCAAGAAGATTTTGTGCAAACAAGGTAAATAAGCAATTACAAAACCAAGGGCACTGTTATCAACAAAAATGGAAAAAGTACAACACAACATGGCTAACGTGCTATTCTCATGGACACCTATGATAAAGTACATTGGCCACGTGTGGGAAACTGTTATAGCTGCTCCTGAAGAGAAGGTGGATTGCCACGTGGGGCATGCTTCAAACGGCAAGCCACGGCACTGCACTGGTGATACGAGTAAGTAATATTTCTGATGCTGGCATTGATTTGAATTTCTCGAGAGGATTTTCGTAATTATTACTTGTAAGCTTCCATGAGTTTTGTTTTGCTGGGGATAGAAAACAACACCCCAAAATGAAGGCCCCAGAAAGAAAAGTTTTCTCTGACCTTCTCCTGCTCTCCTCTCAGTCCCATTCTCCTCCGAGGCTGCCACAGAAACTAGAATCCCTCTGCCCGAAGGCAGGACATAGAACTTGTTTTCCTTCAAACCCAGTCATAAAACCTAAAAAGTATCATATACTGTTCCCTCTGCCCTGTCTGTGTAAAACCTGACCATAAAAAATTATCTGCCCTGCTTTGTTTGACTGTACATCAGACTCCCATTCCAGAGAGGGGCCTGCCTCATACCCAGAAAAGGGGACATGTTTTCAGAGAAGCCATGAAGAATCTAGACCAATAGGCCTTGCTGTATTTTTCTACTCAGTATATTAGCATTAGATGACACTCTTTTTGTTTAGTCATATTACTAAACAACTCTCTATATTTTGTTGAAAATAATCATAAAAACAAACAATCTTGGCCAGGTGCAGTGGCTCACGCCTGTAATCCCAGCACTTTGGAAGGCTGAGGTGGGCAGATCACAAGGTCCAGAGATCTAGACCATTCTGGCCAACAAGGTGAAACCCCAACTCTAATAAAAATACAAAAATTAGCTGGGCGTGGTGGTGCAGACCTGTAGTCCCAGCTACTCAGGAGGTTGAGACAGGAGAATTGCTTGAACCCGGGAGGCAGAGGTTGCAGTGAGCCGAGATTACACCACAGCACTCTAGCCTGGCACCTGTCGACAGAGTGAGATTCTGTCTCAAAAAAAAAAAAAAAAAAGACAATCTCCCTCGTATCTCTGGGTCTTCATTCTGAAGGTTATTGTGTATACATGTTAAATAAATGTGTATGTCTTTTCCCCTATTAACCTTCCTTTTGTGAGTTGATTTTCCAGCAAATCTTCAGAGAGCCAAAGAGAAAGCTCTGCCTTGGCCCCTACAGTTTGTTTACCAAGAGCATGTATTAAATGAGTCAATAAAACTTACCACTTTTGGAGAACCTGTGATATGCCAAGCATGGCTTTCCATGATTGTGTAAGCTAGTCTTTTCAACATCCTTTCAGAGTTTTGTCAAGAGATGGAAACCCACATCAGAGTTGTTAAGGAGCATCCCGCAACTAATGAACTGCAAAAACTAGTCATGCATTAGGTAGGTATGACTCACACTACCAAATCACCAACTCTTTCCACACAATAGTCCATTAACCAAAGAGTTAATAACTTGGATGGAGTTGGCAAAAATTCTCTTCTTGACCAAACTTTAGTTAGGCTCCTGAAACTTTTCCCCCAACAAGGCCATGCAGGATTGACAGGAATCCTCCATCTGGGTATCTGACCCCCCACAACACCTGATCAGGCTCATCATCCACCAGCCCCCAGGGAATGTCTTATCACCCTGGCCTGCCTCCAGCAAGAGTCCTGTGAGGTGGCTTTAGGCAGGATCTCCCTTCCCCTTCCTGTTTCCTCTTAGTAATTTTTTCATCCTCTGACCACCACCCTGCTCATTGGCTATAAATGCCTACTTTCCCATGCTGTGTCCAGAGTTGAGCCCATTTCTGTTCTGAGGCTTCTTTTCTCCTATTGCAACAGGCTTAAATAAAATCTGTTTTTATTGCTTTCACTACCACCCAGCTCTGGTTTTCTCTGACACAGTTTCTGATGCCATTTTGCTACCTTATTTAAAATCAAGCAGTTGAAATTGTCTTTGTAAAAATTATAACAGCAAGAGAAATCAGACGTAGTTAACTCCATCTTGCTTCTAACCTCACAAGTTAACTGCCCTTGTTCATTCCTGAGCATAGGCCAAACTAAATATGAAAGGAACTTAGTTTACAGCTTAACTTTGAAGCAAGAATGGTAACAGTCCCTTCCCAAAACTGACACCTCTGGGGGCTAAAATCACCTTTGTAAGACTAATGAAAGGCCAATGTTAGGATATGGGAAGGGCTTGAATTCTGCTAAAAAATAGGCATAGTAAAATGATAAACAGCCATTGGCCCCTAGCTTGCTGTTCTATAATTGCTTACCACTCAAGAGTCATGTAGCTGGAGGTCACAAGATTTTTAGCTTCCCAATTGCTTCTTTAGATGACATCACTATTATAAAAGCTAAGACTGGTTTTGAGATATTTCTCATACTTTTGCATTCTGGCAACCAACTGACTCCACGTGAACCTGTGACACATACCAAGGGCCTGACTCAACCAGTCCTATGACCTTCTGCCCAAGAAACTGACTCAGCACACAAAGACAGTTCTAAGACTCCTGTGACTTCATCCCCAAGCAATCAGCAGCACCTATTCCCTAGCTCCCTGCATATCAAGTCATCCTTAAAAACCCTAGCCTTTTAGTTCTGGGGGGAGAAGATTATTATCTCTTGTCCTCCCACTGAGTAGCCTTGCAATAATTAAGCTCTTTCTCTCTCTGTTGCAACACTGCTGTCTCAGTGTATTGGCTTTTCTGTGCAGCAGGCAAGAACCTGTTGGGTGGTTACACAGTGAGTTCAGCATCTCATCTCTAGCATTTTCCAAGTTATCTTTCCAACACACAGTAGTAAATACACATAGCTGGGCTGCCCATCCCCAGCTCCCTCAGCTCCCCACCCTATAGCATGCCCTAAGTCTTTTTCAACTCTACACACTCCCTTCAAAAGCCCCCATGCCAGCCTCCATGAATGCTACTGTCCTATGATGCCTGGTTAGGGCAAGGGTAACAAAGCGCAGGTTCTCTTTCATGCAAATTCTGGGACTTGGACCTTGAGCTCACCCCTTCTGGGCACCCTTCCTGACTTCCTAAGGCACAGTTAATCACTAGAAATGTTTAAAGTGACAACTGAATTATTCTTAGCACAAGATCACTCATGTCTCTACTTGTAGTTCCTTCTACTCCATAACTGCTATTACTCATTATGTTTTATTACTGTGATTCATCAACACCCATGTCTCCTTAAAAGCAGAGTCCTAAGCTTAAAATCCTTTGGCATAACCTAGAACAACGCCAAGCTATTCAGTAAACACTGGTTGAGAAAACGAGTGGTTAGAAAAAGAAACATTACTACTTTGACTGAACTCAGCTTTTTGGTGCTGATAAGCGCAACAGCCCCCACAGCATTCACCCTGCACCAGTGCTTCTTGGGAGCATGGATTCGGAAGAGGTGGAACTCTTAAAATGGAGGTAGAAAAAGGGAAGAGTGGTTTAAGTTAGCATGGGAAATGCTGAAGGCTAGCTTTTTGAGAAATTTACATGACACATTAGCATTGTGGAAGCTATATGGTCTCTTAAAGTTAAAAAAAAGAGCCTGGTTTAATTTTCATTAGCATTCAAATGTGAGCTACAAAATGCATTTTGGGCTTGTTTTCTGTATGTGTGTGTTTTTTTTTCCCCAGCATACTGTTTAAGTAGGCTAGAATCCCAGTTTGATGCCCCATGCCTTTTTAAAGCAAAGTAGCTGATCTGACTCTCTAAGCCTTTTTGGTGCATAATTTACCCCAGGCCTCCTGCCCAGGCCTCTCTGAGGAGGCTCTGCAGGCTGCTCAGAGGAAGGAACAATGCCTCTTTTCTCTCATTGTCACCAGCACTTAGAGGTGAACTGCAATGTTTAAAGCAACAACTGAATTATTCTTAGCACAAAGGTCAGAATGTGTTGTGCGGGGGAGAGTGCAGGTATCTCTTCTCCAGGGCAACTGCAAGGGATGCCTGGGGCACTGCAGGCCCATCTGCCATGCTTCCCGCCATTATTTTGTTTGCTTTTGTTTTACTGCCTCCAGTGGGAATGCCAGTCATGTCCCTGGGAGAGGCTTATATCTAGGCTCCTGTCTAATCAGACTGATTTTAGTTAAAGACATCATTACTGGGCAGTGGAATCAGGTTGGCTGCAGTGTTTCTGAATTTTCCCAAATTCTTACTGCAAGTCAAACAGATTAAAAGGATAACATGAAAAACCTATGGATGATATTTTTAGAAACAAACAAAAAACTATCAGGGAACCCCCTGATCTCTCAAATACTGGTATTGTGTGTCCAGAGCACTTCCTTCAGCGAACCCTGCAAGGGGTTAGCACCAAGGTGTCAGGGCTGTGGATGATGCAAGGGACACCTGAACCCCCACAGGCTGCCCACAAACACCTGCCCCCCCACCCGGAGCAATAAGACAGCACATGGCGACAAGGCTGGGGGAATGCTGCTGGCTCCACATTGCAGGTGGAGGCAGGACCTTCCTCAGCAGGGCAGGAGCCCTGGGGTAAGGGAGACAGCCAGCGTCGCAGGTGGGAGGGGTGCACAGGGAGCACATGCCAGGGAGACCCCACAACAGCAAAATCCACCATCCCCAGAAGAAGGCCCCATGGAAGGCTGAGAGAAACAGGATTAGAGGCCAACCTTGGTCCTGATTGGTTTTAAACAATATCTATCTCCTGGCTCTGAGCAATGGAAGGTTCGAGAAACTGTGACAACCTAACAGCTGTGCCCGCCCCTAGGTGCCAGATGTTATTCTCTAAATGCCTTTCCCCCACTGAGAGGGGCAGAGCCCTGTAGAGGATGGACCAATTTCAGGGCTTGGTAAAGAAATGATACAGAAATGCTGGGATGCCACATGGTGCCTGAAGACCACTAAGGAGAGATCAAAAGTCACGAAAGCCAACTTGCAGGGGCTTCTGTCATCCGAAGATAGGACAATCTGAGAACCACACAGAGTAATGATGATATCTGATTAAAATGCATTGAAAACATAAAGACCTGTAAGTGTATAGTGAGAGTCAATAAGGTATAGGAGAGAGAGAGAAAGAGAGGCAGTCACTGGTCCACGTTGGAGATAACTTGGGCACTACCCACCCAGCGAATCAGCAATTAAAGGGAGAGATCTCAGCATGTATCCTCCCTTTCTTGTACAATAGGCTTTCTGGGGGAACCAAATAGCTCTAATTGATGAGAGAACACTGCTTTGTACTAAAGGATTCTAGCTATTAAAAGAGAAAAAGTGGCATGTGATGAGTTGCAAAAATGTGGGGAACAAAACAAGTTAAGTGATACCATGAGAAAGAAGCAGACAAATCTTCTGAACAAATCAGTGCTTGGGAATCAAGGACATGCCTCAAAAGACATGTGGGTATCACCAAAGGCACTGGACTGTCTGATACTAATTTAAACAAAGCAACCACACAATGGTGTTTGGAAATGGGCTGGTTATGACATGATGCCAGGGCTAACTTTGTTGATAGCATAACACTGCCATTAGTTTTTTTTAAGTCAACATTTTTTAGCAACATATTCTCAAACACGTAGGAGCAAAATGATAAAAGGTCTGGGTTTGCATTAAAATATTTCACCATCAAAAATAATAAAACATGCAAAAAAAATCCTGAGTTATTGAATCGGATGACGGGTATACAGTTTTATTATACTGTTTTCTTTGATGTTGTCCGTGTTTAAACATTTTGTTTTCTTTTTTGTTTCACAGACAGGGTTTCACTCTGTTGCCCACAATGGAGCGCAGTTTCACCATCATAACTCACTGTAACTTCTAATTCCTGGGCTCAACTGATGCTCCTGCCTCAGCTTCCTGAGGAGCTGGTACTACAGGGGCAAGCCACCACGCCACACCAATGTTTAAATTTTTTTTTGCAGAGATAGGATCTTACTATGTTGCCCAGGTTTCTCTTGAACTGTTTTGCAGTGATCCTCCTCTCAGCACTGGGATTACAGACATGAGGCACCATGCCTGGTCTAAATATTTTATAATAAAATTTTCTTACAAGTATTTTAGTAAGGGAAAAGTACTCCAAATATACATATTTATAATTAGGTACAGGTGAAAAGTAAACTCTTAAAATATTTTGAAGCAAGGAATGCTATTCAGAATCAATCTCTCTCTCTCTCTCTGTCAATAAAACTATATCAACCCATATCCAGATGGCTTAGAATCATTAACCAAGGAGGAGATGTAATGGGCACATATGTTTGAGGTATATTCTCAGCACTGCAGCCCTGTTACTATGCAATAGTTCTTTGCTGTGCTTCTAACAGGACTCTAATGGCCTTGTCTGCATCTATACATCCAGAACATTCTGAAATAAATTAGGTAGTTAAAATGCAAGAAGAAGGAAGCCC
Source organism: Ateles fusciceps (assembly GCA_036589455.1). NCBI lineage: Eukaryota > Metazoa > Chordata > Mammalia > Primates > Atelidae > Ateles > Ateles fusciceps. The sequence goes on from JAZHEH010003346.1 coordinate 1,184,123, forward strand.
TGACACGTCAACAGCAGAGCTAGAAAATGATTACAGACTTTCAGAATGGAGTGTTGAGATGTGCTGTCACAGGAGATGAATCTAACCATTTGATGAGGTGTAGCCCTCATAACCCCAGAGTGAGGTCTGCAGGAAGAAGGAGTGTTTCAGGGCATTCACAGATGGATGAGTGGAACTCAGGTCACCCAAATGATGCGGGGTACAAATTGCTGCTGGCGGCCTTGTTTGAGTGGTTCACTCAGGGTGGCTGTTCTCAGACTCACTAATTAATCCTGGATCACAGGTGGCCCAAAGGGAAGGAGCCCCCTCCTTCCAGATGCCCAGACCTGCACAGTGACGCTATCTAAGGAGCAGAGGCCCCTCTCAGAAACTGAGAAAACCAAGAACATCCCCGGACACCTGGAAGGGCAGGAAGGCACCTGCCCTGCAAAATGGGTCTGCAGTCATATTTAACTTGATTAAACAGGATTCAGGGATCACTTCTGGCTCACTGTGGACTAAGGTTGCAAGTGCATGTCTGACGTATGTATTGACCACTTGGACATGGCAGGAGGTGATGTCCGGTCTTTTCCTGCAGCTGGAGGAGAGGGGAGACCAGGTAATGATGTGCTGAGAGCAGAAGAGCCAGTGGAAGTGGGCAGCAGAGTGTTGGAGAGGAGTTTAATTTGTAAAAGTGCAGCATACCAGTGTGGTGATAAACAATCCGATGCATCACATGTCAAGTGAGGGGCTCAGAGCCAAGGGAGAAGGAAAGGGTGGTGGTGGCAGGGGCTGCGGGGAAGAGCTCACTGAAGACCCCAGTCCTGACGACCCCCAGAGAAACTCTAGAGCCAAGAAAGCCACCAAGTCACAAGCACACTAAGAACTAAGGAACCTTCTGAGATTTCAAAAGAGCTACTCCAAGGGCCTGTGCGAAGCTTCACTTATCATAACACTTCCTGCCACGCACCTGTCCACACTGTCCTAGCCCCATCATAGCACTTCCTGCCACGCACCTGTCCACACTGTCCTAGCCCCGTCATAACACTTCCTGCCACGCACCTGTCCACACTGTCCTAGCCCCATCATAGCACTTCCTGCCACGCACCTGTCCACAATGTCCTAGCCCCGTCATAGCACTTCCTGCCACGCACCCGTCCACACTGTCCTAGCCCCATCCTATCACATTCTTGCTCCACACACACGCCCTTCTTGTTTGAGCACTGCTGTGGGTTGCGTGCGCCTGTCCAAACTCATGCTGAAATTTAATTGCCATTGTAATGATATTAAGAGGCATGGCTTTTAAGAGGTTATCAGGCAAATGGATTCATGCCATGATCTGTTACCACAACAGTGAGCTCCTGATTCAAGGTAAGTTTGGCCGTTTTTCTGTCTTGTGTGCGCACTCGGCATGGGGTGCCTTCCACCTCGGGAGGACTCCCACCAGATGCCAGCGCCATGCTCTTGGACTTTCCAGCCTCCAAAATCCAAAAGCCAAATAAACAGCTTTTCTTTATAAATTACCCACTCTACATATTGTTATAGTAGTAGAAAATTAGGCAAGATAGACACCTTCGAAGCTAAAATCTCCCTTATTCACAGTTCCTCACTGCACATAGGCTGAAAATGCCTGACTCAAGCAGGTACCACACATATGTATCCTGATTGGAGTAACACCTAGGGAACACCTCTAAGAATATATACACGTAATATACAGAAACAGATAAAAGCTATAGTGTCAGGCAGCAAGAGAAGGAATGTATTTTCCTAATTGTTGATATGGCATCTGTGTGTGTGTGTGTGTGTGTGTGTGTGTGTGTACTATACATGCACATGCACGCACACACACATACACGATTTGGCGGGGAAAAGTGACAGCATGACACACGTCTTGGGCACTTCCATCAGTTGTAGTGACTCAATGAGAGCATCCATGTACAGCAATGTTCCTTTATTTCTAGCTTTTCCATTGGCAGGCCAGGGGAGAGAAAAATATAATTTTCATTTACTATTAAGAGACAAGGTAAAATAAAAGGAAAGGGTCCCATGATTTAAAATTTGCTGTAGATGTTCAAAGCTATCATTCCTAACTAGGGGCCTGCATTCTACAAGCCTGATGTTTTATTAGTCCTACCAGGTGTACGGACTGTATTTTAGCAGAAACATTTGATGCCTAGGATCTCACCCCACCCCCAGCCCCCACTGAGCGGTGAACCTGAGCGTCACGGCTGTGAGGCCCTGGTCATCTCCTCCCACCCCCAGCATCCTCAGCCAGCACCAGACAGTGCCCCGCTCCCCGCGTTTCTGTCACCTGATGAATCGTCTGAGTCAGCTACGAAGCGAGTGCTAAAAGCTCAATCTGGAAGGGACAGACTTGAAAGTAGTAATTATATATTTTCAATTTGAAAATTGCTTGAGATGAGAGATTCGAAATCTATTTGGGGACGCATAAATAATACACTGGTAATTGGCACATTTTTACATCAGCCTTTCCATTTAAACACCCAGGACAATGAAGGAAAAGTGCTATGGAAATAAAAGTGAGATCATCTATTTCTTGCCCATATCTTATTTGTTATGCTCTTGACATGATTCGCGGAACGTATCTCCACTGTAACGTTCTCAAAACCATCGAGAGCACTGATACCTCCACGGGGAAACAGAGGCACTGAACTTACTAACTGGGGTGTTTGGTTTGTTCACACTTGACGCCATTACTGACACGTCTGTCTTTCAACCTGTTATTTATTTTCTATTTGTTCCATCTGTTTTTTGTTTTGTATTCTTCTCTTGTTTTCTTTTGGATCGATTGAGCCTTTTAGAGTTTCTATTGTATTTCTCTTATTGACTCTTAAGCTTTACCTCATGGTATGGTTTTTAATGGTGGCTATCTATGTACCTATCTATCAATATAATTTATCAGTGTCAACTATAAAAGAATATCTTGTGTGATTTACAACAGTATACGTTCATTTTCCCTCTCTTGTTTTCTGTGCTATTACTGTCACATATGTTACTTCTGTACTTGTTATAAACTCTACTGTTTTTGCTTTAGATGACCAAACATCTATTTAAAAAATTAAGGAATGGAAAAAGCGCTTCCTATTTACCCACATGTCTGCCTTTGTCTGAGCTCTCTACTCCTTCAGTACACTCCAGTTTCCATCCAAGGTACAGTTTTCCTTCAATATGAAGAAGTTTGACTGATTCTTGTAATGCATGGCTCCTGTTCTCTTAGTGGGCACCTGGCTGCGAGGGAGCCTCTTCTGCAGCCCCAGGTGCCAGGGCCACGTCTATTTTGCTCTCCGTGGCATGCCAGCCCTGAACACGGTACTTGCCTATTGTGTGCTCAGTTATCTTTTCTAACAGACTCATTAACAAAGAGCAAGAAGGACCTGACCGCCATGCACACTAGGTCACGGCTGCACAGCTCTCTCCTCAGGCCTGGGCTTCACTCCTGTGTAAGGACTTGGAATAGCACCTTGATCGCACCTCCACCCACACTGCCAAGGGGTGCAGCCCCCTCCTTCCCTACGGCCCCTGGCAGCCACTGCAGTGCGGTCAGAGGCAGTCCCTTCCTCCTGGTTGGAGCTTCGCCCAGTGTGCACCTCACCAGGCTTGAGGACCGAGAGGAGGCCTGCAGAGCTGGGAGGCCCAGCTGGAGTGAGGACCTCCAAGGAGCAGCTGTTACCTCCGCTTTGTCTTCCCTCTGGAGCACTCCGGGGGGACGCCCTTGAGAGGGATCTCATTTTTGAGCTCCAACTAGTAGCAGGTGGAGGGATTTATGTTAATTTGAAAACCCGACAACTTTTAGCCTCTTAACTAAGGACAGTAGCTTCGCCCTGAGCCACCCGCTGCATGCGGGCAACACCGAAGCAGACAGTGAGCACAGCTAAGCTGAGCTTGGCCAGGACGTCTCGGTTTTAATGTTGATTTTTGCACCTCGGACGCTCTTTCTCTACACGGGATGACAATATCCACCCTGCCTTTCTCATGGAAGCTACAGTCAGGTAGGTCCAGGGAGAGAAAGCGATTTTCAAACGGTCAAGTGCTCTAAAGGACAAAAGACAAATGTAATTCTTACTTTAACAGATGCAGAAAGAGAGGAAACGAATCACAGGGCCTGAGACAGAGGAGGCCCAGGGGACCTCGGGCATGGACCATCTGTGGCCGTCCCCTTCAGCCATCCGCCCAGCCAGCAGGCACGACACACAGAGACTGAGCTTTGGGTGCAGGAGCCGGGAACACAGGCATGAGAAGACGGCCCCTGCTCTGCATGAGAGGGCCTGGGGAGAGGGGTTGAGAGCTGAAGCATTTACTCAGAAGAGCTGAGCAAAATTAGTGCAGGTCACACTGAGCAGGAGAGGGAAACCCAGGGAGAACGAGACTCCATTTCTCTTGGGTTTTCAATGGACAGTCTTGTTGCAGCATGAAGTCCTCGGAGGTGACAAGGGAGTGGGTTTCAGGCCAGATAAGAGACATCCTATCATCTCTTTAAAATATATGCTAAGGAACTCAGTGCTTTGTCTTTGCCTAGAGACATGCACCCTGCAGTATAATGGATTTCTTTGCTGCACTGGGTAAAATTGTGATTTTATTTGCATAAAATATTTGGAATAATAAGTGGAGTGTCTTCATTCCCCAGGAAACAGCAAGAGCTGTTTGCTTTAGCACTCCAATGCCAGTTCCTCACAGGGTGCTGGAACATCGCAGGCGTGGCTGGTGCCAGCTGGTATAGGGAGTGGGCTGAGAGGCATCATCCCACACAGGGCCTTCACGCATGGGTCAAGCCAGGGCGCAGGCAGGGGCCTCCCTGCAAGACCTTTACTGCCCTAGAGGCTCCCCTGAAGAGTCCTCAAGCCAGGAAGGAGGAGACAGAAAGACTTTCACTCTTCCTACAAAATAACAAATCCCAGAGGTCTAGGCCTCTTTTTACCAACCCTGAGGCAATTTCTCAGGGCTGAACTGCAAATTCAAAGGAGCAGCTTCACTCCCTCAAAGAAAAAGCTGTTGTCTACATTAGGGCATTTCTTAAATTGATTTTTTTTACAAAGAGCAAATCAATAATAAAATGGAATTAATGATGATATTCTATTTGCAATCAGCTGACATACCATAAGAAAAATTGTTCAAAGAAAAGAAGAATACGCTTCTTTTGTATCGTCTCCCTTTCTGTTATATCAGAACATTAGTTGAAAAAGTTCACTATCTCCTGTGCAGAGGGATATGAATGCATTTTCCATCTAACTTCCTTCTTAAGTAAAAGGTGTGTCTGTTCCTGTTACTACTCTCTAGTGTGAAACTCACTCTGCAAGCTTCGCATGGCCTAAAGACATAATGGGAGCCACCGAGAAAGCCTTCCCCACGTTCCGCGCCCTCCCACTCTGTGGTGTTTGCTCTCACCTGCTTTGTAGCTCTGCACCTCTTCCAACATCTCCTCCTTCTTGGATGATGCCATGCCCCACCCCCCCCGCCCAGAAAACAGCTACTCCTCCAATACTGAGGTTGCCTTTTCTTCCTCTAGGGCTGGCAGCCACCTCCTCCTTTGCAATAGGTATGATGAGTGCCCAGACAGGTGCCATCTCACTGTCATTAGCATCCTCTGCTGGCCCGATCCTCCCCTCACCGACTGGTGAGCTCCCCAAGGACCAGCAGCTCATCTTGGTTTTCATAGGCAAGGTGTGTGCATGGCGGACTTAAATTATTATGTAAGGAGAGAACTGTAGAGAGAGAGGAAGAAAGGGTAGACAGAATGCTAGAACACACGTGTTAGAGAGAAAACAAGCAGAAAACATGCACTTCAGAGGCTGACAGGGAAAGGTAGGAGGAGCTCAGGTCCCGACACTGGGAGAATAACATCTTCAGAGAATGGAACAGCAATATTCTAATATCTGAAGGGTTTTAAGGTGGATAAAGCATGACAAGAACTAGAACCTGGACTGATGAGTGAAAGAGTGAGGATATTTTCACACAGAATTTTCCAGCATTTCAATGGTAAAAGATGCTGTAACACAGAGGCTTTCACCAGCACCTGAGCAGAGTTGGATGCTGGGTTAGGGGACCTCACCACTGGCACTGCCCAGCACGGAGCGTCTAACTGTTGGTAGACATACCACCAGTCACATGGTACTCTGCATGAAGACCTAGTTCTTCTACCTCACATCAGGAAAAAGGAAATAAAATTATCTAGAAGAAACTGCATAGCCCTGAACGGCTCATCTGAAGTACCATCAGTTTCTGGTATGCCGAATTCTAAATTCTATATTTTTTCAAGTGTTGCTAGTAAAAATATTTAGAAGCACCTTTACCATCCTAGATGTCTTGGAGAAGACTTATATGAATGGTTTGAAAAAAGTTCTTATTCAAGACTGCTTACGGATCTGCTTTTGGAACTGCCTTTCCACACTTCAGAAGCAACATCTGTTGATACAAGAGACATCACTTTCCACTGAGAGGAAGCCCACCTGTGTTAATATCACTTCCTTATTTTGTAAAGAACTAATGAACATGTGCAGATTATGATGCAAAGACCCCCCTTTCAAAACAGAAGTAAGTGCAATACTTGATGCTTAATGTTTAAAATGATTTCACCATTGTGGTATCATTGCCACAAAAGGTTCCATATAATCTAATCATAATAGAGTAATCAGATACTGCAGAATACAGGGCATTTTACCCGTCTAACAGATAACTGCCAGAATCCCTAGGAAAGTCAACGCCGTGACAAATACATCAAATTGAACAGGAGGGGGCCAATCTCGATCAAAAGAGCCTGAAGAGATACGAGTGAAATTGTCAAGGGTGACTCTTAGATTCCTGGATCAAACCGACACAGCTATGAAAGACCTTTCACATACAACCGAGAACCCAGTAGGAGTATCTGTCTCGTGTGCTAATACTAACACTAATGTGCTAATACCAATTAATAGTAATATTAGAGGTAGCAGTATTTTTGGAATGTAGATTTGATACTAAATGACAACTTTGATTTACTGTATTGTGAGTATGCAGGAGAATGTGTTCATTCTCAGGTGGGACATGTGAAATATTCAGGGCTGACATGTACCGTCTGCAACTTACTTTCAAAGGACTGGTGAAAGAGAAGCTGTGTTTGTGTCTGTGCGTTTGGACAGTAAATGTGGTAAAGAATAACGATTACTTAATCTAGGTGAAGCGTAAATAGGTGTCTATGAAGCTATTCTTTCAGCTTTTCTTTACATTTGAATATTTTCAAAGTATAAGCAGGAAAACAATCTTGGAATGTTTATGTGTGAAATATTCTAATTTGTTCTATGTGCGATGACAATGAAATTTGCTTGTGGACATGGATATGGGTCCCTCTGACATTTTCTTCTTTCCACCCCCTCCTGTAACTGAACTGGTCCCCTCCTAAGGTGCAGCTGAGTGACAGTGGCACCTCCCAGGCTCTCACAGCCCCTGCAAGGGAGACGTGCCAAGAAGACCCGCGCACTGCCTGCCACGCAGAACCGTTCACCTCATGGAACAGTGAAGACAAGCAAGCCCACTCACGCGTGGCCGACAGTGATGCTCGCATTCGGAGAGAGAACTTCACAGAAGTTTGGGGAACACTCAACATGTTTGGAAAACTGAAATCACCAGGTTTGGCTGGAGAATAAAAGAGAGTGAGAGAAGAAACATGGTGTGTAGATATGGTCACCATGCGGAGAAGCACTGACTTACTTCTGTATTTACAAGATGAGGTCCCACTGGAGTGCAGTGACACAATCTAATTTATTCCATGTAGGCTCACAGTAACCTCAAATTCCTGGGTTCAAGCAATCCTCCGGTTTTGGCCTCCTATTACCTGGCTGATCCTAGTAACAGCCTAGGAGACTGCAGCTGTTTTTCTCAAATGAAAAGCTCCATGTGATCACATGGAGGTTATGAGATTTGCCTACAGTCTTATTAGGTGACCCCACTCTGGAGCTGGGGCAACATACCAAGACCCTGTGTATTAAAAAAAAAATAGAAAAATTAGTTGGGCACAGTGATATGTGCCTGCAGTCCCAGCTACTTGGGAGACTGAGGCTAAGTTGCCCAGGCTGAACTCAACTCCTGCCCTCAAGACATCCTCCCTCCTTACTTAGTTCCAAAGTGTTGGAACTACAGGCATGAGCCACGGTGCCCAGCCTAGATGTAATTTAGAGGGTAGGAGGAGTCTCTGAGGAGACTGAGAGGAGACACGGTGAAAGGTGTGTTTCAGCAGAGTTCATCTGGGACTGCGCTTGGTAGGCAGGTGGATTGGGGAAGCCGGCAGGTAATGTGAGGAGGAGCCGCATGGGACACTGAGACAGGTGAGGGCAAGAAGAGGTGGAGTGACAGTGACAGCCACCAGCCCAGGCTCCAGAGCTGGGTCACCCATTAAGACTGTAGGGGAATCTCATGATCTGCACGTGATCAAATGGAGCTCTTCATTTTAGAGAAAACAGCTGCAATCCCTTGGGCTGTTACTAGGATCAAATGAGTAAGAGGACTTCAAGGTTTTAAATTCTAAAAACAGTGATGCTGCCTTACCCTTACGTGTTCAAGGTAATTTTCTGCTCGCCCCTTATTCCAACTGTGAACGCAGAACCCCCTCATCTCCTGCCAGTGTTTGCTCAGCTCATCAGCCGTGTCTAGGGACATCAGAGGATGCCTCACACGTGCTGAGAAGCAAGCCCAGTCCGGCCTCTGGCCAGTCACCATGTGGTGCCCATTTTCTTTCTCTATTCCTATTCTAGAAAACACTAGGTACTCCCTTTTCCATTTGCCGTGTTTCTCCATTGGATGCCATGGATATTCATTACTGCCAGGTACTGCACCCGACCTGGCACATACCTCCCGTGTCAAAAAGGTGCCATTACCATTCCATGTGGTCCATTGACCCGACAGCTCTCAGAGGACCAAAGCTGCACAGTGGCCAGTGACACAGGGGGCAGGCATTCACTTCACCCTTCTGTAGAGACCTGTGTCTAAGAGGGCCCAAAGTAATGCTGCTTTACCATGCCAATACCTTGCTGATTCCAGTGAAGTAGCTTTAGCTGTCCCCTTACCACCTCCTTTTCAAATACCAAGGAGAGAACAAACCACCAACTGCCGTACTCAAAATGATCCCTAACTGTGTGGACCAAAGCTTTAGGGATGAAACAAGTTCCCCTTTCCTGGGGGCTCCTTTCCTTGGACTGGGCTCTCTCCCAGGAAATTCCTCAGTATGTCATACATACAATTCTTCCTGATTCCTTAATTTTTCCTGAGTATCCCAGATATTTTGGGGATACATGGAAAACTTCAGTACAAGTTAAGTTGTAAACAACCGTCTTACAGAATCATGTTATCAGTTTTATTGTGTAACTTTTCCCTTCACTTTTACAACTAAAAGTATAGTATATGTGTAAAGTTTATTTCTAGGCATATGTCTTTATGTGACTTAAAGACAGGGAGGATATCTTTTCTCTCCGTTTCGCTGGAATGGCCTCTCATTTCATAGCACACAGTACCGGCTGCTGCACTAGGTCTCACGTCCTTTAGTTTACAGAAGCAGTGATATATTAACCATGGTATCACCCTCCTAGTCTTTAAGATTCTGCACACGCTTTAAAATAATTTTTCTAATACATGTTCCTGTAGCAACTAGGTATCAGTATGACAAGAAAAATGTGAACTTTGACTCCAACCTCATACCATGGATAAAAATTAATTTGAAGTGAATTATAGACCAAAATATGAATGCTAATATATTCAAAATGCTAAAATATTCAAATTTTAAGAAAAAGGCAAATACAAATGTATATGACTTTTAAATGAGCAAATATCTTTTAAATAGGACATCAAAAACACTGAACATAACAGAAAAAACATTGGCAAGCAAACTGAACTTCTTAAGATTAAGAGCTTTTCTTCATCTAAAAGTATCACTGAAAAGGTATACAGACATTATAAAAGATGGAGGTTTCTTGAGTTCAGGGTTCCTCAGCTGTGGCACTAACTGGTGGCTGCTTCACACTGCCCCCATGGAACCTGGGGGGCAAGGAGAACAGAGGCAAACATGAAGCTCACGTCAGTGCCTGCTGGGTAACAACGTCCTGTCTCTGACCCAGGCATCTCTTGTCTTCTTCCAGAACCCATCACACTATGGCAGGCCAACTTACTAGCTTTTAAGTAAGGTGACCTCTCAGACCATCACAGGTTTTGACAGGGGGCCTCTGAAGCACCACAGGAGTTGGATGTTCCACGTATCTCTAAGTAGTAACAAACAATGGATCCAAAACAGAAGAAAGAGTTAGAACTCAAGATTCCCAAGCCACAGAGTGGACGATTGGAGGCTCAATCAGAGACCCTGGATTCAGTGACATACAGAGACAACAGGTGGGTGCACCAACTTCTTTCCTTGACAGGCTCCCAGCATTCTGTCTGTAGGTTGGCAACTTCCCAGGCAACAAATTAATAGAAAAACAAAAAACAAAAAACTTCCATCTGGAGGGAGAAATGAACAAGCCAAAGTAAAAAGACCCGGAAATACTAACAAGTAGTACTTCTCTGAAACTCCCAGACTTCATCCTAATGCAAGACCCACAGAGAGCTTCCAATCGCCCATGAGTGCTTCCTATCTACTTATTAATGAGAGGCCAGTGGAGGAATGCTCTGTCATGAATGATGTACTCCAAAACAAACAGGAGCAATGTGAGGCCGGAAGAAAACTTCCAGAAACTATGGTTAAGCTCCTCAGAAAGAGAAAAAAAAAGTTACTGGGTCACTGAAATAACGTCAGCATGCTGCAGAAAAGAAACATCCTAAGTATTAGAAAGATCCTTCAGAAACGAAAAAAAGTCGGTAGTTGGAAGGTGTATTTGAACGGATTTCCCAAAAGTTAGTATAAAACCAAAAGGAGAAGTACTATAAAAGAGAAAAGTAACAACGTAAAAGAAAGAATGACCAAAGAAATAACACCGAACAATCTCAACAGTCAAACGACTCGACTTCACATGTAGTTAAGACTCGCCTAGTCCTTGGCGTAATGAAAAGAAAACCGGAAAGACTAGCATTTGAAATTCCAGAATAGAGGAGGGAAAACCTTTCTGGTTGTGGCTGAGGATAAAGGGGGTTGGGGCAAGAAGCAGCTCACAATCAGATGGGCCTGAGGAAGGATGGCCCAGACTCACCTACAGCAGTGGATCAGGGCTTGCAGAACCGTCAGGGGAAAGTGCGTTCTACCCATTCACAGTTTCCTTCCTGAGAAAGTTCCTGGAGAATATGCTCCACCAAAGCAAGGAAGCAGAATGACCAAGACAGGGAAGACCTGGTCCAGGGACCGGGGGAGTCCACCCGGGAAAGAGCAGGAGGGTCTTGCAGGATGACAGTGAAGGGTCCAGGTGGGCCGCGATGGCAGGCAGCCTGGTGGGACAGGAGGGAGAGTGATCGAGGCTGTGGCCACGGAGGCTGGCTAAAGCCTTCCAACTCACAGGGAGGACCGTGTGCTTCCACCTGAGCTGCCAACAAAACACTACAGGGAGTTAACTGCCTCCTGGACAAACATGATCTACGCGGCCTCCTCCCCAAAAGGTAAGCAGGTCACACTGGGACACCTGCAGAGTTCAGTGACTACACAGCTGTAACACTGTAAGCAGGGAATGTGCATCTGACCAAATCCTGGTTCATCATTGCTTTGGGAGGTCAGCATGGTGAGCAGGGGGGCTGGGGAAGCCGGGGGGAGGAAGGGTAGAGTGTAAGAGAGGGAAAGTCTAGTATTTCCAGGATGCATCAATATAGCTAAGAATGAATAATCAAGTGTTCATATAAGCATATCACTAGGAACATAATGGAAAATAAGAGAAGGAATTCCTTAAAGAATGGAAAATGAACTTAGGTTCAGACAGGATGGAAAGAGCTATACTTCTTTTTTTTTTTTTTTGAGACAGAGTCTCACTCTGCTGCCCAGGCTTAAGTGCAGTGGCGCAATCTCAGATCACTGCAACCTCCACCTCCTGAGTTCAAGTAATTCTCATGCCTCAGCCTCCCCAGTAGCTGGGATTACATCTGGCCAAATTTTGTAATTTTAGTAGAGATGGGGTTTCACCATGTTGGCCAGGTTGGTCTTGAACTTGGGAGCTCAAGAGATTCATGTGCCTTGTCCTCCCACAGTTCTGGGATCACAGATGTGAACAACCTTGCCTGGCCTGTATTTTTTTTAAGTCTTTTAGTATTATCTTATTCTTTTAACCATAAAAATTAAATTACTTCAATAAATATAAATTTTATAGTAGAATGTGAGGAGGAGGGCATGGAGGAACAGGAACAAGGAGGAAATAAAAAACAAGTCCTTGGTGGGTGCCATAACAAGGCGAGCGGTTTGGAGAGAACACTTCCCATGACTTGCTGACTGCAACGGCCTGTAGCTGATGAAGTATGGCACTTTGGTGGGAACAGGTGGACAGGAATATAAGAGCTTTAAGGACAAAACCTTTCACACTAGAGTGAAATGAGACAGCATTCTCTAAATAAATATTCAGGTGGTAATTTGCCATATGAAAAATTTCAGCAGTAAAATATGTTCACCTCATAAGGAGGTATTCCCCAGATGACACCATTATCATGGAAATAATGAAGGTTTCAATCTCCCTGATTTAATATTTGACAAAAATGCCATTTACTTGTTATTAAGTGTTTAATTTAGATACATGGCAGTTTATTCTAACCTTTGACACATTATTTAAAAAGAAACTCACCCCCAGGTCCATGGTGAAGATCAGATAATTTCTCACTCTCAGATAGAAGTCTTATGAAAACAGTATGATTATTGTAACCCCTTTTAGTTACTGCTACAGTTGCAGAAAATCTTTAACATAAAGCAAATGTAAACAGGATTTGTAGGTATAATTTGAAAGTACATAAAAAATGACTTGGAAATAAACATGGAATAAGAGAAAATTGTGTTCAACAGTCACTTCTTCGTGGACTCTCAGGCACAAGATCCGTTTGGGTTTTAATTGACAGGCTCAGCACCAAATCACAGACTTGACGCCTCCACCCTCGCCGTGGGTGCAGTCCACCTCCTGGTGCACTATGTCCTGCAGTGTGTGATTTCCAGATCCAGGTATATCTTACCTTCCTCCTATCTCTCCATCCTGGCGTAGTTTACCCTAAACCGACCAGATAATTTTCCATGTATTAAGTAGCTTTCAACTCAGGTCTTTTCCTCACAGCTGTATTTCCCCTTCCACTTGCATCCCTGAAGTTCCTCCCACATGAAAACTTCACCTCACCCAAGAAACCAAAGGGAAAACCCTGGAGAGCCAGTGCGTGGTGTGGTTCACTGTTCAACAGCTGGGAGCCAGAGCCTGTGTACCTGAAGTGGATGCTCAGGAAATCCTTGTGAGCTGACTGAGAATGTAAGAACGCCACCCACTTCATTCAGGAAAGTGAGACAGGATTCCGCGCAGTGTGAATGAGCGCACATGAAACGAGCAGGTTATCATTTATATTCAGCAAGGGACCTCCATGGACAGGAAATCCGGGGAGCCGCCATCAAACCTCAGAATTTCTGACACTGCACACACAGTCTTATACACTGCCTCGTCTGTTGTGATATCTCACTACAGCAATGATTACGATGATGAGGGCTTATGCATCGATGTTGGGATGTGTCTGTCTAAGAACTATCACCAAGGCAGGTTATATTATTACCCCCAGTGTATAGGTAAGAAAGCTAGTACTGATAACTTACCCAGTGTCACATAGGTGGTAATGGCCAGACTAGAGTTGGAACCTGTATGTCTGCCTACTCTCCAAGCTGGGGATGAACTTGAACACAGGAGTATCTCAAGGGCTTTGTAAAGTTCAGGTTGATAACAAAAATAAGTGAAATGCAGGGGGGTTAGACAACAGGCGACACAGAAAATATGGGATGAGCCTAAAGGAATTCAAGTCCATTATTTTTAATCCACTGTTGTCAAATGACAAACTATTTCTGGCTGTTTTTCAGCTTATGATCCCTGCATTCAAATCCTGAAAAACTTATACTTCATATATTACCAACTATTATGGGGAAAACTATCACATGGGAATAACATTTCAGTGTCCTAAGGATTTTTTAACCCTAGATAAATCTTATGAGTTTGCAAACTATAATTTTTAAAAAGAATTCAGTCTTTTTCTTCTCCAGAATATATGTTTGCAGTCTTCCATTCCAGATCTGCAGTAACTGAATTCTAGTTATCTGTGCTTCATTTTTTATAGTGCGATATTCTCTACCAGCAAGTGCAAATAATTTTTCCAACAATATATTCTTCTCTTCCACTTCAGAAATATGATTCTTTCTCTGTTAGACTTGGGGCTGGGGGAGGGAGTCTTCATCTCCTGCAGCTCTGCTTTTAGAAAAGAAAAAATCATTCTACACATAGGTCAGAGGCAGGTAGGAAAATGATGGGATGAAACTTCTTCACAGCACGAGCTGCTTAGAAATCAGTGGTGGCAAATCAGCCTGTAAAACACAGGAAAACACTCCACACCATCGAATTCTACCTGTAATCCTGTCTGTAAGTTCCAAAGGTACATGGTCCTATCACTGAACACAAATCTAACTGCTGATCACCTTCAAAGTAAAAGCTGGAAAACAAATTCACCTTTTACCAAAATCAAAATTTCTCTTGTCAAGAGAAGAGTGAGCTGAGGAAAAATTTTTAAAAGATAAATCCATTTCATTTTGGTAAGATAGAAGAGACATACTTGACTCTACTTTTCTCACTAAGTGCAACTAAAACCCCTGGGTATTGCATGTAAAACAATCATAATCAGACAGTGAGAATTAGACAGCTAGGGCGTCAGGACCCAAGGGATGACATGGGAGTGAGTATCTTCGGGTTTCTTTTTTCTTTCTTTTGTCTCAGGTTTGGAACTGAGGAAGCTAAAAACAGACATATAAATGCACACGAATTTAAATATGATTAACAGAAGTCTGCTCTCTCCAGTTAAAGGACTAGTAAAGGGGCACCCTAACAAGCAGAATACTTTTAAACAATAACCACTCTTTTCTAGCTCAACAGAATAGATAAAATGGTGGATCTGGCCTCGCTCACAAAGGCAGAGTAAGGAGCCCTGAATTCTACCCTTATCAGGCTATGAGAAGGCATATATTGTAAGGCACCCATCCTCAACTAAGGTGGTTTCAGAGAGTGTCGATGAGGGAGACAGGACCTGGATTTCCTCTAAATTGTAATGAGCTTCCTCTTCTGTGATACAGTTGGAGACCACGTGGGAGCAGGTACTCATACCCGTCCAGCCAGCGCGCTATCTGCAGGGGCCTAGAGGGAAGTGAGAACTGCCTCTCTACCCAGCCGTGATTAGGAGACAGCCTCCAAGGGCCATAGACCCAAAGAGGGAACCTGGACTTTCACTGCCACCTGGAAGTGATGAACTCCAACTCCCTTTTTGCCAGAGTGGTGTCTCAGAAAGCCAGAACACATAGTTTAAATGAGATACACTGTTGCATAAAATAATGTCTGAAATGTCCATGCTTCAACTGAAAAACACTCATCCCATCCTACCAAGAATCAGAAAGATCTGAAACCGAAGGAAAAAAGAATCAGTTGATGTCTACACCAAGAAGACAGAGATATGAGAATTATGTAGCAAAGATTTTAATAATAAAAGATAAAAGCGAACATCACAAAAATGTTTCAATAAGCAATTACTAATAGGCTTGAGACAAATGAAAAAATAAAAAGGCTCAGCAAAGAAACAAACCCTCAATAGAAGATATAAAGAAGACCCCAGTGAAAATCTTAGCACTAAAAATTTGATGATAAAAATAATTTTTAAAAAACTTCACTGCTGGATTCAGTGGCAGAATGGAGGAAGAGAAAAGAATCAGTGGAACTGAATATAAAATAATAGAAACTACACAA